>JAGXOD010001430.1:3792500-4417500 GCA_020368025.1 Brachyhypopomus occidentalis
ATCCCAGAACTGAAACATCCATGAGGAGACTGACAGAGCAGCAGCATGCTACCAGGCGGTCACGTGCTCTCCCCAGGCTGATAATGGCCCGACGCCAGCAGCAGTAACAACCTCTGGTGCGGTACAGGTCATTCTCAGCTCCTGCCTCTCCCATTTCTCGAGCACCGCTGGAATAGCCAATCGCAGGCCATTTAGGCGGCGAGCCTGGTGCTATGTGGGGCCTGAAGTCCTCTGTCCTGACGCGCGGGACACGGCGTCACAAACGGCAAGAGGCACAAACTAACAATGGCAGCACCGTGGCGATTGCCACCCCCCCCCTTCTTATATTTATAGCGCCCAGCAGGTGTGAGACTCTGTGTTCTCTATGGCCCAGCAACACCCCATGGCTGTGAAGAGAGAGAGAGAGAGAGAGAGAGAGAAAGAATGAGAGAGCGAGAGAGAGGGAGAGATAGAAAGCAGGGGGAAGGGGCAGCTGCCGGCTGGGATTAGATACCTGAATCCAATCTTGAGAAGCAGTGGGTTCCAGCCGCTCTAAAGTGTTTTCTGGAGAATTTCTCATGTTCACCCGCTAGCTGATTACTTCCAGATTTTAGTTCTGCTCTGGCGGAGATGAGCTACACAGCACACGTTCTGTCAGTGGTGGTTAAGATGGAGTTTGACACGTGAGCTGCCCTCAGACGTGCTCTGTAATCATGCTTAAAGGAAGAAAGAAGACACAACAGTTCTGCAGTCAAATTGCCAACACAAAAATAGAAGTTTCATCAAATCTTGAAATGTAAGGAATTTTTGTCTAGTGGGGTGTGATGAGAACTGGCGCTAAATGTCTAGAACGAGTGTGTGTGTGCGTGTGTGTATGATTGGGAAGGGGGGGGGGGGCACGAGTACAGACATTGTCTCGGTACACTTGTCATGCCAACTGGGATAGAGTCCAGCTCCTATCAAAACAATGTGAAAAAAGAGTGAATCAAAACATGTCCTCCCATATAGACATTACCTCTTCCTCTTTGTAGCAACACGAAACAATATCTAAGCGAGTCGGTTAATATGGCTTCATCTACCAAGCCTGAGCTGTCAGAAGCCAAGGAGAACACGTGTAGCGAAGACGCCTCTCTGCAGTCTTTGTTGCCTAAAGTTGGGAGACGGCGGCCGAAGCCGACCAGGTGGGAGTGGAATCAAAGGGAGCGGGCGATATCTGTCTCAGATGTGACAGGACTAGAGAGCTTCTCGTGCTCTTTTTTTTAACAAATGTCAGTTCTGCTCTTTTTACTTTCACTCATTAACCTTGCTTGTTCTTCCACTTCATGGACCTCCTAATACACCCCCTCACACACATATAAGACACCCAATCCCTCCTGGGACTCTGCAGAGAATGGAGAAGTTGGTTAATCATATACCCTTAAGCTCTCTGAATTTTCAGTGTAGAAAGACTTCACTCTCTCTCTGTGTTCTCTCTCTCTCTCTCTCTCTCTCTCTCTATTTTATATAATTGTATTATAATGTATGCACATTTATGAGTTCATATACCCAGTGTATTCATCAATTAAATTTATTTAACATGCTAATTGGCCAACAGCAATGATACTGTTTACCTTTTTATATGTTTTTTTTTCCCTGTTACTGTGTAAAAACCCTCACATTAACCAAACTAACACCAGAGGTGTGCATCATTATGTTGGGTGTCACTACTCAGTCATACAAATCAATACTTGAACTTTCACTGTTCATACCATGAACCTGCTTGAACTCCTGCAAGCAGAAATGAACCAATTTAGAGAAATCTTATGCACACACATCCACCATACAAATTCTGTCAAAACCGAGCCAGACTGCCCAGCCAGTGGGTGTAGCGCAGTAAGGGGCTCCATCTTTCCACCGTCTCTCTTGCTGCTTTTCTCGGGAGAGACCCTGGTAGGGTCTCAATAATTCAGCAGTGGAATTGCTACAGTGTGTACACACCACTGCGGACAGACTGACATCAGTAGGAACACTCGCCATTTCCACACATTCATTATATCTGCCCAGAACACGGATACAGAACTAACTGTTTCTTGCTACTTTTCATTTAACCCACAAAACAGTGGGACGGTAATTTTTTATGTGTTAAGTGATTTATTTATTTCCTCTGACATCACTCTTCATTACTGGACTCCTTTTGGTACCCCTGTAGCTCTGTAAATAGGGATATGATTTCATACCATTCGTCTTCTTTATTTAAAATGCCTCAGAAACTGTTATTGTAGATATCCATGAGGCTGATGAGAGAGGGAGAGAGTGCTCCCTGCAAAATGTCTACAACTCTGTCTGCACTGGTGATTAACTCATCAGTCGGTTACTATAGTAACAATGCAGACATGTTGAAGTGCAGTCGTCGTAATTAACCTCCATCAGATTGTCTTTTCTCATTTCATAGAAGTTTGACTATGTAAGCCACATATGATTATCAAGGTAGAATGAAAAAAGCTCCTCCCTCTAGAGAATTAGTGACTTTTTTCCACCAAGACTAATTATATCATATGATTAATGATCTTGAAAACACACTGCAGGAAAGGACTGAACTTAAAACTTATCAAAGTGGCACAATTAAAGGCGTACGTTCTCCTCCGTAATGTGTGCTTGTGGTGCAAACAGATCACTACACTCAGTGTTACTACATGCATATATGCACACACACATATATGTGTATACTTACACGCATACACAAATGCATTTGCTCACACGCACATAAACACTCTCACACACACATGCACATGTGCACACACATACACACACAAATATATACCTACATATGTATATACATGCATTCACATGTACAGGCACATACACACAAAGATTCACACACACACACACCAACACAGTAAGTTGTGAGTGTGAGTAATAAGTAATTATACTTCAACCATTTAATTACTAATTTATTTACACTAGAAGCTGTTGTGAAATGAGTAGATGCCATTTCTAGTTTTGATGAGGTGTGGTTAGTGCAAAAACAGTGCTAGGTTTGATTTGTGACGGTTCAGTTTGTTTTGTTGATTCCATTTTGCACTTTAAGTTGAGTGCAGTGAGCTAGAATTCCAGCGTATTCAATCTATGTAGCCGGTAAAGCATCAAGTCTTTAATCAATTCCATTTCTAACTGATTCCACAGAATGCAGATACAATACTGAAAAGATCTCAACTGTTTTACACAATCCATATAAATCACACACATATTAAACATCAAAGACTCCTTCAGCTGTTCCTCCAGGAACATCTGTGATGCATTGAACATGAAGCTGTGTCCAGGTCAGACAGGTCCTTCTCGCCCGGTGTCCCGCCACATTGGGAGCAGAGCAGGTCTTCCCGTCATGTGTCTGCTCTGCAGTTATGGCACATTAAACAGACTCCTGCTGTCTGCTGGCTGCCTGCGCCAGACGCCGGGCCAGCCGGCCACCCAGACAAACGCAACCCGACAGGTACGCCAAAGTGGGCACGCTTACCCCCCGCGCCAGCTCCCAGTATGCACTGCTGAATCCCGCCCCCCCACCCCACGGAGGCGTTCTGCTCACCGGGGCTACATGCTCGGGATGGACACTGGGCCTACAGCAGGTCTGATTTACTCCGCTTACGCTGCCAGACCAACACGGAAAAGCTTAGGCGTAGTGCGGCGATATAGCAGCGAACCGAACGAATCGATTTGTATGTATTTGACAGAGTTCTGCCTAGTTTGCTTCATAGTGCGTGTGTCTGTGCATCCACGTGTCTGTATTTTTCCTTAAATCTACAATGTAATGAAGGACAGAGACTCGTTTGTAGTGGTGCTCAAGCTGATACAAAATCGTCTAGTGTCACTCCATAACAGCGAGCTCCTGTCCTACTTGTTTATGTATGTATTGCAGGCACACTGGGAAAAAATGCTATATTAATGCCAGTGACGAGTGCACAACTCACAGAGTGATAATTACACAGGCTGCTAATAAGTATGTATTTGCATAATTACATAAATATGTAATTACTTGAACAGTCTCATTACATGCATGCGGTTAGTATGTAAATACTGCAGTAAGGTGCCTCTTAAGTGGCTCATGCCTCAGATGTTTTCTGTAGGAGTAAAAATATCACACATTGACAGTTAATGTTTCACTTGTCTCACACTATGTGAATACTGTGTAAGCTTTTTAGAACAAGCTTGATATAACATGACAATTTTAAAGGTTAAATGCTCAAGTATCTCTGTAACTTTTTATAAAAGTATAGGACAAATAAAGGGCAAAAATAGTAATATTAATATATGCTAAAATTGAAAGTTTTTCTTTCCTACACTAGTTTCCTGATAAGCAACTCAAACAATCTGCAAAACAGACACCTGGGACTCACAGGCAGACGTCACATATTTTACCTACCGTAACTTTAAATGTGGTTAGGAAGACTGGTGATTAAACATGTGGAGAAGTCTGAATGGTAAATTGCAGGGAAGCCATGTTTTTAGATGAAAAGGAGCTGGTGGTGTACTGTATTCATAATGATGGCACTTTAAACCAGTACTCTCAAACTCACTGTTGGAACTAATGACGACAAAGCAGGCCACTGCGGCCACAGGATCCAAGGGAATTTGACAAAAATGTTCATTTAAAGGTCTAATAATTAAAATATCGATTAATTAGTACAACATTGATTTACAGTCATTCTTTATCAAGTGGAGAGGTCCTAATTACCACACCATTACAGCTTGGCCTGCCCTGTTCATTTTTTTTCCCTTCTTTTTTTGTCACTTGTAATGAAAAAGAACATTTCTTTAACTGCCTTTCAGGTTTTTGACCTGTAAAATTTTAATAGGGAGTACAGTAGTTGTGGGATATGGATTGGCAGTTAAGTCATGGCAAAGCTAATATCTCTGAGTCTGGTTAAGTGGCTGTACACACAGAGGGCTGAAACCCCTCTCCAGAGGGATTGGCTGTTTTAACCACCGTCTTCAGCCATTAAAACGAGTACCGCTGGACAGTGACGCCTCGTAGCCGCTACACACTCCCTCCTCCAGCCTCTTCACAGCTCATTTTCAATTTCGAAACCTGCAGAGGAGGAGGGGGAAAAATACAACGAAAATTCTCAAAAGTATAATTGGTATGAATAATAATATACAATTATTGTTCTACTTGGATACAAGCACACACTTTCTGTGGATGACATTCAGCAGTTGGCTAATGAAAAGGCGTTGAACAGGAATTGAATCATATTTTCCACTCCATAGAGTCAGAAAATGGTGCTTCAGACACTTGTGAGTGCAGTCAGGAATCCAAATGTGCCTGCTGGAAATTGGAAATGGCAGAATGGCGAGGCACGGTGCCAGTAAAGTGGGTTTCCTTTCACAGTGCCCTTGGCACGCAGGCAACGGGGGAGTGGACGGGGGGTCCGGTCTGATTGCGGTCACCGCTGAGCCGGTGTCCGGACGCTCCGCCGGGCTTTCTCGCTCACGCTGCAGGCATGCGTGGCATGTGGAAGAGCGTGTGTTCTTCGCCCCCCCGCCTCCACCCCAATCGCTCCAACCGCTCCAACCCCCACCCTTCCGAACGCCAGTGCCCACCAGTTCCCCAACGGGAAATTTCCAGTTCACTCGCATAACGCAGTATCACCGAGACGTTCTGAAGTCTTTCTCTAGGGCAGGCTGGCCCACTGCTTTTCCTGAAGGTGCAAAGGACTGCACTGGTAATGTGGATCTTGGGAAGGGGGCATGAGTTTGATCAAGGAAAATGTTCATTTAAGTAGAGCGGTTCCTCTGTGGAGTTAGTAGTCCATCTTTAAAAGATCTGTATAATGTTCGTTTTGATTCAGCATTGACTAATGTGAGAGAACGAGCTTTAAATTCATAGGGAAGATTGTATATTTCTGAAAAGTAGACTCATGCTAATTTAAATAATTTGAATATTAATTATAATATTATTATGTATAAAGATACACCATGGTGTTAATTGCATTTTGTAAAGCACTTTATTTATCATATACTATGTGCTGCCTTTTATACGTTTACATTCCGGAAACACAAATGCTCATCATACATCCTCTTCTCCATGTTCACCTCCTCCATGTTCACCACATGTTCATCGTCCTCATCCTGTGAACCTCATGGATTCTCATCAAACGTCCATGCGGAGGAGACATTCTTCGAATGAATTAGAAACAAATGGTAATAAACAGATTAATGTGGGGATAGTTTTCACTGGCTCCTAATGAGATATGAGCATTACCACACCTCTGGGTTCTCCAGAACAGGGGATCCATCCAGCAGCACCTTTGTTTGCAGTGTTGTATTTGCATTTCAAAGGGAGACTGCTCTGCATATTTACATCTGATTAGCAACTTTAAATGAACATGTCAAAATCAGTGAAGTGCTCATCACTGACTTCGAGGGGATGAAAGACCACACAGATTTATACACATTTGCACATACTGTACACACACACACACACACACACACACACACGCACACAAGCTCACTTAAACTCAATATTGCTAGCACGTTTGTGTTTGACGAATGAAAATAAAAGCTTCCAAATAAATAAGAAACACAGATACACACAGAAGTATTATTTGCTGAGACTTGAATTTCTTTTGACAGCGCACGTCAAATTGCACTTTTTAAAAAAGAGAATCTATAAGGAAAACGTGTGGGCTTCATTTTGTTTTATTGCGCCGCAATTAATTAAAGTATTCTCATAAAATAAAGGCATCTACTCTATTATTTGGATTAATTTAATGAAGATGTAAAAAACGCTGCCTTGTGCATTGTGAGACACTTAATGCTTAGAGGAAGCTGAGGTAACAGGGTCAAGGCCAAACTGAACGCGCACAGAATTATGCGAAAGCATGAATTAATGCCTGTACTGAAGCACTTAATATTTTATTCTTATTTTAATCTAGAGCTAAGGAAATGCTCATCCTATATGTAAAGCGTAGACATGTTTTTCAAATGTGAAACACAATGTGTGCATTGTATGCTAATTAAGGAAAATTAATTGAAATTTCATGGCCATTCCTTAGTGGTTTCGTTATGCACTTTTACTGCAATTCACTGCCTGTTATAAGAGGAGAGGCAGTGAGAACGTCGGGGCACATCATTACCCGAACCGCATCTCTCCCATGCAGAGCCCACGGAAAACACCAGCAAAGTTCAAAATGTTAAGGTGAGTGAGAATCGAGCATGTGAGGAGAGAGACAGAGAGAGAGAGAGAGAGACAGAGAGAGAGAGAGACAGAGAGAGAGAGACAGAGAAAGAGAGAGAGAGAGAGAGGGAAAGATCCTAAATTTCTGCTCGAGCGAACTTCCAGCACAGGCTCTGCGCAGCGTATGAAATATGAACTAACTATGTGATTATTAATTGGGCCCATTTTGATTTCTGTATTCTGGGCCGTGCATTGTTGGCCGCTCTCCACGGGGTCCGGCTGCGTGTGCGCGTGTCGAGGGGCTCGCCGAGCCGCCTGCTTCCGCCATTTAGAGGGAGGCCGGGCGTCCGCACCACGGAATACCAATGAGCGGGGTTAAAAAGGCACGGCTCCTCTCGGAGACGACTCTCCCTCTCCCGCACACCTCCGCCGGGTCTCCACGGACTAATTTTCCAAACCACCTCTTAATGTGGGCTTGTGTCAATCACCTGAACAGACAGCTTCATCCCCTGATATGGAATAGTCTTGCATAAGAGCCCCGTATGCCGTGGCGCGCACAATGGGGCCTGCCCGTTCACACACGGAGAAAGGATAAAAAAAGCACTTTAATGCCAATTGAGCCTGAAATAATGCCTCATTCATGTTTTATGCACACATTCACATTATAATGACAAAGGGTGATATCAGGCTGTGTCCAGGAGTCACATCGATAGGTGGGGAAATAGTGCTACAGTGATACGTCAGTTCCTTTCTGCTCTCGGAGTGAAACGTGAAGAGCGTTCAGACACCGGCGCGCACACCAAGAAGTGAGGATTTCTGCAAGTGAGGAACAATTCCACCCACCAGGCCATCTTCTGTCTTCTCTCTCTGTCTCTCTCTCTCTCTCTTTCTCTCCCTCTTTCTCTCTCTCGCTTTCTCTCTCACTTACAGATGAATGACCGGCCTGTAAACTTTCATCTTTTCATGCTGCACATTTACGTTATGCCTTCATCTTATGGCCATGACGCTGTGAATCAAACTTCAAAAGAAATCAGCAGTAGATAAAAAATAATACTATGGGAATTCATTGGGCCCTGAGAGAGCTGTCTGTTGTAGTCATTTCATTCCAGACTTTATCTCCCTTCCCTCCTTCAAAGCCTGGGAGTCTGAGGAACAACCAAGGGGACAGGAAATCTCCCATTCAAAAGGCGTTTGAAAGGAACAATATTTATGGCGCTATCTTTCTTGTTGCTTTCAAGAGCCCATTTTTAAAGATAGTCATTTGCCTCGCATATTAAAACTACAATGGTGCCTGATGTTCATCGGCTCTAGATTGGAATGTTTCGGAGGTCCGAAATAGCAGCTGGCAAAGAAAGAATATATCCTAATTTTCAACACAGACAGTGGAATGAGTGAGAAGTGTGAGAGAGAAAAAGAGAGAGAGGGACAGAAAGAGAGAAAAAGAGTCATAAAACAAATATCTACTCTACTGCATGCTCTGTTTTAGAACAATACATATTCATCTGAACTGTAACTGTCAACCAAATTTCTGTCTTTGTTTTGGACATCTCTCTTTTCTCCCCTCTACTGTGACAAAATCCCTCAAACCCGTCAAAACTGTTTATGGATGTGTTGTGTGAGAGCTTTAAGGGGTCTGGGAAACAAACCCACAGAGAGGCAGTCAGCTATGACAAGGCTCATCTCATCAGTATGCAAGTGTATGAAAACATACGGAGAGACATGGTAGTGGCAGCACACACACACACACAGACACACACAGTCACACACAGACAGAAAGAGAGAGAGAGGGAGACTTGTAGATGAGTTATGAAGGGAATGCTCCAAGGACAGATATTTTTAAAGAAAATCACAGATCAATCCATGATTCACCTCTGAATTATTGAAAATACCATTTATGATGGCACACTTAAACACAAATGTTCACACACAGGCGATACAATTGATTGTCCTTGTGAGCAGTGCATTACATACACAGATGAATTTAATTAAATTGCATTTCAATAGTAGTTCAACATTTCTGCTGTTCAAAGCAGTAACCCCTCATTTAGAGCCTTTAATTAATATTACATCCAGGCAGACATGCTCTCAAAACATCAAGGCCTACTTTAAGACTTACAGTAGTGTGCAGCTCTGGCGGTTTATGGTTAACAAAATGATTAAAGTTATTCAAACATATTTAAATGACAAAACATTAAGACTCAATCATCACCAAAGCCCTGAAAATAACTCACAACATCCTAATTTAGGCCGAAAGGAAGGAAATATTAAAGAAGCCAAAGCTGGTTGCAAGACTATTGTAAGTATTTCAGCAACTTGACTGAAGTTGGTGGCACAGACACTTGCTCAGTAGCCTCATATGTTAAACTGAGGCCCTATAGGGCACTGTGCCTGGTGGGCTACAGGACTGTTTAGAGCGTCAGCACTAAATGCAAATATTGATCACAATACGATACTGCTGAGTGGGCCTGGTCCCCGTCCTGCCAATCAGCACGACTTCCGACCAAATCAAACGCACTCGACGAATCAGACCGACCAAGTGCACTCGTCCCATGTGGGCGAGTAGCAACCAGGACAGTTACCACGTGATGGCGTCAGACCCGGGACGGCAAGGCGCAGATGGCTCTGCTGCACTGGAGACCAGCCTGTGTCCAGCTCCAGCTCCTAAAGCACTGGCTGGGTTCAGACGTCAGCACATGTCACTGTCACGCCCGTTACGTGCATGTACACGGCATAACACCCTAGCTTTCGTTAACACTGAATAACACACAGATGGAGAGGAGAAAAGGGGAGGGGAGGGGAGGGGTGGGGGCGGGTGGTGGCGGGTGGGGGTGAGGGGGAGGGTTGACACCACCCATACTGAGCTTGTGCTTTTTCAGACTTACAGTCAGAGATGACACGCGACACCAGAAATGATGAGAAAACGGTAGGGAGGCTTCCACCAGATTGATTCCCCCATCCTCTCATTCTTTTCTAGTTAGTCCTTTATTGACTACAAAGGCAGAGGCGAGACATGGGGAGAGAGGCAGCCTGGCCTGCTTAATCCCAGGGGCATCGTGAGAAGGTGATCACATCTAAAGGACGCACGGGCCTACAAGGAAATCAGCAGTGCGGAGGAGAGCCTAAGCTACTTAAACAAGTGGCGGGCAGGGGTGAGTGCCAGCCCTTACGTGAGAATGACAGAGAGAGAGAGAGAGAGAGAGAGAGGGAGGGGGGGGGAGACAGATAGACACGCTGAGCGAAAAAGCGAGAAACAGAATAATTGCTTAGGAGGCAGGTGGTAGTGCAACTCTTGATCAGAGGAGGAGGTTTATGTCAGGATGATGGCCTGATATACTAGGACAGAAAGAGGGCAGAGAGAGAGAGGGAGGGAGCGAGGGAGAGAGGGAGAGAAGTGCGTGCCGACTGTCCAACTATCAATTCATGCTCCTCTTTTATCTGCGGGACGCCTGATGGATTTTAAGGATTTAGATGGAGAGATTAAATATTGCATTTAGTCTGTAGTGTTGATGCTTCACATTTTGTTGCTTGTTCCTGCTCTCTGACCATCTATGTTTGGTCGTGTCAGGCAGACAGAAGATACAATTACCCACTGTCCTTTGGGATAAAGGAGAGGACACACCAAGCTTCTCCATACAGCTTAAAGTGCCTTGCACCCTGAGGCAGATATTTATTCAGTACCAAATCAAATACCTCTCCAACTCTGATCTCTCATCTTTTCCAAATTGACACTAGCTAAAGAAACAAATGTCACAGTTACTTACATTATTAGGTTATCTGGGTAATGCATTAACTAATCTTATTTTCTTAGGGTATCTTGGTAATTCGCTATGTCCGCTGTGGAAAATCAACATTGGGTCCTTTACCCAAGCCAAACAAATGCCCTTCCATAATCAACCGACACGAAAGACTGTCTGTGTAAAGTGCCTGTGTGTCACTGAACGTTGCAAGCCCAACACAGTCAATTACTGTATTCAACCACTTCCTTGAACAATATAAAAGCATACTTCAATATCATAAATAAATACATTTGAACACAGCCCTCTTTACATGCCATCATCAGCACAAGCGCAAAGCATTTGTTGCATTAACCTCCTCACCTCTGTATATTTGCATCATGGAGGGTTTAGGAAGAGTCCTCCCACACAACCCAAGATCTCAGATCACATCTTCCCATCGTACCTCTCCATCCTATGTTTTTTTTTTTTGTTTTGTTTTATGGAAACTGCAATTAAACAGCCCCAGCTACAAGCTACGTAAACATCATCAAAGTCCTCAGAACCTAAAGCACTCGGCTGGCCAGCATGTGCAGCTCCTGTCTGTGAAGTTAAAATCCGGAATTAAAAGCGTTCCACGAACTGCTGTGGCGAAGCAGGAGTCCAAAAAAAAAAAAAAAAAAGAGAGTAAAGTTTGGCTCAAACGGAAGGGCCAGCAGCGACTGTCATGTTTGAAAATGATGGGCGACGCGGTGTGAGTGGCGGGGGGTGGGGTGGGGGGTTGTGGGGGATTGTGGGGCTTTTTGAGCGGGGCCCCGCCGAGCCGGAGAAAAGAGCCACCTGTCCGGACACATTTCCAAGTCTGAGAGAGTGACTTTAAAATTAATGAAGGAGGAACTCTGACTTTTAGTCAGTGTAAAAATTTCATTAATGTTATTATTCAGTTGTCTGCGTGGTGCTGAATTTCTATCACTTCGCGTTCTGTGCCTTGAATTTTTATGCCTCATATCTTGAAAACCCTCCAAGTCAAGGATGTGCACATACGTGTGTAAATGAGAACTGCCTGTTGGACAAAAAAGAAAGATGAAAAGGTTTTACCACCTATAAGAATATGATATGTTTGTGTAACCATCAAATAGAGTATTTATTTGATGACTGAAACTAATCTCTAACCAGTAATAAGTAACTCTTTAGACATGTAAAGGGATTCTTTAGAGATGAACAGCCCCTGACAGAAAGCGTGGTTAGCAAGGCCTAAACCCAGAACAGTACTAAACGAAAGCAACATTTTTAAGCCCGATTAATTGATTCAGCCAAGACCAAGAGGAATACCGTATCACAGACCCCGGCACATATCCACCGTGTGTTTTGCCAGGATCCAACCGACTTGCCTCGCTGAGTAAAACATTTTTGAACAGTGCTGCTAATTAGAGCGGGCGTGCGGAGGGGATGTAAGTAAGTGCTAATCATGAAGCAGGGTTTTAGCACTGCCATAGGCTTCTGGATGTCACCTCACAGTAACTCCACTGTGCAGAGCCTTGAACAGTAATACACACACACGTCTTTTTTTACTTTCTTACTTTCTTTACAAAATTTGTCATTTTTACTGGGTTTTTTTTTTTGTGCCAAGAACTAATGAAGAATCTTGAAATGAATCTACAAAAACAACACAGCATCTGCATAAGTCTGAATTGATTCTCTGTGGCGTTTAGGGCGATGGTGATGGCCCTGAAGAGTCTCCGTGCTCTCTGGAGGTAAATGGTTTTCTGCTGATAGCACTACAACCCTAGCCTTGTCTCAAGTAGTGCTTCACATAACCAAGGGCTGCTCCATTGTGTTAAGCTCCCAATAACATCTCACTGCAGTGTTCAGGAAGACAGGACATTCACCCCAAAGTGTCGAAACCTAGGAGATCAAAGGCGTCAAGAGGCACACTAGGGCCCGCTTGAAATTCATCACATGCATGTCATTGGGATGCTGTGGATAAATGGAAGATGCTCAGAAACAAAAAGAAGTGTGATAGTCACTTGCTGAACAACAAATAAATGTCTCCAAAGAAACTTTACAATTTCTAAAATGGATTTGGGATATATTATACTATGATGGTTCTACTGCTACTCCTACTACTCCTACTGCTCCTACTACTCCTACTACTCCTACTACTCCTACTGCTCCTACTACTCCTACTACTCCTACTACTCCTACTATTCCTACTGCTCCTACTACTCCTACTACTCCTACTGCTCCTACTACTCCTACTACTCCTACTACTCCTACTGCTCCTACTACTCCTACTACTCCTACTACTCCTACTATTCCTACTACTCCTACTATTCCTACTGCTCCTACTGCTCCTACTATTCCTACTGCTCCTACTACTCCTACCACAACTGCAACTACTTCTACTACTACTCCTACAATTACTACTACTAATACCACAACTCTTACTACTATTGCTAATGCTACTACTATGGCTATAACTACTACTGCTACTACAATGGCTACTACTATTACTGCTACTTCTACGGCTATTACTACTATGACTATTACTACTACTACTACTAAATGTAATAATAATGCTAATAATAATAATAATAAGAAGAATACTGTAGAGCTACAAATGGAGAAGAAAGCAAATTCAGAATAGATTCAGGAGAATTTGAGAGAATGTATTTGTTATTATCCTTGACTGTTACTGGCAATGCATACAAAACAGAATATTGCATTTATTTACATCCACCTCAAGGGAAGAGTTTGACAATGAAAATGTAAATGTTATTCAGTGTAAATGAGACAACTCAACTGTAGTAACTATTCGATACAAGGAAACCGGTTTGATAAATCTCCTTATGTCTGACTTGATAGCAGCTGTGGAACATTTGTTAAGAAATGTATGTCAATAAAACACTCATTCTCACACACACACACAGACACACACACAAAACACACATACAGTTTCTATTCCCATTATTCCCACAGATGTGGCCTTGAGACAGCTGTGTGAAGAAAATATAGTCATACCATCCTGCTGGAGTGGCCTCACACTAGTCCTGCTAGAGTGACCGTGCACTAGTCCTGCTAGAGTGGCCTCACACTAGTCCTGCTAGTGTAACCTTACACTAGTCCTGCTAGAGTGGCCTCACACTAGTCCTGCTAGAGTGGCCTCACACTAGTCCTGCTAGAATGACCTCACACTAGTCCTGCGAGAGTGACCGTGCACTAGTCCTGCTAGAGTGGCCTCACACTAGTCCTGCTAGAGTGGCCTCACACTAGTCCTGCTAGAATGGCCTCACACTAGTCCTGCTAGAGTGGCCTCACACTAGTCCTGCTAGAGTGGCCTCACACTAGTCCTGCTAGTGTAACCTTACACTAGTCCTGCTAGAGTGGCCTCACACTAGTCCTGCTAGAGTGGCCTCACACTAGTCCTGCTAGAGTGGCCTCACACTAGTCCTGCTAGAATGACCTCACACTAGTCCTGCTAGAGTGGCCTCACACTAGTCCTGCTAGTGTGGCCTCACACTAGTCCTGCTAGAGTGGCCTCACACTAGTCCTGCTAGAGTGCCCACACTAGTCCTGCTAGAGTGACCGTGCACTAGTCCTGCTAGAGTGACCTTACACTAGTCCTGGTAGAGTGACCGTACACTGGTCCTGCTAGAGTGACCATACACTAGTCCTGCTAGAGTGACCATACACTAGTCCTGCTAGAGTGACCGTACACTAGTCCTGTTAGTGTGACCGTACACTGGTCCTGCTAGAGTGACCATACACTAGTCCTGCTAGAGTGACCTTACACTAGTCCTGCTAGAATGACCTCACACTAGTCCTGCTAGAGTGACCTTACACTAGTCCTGCTAGAGTGACCGTACACTAGTCCTGCTAGAGTGACCGTGCACTATTCCTGCTAGAATGACCTCACACTAGTCCTGCGAGAGTGACCGTGCACTAGTCCTGCTAGAGTGGCCTCACACTAGTCCTGCTAGAGTGGCCTCACACTAGTCCTGCTAGAGTGACCGTACACTAGTCCTGCTAGAGTGACCGTGCACTATTCCTGCTAGAATGACCTCACACTAGTCCAGCGAGAGTGACCTTACACTAGTCCTGCTAGAGTGACCGTACACTAGTCCTGCTAGAGTGACCTCACACTAGTCCTGCTAGAGTGACCTCACACTAGTCCTGCTAGAGTGACCATGCACTAGTCCTGCTAAACTGACCGTACACTGGTCCTTCTTTAAAATGTGGAGGCCTGCTCCTCCTCTCCACCTCTGCTCTCCTCTCCTCCTCTCCTCTCCTCCTCTATTCTCTCCTCTCCTTCCTCTCCTCTACCCCTTCACACCTCCCCTTTCTCCTGCAACGTGTACTCCTCTCCTAACCAGCCTACCCTCCCCTCTCTGCTCCTCTCCTCCCCTCTCTGCTCCTCCCATTTCCTCTGCCCAGCAGTAAGCCTCCTGACCCTGAAGGGGCCTTATGCTCCTGCTAACGCCGCTCTCCCCTTTAATCTGAGGGATCAAAGATCAGTCAATATGAGTCATCTTAGCGGAAGCTCCAACGAGCCAAAGCTGAGTTGCCTTAGCACTAATTGGGAATCATCATAATCATGCGTAAAAATAAGCTTATTTAAATCCAAATAAGCAAGTCGGCGTTTGTCTGCCGTCCTCATAATGAATATTGCGGGTTTTTGTTTGAGGATGTGTGAGAATGGTAAAAGGATAGGCAGGAGCACGGGAGAAGCGAATCAATCCACTTTTCCCAAAATCCAAATGAAGAACTCTTCAGCAGACGGAGCGAGCTCAAGGCAGAGGGGCTACTAGAGCTTTAAGTGAGAAATCGAAGTCTAGTTGTTTGTACAGACATAGTGTTGTCAGAATCGATGGAATTAATCTAAACTGAAATGTATCTGCATCAAGATTATGTTCATTAAGACTAATCCCACTAGCGGAGAGTCTGGGACTAAGTTTTAAATCTGTGGGAAGAACTGAGCACAGGAGAAAAATAATTATTAATAAAGGGCCCAGACAGACTTAACTAACAGGTGCTGGAGACAGAGGCACCACAGAGGGACACTGAAGGGGTTTAGTCACAGTGTTCATCATCCTGGGACAGAACAACAGCAACAATGACCTGATAAACTAGCATCTGGGATGAGGGCGGAGATTTCAAGAATCACAATTAATCCAAAGTCCATAGTCCACACACACACACACACACACACATCCATGTTTACCTAGACTTCACACGACAGTGCTCTGTTTCTTATGGCGCATCGTTGACGGATCGCTGCTGCAGTGAATGAGCGGTTGCAGGGTCGAAGGTTATCACGCGGAGGAAGAGAAGGCGGACGCTGATATTGATGAAGGGATATTTTGTTCACGTCCGACTCAATATTTGACGATTGAGCAAAATCTCTTGCTCGCGTCACATGTTAAATGTACCGGTTGTATGACCCTTCTCCCGCAGGGCCGTGCATCAAGTACCGCGCTGACTGTGTGTGTGAGTTTGGCCTGGCAGCTGCCACCTGGAGCCCATACACTACAAAAATGACCACGAGACCTAATGAACAAAACTGCCTAAATGATTTATGCATTACAGTACATCAGAAAAGTTTTGCTTGCTGACAATGTTGAGATTGGGGTTAAAATTCAACTGGTCTGTTGGCTTCCAGTTTTGTGGAAAAGGGAAGTACAGCATATACAGTATGAAATGTAGGGGAATGTGTGCACTGTATGTGAAATGCATGTACACTGTATGGACGCTAGTGGGACATTAAACACATTAAAGGTGTGTTATTCACATCCCTCATAACAGACAGTCCCCCAGCTGATAGTCTTTACTGACTTGTAAGCCGACTCACAAGGTGGATAAAATTAATGACAGACATCGTGGAAGACTGGGAGATTTGGAAAGCGTTTATTTCTAAGGCGTAATTGTTAGGTCGGCACAAAAGTATTCTCACATCATGAGCGTGGTTAGTCATGTCACCAGACCATTGATACCGCGCAATTTAGAACCAAAACACAAAACTATTATTTATTGCACCTTTGAAACAACAACAAAAAAACCCCATTAAAGTGCACTTTCTACTCACACACACAAAAAACGTAGATGTACAGTAGCACTTCCTCAGTGTTTGATCTTCCCATGAGGGGTTTTAACGTGTTGCTTGTTTACACAGTCAGAAATACTGCTTTCTTTTATCCTTTTCAAATTCACTTTATGTTTCAATTGGCCAAATCACATAAGGCGCTGAATGAAATGTAGAATCTTGTGTATAAAGCTAAGAGGGTTCTTTTCAGAAATGAATTACATTGCAAGTGCTCAGGTAATGAAAGTGACAACAGGTCTTTCACACCTTTCTGAAACCCACATCAAACCTTATTGACAGAAAAACGCAGTGCGGCTCCATAAAGTGACTCCGTTGTGTCCTCTGTAGTGTCTAAGGGCAGTAATTACAAAGCTCATTTCAGAGGCAGCACACAGACTAGCCATTAGCCCTGTGAGAAAAGCCATGAATGCAATGCATCTGTAGCTGAACGCACCACAGCAGTCAGGCCAAACATGCTTTGTGTTGCTGTATCTAGCAACAGGAGGGGAGGGGGCTTACTAACCCTGCTGACTAAAAGCTGCAGATCACCAGGGTCATGGCCATTCTGCCTGTGTCCACATCAGAGAAGAAACCCAAGGCTCTCTCTCTCTCTGTCTCTCTCTGTCTCTCTCTCTCTCTCTCTGTCTCTCTCTCTCTCTCTCTCTCTCTCTCTCTCTCTCTCTCTCTCTCTCTCTCTCTGGCCAGTAGAACAAGCATGCACAGTAGTCTGGCCTCTCTCAGATGTATCAATAGACTGATATGTGCCAAGGTCACAAAGAAATCTTTTCAATGCCGCGGCGATCAGCATAATATCCAGAGGTGGAAAATGGAGAATGTTTACAAAAGCCAGAACCGTGTAGCCACTGCCGAGTCAGCCTGAGAGCAGAGATGTTTTCTTTTTTTTTTTTTTTTTTTAATGGAAAGGAATGTTAGCACGGCTACACCTGCTCCGGCACTTTTGTACTCGCGCACCAAGGAGCATCTGGACAGACGAATTGAACTCGGATTCAATTAACTCGTCCTGTAAGAAGGGGCAAAGTGAGGGAGTTAGCTATACAAGCCAGAGGAGCAAAGGTATGATTGGTGTTAGCCTTCATTCAACCCACACACGAAAGGGAAGAGCAATGTAAACAAATACAGTCGCAAATGCTTGCTAAACGCTCTCAGAAAAAAGCTTTTTCCTTCCCTCCAATTCTATTGGTACTTAAAAAAACCCCGCACATCACAGAGTGAACTCTAACAGAGTAGGAAAAACAGCAGACAAGAACAATTAGGCCTCAGCCAAACCCTGTGTTAGAGCTGACATTCAGGATGGGCCATATTGTGTTATTGCAGATAGATCTAACAAGTCAAAGTCCTGGACCATAAATCAGCAGAGTGAAGGACATTCCACTGGCAGCCAGAGAGGAGGGGGGAGAGAGAGAAAGAGAGAGAGAGAGAGAGAGAGAGGGAGAGAGAGATCTTAAAGAGATAAAGACAGTAAGCCTTTATGAGCGTTGTGTACAGTAATAAGCCTTTGTGCTGTAGATGCTGTCTGCATGTGTGGATAAGCTGTCAGCCTTGTTTCAGCCATGTATAAACATGCAGAAACCAAAGGGTTTAATGGGGAGTGTTTTGGGGCCTGGCGCTGGGCTGCCTGGGTGGGGACTGATGTGGGCGTCGGGGAGGCGCGACCGGCAGGGGGGTTCGGCAAGGATGGGGCTTTTATCTGCGCGACGCTGAACGACACAGTGTCACATCCTGCCTAGAACCTTTCAGGTTTCACTTCGCTGCACACTTCACAATCCTTCCCCTTCTCGGGGCTGCCACCGAATACATTAGCGTTGTTGTTCTGCCACTTGTCATGTTTTGGAGACATAGAAGTAAACGGTAGAATAATAGCAATAACCAAGATAAATCCTAATACCCCACAGACTGAAGTTCCTCCTAGTAGCATGCGGAGAAGAATAGGAGTTGAGCCGTCGGGTCCATGAGATCAGTATTCAAAGAGAAGACAACTGCTGGATTGTAAAGATTTAAAATGCCGGAAATAGTTGAGGACTCCTTCCTACTCGGGTTTAGGACTCTGACGCCAAATGAATCAAAATTAACAAGAGAATATCGCTTTTGCTTGTCAGTGGAAACGTTTAGTGTCGTGTCCGGACAGGCCTGGCTCTGGGGACAGATACCCCACGGCTTAGGAGGCTAAAGCAGGCAGCATGTGTGGGGCTGTGGAGTGAGAGTGCCGGTGTGAGGAAGAGCCCCCACGAATTGAAAGCGAACAAGCATGTTGTTGGCACGGAGGTGGCGGGGTACAATACAGCCTGCCAACACATCCACGCGTGAAGCATGCCGTTTAATGACGCTTTGAAATGTAATTTAACCTCTCAAAATATTCAGGTCTTTCCTCATTAGTTAAAAACAAAAAACATGCTGCTCACCCTTTTTGGCCAATGTGCTGATATTGTGGCAGGGGAGGGGTGGTCTGTTTTGGGGGTTTTTCCTGTCAGATTGTTAGCTCAGTAATTGAATCCAAGCAGAGAATTTGTATCAGACATTATTTGTAAAAAAAAAAAAATAATAAGCTGTTAAAGGTGGTAAGGAAGATGCCACACTCTGGTGAGTGTGTACAAGTGGTTTAAGTGTATGAAATTCTGAATGTGTCTCTGATCCTGACATCTGTTCCTTTTTGGCAATCTGTGAGAGAAAACCCCTGTCAAACATGTTAACTTTTGTTAGGCAGGTTAGGCGCATACGCATACACATGTACACACACACACACGCACACACACACATGCACACACACACACACACACACACACAAACATCAGGTCATCAGGACACATAGTTAGTGACCAAGCTCTGATCTACCATTTACTAAATTTTTTTGAAGGTCTATTAATTTCTTCCTTAAAATACTTTTTGCAATTAATCCATTTAACACATTGCTTGTTAATGCAGATTATCTCATATGGTTCTGTATGGGTACATTTGCATGAAATTTATTGCATGTGTCCTAAGACCAGGGCAGTAAGGGCCTCAACTCTTTTTTCTGTCTGGATATACCCTGCCCTCTAGTGGTCAAGTAGCGTGGATGTCTTCCACGCTTATTTTTAAGTTATAAGCCGACCAAATCAATTGTTGGTGTGCCATAATAAGAATTAAAATATTACTTAAAAAGTATTTTAAGTTAGGGACCAGGCTGGAAATGTTTAGATGTATAAAGTTCATAATGAACTAGAGCCAATTCATGCCAATAATAAAAATGTCAAAATCTATTTCATCTGTATTTTCATGTTTGGTCTCAAATTAATAACTATGATAAAGACTAACCATAATATATGTTATATAAATATATTGCTAAATAAATATTGACTCCTTAAACCGCCTTATTGCCTACATATTAATAAAAATAAGACTTGATCAAACATGTTTTAATATTTGATGCAAATCAATGCAACGCAGTAAATGCTTAGTAGTAACCTGAGCTTAGAAAAGATGGCTGAGGAAGAATAAATTAAGAAAGAATAAATAAAATCACCTCAGGTCCTTGGAAGTATGATGAATCAATGAAGTCTGTAACTAACAGAAACATATGGTGAAATAAGATCCAAAATACATATTGGGCAGGAGGCGAAGGTAAGGGCTTCCATTTAAAGTAAAAGTTTGAAGTGAAGTTTTAATTGAAAACCTAATTTAACCATGGATTTATTCCTATGTCTACAACAATGCCCTATTCTACCTCTGTCTCAGATAGATAGAGGTGGGAAGATGAGCCAAAGACAGAGAGAAAGAAAGAGAGAGAGAGAGAGAGAGAGAGAGAGGTAGCAAATGCCCAGTGAGAGGTCAGCTTAGTATTGAATTTTTTGAATATTTCTCTAAATACCTCCTGGCACTGTAAATATTTTTGACTACAGCTGGTACTTTAGGGAGGGCCGTCTCTCCCAGCACAGCACTGCTGTTGTGCCAGCCCGCCCAAAAACAGAGACAGGGGGAGGGAGGGAGGGAGGGAGAAAGTGCTTTGGGTTATTCATCGATTGCCTATTCAAATCCCAACATATGCTGCTCCACTTCCACTCCTGAGTGCTCGGAGAAATGAACCATTTCCTCTCTCTCTTACTGCTGCCTTCCCTACCTCCAGCGCGCACACACACACACACACATACACACAAACGTGCGCGCTCACACATACACCCGCACATGCACACACACACACAAACGTGCACGCTCGCACACACACACCCGCACACACACACACACCCACACACACACACACACACACATGTAAATGCACCCCAAGCACATGTGGGGTGTGAGTGGGCAGCTTGCTGCTCGAGCCCTTAACACATCTCACCCAGTGGGCCGGTCAGTCCTGCAGACTACTTCTGCTATGTATATGTATGCGTGTTTGTGCACATGTGTCTGCGTGTGATGGGGGTGAGCTGTCATTCCTTTATCACCATACTCCTCCATTCTGAGGCTTTAATGCAGCTGCAGTATTAAACTGTAGCATTTTAAATATTAATCATTTGAAATAAATGCAAGACAAAGCAGGATATAATCAGAAAACATATTATTGCAGATCATGTTTATCCTTTCTGGTTATACGTTAAAGGCTTAAACGAGCCTCCATGTCTCATGGTGTCGACACAGGAGTGAGACGCAGGTGATGGAGGCAAACAAGCTTGGCAAGGCAAGAGAGGGTGGCAGTATAGGCAACGAGGAGATGCGGCATGGCATCAGTCTGGAGCAGGCCAACCTGAAACGCAAGGAGGCGCCTCCTATGGGCTGTGAGCACAGGTGAAGGGACAGGTGAAAGGACAGGTGAAGGGACAGGTGAAAGGACAGGTGAACAGGTGAAAGAACAGGTAAAGGGACAGGTGGACAGGTGAAAGAACAGGTAAAGGAACAGGTGAAAGGACAGGTGAAGGGACAGGTGAAGGGACAGGTGAAGGGACAGGTGAAAGGACAGGTGAAGGGACAGGTGAAGGGACAGGTGAAAGGACAGGTGAAGGGACAGGTGAAGGGACAGGTGACTGAATCCCAACACAGGTGTGAGATTCAGACTTTCACACCACAGATGTACTTTTATATGTAGTTAGTTTCAGGTAAACTAAGCAAAACATTCTTCTTCCGACCTTCCAAATTTGCATACTCCCAAAGCCTAATCATTGCCTAATGTCACATTTTGAATCACTATAAAAAAAAACTGGATGCTATTGTAATTGAGCTGTGGAGCTGTGAAGGAGTAAAAATCCAGCATATCTCCCAAGTTTCCAGCAGACGTACTACATTCACAGCACATATCAAGAGCAAAGGACAAAGAAAGCTTGGCGAGAGCCTTCGTGTGCTTGCGCCTTTTGCGCGGCACGCCGCTCTCACAGATCCTCCGCTCGCTTTGCCTTCACAAGGCGATTTTGTTTGTTGCTGTTGATGTTGTTGCCGTCTCCTCCTCTTTCGGGTCGGAGCGTCTGTCTGGCTTTCCCGCCTCTCCGGCTCCTGCCTGGCCACTCCCCTCCCTCTCATCCTCGCCTTTGATCGCGTGGAGCACAGATCCGTCTCCGCGAGTCTCTCTGAGCTGTCTCCTCTCTGCTCCGGATTGTCCGAACCGCTGCCTGTAATCTCACTACGAGAGCTCTTCTGCCCTGGCCCTTTGCCTACCTGCCCCCGTCTCCCTGTCAGACCACCCATCAGCCTGGGTTGTTTTTGGAGGAAGGATGGTGAACTTTGTGGGGGGGGGGCAGTAGGGGTTCCCCAGAGTTGTATAGTCAGTGGTCTTGCCTCACATGGAGAAACATTTGAACACACTTGTGTTTCAAGTCACAAAATGTGCCTTTTATTCACAGTTCCTCATTTATTACAGTATACATACATCAACAAGTAAAACATCAAGTGATTTATTTTTAATTGTTGAATTAAGTTCTTGTTAATTACTTTGAGTAATACAGTGAAACTAAATGACCCCATGATAAGCTGGAACATTTGAGATCACAAACAGGCTGAAATAACAGGAGAAGTGCTGCCAGTGTAACGCTGCCAGCTTTAGAATAATTTGGAGTTAATAGTAAACTAAAATCCAGAAAAGTTATTTTAATTATGCTGAGGCATAGCGGCTCATGAATATGACAATAATGGCCCTGATGATGATGATGGTGATGGTGATGATGGTGATGTCTTCACACTCTCATATTTAAATGATGTGTCAGATGAATAGAAACGTTTGACTTCAGGATGGTCTGTTGTTTCCCCTGCACATGCGGCTCTGCTCGTGCATGCTCACCTCGCCTCGCCCTGCCTCACCTCGCCTCGCCCTGCCTCATCTCGGCCTCACCTCGCCCTGACTCACCTCGCCCTGCCTCACCTCGCCTCGCCACGCCTCACCTCGCCTCGCCCTGCCTCATCTCGCCTCGCCCCGTCTCACCTCGCCCTGACTCACCTCGCCCTGCCTCACCTCGCCTCGCCCTGCCTCACCTCGCTTCGTCCCGCCTCACCTCGCCTCGCCCTGCCTCACCTCGCCTCGCCCGTCTCACCTCGCCCCGTCTCACCTTGCCTCATCCCGTCTCACTTCATCCCACTTTGCCTCAACCTCAGCCTCAACATCATGCTGCCTCGCCTCATCCCGCCTCGCCTCATGCTGCCTCCCCTCATCCTGTATCCCCTCACCTGACCTCCCGTTATCCCTCCTTCCCTCATCCTGCCTCACCTGGCCTAATCTCATCTAGCACGCTGACTCTTCACTTTGCCATATATATACTCACAGCTTCATGCTACATTTTCCTCAAGGTATAATTGAGCCATTTTCTTTCAAAATATCATCACCAAATACACATAGGACTAAATCTGACTCTGCCCTATTATATATGATTTTTTTTTAAATAGAGCTTCGGATAGAAAATCATAAGGCTTTTTTTTTCTCACCCTTGCCTTTTGAGACTTAATGACTCTCTTGTGACTCTGTGGAGAATTATTCTCAGTAATTGATTATTAAAACCAGAAATTGCAAAGACCATCCATTATTCCATGAGAGAACGTGTTATCCTTGTAATTAACAAAGCAAGCCACTTGCCATCCTTCTGCACCAAGACCTCAGAAATGGGGGAGAAAAAAAAGTCTGGGGTTACCCTACAGACGCGAGAGAGTCCACTCTAAAACACTGTAATTAGCCACAATGCAATCCATCAGAGACAGAGAAGAGGGCCAGATCCAGAGCAGCATGCGTGGGGGGTGGGTTATTGCAAAAAATAAAAATAAAAAATGTGCAAAACCCCCCAAAACATTTGTTTTCGCTCCAGCGTGGATCATTCTTCACTCTTGACTGAGCTGCCCAAGTCCCTGAGACGTGAGGACGCTTGTACATGCATTATGTTGAGTAATCGTGAGGGCGGGCCACAGGAGCGCCCCAATTCTGAACCGCCCGTTACGGCACGCCGTGTATATAAATGGATGGCGGCATCCTATTTACATAACGCTTAAGTGGCGTATATCAGCAGCTCTTGGCAAGCCGTTGTAAAGCTGTCCCACTTTGTACTAGTTCCAGTAGGCTAAGTGAAGTATCCTCATGGACTGGATGTGCAACACAAGTGATTTGCATGAAATGGAAGAGAGAATCGTTTGATAATTAGTTCATATCGGACATGTTGACGCTTTTGCATCGCGCGCATGCGTTGCTCCTTGATGTGTGTTGTGTGTCGTCTATGCAATTTCAAAGCATAAATAATGCATACGATCAAAACCATTAATTAATGATTAGAATAGTGTTATCCTGTCAGACCTGGGTGTACAGAATTGTGCTGCACTTTATGAAATATTTATCCATGTGTGTTTGTGTTCTTGTGTGAATGGCAGGGTCACAGACAAATGTAACACAGAGATATCGAGCACGTCTGGTATAGGCGTATCGTCTGCTCTGTTCTTGCTCTGTATTAGACGGCAGTATAAATATGATATTCAAGTCATTTCTCAAAAGGCCCAACTGACTTTGATGGCTCAATTTAAGGCTCTGAAAACTGACAGACCTATCTTAGTCTGCACACTGTTTGTGTCCTCCTGTGATCTAACACATTTAACACATTATTCAGTCTTGAATCCTAATACTGAAATGTAATTTACATGCATGTTTGTGTATGTGTGTGTGTGCGTGCATGCATGAAGTTGTGTCTTTCTTCTTGCACAATAACATGTTGTCGCACTGTATTTATTATCATCCTTAGGTAAACCGATGCCAGTTCATTCTCTAGCTCTGGGGCTTAAGTGACATTAGCCATGGTATTAAAAGTAGGAGCTAAAGTCACACATGCCTTTGAGCCCACCCTGACCCGCTGCTTCCTGAGATAGACTCCAGTTGTGTCCCCTCACCCGAAGTCAGAGTGAATGTGAGCCCAACCCCCCCGAACAAAATCCAGGCCTTACCTGCCCCCACCCCACCCCCTACCCCCTGATTCAGGTGCATCACCCACCCCGGCCACTAGCGACAGGCCCCTCCGACTAAGAGGCCTCAGTCCGGTACAGTGCAACTAGCCACAGGCCCTCTGGGCTCCAGCTAGAAGGGCGAATTTATTAAGGCGCAGCTAGAGGAGGCGCACAGCTCCTCGCCTCCTCTCTGCGCCTCCCTGACAGCTGCTGTCTGAGCTGGGCCCTGGAGGCAGACATGGATCAATGGCAGGAGCAACTCCAAGAGAGCGTTTAACAGCAGCAGACCCTGGAAGAAAGGAGCTGTATTTAGAATATCACTACACACATGTGCCCTGCACCGGAGACGGAGAAAGAGACGGAAGGGGGGAGAGAGTGAGGGAGAAAGACAGAGACAGACGGAGGGGGAGAGAGAGAGAGAGAGAGAGAGAAAGACAACCAGAGACAGACAGAGGAGGAGAGAGAGAGAGAGAGAAAGACAACCAGAGACAGACGGAGGAGAGAGAGAGATGGGTCGAGAGGAGATCCATATTCTCAGGACGGAACAGGTACTACTCTGAGAGCATACGGATAAAACGCATTATGTCAGATGAACTTGGTGTGAACTTCCCTGTCTCTGAGTGTTTCTTGCTGCAGTGAAGGGGTTAGAGCCCTACAGGGACACTGCCCTAATGATCAAGCTTGCGACTCCTACACAGGACTAACTGCAGACTGCTTTCAAAAAGCTCACTGGATTTGATTGAGATTTTTAGCTGAAACCAAAATAATAGACCAGTGTTTTTCTAATATAATCATATGCTTACCATATAAATTCAGTGGTTCCACCTGCTTTGATAGTTACTAATGGCTTTAGACTATATGCAGCGAGTGAGTTTTTGAGGAAACTCTTTTCAAAATCCTGAATAATTTAAATGCAATATTTGCAAATGTATTTATTTTCATGCATACTAATATCTCAAAATACATGTTTTTAATAGTGCTGTACTTGAACTCCAGCATTAAACTAAACTGCAGACTCAGTGAGGTAGTCTACTGCCATCTAGTGGCAATTCAAATAATGGACAGCAAAGAACCTCCAGCAATTTGCTGTTGCAGCATTCATCACAGTAGAGATGTATGCTACATTACTGTGTACACCATTAATTACTGTGACCCAGTATAAGACATTGCATAAGCAGACTGCCTGAAGCTGTACATTTACCTATTGTCTTCGTGCAGATATGTTCTGCTTTTAACTTTAACCAGAAATCTGCATTACATTTCAACTTTATTTAAAAAGGCCTTTAATTTCTCTATATTCCCCATACTTGTGCACATGCCACTGAATAACTTTTATTAAATGTCATAGCAGTGATTGTAATCCACTATATAGTTCAATTCTATCTCCTTTGTTGTTTCTCTTTTGCTCTTATTCAAATGATAGAATTTAGCCACTTCTTTTCCATAATGTATATGGGTGAACATTCAGTATTTATCCAGAAAAGTATGGTAATTGAGTACAATTAATAGGAGGCTGATTATTATTATCATTCTAGCACCTCTCTCTTGGTCCATAACCTGGTCCATTGGTTTTAAGCACTCCTGGACAATAGCTGTGGAACTGGAACAAGAATGGTCTGCTCTGAGGTAACAGTTGATAACTTTACAAGCTGCCAATGAACTTTTATGGCAAGAGCAGACCGTGACTAATGCCATGACTAGAGTCCTGCCTCTCAGTCAAATCCAGTGAGATTTCCCACGTGTCCTTTGACAGAACTGCATAAATCCCCACACAATGTACACATGCCCGGTTTTACCGTAGCAGTGTTTCTAGCCATATCAGTGGTGTGGGCTATGGGGGTGGTGTGTCTGTGTGGGGGGTGGCGGTTGTTACTGATTCATCAAATTCATTCATTCATCATTTTTAGATGTGAACAGGCAACGAGGAGGATCAGTCTCTCTTAGAGGATCAGGGCCTTTAGAGGAGAAGGGAGAACTGCAGTTCTTAACAGCACTGTAAAAGAGCCTGATACCGAAGAACTTAAACTGGTTTTAGAGAGTACGGCGAGAGGGCGACCTAAATGCTTTGTCTAGTGCCAAATGATTTAACGCTTGATGAAGTGGTAACAGCCAAGCAACAGCCAAGAACATCTTCAAGAGAGTGTGTCTAGACCTGCCTTTTTAGCGGCGGTGATTCGAGAGTGTGTGACCACTTTACCAGTATAGTCAAAACACACAATGGCACAGCTACAAGCCTCTGGTGTTCTCACGGGTCCCTTTTCTGAAAAAAAGCAAGAGGGGGTTAAGAGGTGACATTTTGTACAGGTGCTTCACTTCAAATGAAGGAGGTAAAAAAAAAATTCATCACATGGTTCCGCTGGAGGGTTTTGTAGTCTGATGCATTTGCCAACCTGCATGATGATTCTGGACTTCAGGCAGTGAAGAAGTGAACAGGATGACCAACCTGGACAGACTGTGAGAGGATAAACATGTTAATGATTATGTAGGAAATCAGATATTACAACCTGATGCCATTTGAAGAGAATGTTTATACATGCTTTGAAAACATAAAACAAGTATAGATATTTATCTGAGAATAAAAAACACCAAAGTCTATATCTCTACATAATCCAGGATTTCACCCAAACAACAGTAATCCCCCCCCACAAAAAAAGCAGGCAAAATGAATACAAACAAGCCAAGGCAAACAGAAACAAAAACAGGTCCAGCACACCAAGATTCCAAAACCAGTCCATGGGATCCCACAAACAAAGCAGCATGAGAACATAAATAAATAATACATATATAAACTTTAAGGCTGTTAATCAAGCACCAAACAAACTTTCCTCCAGCCTTTGTTCTCCACAAGATGGCTGCCACATTTTATTCCCTTCCAATGAATACCTATATTCAAATTAAGAGTCCTAGTTCCTGTATGAACTGAACCAAACTGTAAAAGAAAAAAAAAAAAAAAACACAAAGAATGAGAATAGGTAATAATGACCTTGTGACAGGCAGGAGGTGCGAACGAAAAGGAAGCGATCACGCCAAGTCTCAGAGAAAAAGAGGGGTTTAATAAATAATTTGCGCTAACCAAAATCCCGTGCACTGATCCAAATTAAGGATACAATAACCAGCAGTCAACTGGTACACAGACAAAGCATATATAGACAGACAAACTACCGTCAGGTGAGGGAGCTAATAAGCCCCACCCACCTGAGGGAAGCACAAAACGCAACAACAGGACAACTGCCACTGTACCATAGGTGACCGGGAGGGGGAGCCTCCCTCACCGTGACAGACCCCCCCACCAAGCCGCACTACGGCCCGATGTGCGGCCCACAGCGGCAGAACATAAGACACAAGACGCAAGACGAAGGGGCAGGAAGGCGGGGACAAGGCAGGGCAACACCTCCTGCGGTCCGGGAGCTGAAACACAAAACATATAACACAATTTAGCTCCCGCCTCCCTGGGCGGGACCCTGGACCGACTGGGCCGTCAACAATAGACAACCACGCCCCAGTCGGTCACAGAGCCCTCACGCCCCAAGGGCCCCACAAAGGTTACCTCCCTACTGCACAGTTGAACGTCTCCTGGACCAACCTCTCGGCTCGGGGCAGACCACTATCCAGGGCCTGGAGTACCCCTGGCATTACCTAGCCCGGCCAGGGAGACCACCCCCTTTTGGAGGGGTACGGAGCAAGGGTAGACTCTTCCACCCTGCCGGAGGTTCCATTAGGAAAACACTCCCTCCCCATCATGGGCCGGCTAGCTCCAGGGTAAAACCCTCATCAACCCGAGCACGAGGGCTGGTCCAGGGACACCTCAGTCAACCGGGGAGGAACCTGCACACAATATATACGCACAAATACAACGAAAACACGCACTTACCCTGACCGTTACAGTACCCCTAACACAGGGGGGAGAGGTCTCCATCTCAGAAGGAGGGGACACCCCTATACTTCGCCTCTTACTGGAGGGAGGGGGCCCCTACCGTCTCCGGAGACACTCCCACATCCCTGGTCAGGGCCTCCCATAGGAGCTGCGCCTTCCGTGCCACGGTCCATGGCAAGGGACCCTCCATAGCCCCTCCCCCAAACACCCTTTGGAGGAGGAGCGTACGGGGAATTACATAAAACAATTCACAAGCACGCTAGGACAAACAAACACGAGGTGGGCGACACAAACACGTACGCGCACTTACCCTTCTCACCGGGCGGGCTTCACACCCTCTCAGCTCGCCCCAGACACTCTCTCTAAGAGGTCTGAGGGCTCCAGGGCAACCCCTCTCCAGAGGGAAATTCTGCCCTTTCTCAGCTCACCCTAGGCCACCTGTCCAGTGGGCCTAGGGGCTCCAGGACAGCCCCCTACAACTCCCGGTAGGGCCTCCTTCCGGAGCTGCGCCCTCTGTGCCACAAACAGTGGCACAGGACCCCATATAGCCCCCCCCCAAAACATATTTTGGGAGCCCTTAGGGGAATTACATAAATACACGAAAGACAAACACAAACACGCAAGACAAACGGCAGACGCACCTTCCACTCACTCAAGCCCGTAGTCACACTCATCTCACACATGCACAAACACAAACACAGACTACGGGCGAGCACAGTAGCGAGAAGAAACCGCCCTCTTGGAGGAGAGCGCTACCAGGTCTTTTCGCTACTGTCACCGTCGTGCCACACAACGTGCTGTACAAACACACAAACAAACAAGCACGTAGGCACGACGGGACAAGCGGTTTACAACCTAGCTCTCCTCCACACACATTCAAACAACAAAATTTCACACGGACAAACACTTACCACGAGACATGACCACAAACGAAGGAGAAAGTAAAGGAGACTGGCGGCTTCCGAAAGGTGGCTGGTTATTCTGTGACGGGCAGGAGGTGCGAACGAAAAAGGAAGCGATCACGCCAAGTCTCAGAGAAAAGAGGGGTTTAATAAATAATGTGCGCTAACCAAAATCCCGTGCACTGATCCAAATTAAGGATACAATAACCAGCAGTCAACTGGTACACAGACAAAGCATATATAGACAGACAAACTACCGTCAGGTGAGGGAGCTAATAAGCCCCACCCACCTGAGGGAAGCACAAAACGCAACAACAACAGGACAACTGCCGCTGTACCATAGGTGACCGGGAGGGGGAGCCTCCCTCACCGTGACAGACCTAATTTATTGAATCAAGACATGAGAGGACATGAGAATGGTTATATTCACTCCTTCACAGTAAAATCTGATATTAACATAGGACATAAAAAGGGATATTTATGACATGAGAATTACACAACACTCTAAAGATATCAGTGTACACATGTACACAGTGTACCTTCCCCAGATCCCATTATGTGGAACTGTCACGCCCCAGCTGGAGGACACTGGGAAACTGGTCCTAAGAAAGGTTTGAGGTTTACCACGTTCACTCAATCTACCTTGTCACCATGACGCAATCCTCCTACTCGATTGCTACTCGAGACGCTTCCTCTCCATCTTGTTAGCCCAGTCTGCTTGGGCACTGGATTTGATGACAAATGGTCATACTGGGATTGGTATAGGCACATACCAGTTGTCCCACGTGAAACTGTGTATCCTTCCTGTGGGCATTACAACAGCTGGCTGGTCTGGGTCAGGTCTGTCTCACTGTTCTTCTTACCTGCTCATGAGGTGGTGCTGTCTTTCAGTGATGGAGAATGGCGGTTGATTAGGGTGCGGCGGGTGATGAACGAGCCTCTCAACTTCCTGCCCAGAGTTGCTGAAGTGTGACAGTCTGCAGCATTTGTCCTGGCAGTGTCACACAGCAACCAGTTGGGCCTCACCGTGTGTGTCACCAGACTGAGTGTGGTTTTGAGTGGTTATCCACTCAGTCAGTGTGTAGTGGTGTGGTACGGAAAGTTAGTACCTTCGACTTTTGTGGTACTCTGATATATACTAGTGAACTGAAGTCTTTCTCCCAAGTCATTTTTTAAATAAAAAGCCCTCCAAAAAAGGGCAAACATTTATTTGACTTTTGAACAGTCTGCTTGGCAAAATCGCATACAGACCAACCCATTTGTCTGTTGGTTTTTTGTTAAATTGTCCTTGTAGTGAAAATTGCGAATGGTGAATTCATGTGACACACAGGTGAGGAATAAAATAATTCCATCAACATCGGTCGTACATGCGTTTGTGCATGCTGCTGTAGACAATGTTATTAAACTGTACTATGCCCGTTGAAAATGTTTCCCAGTGTAATTAACAGTTGAAGACTCCACCTGTCACCACTCATACTGTGTTGTTTATAGGTTACAGGCCCCTGCTGGATACTGTCATTTGGAATACCGTCAGAAAAGTCAGTAAATATACACATGTTTATACTGGCAGTTGTGGCTATTAGATTAAATGTTTAGATATTGTGTCTCAGATGAGCAAGTGTAAAAATCGAACATCCTTTAGCAGAGACTATTAAGTCCTATCAGTCAAAAAAGGGAAAATAGCCAATTAAAACTACATTAAGGTGAAAAAAAACGTGACAGTAGCCTGACTTAAAAAAATTGTTTATGAAAGGACACAATATTATTACAAGCTATTAAATATTTCGTTGCCTAATTATTGTGCTTCATGAATAGCAAATGAGCTATGCATGAGGAGTTTACAGACAGGCTGCTGAATTCCATCCCAATGAGACACCATTATGGCTCAAATAGACTTTAATTACGGCTCAAACAGCCTTTGATTTAAGTCGATTGCCCAATTAGCACATACCTACTCAGCATAAGCAGTAATGTCTGGCACGCTATCAGCAGATCAGTCCCTCTGCTGCATACACTGGCATTTTTGAATGTCCGTATCAGCTGGAGATTGTCATAAAGCTTCGTTCATCACCGCTAACGTGCATAATGTCGAGTTTCACCACATACACCTCCTCTGCACCGTTACTATCTAATGTGGAAAGCTGGCACACAAATCAAAAAGATAACAGATTGATCCCACAGATAAAATGGACGGCTATTTTTTTTTTTAAATGTGGCACAGTAGAAACTATCTGGAGTTACACACAAAAGTTAAACGTTACAATAAACAGATAAGTACAGGTCCTTGGAAAATCCATTTCTGTACCTTATCAAATCAAAGGCAATATGCCTAGACTTTCACTAAAGCACAGTCAAAATCTCCAGGACGTACCGTAGCTTTGATGATTTTCTGCCTCTGTATTACACAGATGTGACGATACTGTCGCTCTGTATTACAAAGAGTATAAGCAGAAGACTGAATGATGATGTTCTTGAAGCAGGTGAACAAAACCAGTTTTATAGGAGACATATATAAACAGTGTCATTTCACATACACTACACTGTTGGGGTCTGTATCAAAAAGAGCAGAGCGTATTGGAGCAGACGCATGTGAACACTGCAGCAGTAATAACCCTACATGTTATCAAAAGTCTTTAACAGTCAAAGATATCCCTCAGCATCGGAAATAAAAAGTTACCAGTGTTTCGACTACAGTGCAATAAACAATGGCAAATCAAACCTCTCAAAATGCATTTTTTTTATCCATGGATATAAAACAATTTATAATTTTGGGTTCATTCAGCAAAGGTTACAAAACAGGACTCAAGCAATACACACACGGAGGACTTTCTACACAAAGACAACTGCAGCCTATCATAATGATGCACTGTTCTCGTTTCTTCAAAAAGAAAGGAAAAACGATAAAGAAAGAGACATTTTCCTGCCTTTCAACTCAAAATGCATTCGACTATTTTTACAGTATTAAAATACCATACTTCTTTTTCTTCTCAAGTACATTGTTCTTTAGCTTTTTTTGTTTTTGTATTTTTTTTTTTACAGTACAACGTGTTAGTCGCATGTGATTTGCAACCTCAGCCTGTTTTCTTAAGGGAAAGTCTGAGGGTGAAATGAAACACCTCACAACCTGAAGGAAAAAAAGCACTATGTCCAGACTACGACTGTAGTGGTCTTCCTCTATAAAACATTTACCAACTCAGGTGTGGAGCACTGTGAACCTGAATCCTGACAAAGTACTTTGAAAATATCACTTTTTATATAGAAGAGTTATGAAATGTTTGATTATTAATAGCGAGTGATGTTTTCTCTATATAACATTTTGTCCGAGTTTTGAATATTTATTATGTAAACCACTTACAGTGTGATCCAGCATTGTTCTAGGGTGGTGTGTACATGTGTCTGTGCGCGTGTTGTATGTGTGTGTGAGAATGTGTACGTGGGTGCCAGTGGTATGTGGGTCTCTGTGATATGTGTGTGTCTGTGTGCATTGATACATTCCACATTCTGGCGGAACAGAGACTGAAGGGAGGTGTGTGTGTGTGTGTGTGTGTGTCTGAATGTATGTCCATGGCTACTTGCTCATGCTAACGCAACTGTCGCAGGTGGACAGAATGTGTCCTACAGCATGCATGGAGCTAAGAGTCTTTTCAGCTAGCCACAGACCTCTCAAACAAACTACACATATCACATTTTTTTTTATAAAATACCTGAATATTTAGTCACACGATTAACAGAAAGAGAAAAAAGGAAAAAAAGATAAAACATTTTACCCAAAAGCACAGAAGGAGAGGGTGTTCATATCCTCCAGAACACCTCCCCCTGCTGGCCAATTCAACAGGTTCAGCTTATTGTGCACATGTGATTATGGCCATATCTGTCAATTCTGTTGATGAGATATGGACACGCAGGTCGTCCACCATCAGAATTGAGTTTCAATTGACAGTTTGCTACTGTAGCCCCCTCCTGTCCTCCGAGAGAGCTTTGAATTCTTTAGAGCCGTGACATCTGCACGCCAGTACAGTACATCAGCCATAGCCTTCATGTCAAAAACACACCAGTGCCTCTTTCATTATAAAACACAGACTACTCTTGCGCACATCCAAATGTGACCAAAATCATTTAACGAGTCTTATCTCCCTCTCCACTGACCTCCCATCACCCCAATGTACGGTAAATGACCCTAATGCTCAGGAGAGTGGTGAACAGTGAAACCAGGCAGGGGGAGTCAGGGGGTTTAGGCTGGCTGGCATCCCTGCCAGTCTCCTGTCCAAGGCACGATCTGCGCTGGCAATTTATCCAGAGTCTCCCTGTGTGTGTGTGTGTGTTTGGTTGTGTGTCAATGCACAGGGTGTTGCGGGTTTGGGGTGCTGAGAGTGCCAGAGGTGAGCGGTGGGGCATTTGGGCCAGGGGCAGGTTCCGGAGCTTACGTCGTGGTCGGGGGTCAGAGATGGGGTGGGCGTGGAGCTGAGCTGACGCAGCACGTGGAGTTGGAGAGGAAGGTGCTCAGAGGGCTGCTGAGAGGGGTGGAGGGAGGTGGGGGTTTGGTTCACAGACTGGCTGGAGTCAGTTCCAAGGTGGAGCTCAAAGTATCATTGGGGATGGATGAGGATGCCTACCAAGCAGATGGGACTGGGTAGGTCAGGGGGGGGCAGCAGTGGGGGGGGGCTCACAGGGTGGTTCGGGCACAGTGGTGTTTGAGCTTGCAGGGCAACACGCCTCGGTTGAGCTGATAAAATTCCACCAGCTGTAGCAGGTCACTGAAGCGTGTGTTTCCATCATCCAGACTGTAGAAGAGCTCGCCGTCATCCTCCACCTTACACGCGCGCACACGCACGGAAACACATGCAGGCATACGTACACACACACACAGAATTTTATTGGCCTGATGGCAGTAGACAGGGAACATGGACGTTTCTTGCCAAGTTGAATGAAAACTCACGGGAAGAATCTGAAAGTGTCTGATCCGCTGTGTGTGACACAGGGACAGGACGAAGGTCTTGGGGTTACTTTGGCTGTCCCTTAAGAGGAAAACCCTGCCAAAAAAAAAGTAGATGCCAGTCAACTGCACACTTGCATACAATCTAAGAGAGGTAACGTAGGTGGAGTTGAGAGATGGGAAAATCAAGCCAACTGGGACCCACCCGTCAATGAGGCCGTGCTGTGTGATCAGCTTGTGAGCCTCGTCTCGAGACAGTTTGCTGTGGAACCACGGCTGGGCCATGTGGATCGCTGGAGATCAGGGAAGACATTATCAGTAAAGAGTGCTCAATGTGTGTGTGAGAGAGAGAGAGAGAGAGAGAGTGATAGAGGGAGACAAATGGAAGGGCTGACCTATGTTGGAGAGGGAACTCTGGGAAGGAGAGCAGCTTCCATGACTCAGTCGATGACAGCTCTTCCTCTGGGGAAGAAACAAATCAACACCCAAACTCACCAAACATCACCAGCTTGGGTGCACCCATGGTCCTCCATGCATATGGGACAAGGCCCTGCCTGACCATGATCTGCACACGGTCAACATCACTTGTCTCAAGTGGATCGGAGCTTGAGAAATAAGGCGTGGCTGGAGGGGTGAGGTCACAGCCGGACAAGGCGTCCCAGGCGCAGCGCATGGTGGGGTGTCAGGAGATGCACGAGAGCCTCACCCGCCATGACAGGCCCTCCTCCACGGCCACAGACAGAGCCTCCGACGGGTTCTCGATCACACGGCTCCGCTGCCCTGAGAAATCCATGGCCACAAGAGAGTTCTCCGAGATGCTTCTCTGCAAATATGAGCGTGCAAATGCACGCACACACACACACACACACACACACAAAGACAAACACGCACATACACGCACACACAAACATGAGTCACAACGTGAGGGATAAATTGACATTTGAGAAATTCCCTGAAAATGCACAAACAAATTTTAGCCACACTTTGATTTCTGATTATCTTTGACAGGTCTTGGGAGGTTTTTATAATTTACTCAGAATTGATTGAATACCCATATTCGTCATTTAGGCAAAACAAAATTAATAAGATGTAATTTTTGCCCTGTGGGTTCCAACTCTTTTAGAGTTCCATTACACACAAAATACAGGTTTTTAAGAGAACAGAGAAAAAAAGGTCACATTTACTGAAAGATGCTATTTCCTTGTGTAGCTCTTCTGCCACCTAGTGTTGTAATAAGATAACCCTTCCTCTAAGCGGTAGTATCATGAGGTATGCAGAGCGAAGGTTATTCATGTGGATTAGCTGGTGTGTATAGACTAACAAGGTTCCAGTTGGGCTTGTGCATTAGTCGATCCCCCCTTTACTAATAAACTATTACATATGTAGAATATAGGAACAAGACTAAATAAACTATGAAATATGTAGAATATGAGAACAATATTTTGGCAATGGCATCAACACGTGTATTAAGTGCCTGAGGGAAACATGTTTGAAAAACTGCCTTGGCTAAGAAAACATGGATGACGTGGACACTCTGCATCTCCAGGGGTGTGTGTACTGTGGGGAAAAACACACTGTTGCCAAGTAAAACAAAAACAACAACAAAAAAACACGAGTTAATACTGGAAGAACTTTTCCAAAACTGACATACTTATTACATGATCTGTATAATTTGTTGAACCTTTTGTGTGACACTTCAGAAACAAATACAGTAGGCAAATCTTTATTACTTACGGAGGAAAGTAAATAAGTGCTTTGGGTGAAGAGCCTTCAGATATATGCTGGTCAACTGCAACAAACTGCCTTGCAGCTAACGATGCTAACTTGCTATCACAGGGACTCAAACATGTGGGAGCACATTACTCCCAAAAAGAAATACAGCGAAAACACTCAACTTCTCTCACAGCAACAAGCCGTTATGAGCAAATTCTCATAAAAGGTTTAGAGTTTCACTATCAAGAAGATAAACTGGGAAGGAATGGAAGGTGGTTCCACGGCGTAAAAAAAAAATCGCTCCACTGTGGTGTTTGTTGAATCTTGATTAATGCGCCTTTGTCACCTTCACTAGCTCGTAATCACTCTGTAAGGGGAAATAGCGTCTTTGTGCAGATTACCAAGCATATGCTTAAAACCCACCATGGTTTACACACATTTAAGCCTCCGAGTCATAGATCTTTAAGCAACATTTAAATCAAGTGGTCCGTGTTTCCAAGAATTTAGGCCGTCCTCCTCTGTAGTCCTGCTAGCGGTGGCGGGAAAATGGGAAAATAAAGATATGAGCCTGGTTTTATAAAGACTGACTGAGTCCAAGAGCCAGTTTCCATGATCTCAAGTTTGGGACATCTGCTGCTACTGTGTTTGGCTCATGAGTGTTTCTGATGAGCACAGAGCTGTGAACCCTGGACGCTGTTGAGAGGTTTGGTGAGTGTGTAATTCTGACTTACTGACTCCCATCTGCACTGCACCCCTCATTTTATACTTCACCGCACACACCACTTGTTATATACTGATGTGTCATTTTTCTTGAGTGTGTGTTTGTGTGTGTATGTGTGTTTATGTGTGTGTTTCTGTTTCCAGACTGGAATGGTGTGTGCAGAAGTGGTAGGTCTGCAAAATCATACAAATGCCAGATTTTTCAATTACTTTTTATTTTGGAGCAAAATCTTGATACCAAACCACAGGTGACCTTTAAAAATGTGCAGATAAACTAAACTAACAAGAAAGAAAACAAAACCACATGGCACTTAGCGCCATGGGAACCGCGATGCCTAAGGGGGCAGACCGCAAGAGAAAACGAGCCTGGTTGTATCAGACTGATTTTTGTAGTGAATATATTTAAACAGTATGAAATGACAGAAATACTCAAGTATAGCTTCTTAAAAATGGACTTAAATAGGGTGTACAAAGTACAAAGTACATATACATACATATACATTACTTTCCACCTGTGTGTGCGTGTGTGTGTGTGTGTGTGTGTGTGTGTTTGGGTCAGTACACACTCTGTCCTCTAACAACAAGGCCGAGGTGATGAGTTGTAAAGTGAGTGATCAGCTGATGCTGGGTTATATTTAGAGTCCGTCTGCTTCCTCCAGCACATTCTGCCTGCTGAAATAGCTCAGGGGCTTATTCGCACACAATACTTTCATTTAGAGGCAAAATAACTAAATTGTTCCCAGAAATGAGTATGAAACTACAGCCCCTCCTATTTATGGCACCTTTAAGGATCTCTGTTGGCCATAGGCCCTGTAAAACAAGCCCAGGTCAGAGTCAGACAGAGCTGTACCAAGATCAGGGACATGTTGAACCGGAGGCGTTTGGGTCTTTCGAACACAGGCTCTTCATTTTAGTTCTGTGCAATTAAAACGAGCTGGGCTTGATATTCTGTCCGCCTTCGTGTTACGTAGATGGCCGAAGCTTTTTGCCTTCGTGTTACGCAGATGGCCGAGGCTTTTTGCCTTCGCGTTAGATGACCGAGGCTTATTTCTTTCTTGTTTTGGAATCACCACTGACCAGTGGGAGTGACGAAGGGACAAAGGAGTAGATGAAGGGACTCACCATCGGAGAGGTTTTCTGCTTCTGATGAGGCTGGATGAAGTTTTGGTACAGCTGCATCCCAAACTGCACACACAACAAGGGCACCGCGTTAGACAGCCACCCCATATCGACGTGAGAGTAGGTGGCACCAAGCAGCCCCTGACTGTGGCGCTTCATACGGACAGCTTCTACTTAAAGAAGAGTCCTCTACACGGCGCCTCGTGCCAGACATGCTCAGACGAGAAGGTGTTAAAAATATATGCTTATGAGAGACAATGAGGGCAAGGAAGAGAGGGGAGAGAGGGTGAGGGAGAGAGAGAGAGAGAGAGAGAGGGAGGAAGGAAACGGGGATGTGAATGGAAAGAGAGTGAGAGGGAGAGAGAGAGAGACGGGAGGTTTTCACCTTGAAGAGACGCATGGCTGTGATCCAGCACGTTCTGGTCTGCTCGTCATCAGCGCACAGCAGTTTGAGGTCCCGTGCTGAGCTGGACTTACTTGGCTACACACAGAGAAACGTGCAGAAACACACCTTACCGCGCTGCAAAAGTGCCCAACACGACCACGACGTTCGTGCAAATCATCATAAAGGTGTTTTGTGTTCTCCAGAAAGCTGTCTGAGTTGATATCTTGTGAAATGGCTAGAGGAACACTGGTTTGGTTTTCAGCCTAAACAAAGCTGCACAAGCGAAAAGGCCTTTCAGCCTGAGCACGTTAGCCACACTAAGACACAGTTAAGGCACACAGATGCAACACCCCCAGACCACAATAAGACACAGTTAAGGCACACAGATGCAACACCCCCAGACCACACTAAGACACAGTTAAGGCACACAGATGCAACACCCCCAGACCACAATAAGACACAGTTAAGGCACACAGGCAGTTAACACACAGATGCAACACCCCCAGACCACAGACACCACACAGATAAGACACAGTTAAGACACAGTTAAGGCACACAGATGCAACACCCCCAGACCACAATAAGACACAGTTAAGGCACACAGATGCAACACCCCCAGACCACAATAAGACACAGTTAAGGCACACAGATGCAACACCCCCCAGACCACACTAAAACACAGTTAAGGCACACAGATGCAACACCCCCAGACCACAATAAGCACACAGATTAAGGCACATAAGAGTTAAGGCACACAGATGCAACACCCCAGACCACAATAAGACACAGTTAAGGCACACAGATGCAACACCCCCAGACCACAATAAGACACAGTTAAGGCACACAGATGCAACACCCCCAGACCACAATAAGACACAGTTAAGGCACAATAAACACAGTTAAGGCACACAGATGCAACACCCCCAGACCACAATAAGACACAGTTAAGGCACACAGATGCAACACCCCCAGACCACAATAAGACACAGTTAAGGCACACAGATGCAACACCCCCAGACCACACGAAGACACAGTTAAGGCACACAGATGCAACACCCCCAGACCACAATAAGACACAGTTAAGGCACACAGATGCAACACCCCCAGACCACAATAAGACACAGTTAAGGCACACAGATGCAACACCCCCAGACCACACTGAAACACAGTTAAGGCACACAGACTGGGTAGAGCTGACTCCACCCCCAGCACAAAGGCTGGGATGGATCACATGGACAGTGAATAGAGTGAAGCCAGTCAACACAAAAAATGCCCTGATAACAGCTTTATGTATCATTTTTTATGGACAGACATTCGAACTGTACATTTATCATACATTAATCACTCATCACATACCAGTTTATATAAAACAAAACATTTAAAGGTAAACGAATGCCAAAGCAATTTCACTGCTGTTGAGAGTATCAGTATGTTTGGAAAAGGTTTTTATCACATTCACAAGTGAATCTCCTAAAATAAGCTCGGTTTAAGGTTTTATCAACTATGTCACCTGACTGTCAACATCTCGAGATCAATTCTGGCTTCTAACATCACGGCAAAAATCATGGGAGACAAGAGCCAGAATCTATGTTTGATTAAGGATTACCACCTCCCCTCTTAAAACAGTGAGACCAAGATAAATGCAACACTTAATTAGCGTTATTATATCATAAATGTAACTGTGCATGGATGCCATGTGTAATATAATTCAGTATTGCACAAGAAAATATGTGAGCCATATGCGTCAGATTTAGGTGGGTGTGTGGCAAAGGAGGGAGCGTACAAACCTTCACACAGAATCCGTAGTCGGTTGGAGCGCCGTGTGTCTTCCTGGCTGATAACAAAGTGTAGACATCACTGTCACAGAACTCTGCAGCAAACTGCAGGTGCCTGGGTTCCTTACGAAGACGAGAGAGAAACAGTGAGAGGAAGAGAAGAGGGAAAGAGAGAAACCGGGAAAGAAACAGAGAGGAGGGTAGGTGCTGGGTATCAGGTGAAATCTAGTGCGATCAGTTAAAAAAGTTAATCTAAAAAACAACATCGTATTAAACAAAAGAGTAAAGAAAAAACACCATATGAACACTTTCTTATTCCAAACGGCAGGGGTGTGTGCGGGTAGAGGAGTCCTGTATTCCTCTGCCTCTGGACCGGAGTTGCAGTGCTAAGCCTCCCATAGCAGGAAGATGGGTGTAAATGTGAACTACGCCCAGCATCTAGTCAGGACACTGTCAGGACACGCGCTAGACAATCGAAGTATGTACTGCGATATGGCCAGACCTAATGAGAGTGTGAATTGTGAGCACACAAGTTGTGTGTGTGTGTGTGTGTGTGTGTGCGGTGACTGAGGCGAGTGGACCTGGCTTAAGTGGAGAACAAAGGTGAAGGTCTCCAACCACAGCTCTGACCGCACTGCTGAGGCTGTTGTGCGTTGACGTTGTTGTGTTATTCTGAGACCTGCAGCTCAGGCGGCCGGACTGAAAGCATACGGGGCCATTTCACAAGGTTTAGCTTTAAGTTTCAGCACGGGCACTGAGTTGACTGGCCCCGCTTAAAAGTTGCGCGGATTTAGTTTGATAGTTCATCTAAGCTTCACTTGAAAGCCTCAAGGTTCAGCGTTCAGCGAAATGTTCTCAAGGACTTCGCGACGTACGATTAAAATCAAAGGCAGTACTGGCACAGCGTAAAAGACTCAGGGCAATCTCTTCTGTTTCAAATGGGGCTGCTCTCTCAATTACAAGCAGGGTGTAATATGTACAACTGGAGAAGCAAAAACACACGGCGATGCCAACAGCTTTATCTTAACAACAGTGAAAGAGAGCCAAGTGTAAAGAAAAGACGAAAGGGAGAAAGGACCCAGAGCCTTTCCCAAGCGAAGCAGCACAAAGCCAGCCGTTGTCTCATTTCTATGTGCTACGCTCTTCTAATTTCCCAACTGCCAACATATGCAGACGAGCAGACAGACAAAGGAGCAGGCGGGATGACTGTCTGTACAGGCAGAACAACAGGCAGACCCTGCCTGCTCTACTACAGGTAAACTGACTGTACAGACTGACTAGTGCTAATGTTTTATTTGAGGCAAAGAATTTGTGTCCCGAACACGCCAAGTCAGAGAGGGAGATGGGGAGCAGACTTGGAGCAGGTCTTCCATCCTGGGCGGTATTAGCAAGAGACGAGAGAGAGCTCCTCTTACGCTCCTAACAACAACTCTTTGTTGTGAAAAATGAAAAGAAGAGAGAGAGATAGAACAAGGAGGAGGAGGGCAACTCTGGCTGGCACGCCACCCAGCAGGTATAAGCTTCACCTGTGGTGAGAGGAGAGGGTTCAGGAGCTGGCACGCTCCCCAGCCCTGCGCCGGAGGAAAATCCGGCCTGACCAGTTTTGGCCCGGCGGAGTCCCACAATGCCACGCTGTTCGCCCGAGCCGTCACATCTAGTGACGGTGCTGTGGGAGATTAGCGTCCGAATAAGGGCCGACTCCCCAAACCGAGCCCTGCCTGTCTCTCATATCTGTCCCAGGCCGGATTAGCTGGTGGGGATGATCAGAGTAAGTAACGTTGCGCGACGCCAAAGAAATCTAATCAGCGAGATCAAGTGGTGTGGTGCATGACTGGAGCTGCTGGGTGTAGATATTATAAACCCTGGGTGAAAAGAGCTGAACAGGTTGAACCAATCAAAACAGCAGCTAAAGCCTGAGAATTGAGTGGAGAAGTGAGGAAGAGAGGGAGTGGTAGTAAGGCATGCTAAGAATTACTGAGCAATTGAGTAAATTACCTTCGATGTGCCCTTATTGGAAAAGTACAGTCCAGACCTTCTCAACACAAAGTAGAACTTCTTCCATGACTTCCTGCCCTGCTCCTTTGAGTGGAGGAAGCCATGAATCTCCGGACACGTGCTGGAGTTGAGAAACATCTAAGCACACACAGTCGAAGAGCTTCAGTCAGAAAGACTACAAACCTCTTCATTGTCGTTACAGTCTCAAAGGTCACAAGCCATTATGTACAATAATGAGACATTAACGCTAAACGTGGATACCTGGATAAGCTGTGAGTGGTTCATGATTCCATTGGCTTCACTTGATATAGACACCATGTTCTCTGGGAAAAAATCCTGGTGACATTGAGGAGAGCATCATCAGCAAAGGATCTCACTTCTTCCTCTCAAAACCTCAGTTGTGGCTGCAGGCACAACCATCAGGAGTTCTACAAGCTCTATGTGTGTGTCTAAACTCAAGGCCTGCAGATCACTGCTAACAGAAGAAGTAAGTTAATTGAGTCTCGATTTGCTGAGGCTGTGGAACACAAGCCTTGAATTTATAACTGCTCCAGATTGCGAGGTGTAATATTAAGTGGCAGATTTTGCACAAGTTTTATTAATGACAAGTTAAATGAGTGTTCGCATACACTGTTGCCCCTCTTCTACTGGCCAAATCAATTCTGCATATTCAAGGCAGCATGTACTAACGTCTTGCCAAGAACACACTGCACATACACACAAACACATATACACACATACACACACAGCAAACACACACACCAGAGGTTTCTTGAAGAATTCATATTTGGCATAATTCTTCCTGAAATACAGGCGGCTGTCTGAGTCCATTCCCCAGTTAGACTGCACCTCCAGGACTGACTCATGGTCTTCTATGGTTCTCTCTGAAAATAATATGAGGACAGAGACATGAGCATTCAGGAGCCAACAGGGGACAGGAGAAAGAGACACTACCGCATGGAGTTGCATATACGCTACGTCCGCATGCACATGCACAGAAAATTCAGCCGCATGTGTAGAGTAAGTTGGAAATCACCGTGCTATGTTTATAACAAACCCTGCGGTTGGAACAGCTTCTGTTTTCTGTTTAAAGTTTTCACTCACTCCAAGCATTGGCCTTTGCATCCCCTTGGCAACATGGGTTTGACAAATTAATTTTTCATATATTTACAAAAATTATGCGTCATTAATGAATAATCTTCCATAATAACAAGTGTGAGGTACAGGGAGAGCCGGCTGCATTACTTTACTTTATCATTAAACATTATTCAGTTCCTTGAACCCCAAATGAATGTTTAATGAATGAACGGAAAGCAGCTATTTAGAGGAAGCCATCTGGAAGAGTGAGAATGATATTATTCAAGACTAATTAATTCCCATAACATATCTGCAATCAGAGCTGGAGCAACTCATCAGAACGTGCAAGCTTCCTTGTTGCTGGAGCAGTCAACAGCATTCTGCGGGTCTGTGCTCCACTGCGGTGAACAGACAGGCTTCAACTCATCTGTGGCCAGATCATAGGGCTCGTTGTGTGGCCAGTGGTGTTCAAAGATACGAAGATCTGGATTTCATCACTCCTAAGAAGATCTGTGTCCACTGAGTGAAGCAACCGCACCCCCACATCACTGTGTATGTAATAGGTGTGAACCTCGCTCCCAAACCATGCCACAGCTCCTTGTGGGGGGTTGACAGCTCATTGTGGGGGTTTGGGGGTGGGGCTTTGGGGGCTTTTTCCAGTCTGAGTAATCGAGGAGCTACGTTCAGGCCGAGGTGGTGAAGAACTCCATTAGCGCTTGAGCTATGATGAGATCACACCAGGCTGAGCAGACACGAAGCCAGTGTTCTGTTCAGGTGCCTGCAGGCCTTTCGTCTCTGCTTCACTGCAAACCCTTTTAAGCTCCAAACTCGAGAATGACCACAGTGAGGCTCTATTTACTGTAAACTCTAGTTAAGTAAGGCTTAACTGACTCACGGCTACAGTGCATTAAGTAATAATTCAATGCAGTTTTCTACCAAACCACGTTATAAACAGTTATAAAACCAAACAACAATAAGATGCCATAGATTACATTAATACATGTCTGAATAGAATGAGCATGTTAAGATATATCATTTTTATAGCATCACAGGAATTACTGGTTTATGTTTACGCAATAGTTCCTTATCCTCAACACATCTAAGCAGGAACGAGCATTGTGGGTACTGCGATATCGCTGAAATACACATCAGGTAAACCTAGCGGCACAGGACCTAATTGCAGGTAGTATGGTTCAACGAGCTTATTGTGAACGCTCCAGTGTTCTCTACCTCTAATCACAAAACCACTGACGCATGAGCTGATTAGCCTTTTCTTACAAATGGACCATTGCAGATGCTTCTGGAGTTTCCAGCTAAATCACTGTTTATTACATTGATAGAATAAGGTTGTTCGTCCCGGACACTAACTTTCATGGTTGTGCCTGTGCTATGTAATTTTTCTTCCATAGATATGTGAGGGGTTATGGTTATTTAGGATTTTCATTCAGCTGGAAAGGGGTGGAGGTTAATATTATTGTACTGGGTAGATAGCATTACAGGATAGCATTACATTGCAAATTATACACTCCTAAAGTGGGATCTCCACAATTTTGAAATGAAGCCGTTAGTGAATATTTAAGCTGCAGATTTCAGGTGTGCTGGGATGAAAATGTTGTTTCACAAGGAGGTTTGTCTTTCAGGGAAATCAATTACTGATCAAAGCCCTTGACAAACGGCATCATGTACCAGATGAGCAAACAATAAAAAATAGATTTGTTCAAACATATTGACCCTACTTTTAAAACGAGGCTCCCTCAGAAGCCTGCGCATAATTACTGGTTTCATGCATTTATATTTCTACTGTAGAAATAACAGATACTGTGTGTGAAAATGACATTACAAATTCTATTTGTGGCAGCAAGCCTGGAAGTCAGTGAGAAACTGTTTTCATGCACACTCAGGAAATATATTCTGTCTTTCTGCTAACATTCAATCAGGCATGTGTTCAGAAAGCGTGCTGACTTGGGATCAGTGTTCATCATCTGCATATTAGAGGAAAGGAACACAGTGAGAAAAGAGAAAGATAGAGGGGGAGAGAGAGAAAGGGAGAGAAAAAAAAGGGGACGGAGGGAACAGATGGTTGAATTATGTAACGATGTGAAGAATTCTGCTGAGGAATATTCCTGTGTGAAGGGTAGGCTACACCAGCGGGGTGCGGGAGTCACTGCTAGCAGAGTTAACCCTTTACTGCCTGCTGGAGACTCACACTGATGGAGTTATGCAATGACTGAAGTTTGGAATAAAGACCAGGTTTGATACTCCGCTATCACTAATATATATTTTTATTCACCGGTACCGTGTGGCGGCTTCTTGCAGGTGAGCATCAGACAGACTCACACTCTCTCCTCTCTTCTCTTTTGCTGTGCTTAATTTATTCTCAAGCTTTCCTCCGCAACAGCTACTGTGCCTAATTTGGTCACAACGCCTCATTACTCATTTTCGACACCCTGGCCAAGGCCCTCTGCTGGATACCATCATCTGTGCCTCTTTCCGCTTGCTCATAGTATCTCCTCTCCTTGGCTTTCCGTCAACTTGGCATCCCCCTCTCCTGAGATGCTACGAGATCCTCTAACTCTGTGGAATTCCTTGGTGACCTACAACACGGTCTTATTTCAAGGTTCTCTTCAGTGAGTCAAGCTCGACCGTATCACCATTGTCTCATGTACCGTGGTCAACTCTCTCTTTTCCATCATTTGGGAGCCACTCCGAACATCCCCACTTTAATTCAGGGCCCGTGTCTCCATTTCCCACATCCTCTACTTGCGCTGTCAGGTGCCATCTCTCTGGATGACTGCGTAGAACATCACTTCCCCCTCCTGTACCTCTTTCCTCAGACCGAAATAAGATCTCAGCACTCAGGCGGGATTGCTGTTTACCAGGACACTGTGTGCGCTCGGGGACTCACAACTCAGACAGTGTCCCATTTATTGCTTTGGGTGGAGTTCTGATGTGGGTCCAAAACACTGGTGTCAGAAGTGGATTCATTTCACTGTCATTGACATTTTTACTAAATTTTTTTTTTTTTTACTGTCATTGGCATTCAGCTTACTGTTGATGTATTTTTAGGAATATATGATTTGCCATCAACATTTGGATCATATACTGCACCCTTGTAATGTTTTGTTCTGAATCTTAAAAAAGCAACATTCTAGGAGTTAGCTGACTAGAAAGCTAGTTCGTCTGTAGCAGCCATGGTGTACCTTAGCTATATTGTCGAATAGTAGGTTACTGTCTACTATTCGACAGTATCGCTAAGGTACATCATGGCTGCTACATAGGAGTTAGCTGTAGCTTCACCAACTTTAGCTAACTAGCAAGCTAGCTTGTTTGTAGCAGCCAAGGTGTGCCTTAGTGATATTGTCAAATAGTAGACAGTAACCGAATCCACGTCTTTCATCCCAGAAGGAATTTATTTCCGAAGCAGGCAGCTATAACATACCTACCTCAGTACTCTATAGCAGTCTCTGGTTTGCCTTGACCTGGATTTACTCTCATGCTCTTTCAGTCTGCTGATACCACAGCCCTGTGGAAGTTGGAACCTGTTGCTGGCATTTTTACAGCACAATTACATTGGAACATTCCACTAACCCAGGAGCCATGCACAAAAATTCTAAGGAAACTCATTATGACTGGTGCAGCTAGCTTCAAATCCCATCAAGAACTCACAGATCATTCTGCCTAACTTCTTGAGCATTGTATCTTAGGCCCAATTATATAAATATTCAAATGAGATACCTCAGAGGAACCCTTTAGCAGCTGACATTAACATCATTTGGAGTTTTCCATTGGTCTAGCCTTTGATCGCAAAGCTACTCACATCTTTATCATACGATCTCTTGGGTTTTTTTTATATTGTATATGTGGACTATATCTGTAAAATGCAATTATGCAAACTTGGGTTGTATAGAAAGACCATGTCTTAAACCCCTCCCTTCTAACTACTATATATTGTATATGCCATTGCAGTTCTCTATGAGGAGTTTCTACACCACCCCATATTCTTTATAAATCCTTTACTCTCACATCTTCAGCCTTCTGGAGCAAAAGCAGATGGTGCCCAGAACTCTACCTTGAGATTTTTCAGTCCAATACAGTTATGCATTCACTCCTCAAACTAGAGTTAATTAATCTGAAGGTGTGGACTACATTTGCAAACAGTACATTGAACCCTAGGTGCAGATTCTCAATGCATTGACCTCATTAGTCTTGCTACCAGCTCAAACTCATTGACCTTGTTACGTTTGGTATCAGACTCCTTTCTAGCTGGCCACACACGTTCCTAACTATATGCCATTTTCCCAGGCATGTTTGTCAGACTGCAAACCTTCAAGCCCAGACACACATTCATTGTTCTTTTAATGGTTTCAACAGTCCGAGATGCACTGATTACGCTCTGCTAGAGATGATCATCAGATTTTCTGAAGTGTGATCTGATTGGTCCGTGAACTGATATTTCACAATGATGAGGCAGCATCTCCAGAGAGATCTATGTCATGCAGAACTAGGACCCAGGAGATTGGTGTGAGACATGAGAGCAGGTCTAGTGGCATGCAGTGAGAACAGTTCTCCGACCTAAAGACTGTCCAAGTGTCATACTCTTCTTTGGTTTCACTGGTATCTCAAGGGTCTTTATGCTGCAGTCGGAGTGCTCCGCTCTAGATGGGGGAATTTCGCTTCTCAGATAAAGAGAAGCACCTTCCTACACTGTTTACGAGGTTCAAAGCATATAAGATGTCTGCACTGCTTTACAGTACAGTATAATTCAGTCTCCAGGACTCTGAGAGAGAAGTAGAACAGCCACAGACAGCAATTTGTCCAAGACTACATAGCCACCCCTTTCAATTCTGCAGTATCGGTCTAAAGCGGAGTACTTAGGATCTGACCAGAAAAGGGGGATTTGTCTTATTATAATCATATTATAATCCTATTATACAACAATTATATAAAACAAGGGATGACAAGGCATTAAACATCAGAATATCAAAACACCTGAAACAAAGTAACTGGCATTCAAATAAGGATGAAAGGGCGGTTCCTGTATGTTGCATCAGGCACTCACCGATCCCCAGGTGAGAGAGGTGCTCGAACAACGTCCAGCTGTGGTCATCAATGCAGTGGTTCTTCAGCACAAACAGCTGACAGATATCCCGAGCCGTGATGTCACTGGGCACCTCCACGGCTCGACTGCTGTTGTCCTCGCTGTACACTTTGATCACCTGGCACACGGACACCCATTCGTCAGCCGGTGGGGGGGAAAAGTTCCCACGCAGACATAGCAAAAGCCACTGGGCACGAGCCGAGACATTTCCCACACAGAGAGACGCCGCTCGCGGGCGCCGGGCGGGCGGAGGTGACACATGAATCCCAAAGTCGGTTTGTACGCGTTATATAGCCTTTGTGCAGCAGCGGAGGATCGCCGCGCTGACGGAGCTCGTTTGATACCAAAAGCTAAACCGCCCGTCTCACACCCGCCAATCTCAGCTCCCCATTCGTGCAGCAGGGCGGTGAGGGCAAGGCCAACGGACTGAGAGGACATCGTCAGCGTTTCCCTTTCAGAGGCAGCGCGTAGCCGAGGCTCGCACAACCTCCGAAAACGGCGGCGGCAGGAGCGTCGCATATTATCGCCCAAATCTGAGTCCATTCGGTCTGGTCTAAGTTTAGTACAGCTATCAGAGAGTTCTCAAATTATCGCTTGCAAGAAAGAGAACACTGTTTCCACCTCTCCTATGGGGCACAAACCAGTTCATGCACACGCAAATACACACACACACACGCACTTGCACACTCACTGTCAGACATGCACACAGGAACAAATGAGGAAATCTGTATTTGAGAGTGACTTACCCCTGTGTATGGCGGCAGGCAGGGCTGTGATTTGGGGCTAGCTCTGCAGTTTAGGTAAAGCTGAGTACACAGCATTGTAGGAGCAGGATTTTATGTGGAACATAGAAACGTACATCAGCTGAGGGAGCTGCTCTCTCCCTCCCTCCTCTGCTTTTGGTCTCTCTCTATCTCTCTCTCTCTTTCTCATTCTCCTCTCCCTCTGTCGCTCACTCTCTTCTATCTCTCTTTTGCTTGCGTCCCCCCCCTCCCTCTCTCTCTCTCTCTCTCTATCTCTGCAGCTGAAGCTGAAATGAGGTAATTAAAGAGGGCAGACTCAGAGCTCCGGTACTTCCTGCCTCCTCTTCTGCATGTCACCAGCACTCTGCCCAATCACCTGCCATCTCTCACCCACTGCAGGCTCTGGGGGCGAACCCTATCTCCCCCGCCCATCTTGCTCCACCAAGGAGGGAAGGGAGGAGCTATGGAGGAGGGAAAGGAGGTGGGGAAAAGGAGTTGAAAATGTCACAAGGCTGGCCTCACCTTTTCCCTTGGCTGTGACCAAGCCATGTCCCGTGTCTCAGGCTTAGCATGGGAGTTGCTGCAGTACCAGAGGTGCTGCTTAAAATGTAACCCTAGGTTGAGACAAGGCAGGCAAGGATGACCGAGAGAGCAGGGGCGAGGATGGAAGTGAGAGAGAGTTGGAATGAAATATGAGGGGAAAAGAAAGAAAGTGGACAGGGAAAGAGGGAGAAAGAGCAGACAGGAAGAGGGAGGCAGATGTGGACAGGAAGAGACAGTGAGACTTAGACCGGGTGGAAAGTGTGGAGACTGGGCTCAGAATGGGCTATTTATTATTTATGCTTTTAGCAAAGTCAACCTGGAGTGTGCTAGCGTGCAGACAAGCAGGTGAAAGCTCGGTGTTTGACGAACACATACCGTGGCCACTCAAGCTTGTAGCTAAAACACAGCTGCATGTTGAGGCTTGGAGGCTCTTAGACTACATAAAACAGAACTAATTGAACAAGTCTCACACACTTTATTTCACTAATCATCAGGGACTTGGCTTCGCAAAACATTTCCAGAACAATGACTAAGCTTTTTGATGTGATCTTCTCAATTTACTAAAGGTCTCAAGTTGCACAACCTGCTACTCATTTTCCTTCAACAGAGTACAGCAAGGTCCCCAGTAGGACAGGGGTAAGCACCACTCTCAGCCAATCATAGCCTCCTCTGGTGACATCATCTCTAAATGAAGTAAGCAATCTACTCTTTAATCAGCAAGTGGGATTTACAAGATGGAACACTGATGCAAAGGCGGGGGGGGGGGGGGGAGTGTTCTGGGTCAGGGTTGGGTTTGGGGGGGGGGGGACACTAATGGATCCCCTCATCTAACACAAAAGTGCAAGACCTGGCTCAATGAACTCTTTTTCAGAAGATATGGTAGGATGCACTCAGTGTAAACGAACCAGTAGGGAGTGTTTGGATCCCTCTGCCTGCAGCCCTGCGGAAGTCGACCCTACACTCAAACCAGCAGCTGCCTTCACTGTCCTCACTCACGAGGAAGTGGGACAGTGTTCAGGAAGTGCTTGGGGACAGGAAGTGCTTGGGGACAGGAAGTGCTTGGGGACAGGAAGTGCAGTCTGGCCTGGCACAGCTGCATCCCCAGCAAAAAGAAATAAAAACGTGAAGCAGAGGGCCGTGAAGACGTGCATGACACCACTGGAGTCTGCAGATCACTGGTCAGATATTAACCATTGTGCCATCCTGCCACGTGCATTGGGGTAGTTCCAGTAAAGTTCCAGTAAAGGATGTCATGTGTCAGTATCAATATCGCAGTAAAGAAAGACAAATAATCTCTTGGTGCTGTGAGCCCAGATCTGGTTAATTTTGGTTGCACCCAGAAAACCTTTTGGATATTACATGTACATTATATCTGCCTGTACCACATGTGTGGTAACAGCTCTGGGCATCGTTTGGTATCCCTTGGCGACTACATCCTGAAACAGCCCAAGCAAGACTATGTCTTACACAATGATGACCTCATGCAGTTATTAAAATGGCAGCTTTTAATAAAATGACCTTTCAGCTTCTCACAGATTTGTATATATTTACATATGCATGTGCATGAGCATGACAGAGGTGAAAACACAGTATACATAGAACATCTGTAGCGTAGTGTTAGTTGTGCTGAGTGATGTCACTGAACACAAACACCAACATTTGGCAGCCTCCACTGTTAACTCATGCACACACACACACACACACACACACACACACACACACGCACAAGCACACGCACACGCACACACACACACGCACACACACACACGCACACGCACACACGCGCACAAGCACACATATACAAACACACATGCGCACACACACATACAAACACACATGCGCACACACACACACACGCACACGCACACGCACAAGCACACACACATGCGCACACACATGCGCACACACATGCGCACACACATGCGCACACACATGCGCACACACATGCGCACACACGCACGCACACACACACGCACGCACACACGCACGCACACACAGCTTTCTCCATGACTCCAGTACATTCTAAAACCTGAGAGGATAGAGGAATCCACAAGTCAAGCATTAAAAATGTGTGAGTTTAATCGGTGTTTGGTTTTCTGTGCGGAGAGATAAGCTCTGGATCAAGGCACGCTGGGAACACTGAAACACTGTGGGACTGTCTCCCTCAGCCTCACTCAGTTAAACAAGGAAATAAGATTAGCGCTAACCTGATTACACCCATGACAGCTTTGTGCCCCAACTGTCACCATACGATGTAACAGAGGACGTGCATCGATTGAATTTTTTGGTTCCAGTTCTGAACTGGCTCCTACAAAGAATTTGTTTTAACAAAACATTTATGCATTTATTTATGAAGGAGGGCTTGATCAGGGGGGTCTTCCACTCCCTGGAGAGAAGCGTAATGGAAGAGCTTTCAAGACTGAATTTGTTCGAAAAGATAAACACGTCTCACTGTTTCTGTTTCAACTAGTTGTGCATTATTTAATGTCGTGTGAGTTTTGGAACCGATGCATTTCAGTGGTAATTAGTGAGATTCAGTCAGTTGCTGTAATGCCTCAAATATCCATCCCCGTCCCTAAACACAGCTAACCACATTCTGTTCTCTTTGCATGCATTATAGATGAGGCCTGTTGCTTTCAAACCCGAGGAAAATTTTGACTGCACTCTCTGAGAGAAAGCTGATAGAGGACAGAAACTGGTCTGTGTGTCGAGTCTCCTGTGTGTTCTGAAGTTGCCACGGTCACTGTCTCTCACTTTGGATTGTCAACATATTGTAACAGTGTGTTGGAGGAAACATCGCCAACTTCAATTTGTTTCAGTCTTCATGACTTACCCAGGAATAACAATTTAGTTACGCTGGCCCTGCTATGTTGGAGCACTTATATAATTATATATCAGCCTACACCGCCTACTTCGACATAGCAGGCCGGGTCTTTGACTTTGACGTTTGGCCTGCTATTTCGAAGTAGGCGGTGTAGGCTGATATATAATTGGGCTCTATAAGAGTCTTGATTAACCCCGTTTCGCCCTTGTTAATCCTGCTGTGGATCGCTGTGTGTGCATAGCAAAATTCCAAGCCCCAAATGAACACCTGCTGTGAGTTCCAGCTTGGATAACCTTATCGCAGACGATGGAGATGGTTAACACTCCGCTGCTCGAGCAAGGGACCGCACGGAAAAGTTTGTTAATGCGACTGGCCTTCGGCTGCCGCGACCTCTCACCTCACAGCTGTGCCTTTATCTGGGAATCAGGCATGACTGGCCTTGGCGGGACCCGCGCTTATCCGATGCTCCCTCTATCTGTCTCTCCATCCAGCCAAACCTCTTTCACATCATGGGCGCCGGAGTCCTGCACACTTCTTCTTCGCTCCATCCGTCAATTCACACGTGCCCCCGACTCCGAACCTGCTTCCGTTACTATGTTGCTGTCAAACTCTTTAAACTCTCATGACCCTTCACAGATTGTGAGGGGGGAGTTGTTTTTGGAGATTTTGAGACAAATTTACTCTCTGCTTGTTCCGTCTGCAAACACACTGGATTAATTCATGTTTCTTTTTTCTTTGGTAGCTCAACACGCAGTTCTGGTTAAACCACCTCCAGTAAGTTTAACACCCTCCAGCATTCCATGTGACCTTTGCAAACTCTCACTCCAAGCTTACGCTAGCAGCTCTGAGAACAATTTCAGGCATGTTTTCCTCTTTAACCTGCCTTAGTGCTGAGCAGGAGAGTTCATCATAATTAAATTCAGCCTGTCTCACTGGATTAATCTCTAATCTATACGCTTAATCTCATACAGTGCCTCACTATGAAGACATATCTAAAATTAGATGGCTTGTCTATAAAAATATAAGACCTTTCAGGAAGACAGACCAGCACATTCACGTATAGATCACTTGTCACCTTTTTATAGCCAAGACATGTCATGCTGTCACATGTAGATACATTTACATTTACATTTACGGCATTTCGCAGACGCTCTTATCCAGAGCGACTTACAAAAGTACTATGTGTTCAATACAGATACAGTGAATCGGTATCTTTGATTATGCAAGAAAGGCATCTTCAACAACAGATTGGTCATGACAGCAGAGGTTGGATGAAATGTCTCGGTTTCCAGCTGTTCCCTATACACACACAGGCTTGCGGGCATGAGAAACCCTGTGCAGGGAATGAAAGACTACAGACCCAGCCGCTCCGCCACTGCCCAGCCATCCAAACACCCTGCAAACACAGGAAAAACCCGAGTCTAAACAAGACGGCGGTGGGGGGGAGGGGGGGGACCTAACCGAAGGAGCACATGTAAACAATCGGATGAGTCCACCGAAAGGGTTTTGCTTCACCTTCGTCCAGGGAAGACAAAATTAGTGTGCGGAAAGTGGAGCGGTTCGCGCGCGGCCGACTCTATAGGCTGAGAGGAAAGAGTGATGAAATGTCCCTACCCGCTTCTGCAGGCAAAGTGGAGTAATAGTAGGCAGAGTGACTCTTCTGGCCTGGAAGTTCATTTTGCTCTCCTTACTGTGCTGCCAGAGAAACGTCCATCCAGTATCCTTCCTTTTATATATACAAAGGCGTATAAAAAGCTGTCTGGTTGCTTACTAAATGTCTATGAGGATCTATGTATCCAAAAATGAATGTGCTGTAATCGACAGATTTCTAGAGTTGCACCAGGGACGGTGGCTGCAGGAGACTGAGAGTCAGACACGTGCTCCTCTCCTCTCTAACTCCTCCAGTGGCCTTGGAAACGTGCCGCGTGTTTTTTTTTTTTCTTTCCCGTAAGAAAAAGCACTCCATTCTAATAAAAACTCCCGATAAAGCGGCAAGGAGTCGAGTGAGAGCTCCGAAGGTCAGGGAAAAGACCTACAGTAACTTTATCTGCTGACAACATGTAAACCGTCCCTCCATAAAGGCATCCAAGGATGGTGTGACTTCCACACGCCAATGTCTTCTCTGGAGAACTACAAGAGGCAGAAAATTCTTTGTGCTCTGATGCACCAAGTGCTTTTGGTCATATTACAGTGCTAGCAGTATAATTAGAACCCAGTTCCTAAGGCAAAGGCACTTTTGGTGCTCTGAAATCCTCACTGTAAGATCACATTGATTTTATAATCACAACCTCATGGCAACTCCCATGGTTTTTAAAATTGTGCCATTTTCCACACAAAATGGAGCTCTCATTCATGTTTAGCGATGGCAAGGCCCAGGCTAACGATGCTCACTAAACAGACCTGATGAATCGAGGCAAGAGTCCCCACAGTGGGGGAGACTTCAGAGCAGCCTCACGATGAGTTGACCGGGCTAAGAGGAAAAAGACGGGGGAAGTGAGGGAGACAGGAAGTGCTAGGGAGAGAGAGAGAGAGAGAGAGAGAGAGAGAGAGAGACAGACATGAGGATCGACAGGTTTAAAATGGCCACAGTGGCAGGCATGGTTTCCCACATTTGTGACCTCAAAGCCAATTTTTGTGAAAAAGTAAATGTAATATATCACAGTGCACAATGATAAAAATGTCTACGAATGATTTAGAAACTTTACAGTGTATTTCAAATACAAATGGGATGGTGGACTGTCTGGCTATTAATAAACGTAAGATTTCTGCACATTTAAACCAAATGAACCTTATATTCCTAGGGTGTGCTAAGCTCACAGAAAATGTGTGTTAAAATTATGTTGCTGTTGTTGGATAGTTGTAATCATTCCAACATACAAGCCAGTTTCCAGACAGTATATTTAGATCACTGGAAGTGAATGTGGATTAAAATGACACTTCATGGAAACAGCAATGGCTGGACCAAATGTCATTATTCACCAAACGTCAGTGCTGTCACACACACACACACACACACACACACACACACACACACACACACATACACACACATTCCTTTCAGCCAGCCTAGCTCAATGTCTTAGTCTGTTTCGGTTAAAGCTGCAGGTCCTCACAGGTTCTGATAAGTGGATTTAACCAAACCTGAACAACCGTGCAGGAAAACAAGTATCCCACATCACCTCCTCTCAGACAAGCCACGAGAGTAAGAAATTCATCAACAATTTGAAGAACTTGTGCATGTCTGAATGTGTGAATGTGATATGACAGAGGGTGTGTGGTACCCCTCATGTGGGAGACAGCTCTGATTTTCTTTATGTATTAAAGACATTAAACCTTGGGTATATATTTATTAAAGTATATGTATTATTATATAAATATAATATATAATAAATATATATATACACCTTGGGTATACATTTTTTATTATTACTGGGTTGTTTGTCAATCAGTAGAGAGCTAAAATTGCAAATCTCTGGACAATGCAATAAAATAATTTTGTAGCAGTCAACAATATTTATATAAGTATTACATATGGAGATAACCTACAGTAGTTTATAAAGATCTAAGCAGATATATAATCAGGTTTTTCTATCATCAAATGGCAGAAAAAAAACTAATTCTAACAGCCACAGTTGAATGGTAGGCCTAAACTTGGAAATATTGCACACACAGTCTAAAGATACGCCCAAGTCTTAATTGCTTCTAGCCTTAATTTAAGATGTCTGGAAATTGAGGTCAGTTTAAATGTTAGGTTACACGTATATTTCTTGAATTATAGTCATACCAGCAAAGTATAAGCTATGTCATAGCTGAATGTAATGCTGGTGTAATGTCTAATGTTGTCTGCATTGTGTTGTTTATTCTCCCAAAGTACTTTGTGATTACAGTTCTGGCAGCCTAAAACATCTTCTGGAACCAGAGAGGGAAAGATATAGGTAGAGAAAGTCAGAGAGAGAGAGAGAGAGATGGGGGGGGGCAAGATGGGAACAGGGAAAGTGAGAGGACTCCAAGACTCTGTCTTTATCAAGAATGGTAGCACAGACAGGCAGACGCTAATACTTATCAGAGCCACTGAAAAAAATGGAGTCAAATGAAAAGAGCCTGTTGATAAGTAAGTCTCTGCCATTCTCAAAACACATGCAGCTCCAGAGACACTGGCCTTGACCGGCAGCAGGGGACATCAACCACCACGCCGTCTAAGGGAGACAGCGGCAGCGAGCAGAGCTAGTGGAACGCAGAGGTCATAAACAACCCCCCCCAGCCACTAATTACACACACACACATACTAAATTGAGTATACTAAATCAGTTCATGCATATTCAAGTTAATGAATTAATATATCAAATGTATAGAGCACTAGTAAAGCAAAAAACAGAGGAATGAGGTTCCAGTCTCAAACCAGATGAACAAAGCCGCCAGGGTTGTGCTCTATACAGCTGCTTTAAATACACCTGCTTACAGCTTCCAAGAATTAAGAGATCATTTAAAGCAGGACGGCTCCAGTCGTGCAGGGCTAGAATACAGCACCGACTGGCCAGTTTGGACCAGAACCAGGCACCCCTGTAGTCTCCAGCAGGTCCGCCTCAGGGCTACTCTTGGCTCAGCCCCAGGATCTACTTCTGATCCCCAAGCGCTTTCTGATTAAGAGCTTTAATGGGAGGTTGCTGGCCTCACTAAAAACGCAAAACTAAAGCCGCTTTAACAAAAAACAAGTTCCATCAGGCCCGGTCCGTTCTGCCGCACAGCCTCAGTTCCACGCGCGCAGGGCAGATCTGATCTTCGATGGCTCCAGAGGAATGCATGCGTGCGTTAGCACGGCACGTGCTGACTTGAGTCTCGCCCGACGGCATTTACGGACCCGCCTGCGGAGATCCAGCTGAAAACGCAAGTAATCTGTCATTCGGGTAACAATGAGAAGTGGAAATGTGGCACTGTAATAGGCCGGACTGCGTGTGCAGTTTCATAAATTAAGATTTGAACTTGTAGTGTCAGAGCGACCCGTTCACGTGACCCGTTCACGTGGAGCGCATGTCCACACTTCCACTGCATGAATGGAACGGATTGCTCTTCAGGTTCTCTCCAGAGGTTTATGTGCCTTACAGTGACAATAAATTTGCGAAACCGATCATTATTTATCCTGAAAGATTACTTGAAGAGTGTTTACAGTATTAATTTATGGGGCCTGTCTCAGTCTTTATTATTATTAATAAAGCGGAGGTCATGGGTGTGGGTCCATTTCTCGTAAACATGGATGAGTGAGATTAATCCTTTACCAGTGCTGAGAGTGGACTCAGCCAGGCTCTCCTTAATTAAACACCACAAGACAACGCCTCTGACAGCTGTGTCTGTGACTGCTAAGTATGCAGCTATCTCTCTCTTTCTCTCTCTCTCTCTCTCGCTCTCTCTCCTTCCCCCTCTCTCTCCTGTCTTAGAAAGCCTTAGTCTGCATACACATCTTCCCACAATCCTATTCATATTACATGACAGTCTGGTTAAAGCTTACCAAGTTGGCTTTCATACTGATTGTCAATAACAAACTATTACCACTATGACTTTAGTACATATTACTGTACATAAATACCCCTTCGGATAATGTTTCATTGCAAGCAATTTGCTTTCAATTTAACAATAACCGAGCTGCACTAGAAACTATACCAATGAGAATACAAGAATACCGTTTTTAATTACAAGTATGTAGTATAAGACACTTCGATTTAAAGACGCAGATATATATTTTATAGTTATTGTATGAAAATGCCTCATGAGGTAAACTATAGCAGTGTGGTAATGTGAAAAGTGAACCATGTTGTGTGATGCAATACAAATGCAAAGAGAAGGTTGTGCTACTTCACGGGAGCCGTTTATGTTCATAGAGGGTTATACTACTCTTACAGCACTAGTATCACAGCACGGTATCACAGCACGGTATCACAGCACGGTATCACAGGTCTGGTGATGAACTAAACTGAAACAACACGAGGGCAGCTGGAAAGTATGGAAAACGTTGAGCTATAGACTACGCTATAAATTGCGTTTTACTCATGAAAGATCATTTATGACTGTATGACAACTGAGGATTTCACACAGTTTGTCATACTTAATGCAAATCTCTCTTCAACTGACTTATGGTAAATTTGGACTGAGTTCAAAATTCGATTTTGTAGGCAGTTTTGCTGAATATTCCAGTCTTAAGGGCGTGCATGATAGTTCTTTGAAACTGAGATGACATGTCAAGTGTGATGTTTAAGCAGTTAAGAAAACCTGTTATGAGTATCATCTATAATCAGTCTAATCTTGGTAGATTATCAGATTAATGCTGTCAGATCACTTGCATGCTGAACTATGGCAGGTCAAAAAATTCTTAGTTCACATAGTTATTATCATAATCATAAGACTAAAAAATAATGAACTGAAATGGATGTACGTCTTTGGGAACTGTATAATATTTGTCTAGGCAGGACACTGCTTCAGAACTATGCAAAAGAGGATTAGTTATAATTAATCAAACTGACAGTCAGCAAGTTAAATCCATTTTCAGGAGTGCCAGAAATATTAATCCGCTATTTCAGATGAGCATCTCCAAGTTTTTGCTTTGAACAATGAAATGCAGAATGCAACTGAACTAACAAAGTGGGTTTGAAGACCTATGGTGGGAGGGCCCATGGTATCTGCCTCACCTTGCTGTTCTCACTGGGACCCAAACGGTTCGTCAAATTGTAAAGGGGAGAGCAAATTTAAAAAATGTAAAAAGCATTGCGCATGATGGTGACCACACAGAAATACAAACATATCTAAATTATTAAGGGAATATAAGCCGATGGGTTCATTTTGCATGTGGCCTTGTGTGAAGTGGATGTGTGTGGAGGGGGCTGTGTGTGGAAGGGCTGTGTGTGGAGGGGGCTGTGTGTGGAAGGGGCTGTGTGTGGAAGGGGCAGTTGCAGTATCTGCAGCAGTTGTTGAGCCCCTGGGGGGTAGCAGTGGGAGCAGGACTGAGGTCATAATCAAAAGAGCAGCAGGATTTTATTTCACAAGCTCGTCAACTAAGTGCCTGATGCATGTCTTTCTCTCTCTCTCTCTCCCTCTCTCTCCCACACACACATATACACACACATGCGCACACATGCGCACACATGCGCACACATGCGCACACATGCGCACACACACAATCACACTCACACACAAATAACTTCCCTAGGAAAAAACAAACAATTTTGTGCTCACAACATATTCAAAAAAATAATCATTACAGTCACTAAGTGAGTGTGGATGAGTACGTGAACAGACATTACCGCTCTGGAACACCATGACACGTCTGTGTCCTGTCCCATGGTGGAACTACGTCAGTGTCTTGTCCCATGGTGGGACTACGTCAGTGTCCTGTCCCATGGTGGGACTACGCATTTCACTTCATGTTTATGTCTTTTCAGCATTGCTACACAGGGCTATTTCTGGACACAGACACCCATGTACATACGTACACACATTCAACAGCACTTGACAAGGTTAAGACGGTGGCTCCTGCCATCACCACAGTTGCTTTGTCAAAACTTCTGTGTGACACATCACTGCTTTTTACCATTACTATATGTTACAAGCCTTACCATCAATGTAAGTGAAATACAGGGTAATAGAAATAGCTTTTACATTTACATTTTTCAGCTCAGTTTTGCAATCATTCCTCACATAATTCACCTCGCCACTCAGATACCGGTCAAATACTGTGCTTTAAAGAAGGGCTGCCATTTGGTACTAGGTGGGGCACGTTGGTGAGACGTTTCGCCAGAGCACCTCGACTCCACGCAAGCCTCCCTCTTGTTCCCATGTGTGAGGAGCAGCAAGGCTGCTCAGGGCAGACAGAAAGCCTCAGGATATGCCTGCAGAGACAGCCCCAGGGGAAGGGGATTCTCAAAGCAGCACTCGGTCTTGGACAAATTTAGTCCAAATTTAACTTCCTCAGCAATAAAGGAAGGACAAATTGTGGTGCAGAGAGAGGGGGGAGAGAGAGACAGAGAGAGGAGAGGGAGAGAGAGAGAGAGAGAGAAAGAGAGAGCAGCGCAAGAGAGCATTTAGGCTAATAATACCTTCTCTTTTGCCTTGAAATGTTACAGCATGTTCTTGGTCTGTGTCGAGGGGAAAGGATAACCTGCAGTCCTTGAACTATAAAGGATGATGCTGAGATGTGTTTAGAGCTGTAATTTGCTCCATAAATAAACTGGCAGTCACGGTCGAAACGTACATAATTGCTATGAGACCATACATATAGGAATGCTTATGTAAGTAACGAATGCAGCAAGGGGCTGAGATAAGACACTGACTAAAGGCGAAGCATAAACGCAGAAACCACAGCTGCGGCAGCGCGCCCAGAGCAGACAGGGTCTACGGGAGAAAACCCTTCTCTCGCTCATTCATGAATTCCCTTTAAGGGATCGCGCGGGGCAGCGCGAGCCGGAACGCCGGGATCCTTCATATTTTCCGAAACGGAGACGTCCCTATGCGGCGACATCCCGTTGGGGATTCGTGCCGGCGGTGGCTGCGTGGTCTGCCGATGTGCACGCACAAAAGGAGTTCGCAAAAAGACGGGCACTGGGCGTGAAGTGATGACGCCGAGCATTTGTTTACTGGAGTAGGAAAGTGGATCGAGATAGGCACGAGGCTTCGGGGCAGCAGGGACGATTAAAGCGGTAAGACACTGCAAATGCGGGACCCCGTCTGAAGCGCTCTCTCACGGGTGACGTAACTGCTTAAAAGCCCCAGGAAAGACAAAGGCCAGGCCCTGTCCCGTCGGACAGGCCGCCAGCAGGCCGTCAGTCACCCACAAACACGCACGGCTAAACAATGTGGGCCTCGTTAACGGGACGTGCACGTCTGCGGCGTAAACTTCGCCTCCTGGTGCGTGCGAGACAAAAAATGTCTCTTCTTTGTATGGCACACGAGGCATCTCATTATAGCACCGGACAGAAATGTCTTTGACGGTGTTATGAGCAGCCTGTGTCAGCTGAGAAGACGAGGAGTGTGCGTGACGTTTTCGGCTCAAGGGCTCGCGCTGGGTTTTCGGTATCTTTTAATATCTGGGGAACAGTGCCCTCTTGTTGATAACTATGACACTCTCCATTACACAGAGAGACCTGTTGCTCCTACTGCAGTCAAATGAGTAGGAAGAGGAGGACTGCAGTCAACGTAATCAAAATGCCTTAAAGAACGTTACACATATAAAGACCAAGCTTCCAGCAACACTGTCTATAAATCTCTTTTCTGAAGCAAGAATTCACAAGGGAGAAATCAAAGACAGCATCTATTTGCAGTTCTGTTTGAGCTATAAAACCCTTCAAAGGCAACAGAGGTCCATTAAGACCGGCGCTGGGGTTGTGGTTGGGGGGGGGTGGGGGGTTTAGGGTGGAGGCAGCAATGATGCAATACCTAACCTAGTCAAACCCTCGCGCCGTGCTCAGCGGCAGCCTGGGGGAGGGGATGATGTCATCGCTGTGTGGAGGACTGCAGTGAGGGCATGGTACCTTTGCAGGCGTGCTCCGCAAGGAATTCCCAGAAGGCCCGGAGCTCCGCTCGTGCTGGAGTGTGCGGGTCCACGGCACCCCGTCCCCCACCCCCCTGCGGGGCAGCATCCGGGGTGGCCCGCGCGGAGCACGGGGTCACGCCGGTGCGGTCGTTCTGCACGCTGCAGCGACGACTCCACGCTCCACTCCCCGGAAACCACGGAAACACAGAGCCAATAGCATCATCCCACAGGGCTTTCAGAGCAGCAGAGCATACGGCAGACGGCCACAACCGCTCGCTAACGCATAGACCTCAGACCAGGGTTCAAACGTTAGCCAAATCAGGTAATCTGCTTTGTGCCATGATCCACGTCTCAAAAAGACCTTCATAAAAGCAATAAGAAAGATATAATAATGACTGTTTTTTTTTTTTTTTTAAGTCGGCAAGAGCAAGAAAACAGCAGTCTGATTAGGTGCACTATGTGCTGAATCACACGGATTGTTAAGGACAGAGCTAGTGGGATCCATGTGAGGGGATGATGACAAAAAAACGAAAAAAAACCCTGAAAAATGATTAATTAGGAGAGCTTGGGGCCGCTTGCCTCTGGGCCAGGCTGCTCCACTATGCTGTGTGCTGCTCTGCAGGCTGTAATTTCAGCCTTTAGCACAAGTCCGAGCTGGCCTTTCTGTCATAGACACACACACACACACACACACACACACACACACGACTCAGCCTGCTGAGTTGGCCTTTCTACCTCACACACGCACGCATACACACAGCCTGTCGTCCCTGCCCATTCTGTATGACACACGCACAGACTCACACACCTGATTGTAATTAGCACATCCATACAGACCCACAGTCACGTCTGCACGACTCAGAGTCTGGGTCAGTCGCCCAAACTGTCTCACTCAACATGCCTCTTAAATAGCACTAGAGGAACTTTCCATTTCACTCATCATTCTTTTTGGATTCCCCTTCTTTAAAATACATAAAAAGTAAATCAGTTCAATTCAACGCACCCTGAGAACTGCAAGAACAATCTTTGTTCCATGAGCTGGAAATCAATAGTCACTGTAAACACGTCACCATCCGTCTATAAACGGTGTCCTCCTGTCTTTTACACCAATACACTTCCGCCGATACTCAGCAGGAGATCGTGACGTATATCGCCAATAAAACCTATTACCACTGCAAAATAAGTAAATAAATCATGATTAAAAAGATAAGTTCATCTTTTGGCCATTTTAGTCTCTTTCTATTTTTTCAGTTGCTTTTCTTGATTAACAGAAACACACCATCATGAACGAATGTGGCCTCAGGCGACACAGGTAGGAATCGCCAGTGAGATCCCAGCCTCAGTTAAACCTATGAAACGTCAGATAAGTGGAAGAAATGTCTTAAACGTGAACCATTAGCAATCTACGCATAACAGATAACTGAAATGCATCCAGAAAACCAATGTCTATATTGCAACCTTAATAAAAACCACACACTTTTCTAAGCAAAGTTTAAGAAGGTAGTATTGCAGAGGTCTGGTAGGAAGGTCTGGTGAGCTGCAGGGTCAAACCCCTCACATCCAACCCATATTTAACAGGACAGTGGAAGCAAAGATTTATCTCTGATCAGCTTTCCAACACTAAAACAACTAATAAACAACACTAATAACGCAGGAGCGAAACGCGCGCCTGGCAGAAACGCGCATCTGGCAGAACGGCAGCGCATCACAAAGTGGTCGTCATGACATTAACGCGTAAACAGCGATAAGCCTGCACACTGACCGTGTTTATTTTTCACTGATAGCCAGTGTGGTACTTCTCAGGACGGGGGGCGGGGTGTGTGTGTGTGTGTGAAGGGGCCTCACCCGAGTCCCCTTTTAGATGATTCATCATTTTGTATTTTAAAATGAATTTCTGTCACTTCGTCTTATTTGGAGACTTCGGGAGCAGGGGGACTCTCTTACCTGAGAAGCACTGGTTTTGGTCCAGGGTAACAAGCACTCTGAGGGGAAGAGGTCTGTGAAAGGGGTGGAGACCAGGCTCATATGCATCTCTTCTCCTTCTCTGTATTTCCTACAGTGAGAGAGAGGGACACAGAGAGAGAAAAAGAGAGAGCGAGAGAGAGAGGGGGAGACAGAGAGGGAGACTATGAGATGCATCCTCCAAACATTATTGCAGGCCATCACTGTGTATGAAAGATTAACAAGAAATCATCTTAACACAGCCTGGTCTTCCTAATGGAACCAAGAGCTGCCCTTATTAGGAAAACGTCGACTCCTGTGCGAGCCTTCTGCAAGCCAGGCAGCTGAGGTGAGGTCATTGGGCTGATGGGCCAGCTGACTGAAGCCTCATCTCCTTAGAGATGCGCACACTTAAGCCAGCGATGACATCACCGCGTCTACCTATGACCCATCTCATCGTTCAGGCGGCATGAGGAGCAACGGACCTGTGAGCTCATCCCGTCTAATGGGCTGCATGTTGCCGATGACAACCCCCCACCCCCACCCCACCCCCCGGGTGTCTTGGAAACAGGTGTTAATGAATCAGACGAATGCAGCGGAACGAACGGAGTGCATAAAAACGAACGATTGGGTCTGTGCGTGCTGGCATAGCTGTGGGAAGGGAGAGGAGGGGAGAGGAGAACATATATCGTGATACTCTGCCTGTGTGTGTGTTTGTATATGCGTGTATTACAAAGGCCACGTGTTCATAGTCCTGTTGTGTGGTTAGCTGAGGCAGATCCACAGTATCAGGAACTACAGTGGCCATGTTGCTTGTTTTGATTGTTGGTCTTTACGCCACAAACACGCCGAGCACGTCCGGTTAATCCCAACCCTCGTCACCCCCACCACCCCGAGGGGAAGGGTGGGCAAAGGGCCTTCCGTCTGGGAGGAGGTGGCGTCACGAGGACCGGGGTGCGAACCGAGCCCGGAGCACAGGCGTGTCTGTCGCGCACGCAGGGACCCGGGAATTCCCGGCGCCGCCTCTCGCCGTATCGCAAAAGTTCCCTGTTAACACTGCAGTTACTGAGTTACCCAGCAGCGCCTGGAAAAGAGCAGGTGCTTGATCCCAGGCCAGTTTCTGCATGCGTGTCCCGAGCTGTCAGCGGGGAAACGCCGGGACGCTGTTTACAGGGACAAAGTCTACTGTACTGTTCAGAGGAGCCCGTGGGAGAGGACACAAAGCCCGCTCTGTGCTCCTGCGCCGTGTTCCTGCCGATTACATACGTTAAAGATTAACCGCTGAAAAGTGAGACGCAGACGCTGATAGACGCAGACACACACGGACGCGAGGAAAAAAAACGGAAACGCTGTCGGAACGGCAGACCCGCACGTCGGACGGCGCTCGCACAAACGTGCGCACACCCACATGCGATTTGCATCTATAGATTTGCACTTCAGACTCGCTTGGCATGACGCACAGCTTGTTTAAAATGCTGTAATCGATACCGAGCAGAGCCCATTACAGTACAGTGTGGTGCGACTGCAGGCAGCACTGGGGAGCCCCAGAGGCCCTGTGGGAGGGTGGAGAGCAGCCCTACCTCGTCCCTCTGAAGAGGCCGGTGGAGGTGGGAGCGGAGGTCTTGCTGTGCAGGGCCCCGGGCGGCTGGACGGGCGATGGCAGCGGGATGAGGGCAGGGTCGCCTCCGAGCACGCTCACGTTCCCGCGGCGGAAGATGGCGGCGCTCCCGCCGAGGCTGGCCGGCGCGTCGAGCTCGTGCAGAGGGTCGCTCATAGCGCTCGTGGACGCCGCTTATATCCACCGCATCATCTAAAGTACGGGGCAGGACGCACGCCGGCAGGGCAGCAGAGTAAGAGCAGGCACGCGCGCATGTATGTGTGTGTGTGTGTGTGTGTGTGTGTGTGTGTGTGTATGTGCCACAGTACAGCATTCCTCTTCCGTCAGCACGCGCACATACACACACACACACACACACAAATACACATACACAGACTGCTCCCTTGCCCGACAGGCTGTCCTAGCATGGGAAGCAGGTCCCTCCTACCAAAACATGATCTACCACAATAAAGTTATTTTTAACTCGATGACTCTCGAACGAGCACAGCTCACACACTCACACTCACACAGCTCACATACACACAGCTCACATACACACACACAGCTCACACTCACACTCACACAGCTCCCAGCTCAAAATCCCCTCCACTCTTTCATCCCCTCTACTTAGTCCTGCTCCAAAAAGCTTCTCTGCTCAGCTACATTTTCCTCACTCTCTCCCTCTTTTTTAGGCTCTTTTGTTTTGCATTTCTACTTTTTTCGTTCTTTTTTTGTACCTGGAAAGGAGACCTGCTCAGGCAGTTCGGGTTTCTCGTTGTCGGTATGCAGCCCAGTGCCGTAATGAGGCCTGGCGGTCAGCCAGACAGTAAAACCTGCTGTTCCTTTGTCACGGCGTTAGCGCTGCACACCCCCCCCACCCCGGACACCCTGCCCCTCTCCACCCCCCCCCCCCCCCCCTCCTCCATCTCTCTTCTGTGCAGTTCCACAGCCATACTGAAGCCAGACAGCCTTGGAAGGGCTGAATCAGAAGTAGCGAAAGATCTGTGTGTGTGTGTGTGTGTTTCTCCCTTATAAACTTTTATGATATAACCACAGAAGCCACTGAGAGAGGAGACAGACAGAGAGAGAGACAGAGAATGAGAGGAAAAAAAATAATAACGATGGATGGATATGCATAAACCATGTGCCACCTCACATGCAGAAGGGCAAAAAAAAAAGAAGTGGAGACATCAAAAACAACACCACACTTTGGGTCCACCAGAATGACGGCAGCTCGGCAGCTCCTCTACGAAATGGCCGTACCAGAACATCCAGCGACACACCAGGTTCTGTGCCCTCCTGCTTACGTATATCTACCTGACATTTAGTAGATAAGACCAGACACTCAGGAATGAGAGAGCTAGACTGGGCAGACAGGAAGAGGGACCCATAGCCACAAGAGGAAAAAGCGCCTCTCCCTGTAAACAGCACTGAGGCGTTCCTTTTGCTGCAGACATATAGACATGCGTGTATGCTAATGCATAACCAAATTAGAGTCTTATGCCCTCAGGTTGAGCTGCACTTTCATATTTCACTAGCGGGTTGAAATGGATCCCTAAAACACGGGTCCTAAAGCAATACCTCCATCTGCTCTTCTGAACTTCTGAGCATACGTCAGTTTTGGAAGCAAGGAAAGGGAACGCAAGACAATATCCACAATGAAGTTTCAGAATGTGCTTATACAAAAACACAATCGTGCATTTGAACCTTTGACACTACTACAAAGAGTTTATTAGAGTAAACTAGATTCGAGGTGATCCTGGGGTGACTTATTTGATGATACCCATTTGTGTGTGCAGAATTTTGACATTGTAGAATTGACTCCAGCCCCCAGAATGCTCTTTTCTGGCTTCATATTTGTGCAGTGTGCACTGAACTAATGAAACAACATGAAAAAGTGACAAGAGAATTAGACTGGAACAATCCCACAGTCACAAAGCAATAGCCCAGACTGCAGATCCACACACGGCTAATACCCATCTTATTAGTTTTGCCCCAGTGGAGACTTGGATACAAAAAAATTACGATCATAAAAAAACTGGTGATATCAGCTTTATAAACAGAAGCCATTTAAATGTTTTTAAAGCTCCAGATGAACACCAGAGGTTTACAGCATTACTTTCAATGCAACCACAAAACCAATGACATCTTAAACAGTGTGGATTTTGTGCAATGCACTATGGAATTGCACACACTAACTTACTATAAAGGCTACATATGTTAGGTTATATATTAGGTTATATATTAACACATAGGAGGAAATAAACAGTTAAGCTCTCCATTGGAATGCAACACACTGCTGTAATTCAGAAAAGGCTGCAAAGCTTTGCTTTTGCATTTCCATGAATTAAATAGGATTACTGGTACATTGGTACATAATGCCTAGGGTCAGACATTCTAACGTACCATATGTGTTTGGGTATACTCAGTGAACTATCAAAAACAGAACATTAAACGGTGGTATCTGTGATACATGTGCGGTCACAGTACATACGCAAACATTCCTGTGATTCAGTGAGTGCACTCATTAGATGAGCACATCACATGCATATCAAACTGATATACAAATGATATACAACTAGCCACTAGCGATTACCTGTCAGAGCTGCTGTCAGACCTTGTTAGCAAGCATGTACAGTTAGCTCTAAGTCTGCACATCAGCCAAATGGTCACGTAAACCGAATTAGCTCGTTTTAATCTGTGTTAAATATCCAAATATTGACAGAATATGCATCATCGTCATTTGATGTTATGTATTCATGAACCTGAACATATTTATATTGGCTGGCTAAACCAGCAGATGTCAACATGCTTGACTCCTAGGTCTGTCTTAATTCAGTGGAGAAATACTGTGGTACAACACACCGCACAGACGTACTGTATTACTTAAAAACAGAAAAACACATGCAAAGTGCTGAAAAATAGGATGTTGAGACATCTGCCACTCTGGGGCAGAGGTGAGATGTTTGTGTTGACGGTGGTGAAGTCGGATGAGACAGTTTGTGCTTGATTAAGCACCACATGCCTCTGAAACAATAGGACCCCTCTGTGGTAAAGACATGCCGTTCCCTTCCACTTAGCACCGCCCAAAAGCAAACCGAAGGCAAGATGATTAAGAGGCTCAGGCATTTTCATTAATGATGCATCTTCTGTTTTACATGGCTTCAGGGTGTGGATTTTTTTACCCATTAGTTATTTCTGTTAATTAACTTCTCATTTTCAACACTATCAAAATAGTCCTGGGAATTCCAAGAAACAAACTGTCACATAAGACTCTCTGGCTGAAACACAAAAGTTTGGTTCCACTTTATTACAAATTACTGTATACTCACAGGCATACTGCTGAACACTACAGCCATTCCTGGTTTGGGAGCTGATTTGGATGAATGATGACCTATCATTAGTGTAGCAATCATTTTTATTGATTCAGGTGGTATCATGTAGCCAAGCCCTTCTAAGTTACATTATTTTGTTTGTAAACAAATGGACACAATGTCAAAAATTAACTAATATAACTAAACCCAAGAAAGATTTTTTATTTATATAAATACCCTATTTTTGCATATTTGCTTTTAAATTGTATAATGGAATTTATTTAATTTAATTGGAAATACCAAATGAATGTGGGCACGAGCTTTTAAATTTTGTTGTTTGGGCTCTGTACTACAGTACACTGGCTTTTAAATGTAAACAATATATCGTGAACTTAAACTGCACAGTGTCGGCCACTGTCGCCTATATCAGGTGAACTGTTTAAGAATTACAACCCAAAGTAGCGCGACACTTATTCGCTTTTGTTTAACATGAGGCCAAAGACACGTCAAGGGCAGTGAAGCAGGCCATCATGAGACTGAAAAATTAGCTGAAATTCTGTAACAGTCATAACATCTGGTGTGTAACAAACACGGCGGTGGTGTGTCGACAAGGTAAATTAAGTTGTCACTGTTCTTACTTGCAGCTGGAAAATACTAATGCTTAACGTTTCCTAATTTGCTACAACTGAGCGCCGATCTTTTAAATAATGGGTGTGAGAAGTAATACTGCTGATCCGGCACAACGAAATATAATAATGATAAAACACTACCTGCTTTGCTCAGCCTACCTAAAGTATTAAAATGCTAAAAAAAAACGTTCTGCGTAGTCGAAAAAGATAAAAACTCATTCGTTGCATCACATCCAAAACACGCAGATAAACTTAAAAGCTGGATTTTATACTGTCATTAACGCTAGGAATAAATGCTGGCAACACACTTTTTTGCTGACTGCGTATTTCAAACGGAGCGTTGATCTATCATGATGTAACGTTACAGTAGTCATGAAATAGCATACACTGTAGCCTATAAGCGAATGAACTATATTACCAAAATGGCATGCAAAAGTAGCTGAGAAATACGGAGGAAAGACATTAGGTTTTAAGGAATCAGCAATAAACAATTTTATGACGTGAGTAACATAAGACTAAAGTGGCGTGGTTCAACAGTCTATAGCGCCGTACCTGCTCAGAGTTCGGAGGTGCTCCTTCCCTTTGCCACCATCGCTGCCCGGTAACCGTTCGGACGCCTTTTTAATGCATACTCACCGGGATAAGGGGCGCGTGTTATTATTCATGCATAATCGCTACGTCACGGTGTAGTGGCTACGCTGTAAGCACGCGCGCGGTGTATAGGCCCTGCATTAATATGTAGCTTTTTTTTAGGGCGGCTCGCGAGGGCTGCTCTCGCTCACTCAGAGCGCTGGAAAGCGAACCGCGCGCGCACCCCGCCGCACTTACGTTCTCACGGTTAAAACTATGTAGTTGTGAATGAACGCAGCCTGTTGTATTTCAGCGTTATCTTACTCGTATTGTTACTTCATGAATCCTGCTACAATAATATACAAATAGCCAATATTTTATATTTAATAAAACAAACATCCTACAACTTCAGTAGTTACGTTTTATTCGTTATATGGTTTGATTTGTGTCATTAGGAGTTGCGCTAGTCAACATATGCACGTGACCTTAACTGAGTTGTTCCGTAAACGTATAAACGGTGTATAAGGTCACCTAAACGGCCTCAGGGATCTACCGAACTGAAGTGAAATAAAATAACAAACACTTGCATGACTCGTGAGTGATACTTTAATGTACAGATTGGAAACAGTAATTTCAGAAATTACAGCATTATCTTTAAAGCAAGCATGAGCAGACCAGTGTGTTTCTTTTTGAGCTCCGCTTTGTTTAAAAGACTATTTTTGGTACCCCTTATACCTGTTTGTTACACACAACACCCATGTGTAATGTATTATAATGTATGCATAGGTACACGTCATTACATACTGCTTTGTGATTCATTCCATTTGCAATTACGTAATGTGTGCTAGTACTGTTTACCATCACTAACGGTACGTATTCAGTATAGATGCACACAGATATATAACAACACCAGCTTGGCATATTTAAGTACCTTTTCCACACTGGCATTTTTCTATACCCTACAACTAATAAGTTAAAGGGGGAAAATCACAAGTTAAACAATCCGTCTTCCATAAAACTGAACATACATATAATTAATTGCAATTATATAAACCAACTCAAGTTTCATAATCAATATAAATGTAAAATAATTTCAAAAAAGAATAAAATAAAAGCAAGAGATGATAAAATTCTGAATCGCTTACAAACTGGGCAGATCCACTGCATTAGAACGTCTATAGGTTTAAATCCCAGTGATCCACTATCCTCAGGTGCTCCTGGTTTGCTCAGTATCAGCACAAGGACACCAGGGCCATATGTGCTTAAGCATCTCAGAGTACGAGTGCTGATCCAGTCAGTCTGACGAGTATGTAAAAGGTAAGAACTGACCCAAGATTAGTTTCATTCCACACTCTTACTCTGAGACACACCTTAGACAGACAAGTATGAAAAACCCAAGGAATGTTAAAAGAAGAGATTGGGCATTTCTGGTGCTAAAAGGCCACAGAACTACAGTTTTGACTTTTTTCTTCAATGCCTGTTTCAATTGAGATAACATCAAGCCCCCGAAGATTCAGGGGTGATTCCAGACCAGGGCGACGTTCAACTGAAGTGCAGTGGCCCTCCAGCACTGCAACTGCCCACGTATGGTCCAGCGTCCTCTGTTTGTTCAGGGAAGGGGAATCGGGCGGGTTGGCTGGTGGCACCTGAGGGCTGCTGAGCCCGTGTTTGCTCGCTAAGGCATTGTGGGATCAGAGCTAAAGCTAAGAACTGCTTTACTCCTCCTGACACAGCGTTGCCTCTGGCAAACTCTCCAGCGTGGGACATGTCACAGGAGACGCCGCACACTCCTGCAAACAAACACACACAACCCTTAGTTAGGACACAGACTGCTGTAGCCAAATAGGGCCTTTTCATACTGCACCCTACAGTGATAGTGCAGTTAAGCTTTGATAGTGTTAAGCACAAAAGGTCACGTTCCTTCAGTCTTTTGAGTTGTTAAGATTGTTGTATCAGTTTTGTCTTGTTAGAGACAGGTTTCCCACTAACTTATAAAGACCAGCTAGTGCCCAAAGTTGTGCAGAAGTTGAGCAGAAAGGATGCGATTCTTGGCACAATGTGGGCTCAGTGTGTGCAGATCTGGTACACGACCGCTACCCTCTACTTTCACAGCCTCCTCTCTCCATTCTTGTGTGTTGATTCTAAAAGCTGCCATATATCAGCCTGCAATCCCCAGAAAGCACTGTATATAGTTCCTTTCCTGGCTCACAAACATAATATGGTGCACTGACATCACCCCAGCAAACAAGTTACCCACGCAACTTCTACAGACAGGCCCATGCTCAGCATTTCCTTTGTGTCAGACCTCTCTTTGCCCTTGAGTATAACCTGAGTGTGTCTGGCTCTCACCCAAATGTACTGCAGGGAGGAGGTAGACATGCCAGGAGTCCCAAATTTCATAAGTAAGCGGGGCAGGTCTGAAAGAGCTCTTACAATGCTCATCAATTCAGATTTAGCCATCGAGATGTCGTGTACAGATACGTTAGCTCCTAACTGTGCAGTTGATCTCCAGGACCTGACACTGTGCTGGTCTCTGCCTGTCTGTGGAGGGGGGAGGGGTCTGTGAGGAGGGGCTCAGTCCACTCACTGATTCCAGGTCGGCCGTTACGTTCTTGTTTTGCGTCCCGCTGGGTGGATCTCCAGGAATGCTCAGCTCCTGGTCACCGTAGCGTGGTGTAGGAGGCCAGATCTTTCCACCGCTCTCCACCTGCCCGGATCCACTGTCTGCATCCTACACAGAAAGAAAACACGCACACATGGAGTATAGTAAAAAAACAAAAAACAAAATGTGCGTGCAGAGGAAGCCAAAGAGAACACACTGTTTTGATCGGTCCCTTGTGGACACATGAAACACCTCAATGGTCTATCACACAGAACACTAACACCCCCCAGGTATGCCCATATCCACACATTACCAAATGTAAATATGTACGCTCACACAGACACTCGTGTAATGTGCTTAGATATGTTTTTTTGGAAACAGTAGAGGAGCATCGTGAGCACTACCTTCTGGAAGAGATCAGATGCAGCACGTGTGCACCCTGGACCCTGTTACGGATTGACTGCTACCCGCCAGGTGCATCTCAGAAAGCTACATGTGCACACGCACAAGCACACGCAAAGACAAGCACCCAAAAATGCTCCCTAGGGCAGCTGGTTGAGGATGGGGACGCCGACGCCCGGCCACACCTCGCCCGGCGTGCTCTCCGGTGGACGTTTTTTTTTTTTTTGAGGCCACGGAGAGACACAAATACGGGATCGTCTGTCGCCACACAGGGCGGCGTGCGCACTCTAGCCCTTTGCTGAACAAAGCCTTTTCTCCGAGACGCTGGGCTGTGATGCCACTGAGGGGAAAAAACGGCGTATTGCGCAGCTTGAAAGAGAAGAACATCACCTTCCTGCATTATTGAGCACTCTCGCAGGTGAGCCTGCATGGCTTGAGCTCCGAGAGGAGACGGGTCACTCTGGGACACAGATTACTAAGGCACATGCGTCAATGTAATAAAGAAGAAAAAAATCTCAGTAAACAGTAAAAGGAGCTGTGTATCTTTTTTTTTTATGGTACTTGGTTTACCATTTACTGCTTAGCGTGGATAGTGAGTGTCGTTTTAAATCAGGGAGAAACGGTGTAAGCGTGGAGATGGGTTGTGTCTACAATTAGCAACTGCACTCATCTTCCAAAAATAGGCAATAGCGAGACACCCGCTACACTCGTATGCTCACTTTCAAACTGCTTGGGGAAAGACACCCTCAGGGCACAATCAGGAGTCATACTCACGGTGCTGGTGGGCGACTGTTTGATCGGACCTTGCCTGGTGAGTGCCAGGGGCAGCTTGTGGGTGACCTGGCCCACGGGGCAGTAGGAAATGGACTGGGACCTCCGGACGGCGGAGGAGACCGCCTGGGCGAAGCGGGAGGACGCGGCGGGCGAGTACGGCTTGGGTGCCGCGAAGCTCCGGAGCTTGTCCAACGAGAGGCCAGCAGGAGGCTGCTCCCTGCAGGGGAGGCTCATCTGGCGGGGAGGGGGGGATCGCACCCTCTGCCCGGGCACCTTGGGCGTGTACGTGGAGATAAGTGGGGTAGGCGTCTGCTGCTCCTCCTGCCCCGGTACAGGTGGCGGGGGCGGCGGTGGCGTGAGAACAGCATGCCGTGGCTCCTCAGGCTCCCTCTCCTCCTCCCACTGGACGGCTGGGGGCGGAGGGGGGAAGCATTCGTGCATGTCCCCGGTGAAGGTCCCTCCCTGCGGGCTGCCGGGGGCATCGACGTAGCCGCCCCCTCCGGCCGCTCTGCTGCAGCCATCACTCACGCTCAAGCTGCGCACGGCGGCTGAGCTCACGTAACTCCCAGGTGTCCGTTTGTGCTGCGGTAAGCAGAAGGAAGCTGGTTTGGGCCTCGTGGCAGGCGGAGCTTTCTTCGCCTTGTTTGATGATACGGGCGACACCGGGGACAGGGGGGCGGAGTTGGAGAGCTCGTCCGAGGGGGCTGGTGAGGCAGGGTCTTCGTCGGGCCCTGGAGGGGGAGAGGCGGAAGTTGTGGATGCTTCGCCCTGGAGGACGGCTTCACGAGCCCCGGGAGCAAGGGCCGACTCCAGCGTGAGCTCCACCTCAAAGAAGCGCAGCTTGTCCAGGGACCTCTGAGGCACGATGGTGTAGGTGGTCATGCCCACTTTGGGGATGTATTCGCGGGTGAGCTCGTTGGACGGCTTGGGTCTGGGTTCGGAGTCAGCGACGTAGTACAGGCCGCCCGCTTTGGTGGCTGAGGGAAGCAGTGAAGGCAGCTGGCTTTCAGGGGTCGAGGGGCCCATGGGTGGCCGGATCGCGGGGGCTTGGGCGTGCACCAGTGGCTGGCCGTAAAGGGCCTGAGGGAGCTCGGACGGCGGGCTGCAGGGGCCGTGAGCCGAGGCTGGCCGTGCCGAAGCCGGGCAAACGGAGGTGCTGAAGGACACCTCCGTAGACATGGCCATGTCCCTTTTCGAACCCACCGAGGGTGGGGGAGTCGTGCGCAGAAGCTCCGGTGGTGGGCTGGGGAAAACCTGAGGCACCTCGCCACACTCCTCCGTCTGAATCTCTGCGTGCATGCGGCCCACGTCGGACGCGGCGGGTGCAGGCTTGGGGGGCGCTTGAGGCTCTGCTTCCTGAGGGTGTGTGAGCGCATGCAGAGAGGCAGGATCAGGGGCTGCGGCGTCCTGAGGGACGTCCGCCGGACCGCTGCTCCTGGCCCTCGGAGCTGGAGACGTTTCAGCAGTTGTGGAGGACGTCTCAGGCTGCTCCTCGGTACCAGCTGCATGCGAGCAGAACCGCAAACACAGTCAGGCAGTGTCACGCAAGAACATTTCCAAAGTTTCGCCTTTTATTTTGCCCTCAAGTTATCCGCCTCCGAGTTTCTATCAACATTATCATTTATTAAACATGCACCCCTTCTTAAACATTGCACAACTTTCTGTATGTGTCTGTGAGTTTACAGTTGGTGGCGTACACAAGCCTGTGGAACTAATGAAACAAAGTCACAATGGCAACACAACACACCATCATCTCCTGGTTGCCATGGCGCGAGAGCATCTGGTTCATCCCCATTCACCTCTGAGACTGCAGCCAGTCTGTCAGGAGCGAAAATCACGTATAGCTTTGCAACCCAACCAGTAAGTTAACTAAAAAACAAACACAGGACTAAAAAACAGGCCTTGCTTTCTTCTCTGCAACAGTGTCGTACTTGCCATCTGTGGTCAGATCTTCCAAACTTCCCCCGGGTGGCGCCATTGTCCCCATATCCAAGTCCTGAGAGGGGGAGGCGGCCCCTGCTCCACCAGACCCAAGGGAGATGTCGGCGGACAGGTTGATGCTGCTGTCGTCCTCCAGAAGCTCCAGCGTGGGGCTGGGACTCTCGGGACCAGGACCAGGGCTGGAGCTCATTGGCTCGTCTGCCGTCTCGGTGGCCATGGGCGTCTCCTCTTTCTCCTGGATCTCCCCCAGAGTTGACTGCGGGTCTGCAGCATCATATCGAGCATTAAGAAAAGGACACCTAATCTATTTATACGGCAAAGTACATTTGTGCGTTTGTGTTTACATTGTCAGTTGTTTTGACGATGCCACAGATGAGGTGTAGCAGTCCATGCTGACCTGTCATAATCGTTACCTGTGTGCTCCAGAGATTACCTCAGTTACATATACTATTATCACTTCCCTCCAGAACCCATGTCCTGCTACACGCTCATATGTCTATCGTTTATAGTGTCCAAAACCAGTAAGACTTGTTATCCTGTTAATTCCCCACATCAGTATAATCAGTTCATTTATTGCGCATCATCGGAATGCCTCTGCTTTTTATTTTCATATTCACGCTTCCTTTGCCTGACGTTCACTGTTCTTGCGCTAAGAAGCACAGAATGCGTTGGGGGGTTTTGCCTCCTTGTACGGCTTCTTCGTGCTATTTTCATGTGTTCACTACTGACCTGTGGCCTGAGTCCTAAAAAACTCCAACGCACTGATTGATACACAGACTGGTTGACTTCTAAAACAGAGATCATTTCATGTCATTTTTCTTCAGTGTGGTTGTTTTTCATAATAACGGGGCTATATTGTTTCTCAAATTAGCCAACTCTAAACGTTAGCCACGTTTTGGTAGACTGGAGCTTCGCCTGTTTCGCCGTTCACACAGTATCCGGAAGGTTCTCCATCTGCCCTGTTCTCCCTGGAAGCTCGGTGGCCGGTTTAAGCGCGGCTTAATAACGAGATCCATGTCCTCCCCCTCCACAGCGGCTGTGACATGCTTACATAATGGCCTGACAGGAGTGGGTTATTGGGTATTTTCAGTATTAATGCGGCAGCAGAGCAGCCGGGCCGGAGTGTGCTGCACCGCGCGCCTCCCCAGCCCGAGCGAATCGCTCTTAATTAAGACGTCTCGTCTCCCTCGCGCCCTCCGCCAGCCCCGCATTCAGGACTTCAAGGGCTGTCGCTGGGGACTCAAGAGCAGAAAGAATATTCAAAGAGAGAGCTCGTCTCGGCAAACGCGGTCTGATCACTCTCTCTCTCTCTCTCTCTCTCTCTCTCTCTCTCCCTAGCGCTTCTCCTCTCGCTGCGGAATGTTCTGGATAAAGGTACAGACATTTGCAGTCTGGTCTTACTCTCTCCCATCTCTCCTACACCCCCCCCCTCGCTTCTGTGCTCCTGTCTTTTTCCATCATTTGCTCCCTATATATCTCAATCCCTTTCTTTGTCCATCCTTCTTTCTTCTTTCTTCCACTCTGCTCCCCTCCGTTTTCTCACTAGCGTCTCCACGCCTCCCTCTCCTCCACTGTGAGGAGATGATTATTGCGGGCAGCAGGGGAGCACGCCGTGGACGGAGGAGCAAAGCAGGCACAGATCTGCCCGAAGTTCAGCAGCACTTTTTTACTGACGCTTTAGGACATGCTGATGACACACTGTGGCATTTCCAACTCTGAGCTACGTAGACAAAACGTTCATTAACAATGTAATACACACAGACACACACACACACACACACACACACACACACACACACACACAAATGGATTGCGATAGATGTCACTGAAGATTAGAAAACTCGAGTGAGTATGAGAGAAAAAGTTAGTTCAAGAAGCTTTTAAAAGAATACATAGGAAAAAACGTGATTGAAGGAAGGATTGTTCCCATGTCTCACGAGGCTGCTTTTGTGTGGTTATGAACATCAGGCCAACTGTGCGTGTAGATCCCAACCCCTGATTACAGTGTACCAACTCCTTAAAAGCCCCCCACCCCCGCAACTTTTATGGAAAACTGGCTATCACCTCCAAACATCTAAGCACAACAATGCAATTTTACAAGCACTCTCTGTCCCCCGTATTACGCAGACATTCTGAGAAAGAAAACTCGCCCTGGTTACAATGAGAGCCCTTCTTAGGTCATCTGGATGACGCATACTTAAACAAATACAGTATGATAGTCAAAGCAGGAAGGGCCAGTTTGACAATGGAGACCTAATGGAGACCTAATGGAGACCTAATGGTGACCTAATGGAGACCTAATGGAGAATGGTCCCTAATGAGACCCAACCATCATGGCTTCTTTCCCACTGACACACTTCCTCATTTACATAAATCATGAATCTAACAAGATATCACTAATAGTGCTAGTAAATCACTTTTAATGTGAAAAAACTATCTTAATGGAGATTAAAATAAATTCAAAATACACATAACTACATTTTGCTTTACACATAGCTAAATTTTTGCTTTATGCAACTGTAAGCAAAATAAACATAAGCAATTGTTTAGCTATCTTTATCAATTCAAGTTGACTAGAACACTTACAGAATAGAAAATGTAAGAGAATAGAAATGAAAACAAATACAGTGAAGGCAGGAAGAGGCCCCCATGTGAGAGAGGAATCACATGAGGCCTCAGGGGAGAAGACAAGCAGCAGACAGGAGAGAACTGCAGAGCTAGGAACAATTGCGCCTCCTCCTGGTAAGTCTGCAAAATGCAGCGTTTAAGCGTTTTATAAGCAAGAGAGGAAGTGACAGGGCAGATCACACACACACACACACACACACAGAGACACACACACAGGTCAGAGTGGTAATATGCTATGGAACCTGTGTTACTCTCTAGTCATATATACAGGTGCCACTAAAGACTTCTGCATTCCGGCCTGCTTCTAGCCTCAGCAAAAAAAAAAAAAACATTAATTAATAAGAGAAACGATCATGATATATTTAGATTTATGCTAATTCTTGGACCCCTTCTTTTCCTAATCAATATTTTACCCCCTGGACAGATTATTCATAGCACTGGCCTTTGCCTTCATGTGGATGATATTCTGTTATACCTCTGTACATACTCTCCCATACATTCCTCTTCCAAAACACTAACGGACTATATTTCAGATTAAAATTTTTGGATGCACGGTAACGTTCTCAGGCGAAACACTGATAAAAAAAAGAAGTTTTATAAAAAGTTCCCAAATCATCCAACTTGTGCACCAGTGCTGATGCTGTGCATGTTTAGCCTGCACCTGTTGTTAGAGCGCTTGCTGTTTCACGCGACCCGTGACATTTTAATTGACACATCGAGTCCCTCGGCGGGACCGCTTTCTTCCTCTTACGCAACACTGCTCACCTTTGTCCGCTCGTGAGACGTGCCAGCGTTGGTTCATGCATTCGCTGCATCTCGTACTGATCACTGTGGCTCCCTGCTCGAAGTCCAGCAAAGTCCTTACAAAAACTACAGTACATTCAGGACCCTGCAGTCCCGTACTGAGCGTTTTAAAAACGTCCTGCAAAACCTTGCAGTTTTTGCCTTTGTTCTGTAATGCTACCTTGTTAAAAGCACTATACAAATGTAATAATAATAATAGAAATAAAATTCAGAATTGTGGAAGGAGGTATGGAAAGGCTCAAATCTCATTTACATTCAAATAGATAGAGATGTGCACTAGCTCCAAAGTTTGCATGTGCATGCACGCATGTGTGTCTGACAGACAATACAGATTCAAATCTTGTCAAAAGGAAAAGGTATCGACCTCCTAGTCCCACAACTTAATGGCAATGTAATAAAATCAATTCTGCATTCTGCCTCTATTACTATAACGTACTTTATGTGGAGACAGAAAGCTTAGCAGATTTGTCAGAAATGCAGGAGCTTGGAGGAGAGAAAGCAGAAGAAATTTAAGTCAGACTGAAAGATGTAATGCCACACTTCAACCACTAGGAGGCAGAATGTATATAAAAGTCACTGGTGGGAACAAGCAGTGATTAGTGTTAGCCTCATCCTTGCCTCTCTCTGTTTACATGCGGACTAAAGTACAGATGTTCAGCTCTGTCAAGGTGAGCACATTTCAGAAGTCCACACAGACCATTAATGGCAGCGCTGAAAAAATTAACTGTAACCCATAGCAAAGTTGTTTTTTCACAGGCCGGCTGTGTGTTCATGTCACACTGACAGGATGTTTATGAGTGGGGTACAGATCACCAGAGCAGGACACATCTGCAGCTGGGAGAACAGGACGTTTGTGACTCTCTCTGTGTGTGTGTGTGTGTGTGTGTGACTCACCCGTCCCAGCCTTGTCGTGCTGCACTTCTTCGGGTGCTGCAGCCGGGCTGGTGGGGGTGGTGGAGATGATGGAGCTGGTGGGGGGCAGTGGGGCCTTCCTCTTGCTCCTCTTCAACGAGGAGTCAACCGAAGAGGCGCGACCCAGGCGTCCCAGGACCTTCACCAAACAGACCCGTTACCAGCACCGAAACAAGTACAAGCCAACCTGGCCATATTCCCTCCCCGAAATATGGTGACATGAGTGAACAGATAACAGAAAGCAAAGTTAACCATTCAGTTTTGATATAGATGCATACGGAGCGTGTGGTAGACATTAATATTCAACAAGATGGATGAAGACCAAAGAACACACCCTAACGTATGTAACGTATGTTGAAACACTGTAATAGCCAGTGGGAAGGCCTGCTGAAGCATTTACATACGTGGGTGCCGTCAGGCCGAGCCGCTGCTTGAGCGTTGCCGTGGTGATGGCTGTGAACTGAGGGCACACACTGCAGCGTCATGAGGGGGGGGAGGGGGGCGCGCCTCTTCTTCGGCGTGTCCGAGGGCATGGTGTTGGAGTCGTACGTGGGAGAGTGCACGCACACGGAACTCGTGCTAGCCGGCCTCGACTTCCTCCGGACCGGAGAAGCTGGCGCGCTCACCGTCGAAGCCTTTAAAGACAGACAACAGCAGCCTGACCTTCACAGCCTTTATGAAGAACAAGCCAATCACGCTTCCTCCCTTCTGATTGACAGGAGGATTCCTCAGTTTCAGCCAGTACTAAAACAGCAAAGCCCCTGACAAGCATGAACACTGACCGATGGAATAACTCAGTGTTTGCTCATGCAAAGTTTAAAGAGCACCCAAAACAAACAGCCACTCCGCCATGAACCCAACGTCCAACAAATTAGCTGCGCAAACAACTTTCAAAAATGCCGTGGGCCTCCTACAACACTGAAGCCCATGGCGAGGACCTGATTCAGATCATTTTAACTGAGAGCCACTAGGCTGTCAAACTTCTGGTACTGAACTGCTGCTTGCTGAGTGCAGTTGAACAGGCCCTGTGTTTTATAAATATCACACATAAAAGCAGCACCCACCTGATCCAGTTTCTTCTTGCTTCCTCTTTTAAACAGACTAAACAGCCCTTTGTTTTCTTTTTCTTTCTGAAGTTTGTCCTTGCCAAGTTGAATTATATCTGTTAGGCACAGATTCACAGATATCACAGATTCACAGATATCACAGATTCGAGAGTTGGTGATTGGATTTTCACTTGAAATACACAGAAATGTTTTAACGAAGCAGCGCAAACAGCGCTAAAACACAGTCGCGTGCGATTAGCGAACGTTACCTGAGTGCGTTGGTGACAGAGGCGGGCTTGCTGGACTGACAACTGTTCAGAGATCAACGAACATCAAGTTAATAAAATGCCAGAGACAGTAGAGGAGAGAACTGGGCGGGAGGACAGAGACCTCAGCCACAGCCGACGGCATTTCTAACAAGCTTCCAAGTCACAGGGCGCTTTTTTGTTGTTGTGTGTCGTACCCCTCGTGTCTCTGGCGTACACCTCCCGGAGTCCGAGGTCATTGAGGGAGCTGTTCAGGTCCAGCGGCTCCTCGGACCGCACACTGCGCACCAGCACGGTGCTCCGCGTCTCGAACTCGCATTTCTCGCAGATGGCCGGCAGCAGCTCCCGCAGGGCGACGCGAGGGTTCACGCGCAAAATCGTCTTCTGAGTCTTCTTGTAGTTTATTACCAGACGCACCGTAGCCTTGAGGAAGGGGAGAGAGTGGGGCGTGATCAGACCATGGAGAAACACGAGGGAACCAGAGGAGGAGAAAGTCAGAGCCAACGGGCCTGTTCATTAAAGTTGCCGGGTCTGGCACACAAGAATCAAAATAGGTCTTGTTTACAGAGTGGGCTGTGTGCAGTGAAGTGAAGTAAACCTTTCCAAGACCAAATCAGAGGCACAAGCTTTTACCTCAGGCATCTGCGGCCCAGTCTTCCTGTTCTTGTCCTCCATGCCTTTGGGCTTCAGCACGACCTTCTCGGCCTCCAGGGCTCCGATGAGGGCGTTGGGCTTGAACTTAATGTGGTTCCTGTTGGCAGACACCAGTTCCATGGTGTGGCCCGATGGGTTTAGATGGTACTTCGCACACAGCATCACCAGCAGGTCCATCATGGGTTTACTGCAGGAAATGAACAGGTAAAGACCCATAAAACCCACATACTGGACACCCCCTAAGGAAATGTTCTACCAGATTCTTCCCTTGTATTGCATACGGTAAAATAACTCTGAAGTGAATAATGGTCATTACTTTCATACATATATACATAAGAGTTCAAGGTAAAGACCAAGGCTGTCCATTCGCCTGAGGGCAACTTTCAAGCAGGTGCATTATTCAGCTTGCGTTCGGTTCAGTAGCACCTTGCCAGTGGACAACGAGCAAATACGATGAAGCTCCTGGGATCTAAACAAACTACAATATCATGTATTTATGACGGATAACAAAACTGACAACTTTTGAGCAAAGTTTCTTCTATATCCAGTCACGCCAGTGAACAAAAAAGTCATTAGGTTGTAATGACTTACGTCCCATGTTATACAGACACTCATAACATAACAGTCATAACATTTGCAGAACAATCATCTCATACCGTTGAATGCCAGTGTCAATATAACCAGAAGATGCCTTCTTATTTTCACACGCAGCACACGAGGGTATGTATGCTATGCAAACTACGTAACACTTCTGCCATGCTAGAATATTGGGTGTGGAAAATCCTGTAGTGACAGAATGAGCAGCACAGTGATTTCCAACTGCTTGTGGAATGTCAGGGCTGACAAGGCCTTTGAAATTCCACTGCCAACAGTTTAATCCTGATTAGGAGAAGGCTGCAGTGCTCCATTAGCAAATCCAGCAGAGGCCAAGACAGGGCGGAACCTGATGCCTAATCCCTTTATATTAAATTCGGTTTCACTTCCAGCATGAAAGGACGCAGAGGTCCTAGTTCATTTGGCTTTTAAAAGACCTTTTAAAGCATTTTTATTAAGTCCTCTGTTCAATTAAGTGGTCTGGAGTGCCCTGTCCTTTCAGTCCTGCGTCCTTCCTGTACCTAGTCCATCCCGCTTCCTGTCTGTCCTGTGCCGTGTCTTTGCTTGACACTGCATGATAGTGCCTGGGGGGTCACATGACAGTGCCTGGGGGTCACATGACAGTGCCTGGGAGTTTAAAAAGGAAAGGGCAAAGGACAAGGGCAAAGTGCTGCTGTTGGTCTGACATTCAAGAGCTTCTAAATCGCAGTTCAAAGGGCCCCATCTATACTGAAAAGGAAGTAAAGGAATACTGATTGTTGGAGACTGAATCCATGACCGCGCCGTAGTGTAATGTTATGTCTGTTCATCGGTGGCCCTACTGTGACTACCCCTGCGGAGCAGACGGAAGACGTGAGCTGATCCCTGTACGGATGAACGTTTTTTTCATGCTCCGTGCGTTCCGCAGCCCCGCCTGTCTGACTCAGGCGACGCTTCAGCTGCCTCATGAATGACGCAATGCCGTCGCAGCGCTAATGACATCGCTCACCCCACGACCTCCCCACAAACGTCCTCCAAGGCAAAACACAGGTCCGGTTCCATTGGTCCAGTATGCATAATTAGTTTGATGTTTATTAAACAGAGACCGTAATGTAGGGCTCACCTGTCACAAGCCCCACAAGAAGATTTGCATCTTAATGAAGCATCTCCAGGCATCTTTAGAACTACTTTAATGCCTTAATACCTTAATGTCATTACCCTCCGCAACTAACAGGCTCGTTTACGGCAGTGCAGCATCGAAGGGCTTCAGAAAGTCATTCCGCAAGCCCTAAATGGCATTTTAAATGCAACATTTATCATGATATGTTACTGCACTCAGTTGTGGAAGAAGTGCTGTGCTATACTGGCCGTTCCTCATTAGCGTTCGTCAGCATTTGGATTTCATCATACTGTGTTTGAAACAGAGCAGCAGTTGCTAAGCAGCATCATGACAGCATCTCGGTCTGCAGACTGCAGCATCTAAGTGACACGCGCACACACACACACACACACACACACACACACACACCCAGGGTTACCGCAGCCCGTAGGGTCCTCTGCCTCCCGCAGAGGGAGCGCAGCCGCACAGGAGCTGCCACGAAGGTAGCAAAGGACACTGGGAAAGATCAGCGCTCACATCTGAAGTCGAGCTGCCGGACAGCCCAGCTCCACCCGCCCAGCGCCGCTGTCCGGAGGTCTCGTCTCCCATCCCGCCCGCACCGCCCGCCTCACCTGCCGTGCACCAGCGTGGTCTTCTCCACTCCTTCAGGCAGCACCACCTTCAGCAGCAGCTCCTGCTCCATCAGGTTCTCCTTGGGCTCCATAGCGGCGCGCGGCAGCTGGGGGTTGCTCAGCGACGCGGCCGGACCATGCGGTGACGGTGGGGGAGGGGGGGCCTTACTTTTGTATGACCTCCTGTAAAAAGACAAGCCACAGAGACAGAAAGTCACCACAGGCAGTGCCCTATGGGAGAGCCTGGAGACACAGATTACTCAGATAATCACACCCTGCTTGAGCAGTTCTTATGTTTTTACTAACAACAGTGATTAAGCATGTTTAATCTATGACATAATACTTGTGGTTCAACAGAAAATGGGACTCAGCTAAGCTCCATTTCTAGTGAATGACTGATTCATGAAGGATTACCTGAGCCCTGTATGTAAACTGTCATTTGGAGTACATTTTAGATGCAATGCCCTTCTGACTCGTCTCATGCTGCTGTGTTTAAACTGATGGTAATAAGCACATCGCTCCCAACAGCATCTAAACCTCAGTCCACTGAAACAAACTATGAGCAAAGTATTCAAATGTATTGAGCTCTACTTTGTCTTCAGCGGCGTGGTGTTTTACTTTGGTAAATGTCATACAGATGCACAGAGTCAGCCTGCACTTCCACATACACAGAGTAAACAGCTTTTTTAATCCACCACTCAAGTTCCTCCCCCGGGATATGTGGCGAGTTGCACCGCGGCCCAATGACCGCACATGGCGCAGCTGAGATCCGATTCAAGTCGCAGTGTCTTGGGGCGACTCTGGAGCAAGCCACTAATATCGCCTGCTCCAGATATAATGTAATATATTATATATAACATAATAAGTAATATTGCCATGCCCACATATCATGTTTATCTTGGTATGTACGCATCCACAATAAATACATCTATCTAGGAAATCTAATAACCCGTCTCCAAGGATCTTTACAGTAACCGAAGCAGTGCTATTTCCATCATCACGAAAAGCATCCTAATCCGAGCAAACTGCGCGAAACAGCCCGACAGCGATCCTTTAATTTGCACCCGAGCGCTCGGGTCCACTTTACACACGAGTCACAAGACACTGAAGTGATTTATTCAGCCGGACGAAGGCGGCGGGAGGGGATGAAAGTGGGGAGGGATGAGATGCGTGCTGATCCTTTTAAACTCATCTGGAGCACAGGGTGGGTCAACATGCCAGTATTCTGTGTAATTCGAAATGATTTAGTGAGTTAACGCAACACAGCTTGAGGCCACATTAGGTTCCCGCTCTGTTACATCACACTGTGCAAACCACTGCTCGGTACTGGGGGAATATTTGGGTGAGGGGTTGCAAACATTTCAAACTATATTGAGCCATAAAGACCAGAAATGTTTGGTCCAAATGTCAGGATAATACGAGCACAAGAACCCTGCCTAAAAGAGGGAGACGAGGTCAATGTATGATAATCACAGGAAGGTTCTAGAGGATTCTAGAGCATGTAGCTGGACCAAAAGAGAGGCTTTGCTAATTAGCAAAGGCCAGCAGGTAGAATTCATTAGTGATACCATAGATGATACAAAAAAGATACACAGAAATATTTACTTACTGAAATTGAACATATACAACTCAGCACAACATCCACTTCAGTACACCACACTGCATTTGACACTAATTATATGATTCTGGTGTGACTTTGAGGATTCTCAGAGGAACAAAATTGTCCCCGAGGAAAAAATTTGCTCTTGCTCAGGTCATAATGCCCCAGAATCGCATATATGTTTGGATAGCACGTTATCTTCAACTCGTCCACAGCTGTGAAAGGGAAAAGCCAATGAAAACAGTCGCTTGTTTTTGTAAGGGTAAATCAGCAGACCCGTAGGCACCTTTGACCTGCAGGACAGCAGAAGATCTGAAACAGCAGTCCTCGCATCACGGTACGCAAGCCACTCACAGCAGCCTTACAGGAACGCACATGTGCTGCATGTCCACAGAACTATTTTAAGCAGTCCCGTATACAAACCCACAAAACTAAACATGATTAATAACAGGGTGAGCAGTGTTTAGCATGCTCACAAATCTGTTTGTTTTGTCAGATTCACCCAACACTGCTCCAGGTGTGTGGGACTAAAATCAGCATCACACCTGTCAGAACTAGTCTGTGTGGATTTTTACCAGTTATAGCTCTTGACCTTCGGGTTCTACAAAGAAATGAATTAATTTCTTTGATTAAAAGCAACAGAAGACAGGAAATTCCCCTGTCTACCCTTAGCCCTTATCTGCTCAGGTATGAATGTCACCACACTCTGATGGTGCCAAGAAGAAAATTGCAAACCAAATAACAGAACTAAGATATTTCTTTCACCTTGTCCACAACAAGTCTGTCTTGTATAATTCTGTTTAGTAGATGTTTAGTAGAATGTTTCGTCAAATGCTCAAAGTAAAGCTGCTTTTACGTGGGGCAGTCTGTGATTGGCTGAACACAAGCGGACATTCACAGACACATGCTCAAACAGAGACCCACACAGAAAAGGTGTAAAGTCCACATTTCAAGGTTCCACAAATCCTAGCCTGCTCTGACCAAAAGCAGCCAGTGTTTTCTCATACACATGCCTAACTCTCATCTCTCAGATGATTGCTGTTCTTTCAGCTGTTAAAAAAAACGACACAATAAATAAAACAGGAAACCTGACACAGGGGAAGTATGGACCCATATAACGATGTCCATGCTTTGGACGATGAAAGTTTACTTCTGATAAAGGTCTCTGAATGACATGGGAGAGTTCCATGGCTGGTTGGCAGTGAGGGCAGCCTGTTTGTTGAAGAGCTGTGTTTACCCCTCTGGCACTAATATTCAGACAGGCATGGAAACAGCACACACGTGACTATGGGGGTGGTTGGGGGGGGAGACAAGGCCCTTTGCACACAGTGGCACTGTGCTTTTCAACAGCCGACATGTTCCGTCCTGATCCGCTCGAGGTCTCCTCCCCCCCCAGCGAGTGTACGCAGAGGCCTGTTCAGAAAGGACACACCTAATTTCACAGCAACCAATGATTCTCAAAAAATGACAAAACCTAAGACTGCCTCAGAAATGAATACGTTAGAAACATGAATAAAAGCCGCTCTGACAACTTTAGACAAAACGTCGTCATCCCCACCCCGCGTCGACAGGAACATCGCCCAGAAGAAATGTTCGAATTAAACATTAAACGACTTGCCATCTCTGTAAAACAACAAACAATTTGAGAATCAACTCCAGCCAAGCATGATCAGAGTGCTGACCATTACCCCCCCCCCCCCTGGTAGGCATGGGGGTTTAGCAGTATTTAGGACCTCCACCATACTGGCATGTGGCTTTTTGCCAGGGAAGCACATGGGAACAGATGTGGCACAGACATACTGTAGCTCCCACTTTGGACAACACCTGGCGTTCTATGAAGCGTGCAGCACAGCTGCGAACGGTTTGGATGCCCTTAGCGAAGGGCGCAGCAGAGGCAGGCAGCCGTAAAGAACATGCGAGTGTGCTCCTCACACAAGAGCTCATCCTGAAGTTCAGTTCCTCCCACGGCCTCCTTAAAGTCAGGGGCTGAACAGATACTGTGAGAACGGAACACATTAGACCGTTTCTTCCTAGCTCCATTCAAAAAGAGAATGGGACTCAACAAAACACAGGTATCTAATGCCATTTTTAGCTGGAATGCCATCAGAGAGTTCTTTACTGATCCATTTCGGACACACTGGAATATCAGAGAACAGGAGAACAAAGACATTATTTAGACGAGGGAAGGAGGCTATTGAATACATTACTAGAATGAATAAGGAATTAAAAGGCTAGGGACTGTGTTTGCACACGAAAAGAGTTACCACTAAATCAACAGTACGGCTTGATGAGATCTGCATATTGTGTGTTCACGTCTTAAAAGATATGTCCCTTCATTTCCAGTAACATTTTTACCAAATCCAGACCTTACTTTGTGAGTCTCAAGGCTAATGGATAGCAAAGTAGTGCACAGAGAGCATGTAACGGGTACACCTGTATCACTACACCACTACCAAGATCTCGGGCTCAGTTTACTCATACTGCGTTTGGAACTCACCCATGAAAGGTTGGAATGGTACATGAAGACTATCATGTTTCCACTTCTCAAATCACTGCCTACAGTCCCATTCATTAGGGAGGGGGAAACCAGGTTGCCTTAGCTTAACAGATTAAATAAATTCGTCTGTTGTGGAAATGAAGCATGCATCAAATGAGCTAGCGGTGATCCGCTGCCATTAAGTGAATGTAACAGTCCAACACGCCCATTTCCGAGACCATTATTAAAGTGCGTGGGACTTGAGGGAGGCAGGGTGACTCCAGGAGCGTGATTGATGTTTTCACTACTTACTCAGCAAAGACAACTTGGCTTCTTAACCCGTCGGTAAATGAGCATGAAACACACAGCCGAGAGCAAGCAGTCGAGGCGGGGTAAGGAATGATCTCTGAGGTCACGCGTATCACCAAATACCGTAAGGTGCCAGAGAGAAATGAAGCACTGGGATCGCGAAGATTCCACGCATTCCCATGCTCGTTATTGCAGCTGGTATCGTAGATTTCGCAAAATACGACGGTTACGGAATGCTTTCGTGGAATTCCACTATTACCAGACATTATGGAATGCGTTCATGGAATTCCATTATTACTATGCAACTGTAATCACTGAAAATAAGAACAAATAACGTGTTAGGAATGCCTGGCCAGGCAACGAAGGAGCAATGAGACGAGTTCGGCGGTCGTGACTGTACGTGTGAGCTAAAGATGGTTTGTTGAGGTAGTGGAGCTGGAGAGCAGCCAGCCGGCCCCCCTGCTCCACTGGGGAAAGGTGGGCTTATGTTCTTATGCAGAACAATGTTCCAAGACGCTTCCTACCGGACTACACCCAGCATGTTTTAGAAACATCTTAACAATACATGCTTTTTCACGAAAAAAGAAACTACGGTATTCCCTTACATCTGAAGGAAATGCAATAAAAACGTTGATCTTGATAACTTGTACAGAGTATCATTAATTTCAAACAACATGAACTTCAGCGACTTCACAGAAAATTGCTTGCACAACGAAGTAAACATCCAAGACAGTAAACAGAATAGTAGTGGGAATAGCATTGTGTAAGCAAACACACCGGATGCAACCCGAAAGTAGCAACATAGCCTGCAGAACATATAGGGTAAGTTTTGACAGTTTAAAAACACAGAAATACACACACCCACACATACCTGTTCCTCCCTAGTCACTCAGGTATGCAATATATTATCATCTCTGCATTACCTGCCCCACAAGTAAAAGAAATGCTTACGTGTGATCCATTCCTTTCACCCAGTCCTTTCCCCCTTACCTCGTGAACCTCCAGCTCCAGCTCCAGCCCACGGATCAAGAGAGCAGGTCATACAAAGTCAGCTGCACAATGCCTGCACACAGCAAGACTACCTTAAAGCCACGCCCCAGCCTGTGACATCAAAAAGCCTGACTTCACACACCTCTCTCCCGCCTGCCAACTGTCACAGAAAATCCCTCAACTGTTGGTGAGCCATGTGTGGTAGTGGGTGTGTAAGAGTGGACATTCCTGGGAGTACACCCTCAGCCAATGGTAAGCAGACAACTAATCAGCATACGGTCTGTGGAGGGCTCCAAGCATGCGTCCCAGCAGATGAGCAAGGAGCGTAGTATGCCTCTGAGCGCTGGCCCGCTTATCTCTGAATACAACCCAAACCGGCTTACGAAACCACGAGAGTTTAGAACTAATTAAATCTTCATCAGGTGCATCTGCTTGTTTTGCTTGTTTGAGTGTGTGCGCGCCAAAGCAGGACACACTGATTTCAGGCTGAAAGGTTCATGCTGGCACACTCATGCTCTGAAAAGCTGGGCTCCTCAGCTGCCCTGCAACAGTGTGGAAATTTCAAAGCATGAGCTCACATTCCTGTACAGGCATGTTGGACCCCAGGGTTTCAGTGAAATCATGTGACAATGAGCAGACTTAACATAGCCTGTGGTTTCATAAAGCAGAGTTTGACTAATAGGTCTATGATGTCAGAGCTAACACTTAACTAAGGTTTGTTTCAAAAACACTCATCTACTCACAGCTACAGATAAGGATAATTCACTCAATGCTGATGGCTGGCTCTTGAAAGTAATGGATGTGCATTGATATGTAATCAGAAAACCACGAATGGCAAATAACGGCACAATAAAAAAGGTGCTATAATCAGTCATCGGTGTCTATATACTGTATTAACTGAAGAGCATGACGAAAACCCACATATTTGTTATAAACTCCAAAGGTACAATCTGTTACAAAAAGTGCAAAATCCCCCCCAAAGTGACACATCGTTTTACACAATGTGCTTCTGAACAAACTTAAGCAATAAATGTTGCTTCATCTTCAAACCAGGGTCTTCTGAGCATACATCTTTAGGAATGCTGATTGGCAATCGGATTTTCCAGTCACAGTTCACAAATCTGGAACATGAGGAGGAGGCTAAATGATCACTTTTACTCTGAGATGCACTGGCCTTGCGTTAACACTCCGACTGGCTCCACTTGCCTTCCATTACAGCCACAAATATTTTGCAGGTCTGCCCCCAGATTATCAACATCCCTTTGTTCTTCCCCTCCACATCCTTCCAGCGACACGCCACTGCACACTGATCAGCCAGTGAGGTTTTTGCACATTTTGTTCAGGTTCCAGTTGCTAATCACAGACCAAGGCTCTAGAAAACGCCAGAGTCCTGGGTCGGTGGTGTGCTCTGGGCCGTGGGCTGACTCCTGGTCGGGTCAGGGAAGGAGGGGCTAGGCTGGGCTAGGTTGAGCCATCTCCAGTCTATCAGGCCCACAGATGAATGGCTCGCTGACATATTAAGCGTTTAAGCCATCACGCCAAGAGAAACTGTGGCACAGAGTAAACAGTTGCTACATCCCCAACGCGCAATGGCTGCTGTAGACATTAATTCTTCTTGTGGTGAACTGTATTTTCCTTTTTAGAATGATGTGAAATTGTATATCGTTGCATTTCGGCCAAGTGAGCAGACGCTTAACGTCAGGTCGTTCTGAAACTCTCGGTCTCCCTTTCTCTGCACTTTTAGGATGGATTTGGGAACGAAAGGTATATTTAACAGTCCCTTCAGTCAGACTAAAGGGGGAAATCACATTAAAATGCACAGTCTAGAACCCTGTTAGGATACACTTATGTACAGCCACTGTCAAGGGAATTTGAGTATGGACGCTTTGTTAGGATTGTAAAGCTGCTCTATGCACTTGGTTTTCCTGCCTCTTAAAGACTGCAACGACAGCAACTTCCATGTAGCAGCTCCCAGTAGATCTTAAACTGGTCATTATTTATCCAGAAACTGAATTTGGTCAAATTTTTCTGGGAGACTTACATTATTAATGTTCAAGTCGGTCAGCAGGAATGCCTAAATGATTTTATGCAGAAGAACAGAGGAGGGGTGGTAATACCACCCAGCGAAATAATCAATTAAGAAAAAAATGGGGAAAGGGAGAGGCTGTAAAAATTCCATCCTTATCCTTTAAGAGGTGATTACATTCTGAGATAGTCATGCATTGCTCACATGTTCAAACACGACCCATAATCCCACTGGAGTGCACATGAAAATAGCCCCCCCCCCCCCACTAGTTAACAAACTTTACACAGAGGGCTATTTGGAATTCCAAATCATTGTTTGCGCTGTGGAAAGTTTTATCCGGCACACTGTTGCGACTCGGAGAGGCATAAAGGCAGGAAGGGGTGACCTTAAGAAGACTCGAGCAGATTTCTCGTTCAGAGCCAGCAAAGGCGGCAGAAACACAGCGAGTGACACAGCGAGAGGGTGTGGTTTTGGGGGGGGGGTTTGCGGTACTGTTATTCATTAGTTTCCATCCCCTCCACCCTATTCTACAGCACTATGTTGATCTTGCCAGTTTTCCTTCGCCCTTGTAAAAACAGGGGAAATGCTAAAAACGAGCTCCGCTGACAGGACCTCTCCGCAGAGGCGCGTGGAAGGTGCGACGGCCGTGAATGAATGAAAGCATTATGTTGACTGGGCCTGCCAGACAGGGCCATGTGTTGACTCAACGGTGCAACTGCAGATGCCGCCCTCAGCGTTTCAGAACGCGCCGTTACATTTGGAGCGTGGCTTTTGGCCGGGGCCGGGGTGTCCGTGTCTGTGATTGGTCAGGTAGAAGGAGGTTCAGCATGTTGCAGCAGGTGGGGGGTTTGCGGCTTGAGGACGGGCTGTTTTTTTTTTTTTGGGGGGGGTGTTTGACAGGCAGCAGCAACGCGGTAGAGAGGGGAGGAGAAGGGAGTATTCCCCACGGAAGTACGGAGCACAGAGCCAGGGCCGCAGCTGGTAATATGGTAAGAGAGGAGAGAGGTCGCTAACTGTAAACACAGCCTGCTTAGAGAAGGTCTGGGAAGGTCATTATGCCAAAAGCTCTGTGTGACAGAGAGAGAACGAGTGAGAGAGAGACATTGAGAGAGAGAGAAAAAGAGAGAAAGACACAGAGAGAGCTAGAGAGAGAGAGACGGGGGAGTAATTCTGTATGTGAACTCCCCATTTCCTCTTCATATCCCCCATTATTTAAAGCAAAACAAAGTGTGAACCCCAACCACCCTAAAAAAAAACCACAGGACTGATAGCCATTGAGAACGATTACAAAACACATGCTTATCTTCTCTCCAATAACAGGTCCCTGATACAAATCGGTCCATTCCAGCTAAATAACACTGCAAAATGTGAGGAAAATGTCAACCCAATAGACCAATTAGGCTAAGGGGCTAACTATGTTTGGGGGGGGGGGGTGAGGACACTCAGCAGGCAGCTATAGTACATTTACACCCCCCCCCCACCACCACCAAAAAAATAGAAATGCACATATAATGTTAAAATACATGGATGAATCTTTTCTACTGCCAAAATGTCCAAATCTTGCAGAGGTCAAAGTGGAGGTCATTGTTCTCCCTGATGGACGCCCACTGTGTCATTCATCCGAAGCCTCTACTGGGCCCAGTACTTCCTGAGTGCAATGTTCCCAGTGTACACACAGGCACAGAGACACTACTAGCCAAGGCTGTTTATTTCTCTCCCTCTCACCCCCCCCCCCCCCCCCCAAACACACACATATTCTCTATCTCTTTGGGTACTCGTCATAACATCTGCCAAGCATTTAGATAAGAAGGCAACAGGGAGCTGGTTCCAATCAGAAATGTACAGGAAGAGTTTGTACTATTTACTTATAAACCAGCTAGCTATTACACATGCACTAATAGCTCCTTACAAATCAAATACTTGATATAAGCAGCTGGACGTGAGTCAGTTAGGCCGGTGTGAGCACATGTGAATATAAAGGAAATAAAAAACTTTTATAGAAGCAAGTGCCAAAAACAGCATTTTCCCCGGAGTCATAATTACAGCAGTCACAATGCATCTTTTCAGTATCAGTGACAAAAATGCTTTGTCTGTGTGGAGATACTCACCAAAGTCACACCGAATAATGCAAGATCACATATCTTGCTTCCCAAAAAGTTACCGAGCAGCCCCATTTCAAGACTTCTCCCAAAACCGAGTCCCCATTTTACTCTTTATTCTAGAAAGCTGAATTGCTTAAATTTGTTTTTACTTCCTGCCCTGACAACACACTTTAAAAAAACATCTATTCACCTTACACTACAGATGCGTTGTACCTTTTCTCACTGTCCTTGCTCACACTGTGGGTGAACGGTATTTAAAATATTCCCTTTTCTCTTTCCCAGGAGCAGAATAAAAAGCTTACCTAAGCAGTTCTTTGATTCAGCTCCACAGGCCTAATGTTAGTGCCATCTAGTGTCGCAAGCTACAGCTGACCTTCTTCGCTGCATTCCAGCTCCACTTCATCAAATAGCTGTTACGTCATTAATATAAAAGATATTACATCATTAACGTGCAGCTGGTGCAGCTATAAGGAGTTAGTCTGCTAGGATGGAAACAGGAAGGCACCACGCACAGAAATATACAGAAGAAATGGAAAAGTTAGCTTCCCCTGACATGTCAGCGGCAGGTTTCTCGTTATACCGCAACGCCATTGTGTGCGGCTACTCTGTGTTCCACAGCAGTTATATTCTCATGCTTCCTAGCAGCCAACCAGGAACAAATGGCCTCTTTTTAATTGTGTCAGCCAATACCTCTGTACTAAGGTATTATAATGTTCTTATATTAAAGCATTTTTCCTGAGCGGTGTGCAGATATCTTTCTCATCCTTTTTTGCAAGAAGCATACTTGGAATAATTCGTTACTATAGCATGTTATAGGTCACTTGTGTCAGTGCCTCACATGAAGCACCAAAAAGCTTACAATACATTATTAAAATGTCCCCGTGTTCCTTGCGAGGTGTCTGCTTCATGTGACATTCAATCCCTTCCTGTACTACAGGCACTAAGGCCTCAAATGTTCCTGTCCTGCGTTACAGATATCAAACATATGATGCATAGACATTTTAATGAAAGGGAGGACTTGTGAATCGAATTTGTGTCTAAAGGAAGGTGAATAGTCCATGATGTTAAATGTAACACTAAATATAGGAACAAGTATAGGAACAAGACTAAATATGGTCAGTATGGACCGCGTTTTAACTCTGATGTGGCAAGGGCCCGACATGATTTCTTGCTACTAATCATGTGTAACTTCGTGCCTGTCTGCTTGTGTGGATCTGAAGCAGTGTATGTAACTGTGTGAGTCTAAGACAGGGCAGAACAGAGTCCGCTTGTATGGAAGATGCCTGTGTGTGGCTTGTTCCTGTAACTGGGCTGGACAGACACAAAACAGAGATAAATCACAGCCTTTAGTGGTGGAGCCAACAAACACATCACACACAAGGAACACACACACGCACACGCACTGAACTCACACGTGGCATCTGGAGGTAAGCAGTGATTAGCAGCGTCCTGCTGATCTCCCTCTGAATCCCGACGCTTCTCCGCTTGTGCAGCCGTACGGTGCTCTCTTGCTCTACGCATGCTACCCTGCAACAAAGGCTCGCCGTTCTAGCCCAACGTCATCCCACTCTGTCCCTGCATGCACCCAGTGGACCCACTAAGGACACCCAATCCTCTTCCCAGATAGATCCCATTCACCAAGAAAAGCCGGGCCAAGTTCCCCCTGTTCCCTGGAGTTCCGCCATGTGTTGGTTCTGCCTCGTGGGGCAGAAATCATTCACCCTGAAAGAGCCTGCACTGCTCAAACAGAACACACACATTAAACTCTGAGCCTCAACAACGCGGACAGGATAGACGGGGTAAACATGTGCCTACACTCTCTAGGGTCCAGGGAAATGTTCTCTTTCAGACTGCAGCAAAATAGTACCAGACTCGGTGGTGTTAAATGGGGATGTTGGGGGTGTATGTGGTATGTGTGGAGGTCGTGATCTATGGTATGTACCGGAGAACTATTACACAGAGGCAGACACAGTAAGTATTATGCTGAGCTATAAGGGAGCATTAGAACTCATGTGAGAAAATTAAACATATATTTCACAATCCAGATTCAAATTTTCTCTGCTCTGAGAAAGCCCATTTGAACACATACACAAACTGCACCTTGGGGCTGGTGTTAGAGTAGCAGTTTCAGAAGTTACAGCATTCCTCTAAGAGATGCCAAAAACCTACAGACATTGAGACAGAAGAAAATCTTTACAATAATTCTTGCTTAAATGAGTATTTTTCCTAATATTTACCTTTTCACCTTTGCAATATTTCCCATAGCTTTCATTACTGGATTTACACAAAACAGCTGTGCCCATGAACTCTGTGTGTGTGTGTGTGTGTGTGTGTGTGTGTGTGTGTGTCTGTGTGGTGGAGTGTATGTGTGGTAAAAAGAACAGCAAGAGAGAAGAATAGAAACATCTGTTAGGATCCACAGCAACCCAACGCCTGGTGTGTGGACCACAGATGTGTCCACCGTGATAAGCTGGATATCTACAAAAGACTAAGTGACAACGTAGGTGCTTACAAAAACATTCTTGCACTGGCTGTGCAAACTGCTCATTCTGAGGCCAGCTGTCAGTGTGGAGAGCACGCCAGCATCGGCAGCCTGACAAACCCGTTTCGTTCCCGAAGCCCTTCCTCGCTGGCACCTGAAGTTCCGCCCTTCGGCCTTATCTCTAGGCTGGAGCAGAGAGAGAGGTCGGCCGCCGAGCGCTGCCACCGTGGGAGCGGCTGGAACGACAGCCGGGCAGCTCCGCCCCAGCTGCAGGGCTGAGTGAGAGTGGCAGCTCATACAGAGCCTGTTTGGACATCCACGCTCAGTTGCACCCGGGCGCGGCCTCGTAAGCCACCGCCACCTCCTCCGCCACCGCTGCGCAGGGCCAGATGCGCCAGAGCTCTGCACCCACATTACACAAGCACCTCCCTGCAATTAAGACTCGGGCGGCGTTAGAACAGCCCCGTCCTCCTCCTAAAGGCCCTTGGCGATCAAGCAGTGCACATTTCTGGAAGGAACAGCAAGCGGTTTGTCGGAATTTCTTATGAGCAACCTTTAAATTCCTCATCTCTGTCCCTAACCCTAATTGAAATGGATTGCCAATGGAGGGGCAATGCAGCGTCATGGAATACAGTAGGGAAAGTTGAAGTTGCAGGCTTTATGGGTGGTTCTAACGAAGAGCCGAATCTGCCATCTTATATATTTCACAATGTCTGACGAGAAGATGAATAAGAAAAGAGTATTTCTAGTATTTCTAGATCAACTGTCTGGAAAGAGGCAGAGCAAGTGGGGAGACTCCCTGTTTTGGGGAAAAGGCCTCCAGCTATTGGACTGCTGACAGCTGACAGCCTTCTCAGCAAGCTGAACCTGAGTACAAATTTCCAGTGTCTGTCAACCCCAAAAGTGCTTATAACAATGCAGTCTGACACTAATGTGGACCCAGAATTCTGGAAAACCACAACAGCAAGGCCCACCGCTGCCTGCAGCGTAATAACAGCTTGTGATCATGTTGGAATGCCCTAAAGATATCATCTGTTACCTAATCCATCTGGATGCAAAGACATACGCACTAGCAACAATGAGAATTCCATTCATTTCTGAACACATTATGCTTCGCGATTCGATAAAGCACGTTTAAGACTCAATTGCAGCTAAATGTTCGTTTCCTGAATGTAAACATCAATGAGAAGAGGAATTCTGCATGATGCAGGGGTTCCTGCCTCACTTCCCCGCAGTCCGTTTCCCACGATCCCCACTCCTTTGAGGCAGGAAACAGACAAAGGTCAAAGGTTGTGTCAATGCATACAACAACTGGGACTTTAATTAAAGCTAGCATGTCTCAAACAGCAACACAACTAAAGAATCTTTCTCACACACAACAAACGCACTCACATTCAGCTCTTTAAAACCTCTTGACTGCAGTGACAAGTTGCGCTTGTGTGTAAAGGGGAGGGTCCGCGAGCAAGGCAAAATAATAACCCTACCGACTCTGAATCTTTTCCTTTCCATCTTATAATACTTTGTTCCATTAGTCCATTCTCAGTTAAAGTGGGTCTCTCGTTATTTCACGATTTAAAAATATATCAGTGCAATACTGCCTCCTTAGAACATATGGAATTTATTGTGCACTGAAACCCTGTCACCCTGTTGGGAAAGGGGAGGATTTTGGAAAAGTAGACCACAAAACCACGGCACTATGTACGCGCGAAGTGTCAGACTAAAACCTCCACAGCGTGAATGCCAAAAGACAAGCCACAAACTCAATCGAAAAGTAATTTCACGGTATATTTTCTGTTTATTAGATATTCGAGAGAGACTCGACTCCATGGCAGTATGCAGTATGGTTTAATATCCCAAAACAGCCAAACTATACAGAAAGATACATCGACGTAAAAGTCAGCTACTGTACCGTCTGTCCGGCGGCCGGCTGAGTGAAGCGCTCTGATAAGCATCGCCATCCATACCTGTGCTAGACTGCATGGGTTTAACACAGTCCGTGCGACTAGAAAACAAGGGACAAAACAACATACTTCCTCATTGCACACCTTCACAGAGTAGCCTAGCAAGAAAAGTGAGCTTGCACTGTGTTCTGGGTGCATTCGTGTCAATCTGCATTGTGGCAGAGGTCACGTTTTCAATGGGGAACTTTTTTTTTTCCAGGGAGGATCTGGTTTTCATTTTAATAAAGTTTTTCGTTACAGTGTTGCAGAAAGGAAAAGCCTCGCGGTCGCAGGTTAGTACTCACCCTGATCGCGGTTGATCTTCTGAGCGGCTGTCAACTCTCATCAGTCTTGATTCCAGAGAAAACGTCACACGTGTTAACTTCAAACCTCCGTGCCTCTGTTCTGCGCTACTTTACTCATCATCGCGGAACTCTGCGGCGTCGCTGCGTTTACTGTGTTTTTTTCTTTCGCGCAGGCTTCTGTCCCGCTTTCCTTAGAGACTTAAAATTCTGGAACTCCCACCATTTTTCCCCTGTTGAGTCCTGCCCCACTCAACAGTCGCGTCTCTGTTTCTATTCCCGCCCGCACACTTGCTCTTTAATTGAGACGGCAGCATACATATTCCAGTCATGACACGATGGTGCGAATCTCTGCCAAGGCCCCCCTACCCTTCCATTTCACACAGTGTGCAGCATTCTGGCCGTATCATCGCTGTGCACACCAGTTAGATAATGGAATGTGAATCGTATGCCGCCCCAACAAACATGGAGAATACTGTGCTAAATCCCACGTTGTGCAAAAACTGTTTGGGGAAAGCAAAGAGTCAGTTTAAGTCAGCGTACAGGCCCCGCACCTTGACCGAATACAAGTAACATGTTAAATTATTTATTTACGTTTAAACGGATAAAAATAGAAAAAAAGGTTCATTTATGGCCTGCTACTAAAGAACATAACCAAATGTTAAAATAGCTACATATTGATATGCGTTAAACTATTTATAAAATAATTTACGATTTTACAAATAACATGATCTTTTAATATTAAAAGACGATCACATTCACAAAAAAACTCCGCTCCAGTGTTTCTTAATACATCTCCTGGAGTCCAGCAGTACCGCACACCCGACATGGCTAAGTTAATTTGTCAAACACTTGAGGTGAACAAGTTGTACTGGATAAGAGACGCGCCTAAAACGTGGAGTGCTCTGGTTCTGCAAGAACGCTTCTCTAGGCGATTACTAACCCAATAGTGACATCTTGTGGCCAAATGTTATAGCTGCACGTCTATGCGTTCCAGTCAACAGATGTGTCATTTATTCTGGGCCTGTTTTGACAACGTCTTCCTCTAATTGGAAATTCACGTGCAAATAATTTGTGGAGACTTATGCCACTGTGATTCAGCATAGTGTAAAAACATTTTCTTTTAAAGACAAGAAAAAGAAGAAAGTTCATTAGCGTCATTAACTGTTTTTACCATATGCATTCATTTTCTACAACACTACCAAACCTTTGCATCACAAGAGAAAAACTATAGCTACGTAAACATTTCATGATCGATTAAATACTTGTCACGGTTAGCTCCTCTTCCAGCTGTCATTCATGTGTTTTGTTTAGATAGAGAGATAGCTCTCTGACGCCTGCCGCGTTACAATTCTCAAGTCTAATGTTTTCCAGATTATTTTCATGTAAATGCCAAGTGTGCAGACACCAGTCAAGAAGTCCAGATCAGCAAGCCCTCCATTTCAGCCCCATGGGTTGCCATTCGGGAGGCAAGCGCCTCTCAGCGTGTGTGGAGTACGGGACTGGTACAACCTCTCACGCTCCTCTGAGGGAGAGTCACTCCAGGCCCCTGCCCTAGCTGTGGGAGGAGGGCGGAGGAGGAGGACGTTGTGGAGAGAGGAGAGTCCCCCTCGCTACTGGATCAGGACATGGAGGAAGCTGCTGCCACTTCCGTCTCGGAGATGGAGATGGAGGAAGAAGGCGCACTCCTCCAGAGACCGTGTGTACTCCATGATTGTGCACACCTGACTCAATGACTCCATGTAATACCACGTTATTCTTACAGTAAATACCAAAAGAAACATTTTGAGTGATTACAGTGGTAGACTTATAGAAATGTTTATTCTTGTTTTGTAACTGTTTCAGTTGTGGCATTGGCGCCACATATTTATACTTGTTGTATTCCTTATTAAAATAGACTGATAGTCTGCGTCAGATACAAACGTGTGACCTTTACATTCCGTGATGCCTCTTCACTGTTTGTTTTTGTTTGTTTGGAGACGGTTTCACTCCCTTTAGCGTTGTGGTTCCCATGGCAATTGCACCAGGTTGTTTTGTTGGTTGTATCACTTTTCTATATGCTGGGTCTTCTATTTAATATTCCCTTCCCCTTATTGTGCGTACCAGTGCCATGTTTTGTCCCTTGTTAATATGTATTTAATACCTTATCTGTTCTTTTTGGGGTTGTAAAGTACCTTAGAGAATTGTTGCCATGGTCCCGTGTGGTCTGCTGATTTTTCTAGCTTTGTCTTCAGTGTTTACTCCAAGACTGTATTACTCGACCGAGTTCACCCTGACATCTTATAAAGCCTGCATGCATCTGTGTATCGCGCCTGGCTCCGTGGTATAGGGAGGAACTGGTAAGATACTACAGGAGTAGAGATTTGGGGTATCTGATTTCTGCACACAACAAAAAATCCCCAGAAATTTCGTAGTCAGTCAATATTGAAAAGATTTAGGTTTCTGTTTACATAAGAAAGAGAAGCAACATGCATTCTTAATGTAAGAAATATGTTGTCAAGTTTATTGACTCTCCATACTAAATGAATCATGAAGGAATCTAAATGTTCTAATGGCATTAAATAGATATTCTCAAGAAGGGTAATGTAATGAATGACCCTTCCCTTCCTGTCAATCATGTTCTTACTGATTGAGTGCTACTTCCTTGTTTTGGTATTCCATGTGAAATTGTGTATAGTTCAGCCTGCCACGCCCTTGTAACTCCGCCTCTCGTTATTGTTCCCAGCTGTGTCTTGTTTGGTCCATCGTTCGGTCTTGTATTTACACCCTGTGTTTTGTCTTCTGCTTTTCTGATCTTTGTTTCTCTATAGCCCGTCTGTGTTTTCTGGTATTTCTAAGCCTGGTTCTGATCCGTCACTTTGTAAGTGTCTATATTTCCATTTTTTCTGTTTAGCCTGTCGAACATGATGATGTTCATCATGACTGCGTTTGACTTCGCGGCCTTGGCCTGTGTCACTGGCTACTCTCAGTACTTGCGTCTGCCTCCTATTTGCATAACGCATAGAGTGTTACAGGTAAAATGTTTTAAAACGTTCTTAAAAGTTCTCATATATCTCTTTTGAATAATTATTCATTGCATTTTATCAATTGCATGTTCCTGTTATAGAGCAGTATAAAATATATATTTAATCTACAATAATAAATTACAATATTACATAGTTATAATTAACCATTGTCCCAAAATTGCCAACTCCTAAGAGTTAATAAATGAAACTTGGTTAACCTGTTTATGGGAGCTTACATTTTGAGATATATTATAAAGCTGAATGATTTCACTCATTACAAATAATTTTATAAATGTAACCGCAAAAAGTGATCAATAAAGTGCATTCAAATAGTGTTATTTAGCATCATGGTAACTTAGCATGATAGATGATCGCTATAATAGAAATGTAATACTTCTCTCTGATATATGCAAGCACTAAACATGTACGCACAGGCTACATCATCTCCCAGTCATTTATACTGTATCACCGATAATCATATATAGCTTATATATATATAGCTTATATCAGTGATGCAAAAGCTAGTAACCTCAATCTTACATAAGCCTATACTTACTTTATAAACACTTTATAATACAATTAGGTTGAACCCCTAAAAAGTAATAAAGATATTTACATAGTTAAAAGTGAAAACAGGATCAATATTTTCAATAAAACATGCAAAATACTGATGCATGGAAATACAGACAAAATATGCAGAATATACCTTTTAATTTATAGTGTCCACTATAGTGAACAGATATTTTTCCGGCAAATAAAAACAATAATAATATGCAAACAAAACTGGAAAAAGAATGCCTTTTATTTTATTTAACAGTTTTCTGTTTGACCTTTCTGTGTATCTTAATAGATCTCAGTAGTAGACTAGTTCTCAGTGAGGAGATTCATGTTCCCAGATCACCCGGTGGGTGTCCTTTTCCCACTGCTATTTTGAATGTCATAACTCAAACAGACAATGATACATAACAACACGTGTCATAATCAAGGCTCAAGGGAATGCGCCACTTGGTGGTTCTCACAGGGAAATGCAAATGAAATAATTGCGAATGGCTGCAGGATATCTGTCCAATGTAGTGAACACGATGCATAAAAAGCTCAAGATAAGATTCAGCAAATTTATCTGGCTCATGTTGGTAGTGTATTACACTCATTCCATTTCTCTGGCAATCCATGTATCTACGACTTCACTCTTTTGTGACTATTTTTGGTGAAACTAGTTTGATGCTTACATGGACAGTATTAAAGGATTTACATTATGTGATGATGAGCAACACCCTGAAGTCAGTGACACATACAGAGATAAAAACACATACAGTAAATATTTTGCACTCTAAAAGCTTAATTCATATCTCTTTAGTCAGGACTTCAATTAAACAAAGGCAGGGGAAGGATGGTTATACTCAAGTAAGAAAATGCAACAAAAACAGTGTTCCAGCAAAGAAAAAAATCATAACACAAAGGATTAATTCAAGAGTCAAGTAGTGGCAATGCACAAGTGGAAGAACTCTGTAAACACTGAGAGTGCAAACCATGTAAGGATGGTATTGCCCAAGGGTGTAGCTTTGGCCTCAGCATTGGTAGGGAGACAACAACCTCCCTAACCCCTGCCTCATACATTGTATCCATTACATCATTCATATCTGTTATGTGTATGTGTATACACTTCAAAATATATAATGCATTGCAAACCAATTAATAGGAAAATGCAAAAATGAATAATGCATTGATGAATATAAAACATTTATTTTGAAGGCAATGTTAAGTACTGGGTGATTAAGATGTAATGAAACTTGTTTTGCTGTAGCATTTTTTTCTAAATAAACTCAGGACCAAATGTATTGACTTTCAAAGGTTACATTTACTGAACATCCTCACCCGAACATCCACACCCTGAAGATACATCTGCTGTTTCCTCGTCTCTACTGCCTGCTCTACTTCCAAAACATGTTGGCCTGAACAAAATTATGTTATGTGTGCTGTGCAGTGCACGCAAAAAAAGAAAGTGAGTAAATCATCTCAGTGAGTGGATTTTCACCCATGCTTGAGGTATAGACTGAGGTACGAGGTCTGGACTGAGGTTTGAGGTATGGACTAACATAACATATCACTGTCAGTATACTAATGAGCTCACAACTCTTCTGTGTCTGGCAGTCTGTTTAATATTTGCATGTGACATGAGCCTTCAGATACCCAACTCACCTTTAAGCCTATCAAATGCTAGCATGCAAAATATCTGTAGGCACATGTCCCTACTGTCCACAAACCTGGGCCTGGTCTGAGGACTCTTTTCCCAATGATACTAACCCAAAAATGGGAACCCAGAAATCAGGAAGTGGCCGTTCCTGCAGCTACCATTCCATGTCAGTGACCTTCAGATGGCAAATGAGCTGCTATCTGGAAATGTGCAAACACCGCACTCGCTCCAAGCCGGACACCAAGTCTTATCAGTTGCGAGAGATCGATTCGTGTTGTCTGCCGTTGTCTTGGTGAAGGTCCGCCAAGCACGAGTAGCCGCACCGGCCTCGTTTAACAGTACTGTAAACTATGTTCTATTGGCTGGTACCAGACAAAAAACATAAAACAGTCAGTAATGCAGCGCTGCTGCTACGCTTTTGTGAGGTCGTTCCTAATCGCCAAAAGACAACATACAGAAAGCCTCAGTATACAGAGTGGCTGGATTCAATTAGGATCTGCAAATAGCACAGCCCAATGAGCTGTGAAAAAAAAAAAAAAACATTCTCATTTGGCCCTGTAGGAAAACAAGAGGAATGTTCATAAACATCCTTCCATCTTTCACATCTTCCGCTCATAAAAATATTCAACAAATAATTTATCACGTGCGTTCAAAAATAATGAGGACTTCTCTGCAATTCAAGGGTCTCTCTTTGGCCTTTTTATAGAATGCAAGATAAATATTTGAAACATACTCCTGAACTGAGTCCAGGGTAGTATTCTCTTTGTATTCCGGACTACTTATATCTCACATTAACCTGAGGGGCAGAACCCTGGGATGAGTGTGACTGGAAGCGTCTATGTGGGTGTGTTACCAGCATCTGTATGAACGCGTGTCCATGTCTGTCTGTGACTGCATTGAGCTGTTGCAGATTTTGCTACAGAAGTAACAGAAACATTCTGCCACAGCGAATACCATAGCTGAGGACAAATGAAATGTGAGTGTATTGCCTGAAGCCAAAGTCTATGAGCATTTGTGTGTGTGTTGTTAAACACTGCTAAGGATGATATACGGTTCTTCCTCCTGCAGGCAGCACCCATAACTCGTTTCCAACTCTTAAATGTAGCCCCAAACACACAAGACAGACTCAGACTACAAAAACATCCCCTTAGACATCTGCTACACTAAATATATATGACACCAAGACACCTTTTAAAGTGCACAAGTCCTGGGCTATCTTTTATAGTTACCAGTTGTATAATTTACCTGCTTTAAAACAGGACCTGTAGTATCTAACATCATGAACTGTTTGTACCCTACGGAGACAGAAAAATGGCTCCTGTATTCTGCATGCTGCAAAATATGATTTAGAATTTAAAAGGCATTTTCAACAGTTTGCACAATTGAAAACTCTGTTTAAAGTTTCTTAAACAGTTCCTTAAACTGGTGTAATAGTATTGTACAGCATAGATAAAGCTTTTCTCTGTCTATGTGTAGTACAGACAGTTGGTAATGTCAGGTGCAAAGTGTCCTGTTTTGTATCCTCTCAGCAGTTAATCTGTAAAGACTAGTGTGTTTTAGCATCGACTGGTCATCAGTCACACCTGTGCACAGACTGGCTTCATCTGTACCAAAGGGGAGAGGGAGGGAGGAGGGGCTTCATCACCCTGACAGGTAGTGCGTTACTGTGTGTAAGAACCTACACTTTCACATTCATACACAGAAGGCGACAAAAAAGAGAAATAGAGTGACTACTCTGGTGAGAATAACTGTTATCAGGTGAGGGGATTAACATCTTATTGATCACGGGGAGATGTGTAGAACGCACAGGTAACGTTTACACAATATGCTGTGGTCATTCTGGAACCAGTCTGTCAATACTGCTCTCCTGCACACCACTCACATTGAACAAAAGGAGTATAGTGTATATACAGAGCACAACAGTAACAGTATTGCGTCAAATGGGTTATAAATACACAGATCTATCTAACTGAGGACCTTATCACTCAGAGAGAGAGAGAGTGAGTGAGACACAGAAGACAGAGAGTAAATTTTGTTGCTTCTCCATGGATGCCAGAAATCAAAACAACTGGGATTCTGATTGGATTATAAATGATCAGTTGAGGATCTAAACCGAGACAGCAATGTGCTCAGACAGAGAGCCAGTACGTCCACGCTAAACATTTTGTGGGGGAAAATTAAGTGGCTCAAAATATGAAATGTAGGGATCAGTCAGATAATGAAGGAAAACATCCGGCGTTATTGTGCTAGGCTTTGGGTCAACAACAAACATTCGACCAGCTTATCCACTCCAACACAGCAGATGTCACAATGCAAGACAAGAGAACAGCAGGTTCAAGTCATTATAAGATAGGATGATAAGTCATAGTGAGAATTTCTTACTTTTCTGTTTTTTTCAGTCTTATACAGGGTAACATAAATTGTGAAGCATGTTTAGGGAAATTGGGAACCGTATAATTAATCACTTAGTGCAAGTTTTTTTTGTTTTAAATCTGACGTTAGAGAAAAGTGAGGGAGGGGTGTGGTTTGCTGTGAGAAACAGAGCAATGGGAAGCCACTTGGCCTGTGTAGTATAGTTCTACATGACACCATATATAACATCATTCTGTGGTAAATCTAATAATGCAGGGCTTTATATTCTGTTACTTAAAGCGCTCGCTGTTGGGTAGCTTCGGTTGGATACTTTGGACAGTTCAGCGCGCACAACTTCACTGCTAGTTTAAAGTCGTTTCGAATGTATTTAAAGAATGTGAGTAAAAAATGTAATCTTATTACACGGCTTCACCGACATCTGGATACTTTACCCTAATGACATCTTTCAATTCTGCGCGTTTCCCAGTCAATGTGGGATGTATTCACTATCTATCTGGACAGATGTTTCGCGCGCGCACCCTTGCAGATTATACTTCAAGGAATGTGCACGCCGATTTTTGAGAAAAGATGTTTACTATTAATAGAAGGCAAATTTGACATCTGACAGCGCTAGCACCGACGGGCTCATCCTTTTTTCTCGTTGTCTTCATGAGGTTTTTGGACGCACACAAAGCTGCAGTGGTGGCTTCCTTCGCTTTATATTCACACGTGAGTTCACAAGTAGTTATTTCATAAGAGGCATTTTGTGCAATACGGCTATTGTTAAATTAAATATATAACGGTATTTACATAACGGAAATTGCACTAACCGTCTTGAAATGGCTAGTTTTTCACTGAGCACAGTATATGACTTTTCTGTATGCATGCGTTACTACATCCGGCATAATTACTTGGGTTAAAATTAGTATTAGTTTCTTCTGAATGATGCAGATTTACAACTCGCTACTTTTACATTGACAACCTTTGGCCAAGGTTTTTGGAAAAACGAAATCAGCATTTAAAACTCACTCGTAAAGATACGTTTGAGGCCATAGGTTTATATGCATCTGCTAAAGACAATCAAACCTTTTTATAATTCTTGTTAACATATTTCATTTGGCAAGTCAGCAAGGGCATCTATACTTTGTTCACATCAGAGGTCATTATTAAAACAATCAATTAGAGGCAGATTTAGTTCAGCTTTGACTCTTGGGCGCACACACTTTGAATTGTCTAGAAAGAAGGCACAAATTAACTCGCACGGCTGAATGAACTTTGGTCTGAAAGTTTCAAATAAATGCCAAGACAGTAACTGAACTGCTGAACGAGAACCGTCTACATTCTACAGTTTAGAGAGTCCTACTTACTTTAGACGGCCCTACTATATATACTATATCTCTCTGTGTCTATATCCTATAGAGTGAGAGAGATGTAAGGCTCTTCTAAGATACTTATTTCTAGATCTTTTTACTTGTCTTTACATTGCAGATATTTTTTCTTGTTTTAATAAATTTGTCTTGAACAAGAAAACCTACCTTCCAACATAATGAGAAATATTAGATATTTCCACTAGATTCAAGATATTTTCACTTTTTTTCAGCAGGCTATGCCAAGAATTTGATTAAAGTTGTACAATTACATTTGAAATCAGATTTAAAATCTGATATAGTAAATAAAAACTAAATAACCTTCTCCTTGACTACTTCTTATGAAATGTATAGTCACATGTATGGTCACATGTATGGTCACACGTATGGTCACATGTATGGTCACATGTAATAGTTTTTATCTTAGGTGTATGTACACTTTTGGCCATAGCTATACGGTGGCAGCATCCAAACAAATCTGCCTGCTTAAAAATATGTAAGACATTACATTAAAAAATACAAATAATAAGAATTTCTCAAAGCAGGGGAAAAGACAGTTAAAAAGTCCAAGTCCAAGTCCAAGTCCAAGCTTACTGAGTTGATGGCAGTGTGTGTGTGTCTGTCCCTGCCCACAGGCGAACGCCATCTCCTCAGAGTGTGATCCAGAGATCCTCTGGCTCAGGGATGAAGAGAACTGCAACAACATCATCTACCAAGATAACCTCACACACTCAGACTCTCCAGGCAAGGCACCTATACACCCTTTGTCTCACACCCTGTGTCTCCCTCAAACACACACAAGGCAAATGGGCAGGGGAATGTGAATTGTAAGGTCCAGAGAGCGGGCAAACAGACTTGTTCGTTCATGTACCGATCACACCTGGACAATGAATCCATTTTTGACCACTTGCATTTCTGTTTGTGTGAATTTGCATGTGTGTATACCAGTGGACAAACAAACTGATTAGGGTTTATCTTGGTTCTTTTGGAAGCTGTAAAATGATATGATGGGGAAGTATGGTAAATAGCTTCCACGCTGTGTAGCATAAATCACAATGTTATCAGATTACACATGTATCTCCCTCCACCTCAGGCAGTTCCCACAAAGACTTACACTGGCTCAGAGTCAATTTTCTGTCAGAGCTCACAATGACTGTTGTAAGACAGATTCAGAACATAGTATACTGATCATCGTGTCTGTGATTGACAAGTGGTTTGATTCTGAGTGAGCTAAACTGATTTCAAAACAAGTATGAACTTACTAGGACTGTCAGTACTGCAAACAGGGAGCCGTCAATACAACACAAGTACATCGAAACACAAAAGTGCAGCCCAGACCTCATTCCCTTTCCCAGCATGCTCTTCTGTCACGCAGTACTCTATCATGACATAATTCACCTGATACAATGAGCCAGATCAGTTTCACCCTGTGTGAAGCGCACATACAAGGCAACCATGCCTCCCTACCATTCATTAGACAACCAAGGCAGAACAAGGGGGAGGTACTGACAGGCCGTGTGGTGATTGTAGTCTTTAAGAGGAAAGCATTCATCAGCAGAATGGAGTGGCCACTCTGTCTCCTGACTGATCCTGATTGATACTGAGTGTGTGTACACAGCTCCTGATCTCTCCTGACTGATTCTATAGAGTCCTGGTTTACTCAATTACAGCCACTAAAAGAGGAGACCATTACGTTCACATTATCCATTATCACATTATTGCTAATGACCTGCAGAATTAGACCTAAGTACTAGAGTGAACAGAAAAGTCTCGGCAGGGAAACCCTTGGGTCTATTTCAAAAGAACGGTATGTCTTCACAGACCTAACATATATTTGACCTAGATGTTGTATTTCTTGTGAAAATTAATTAATTAATGACAATGTTATGCATATTTCCCATCATCTGTCTCTGACAGTTTTTACATTTATTTAGGAAAAGCAAACTGGCCACACAGAGACAGATGCATGAAGCTCATATCCCCTTTCATTATCCCCTGCAGGGTGCAGTGCATTATGGGATCATCTGAACTGTTGGCCTCGTGCACAGGTGGGAGAGACCGTCTCCCAACCCTGTCCCCCATTCCTTAGGATTAAAGGTCAGCTCCACACTGGTCTATCAAGGCGAATCTGCCATACAGGCCTATAGATAACGTGCTCGAAAATGTGTCTTCGGTTAGATTTGAAGCAGAAAAACGATCCAAAAAAAGCAGGTAAGCTGAGGAGATGCTCTACGTGCACGTCGTCATTTGCTATGAAATGAGACGCACGAGCACTGAAAAGAACGGAGACACACGCCCTTGATTACTTTTTAATCATATGGATTGTTTACCCACAGCTGTTATTGGCTTCTCCACAGGGGGTGTGGGCAGGAGGTGCACAGAAAGTGGCTGGTCAGAGCCCATCCCTCCGTACGAGCAGGCTTGCGGATACACTCTGAATGACACACTTCATTTCCCCACAGTATGATCCATTCTGCATCACATTAACATAGAATTGGAACTGTAATAAATACCGCTGATGCACATGCAAAACACACTTTAATAACTGTGGTCATTTCCATGATATGATAAGTCCTGATAAAAAGAAAACACAATGTATGCAGTCTTATCACTTTCCATAGACAATTCACTGCTCTTTATTTGAATGCGGTGGGTAGTGATATACCATTGGTGGATTTGTTTTGAATGCTCCTTCATTAAAATCCTCATTCCCTTTTAATGTCGTCAGCTGCACGCGTCCTGGCTGACTCTTTAACTGGACGCAGGTTTGAACAATGCGTATGCTTTTGTGTCCCTTTACTTACTTCAGAATCACTTTAAAGCTGAGCAAAAGGAGAAAATCAGAGAAAGAGAAGTATTTAAGTGGCAGGCTGAAGATTAGTTCAGCTTGGCACTGAAATCATTCCCTCTAGTGTTCCTCATATAAAAATCCCACATCGGATTTTATGAGGTAACTAAAATATAAGGGAGTAACTATAATGGCTAAAAATTCTGTGTTTGACTACATAACTCTAGAGAAGAGACTAAATGGAGCGCCAAGGGGTCAACTGTTGTGTGTGTTTGTGTAGCTGCAGGTGTCGCAGGAGTACTTCATGGGGATAAGGATCATGTATTCAGTAGGATACAGCATCTCACTGATCTCCCTCACCATTGCATTCATGCTTCTGTGCGTGTTCAGGTACAGCCTTGTATTTGACTGCCCTCCACAAACATAAGAGGTCTAGAGACATGTACTGGGTCGTGTTATATGGAATCCTTCCGGCATGTTCTCTGCCCTCTCAGAAAGCTCCACTGCACGCGTAACTTCATCCACATGCAGCTCTTTCTGTCCTTCATCCTGAGGGGTGCATCCATCTTCATCAAAGATGCAGTGCTGCACAATTCACAGGCCTACTACCACTGCGATTCTCACCCGGTACACACACACACACACACACACGCCAAACCTAGTTTAACTTTTGCTCAGAAGGTTTTGCTCTGTAACGTCTCCCTGCACTGTGTTGACAGCCTGGTTGCAAGGTGGCGGTGTTGATCTCCAACTACTGTATCCTGGCCAACTACAGCTGGTTGCTGGTGGAGGGTCATTACCTACACAGCTTGATCCACCTGTCCCTACACTCCCCAAGAAAACGCCTGCACTGGTACATCGGCCTCGGCTGGGGTACATCTCGCTATCTCCGAGACACACACACACACACACACAAAGTCTCTCTTTACATTCACAAACACATTGTTATCTTTATTATCTCTCGAACAGAAATCTCTCACACACATGCGCACACACACAACCCTAGCCATGTAAACATCAACTATAATGTAAAACACTTCAGTCCATGTCTATATTCTCCAGTCGGTCTTACGTTCTGAAGATCGACATTTCACAGAGACATCTGAGCATGCCTGGGCAAAGGTCTCCAGAGCTCGGAGCAGCTCTGCGCTTGTGTCTAGTGACTGAAATGAGCCAATGACTGTGCTCCTGTCCACACAGGCACACCCATGCTCATCATCAGCGTGTGGGGCACGGCCAAACATCTGCAGGAGGACGAGGGGTGCGTTCACACACACCCAAAACATCCTAATCGTGTCCTTATCTCAGAATGCCTAATCTCGCTCTCAAGATAACACTCTCCCACGCCCTGTGGTATAGCTGTCATCAGTCAGACTATAAACTCAAGTGTCTAAACATCTAAGCAGGTGTTGAAGAGTTCGGTATGAGTCATACTCATGGCCATACCTCAGTGATACTCTTATTTACTGCGTGTACATACTCGCATTAATGATTGTACATTATAAAGGAGATGATACTGGAGGATTGCATGCTAGACGTGCTGCACGTCAGATTTATAACAACTGTGCACCCTGGAAGAAACATTAAGCATTTCAACCCAACTCTGCTAATTTTGAAAATGGTACTTTTGGTACTGCTTTAGTCTCAAACAACTAAACTAGTCCAGCTGCTGAGAAATGGCTGTAACACACGTCATCTTTTCTAGTCTGAGCATTACAACAGTATGTGATGGTGGATCTCTGTTGTACCATGCTACAAAGAGAATGTGTGAGGTCATCTCTGGGGTATGCTTGATCTTTGAATGTGCCCCATGAAGGCTGGTTTGTTGTTTCAATCATTAGTAACATTAGCATTTCATCTACATCCCAAATCTGGGTTGTGCTGTTGATGATCCATCAATTATTCATAATATACTTATATGACTCGATAGTAAAAACAAATTAAATGTAAATGAAATGTTTGTCATAATCTGATTGAAGAGGTTAGTGGGTTGTCATTAATGTTTACGACTTGAAGTCATTATTCACACACAATAACGACAGAACGTATGTGTGTCTGCGTGTGTGCAGGTGTTGGGAGATGAGAGGCAGTGGATGGGTCTGGTGGATTCTGAGGGTTCCTGTAATTCTATTCATCATAGTAAGAAACATGCAGACAAGCTCCAGGTTTAGAACACAGAGCCATACGTTCCAATATCATGTGCAGACACTGTTTTATTACTGCTGTGCTTTTGGTGAGGATTTGATAACATTAAAAATATGTTTCCAACTTCAAGCGTGCCATAGCCATTTCTAAGTGCATTCTTTTCGGTATAATTCAGGTAAACGTGGTATTTTTCCTGAGAATAATTCGAATGTTAGTGAGGAAGATGAATGCTCCAGACATGCTTGAAGATGGGTTTAAAAAGCACAGGTAAGGTGATGCACAACAGCTCCAAACACCACATAAAAGTGACACAGCGTAGGAGATGCTGCTTTTCTCGAGAGAGACACGGAACAGACGGGCAAATTCCGCAGCACAGCGTAACTTACTTTTGCGATGCTCTTTATCTTCTGTGTTTGAAGAAAGCTGGCCAGATCCACGTTGCTGCTGGTGTCCCTGTTTGGTGTGCAGTACGCACTCTTTGCTTTCTTCCCCGATCAAGTCAGCATCCTCACCTTCCAAATCTGGAACGCCGTGGAGCTGGCCATGGCCTCCACACAGGTGGTTACGTTGTATGGGGCAGGTCACACACATTCGTAATCCATCATTACAGCAGCAGTCAGAGCTTGATTAAACGCAACCCGCATTGCGCTTACGTAACTTCTGTTGATCCGTGGAAACTCTGATGCTTGCCAAGTTCCATGCATTAACATTGCAGTAGCCTGCAAGATTTGTTGTGGTCCACACATTGAGAAATGTCAGTGTGATGGTGTGTGACTGTGTGCGTGTGTGTGTGTGTGTGTGTGTTCTGCTGCACAGGGCTTCATGGTAGCACTGCTATACTGCTTCCTGAATGGAGAGGTGAGTGCTTTTCTCTGCTGACGCACTTTAATCAGCAGACTGGTTTCAAATCAGAAGTGCTGGTCAGATGTCGCATTTAAACTTTCCTAATGAAAATTATCATTATGGGGATTATGTAAGCATTTAAATTTTTCCTTAAAAAAAAAAAACAAACAAAAAAAAGCTTGAAAGACTCTTGCTGGAGAGATGCTGACGTGCGGTTCATGCGGTCGGTTTTAGTCCTAACACCTCTGACCTTTTGCCAGGTTCAAAATGAAATGAAGAGAGGATGGCGACGGTGGCGTTTGAAGCAGTGCTTCCATGGCAATCCCAGAGTGCATCATGGTTCCCTCAGCAACAGTGGCCTGCCACTTACACAGATTTCACTGTTGACCAGAGCTAACAATATATCCTAACACACACAGCAAATCCTAAAACATGTTAGAACAAAACCACAATAACGCTCTAATTAATACACACTGAAACAAGGTCAACACAACTTAATGTACCATGGAACTTAAAAAAACAACTATAAGGACATACTACTTACTCACATACTTCAGTGACTAAATCTAATATGAACACTGGCCAACTAAGCAAACACACTATGCAGCTAATTACAGCAACCAAATAAGTATCATAGGTGCAGTGGGGTCCTGTAGCAAATTGCTCTGTGTTGTGGCAAAAAAAAGTGGCATCTCCTCTCTCACTCACACTTTCATTTCAGCTTGTCTCAAATGCTTCTACAGCACTATCTGACTGCATATCACTAGTGCAGTGGAACACTGCATTGCTTGTAAATCGAGGATTTTGCTTAATATTTATCCTGTTAAGCTCCACTCTTTGTATGTGGATATAATGCTACAATCAGCACTTCTTAAATAACGATTATTCCTTATATAGTATAAACTATTCAAAAGGAATACATTCTCAAAATGTAGCGATTGCATTGTTGCCAGGTATAATTTAAGTCATACATATAGATATGGGGGGTTCTAGAGTTTCTTAGAGTATCTACTATTCAAATACTCCTGGTGTGCTGTTAAGCCAGACATTTAACCACAAGATGTTTGTGACACAAGTCCCCTGACACCCCAGGGAACAATATGGGGAATTCATTAGTCATTGGGCCTATGGGGGAGAGTCCTACACCCCTACCAGTAAACACGCAAGAAAAACAAGCTTATAAAGCACAAAAGAAGACATTATGATTTTATTGATCATGTTGCACGATTACCAGCTGTGTGTGACCTGTTTGTTCCTTGATTGGTTTCATAGGCACCTGGTTTTAAACATTGCTTGCTGCTTAGTGGAGATGTTTATAAACATCATTGTAACACTGAAGACTGCATAATATATATATATATATATATATATATATTTTTTTTTTAAGTGAAAATATTGTCTTTATTGGACAGTCTTGTTGCAAATCTGCTGAAATATTCAAATGAACAGAAATAAATGTATACATGACTTGGAATTATTGATACATTCTGATTTAAAACATCAGTGAGGAGAAAGTACACTCTCAGTACACAGCTCCTTAAGCCATGAGTCGAGGGTTCCACAAGTCAAGCCCCACCAAATATCCTTTTTGGTGGCTGTCCAAGAGTTTTATGTCTCTAGAAGTCAATGTCTAGTTTCCTGAAATCGCCACTGGAAGGCAGCAGTGAGGCCATATTCTGGATATGCCTGGCTGCCATGCCATTGAGGAAGAAAAGGAAGGTGGCGGTAAACTGGCACCAGAAGGTAAGAGTGAAGCCCAGAGGTGTAGCATGCTGCCATAGGAGGACCACAAAGGTCGCCACTCCTCCTGCGGCCAATCCCGCAGCCACCAGCACAAGCCACGCCCCAAGGCGCCAGCGTTGGCTAGAGTCCTGACCTTCGCTGACCTGTGACATCACCAGCAGCTCCAGGCCGAAGATGGCACTCACCACAGCCAAAGAGATGACCAGGCGACACAGGCCCAGCCCTGCCTCCAAGCCCTCCCCCGACGCCAGCCCACCATGCCTGCTGCAGTTAGAGGGCCCGCCAGAACCATCCGCCTCCACCACGCAGAAGAACCAGAGGCCAAACATGCGGCGATCCGACAACAGCCACTGTCCGTCGCACGTGGCAAACGAGGACAAGACAACGGAGAGAACCAAACACAGGATGATCAGGCTGCGGCAGAGCACCTCCAGGAAGAGAGGCCGAGATGTCCTTCTCGGAGCAGGAGACACGCCCTGGGAAAGACGTAAGTAGGGAGAGACCCAGACAGAAACAGAGATACAACACTTCACTCTAAGGCCATTCCAGAGACAACTGTAGAACTGAGCATTATGTAATGGCTTGCCAACTTTCACTTCTCTGTCTTGATGTGCAACTCACAATTTTAAACATCTAATACGTCATATTATTTAATACCCATTCACTTTAAACATGTTCCATTACTTAAAGTCAAGTAATTTAGGCAAAGGTCCAGGGGCAGACTGGGATTACCGAAATCCACAAGGAACCACGAGGTTCTCCACACAAACGTTTACCGTCGGATTAATCCGCATTTCAAGCGACAATAATAAACAGGCTATGCTGCCAATTAAATTCACAGTCGCTAATGGAAACTGTACATTAACAATATAGCGGGCCATAATAGCACGTTTTCATTGGGTTAACGACAGTTTCTGAGAAATACGGGCGCTTTACTATATCTTGGCACCAACACATCCCCTCAACGCGATAGTACTACTACTGATAAGCTCTGCAAATTCCCAAACGGACATGCACGGAGGTGTTGTCACCCTTCCAGAGACTCTGGAGAGAGGCGTTTGCACGCGCTGTTTACCAGGCTGATAGTTTGTAGGAACTAGGTTTCGATTCTAGAGTTGTTTACAGGCGAGCGATTAATAAAAAAAATTCTAATATTTTTCTTCCAAAACACATTTCTTTTTATTTTTACACCCCACCCCCAAAAAACAGTGTTAAATAAAACTTTACCTTAATTTTTATCGCCGTCATTTTGACTTCTACCGTGCTGAACGGTCGGTACACGAAGAATGTCACGCACTTTCGCTTCCAGTCGAAAGTACAGAAGCTGAAGTCTGCATTGCAGTATAACATTAACAGACACCGCGGGAGGAGAAACGTGTAGAGCGTGCACGAGCCCGCTGTTCCTCCTTATAGGGTGCACTACAGTGCATCCTGCCTTTCTAGTAACGTCGCTATATAGGTAACTAGGGAAAGTCCCCCCCCCCTTTAAACTACAGGCACAAAATACTTACCCATGTCTCACCCATGGGTAAATAAACCTCATAATCAACGACACTCCTGCCCACAAGAACATCCCAATACTGGTAATCAGTACTCCCAAAAACAAAACAGTAATATATATAAAAAATTTAAATATATAAAATAAAACATATATATATATATATATATATATAAATAACTAGCCGAATATGAGGACTCTGACAACGTACAACTGGGTCAGTTTTGCTGAATTTACCATCTTGCATATTTTGTATTTACAATATAAAGTGAACACCCTAGCCACATATAACGCATTTTAGAATAAGTGGCTTGTGAAGTTCGAAGAAATTCTAATACTCCTGTAATGCCTCAAACCAACAGCATGTCTAACCAAGGTCTAATCGTTTTGTGAGGAAGAAATGTGTTCAGTCCTCACGCAGCTGTACGTGCTAATTGGTTGAGCATGCTGTCCAAATTCCCTGGATCACTTTATGAACAAATGGCTTTCACTGACAGCCAAATCTAGCATTAGCAACTCATCCAAACAATAAAAAATAAAAACTAGACACAGTTATTTGAAACCAAAATGCATTTATGGCAGATTTGAGTTGTACAGGGCTCAGGGGTGAGTTTCATTAAAGTTGCTAGGGGGACGATTTCCGAAGACCCACTAGGTGGGTGCCCCCCATGCCATCTTGTTTCCAAGGGAACGATTCACGATTCACACAAGGAATTTCACATGAGCAAATTAACCGACAGACTGGCCTGAGGGTGGCGCTTGTGAGCTGCACAGTTCAGGTAACCATTTAGATTCCATATTTTCCCTTCAGCTCCTCCACCTTACTGATGTAAGCTTTCATTGCGTCCTCCTTACTTATACCTACAGGAAGTCATGGTGAGGTAAATGTTAAAATGTCAAATGCGGAACATTTCTCATTGTGCAAGTCAACTAATATCTAATGAGCAAATACTAATGTTTTGGTAAGCTCACTAAAGTCTCATTTTTGATTCAGAAACATTTAAGACAATATCCAATATTCTCAAATTAAAACAGTCACATTTAAACGTTTCAGAATACTGTATTGAAGCAGTGTCTGCCTTTCACATAATAGTGAATATTACTACTATGGTTAATACGAGAATCAAATCTTATTCTTTGTCTTTGGCTCCCTCAAGTGGTATGAAGGTGGAACTGACCTTCCTTTGTTTTCCAGGCATCCCACTTTGTTTTTCCAGCAAAGTCAAGCATGCCAGGGCGAACTGAAGAAAGAAAGCTCAAGTTAAAATCACCAAGATTCTGTGCAGACACTCACTGCCAGTACCAACACTGCATTATGTTTTGGTGTATATGCAGTTAACTCGCATACACCCCTAAAATAAGATATGAGAAAATAGTCAATTTGATAAGCCAGTATGTCCATGGGTCTCCTCTTGCATGCTCTGTACTGTATACTATTTTAAAGAAAACCAGTAAGATGAGGATGACTTATCTGCAGGTCATGTGCTGTATAACTACTAACTAAATTGTGTAAACATAAGGAAGTAAACACACCAATGTTCACATCTCCTACGGTGGCCTGTTTGTACAGAGCATAAACCTCCAGCATCTCAGCATCAGTGGGCTTCGCCTTCAGATTCTTCACCTCCTCAGCTGCCTTCTGAAATTCCTCCTGTGGATAACGGACCCATTTCAAAACTAGCATGTAGAACATGACTTCACTTTCAGGTGCCTTCTGAAGTTACTTCTGTGGTGGATGAGGTAAATCCATTTCAAACGCGACAAAATATTTACACAGCATAGCATACTTCATGACAAATCATAACTTTTTTAGTTTTTTTATATAGTAAAAAAGCATTCGTGTAATTATTCAGTTAGTTTGCACAATGCCACGTTCCTGAGAAACAAAAAGTGAAGGGCTATTAAATAGGTACAATGTTGCACAGAATTTCAAATTCCTTAGGGATTATCTGTGCCTCTAGAGCTTTGGTCTGATCTAGCTCCCACGGGTAAGCAACGTTTGCGGACTACCTCAGGCTAGGGTGCGTTGGAGAGTTGGAACACAGCAAATATGCAGTGGGTGGATGTCGGCAAGCGCTGGATTGAGAAGCTCTGCATTTAAGCAGCTAACTGTGCCTTCCGACACCCACAGCACCGACACCCCAACCCATCAGGGGAGCACTTCAGAACATGGGGTACTTTCCACAGTACTCATGCGTGCAAATCATGAGGCCTGCTAAATACATAACAGTAGTAAAAGGGCAGGATCATGGCGGAAACGAAGGGGTAAAAGTGAGTAGAACCCGCGTACACTCGCGGCACACCAAGTAGCGGCATCCATAAAAAAAAAGACCAAAAGAGGGGTCCTGCTGCTCTACACGCAATCAAGCGTGCTGGTTTTATTCGAATCTTTCGATGGCACCAAGTGAGGGATGGATTGACTGCAGCACAGATTACATCTTTGCTGACCGTCTTGATTGCATTATCAAGCAAGTCAGTAACACACCGCGACCCACGCAATGAGGAAATTGCAAGGTCAGATTGCGTTTTCCAGCGTGCACGCGCTCTGCCGCCCACTTGTCGGAAGACCCACAGAAAGTCGCACGAAAACGTGGTTCGGTTCCGAGGACAAAACAAGCGGCACATCTTTAACTTCGATGGGTCCAAGTGAACAGCGTCCTTAACATTCTTCATGACTTTTGACAATCGGATTCCGACAAAAAGTAGCAAATCACTGGACTCGACTAAAAAAGATATTTATTTAGCTCGACGTTTAGTCAGGGATCAAACGTTAGCCGACCTACATGGCTATATGAACGGCCACACATCGTGGTAATTTCTCATGCGTCCTGTAAGTTACGTTGCACACAGCTGCGGTCCATCGTGCGATACAAATGACAGAAAGCAAACTATCTGATCTTTAACAGGCAGCGACCATTAGCAAGCTAGCCAGTTATCTGTTTATCAGACGGCCGACCGACGTTAGATATGCCCTTCCTGCAGTTAATTTCTCATTGCTATAAATGTGCGAATGAAATTAAGATGAAGACGTATTCGACAAAATGCGTATTGATACATCTATCACTGAAATTACTAACCTCTGTCATGGTTTTGGTTTATCTTTTTTTAAAAAAAGCCCCGTTGCCCCCACTGTACAGCTTACGGCGAATCTTGTAGCCGACTTTTGCTGCTAAGCTACATTGCTTTAGAGTATTCCGTCAACCATGCCCCTTTCATTCAATTGGTTGTTTTAGTATGTAGTGAGAGAAAACAGCCAATCGTGTCTGGGGGGCAGGATAAGTTTGACAAACCCGCTAACTAGAGCATAGGTCATATACATGTATGGCATGTGTGGACCGTTGTCACGGTCGCTATCTTGAAGGAATGTGGTTGCATTATTGCGAGAAATAAAGACGAACACTAAATATTGTTAAATTTAACAGACTGTGCCTAGAAGCGATAATCATATTCACTTACAAAAAAGAGAACAAAATGACACTACAAATATTCTGAACTGCTGTGACATTTAAAACATTTAAATATTCAAAAAGTCAATGAAATATGGTATCTATACACGGAGACTGTAAGGGGATGTAAAGCAACAGTGTTCTTTTATTTCATAGACGTGTATGGACAAAATGCTGTGTTACACAGGTGTGAAGACCATTGATCCGAATAATGAAATGCATGAGTTTCCTATAGATCCAGCATAATTCATATAACCTATGGCAATATAAAAACAACCGATACTAATTTGGTAACGTTGCTGAGTTGCACATTTATTTAACTAATTTTAATGATATTTTTTCTTTTCATATCTGGTCATAGTCTGCAATATAATTAATCAGCGCTGCCTCAATTAGTCTTGCAGATCAGGTGATTTACTACGACCGCTTAATAGTTTAAATATCATACGTATAGAGTATTTCTGACATTCTGAATATAAATTACTTGCGCTAAGAATAAATCCATACCATATTCTCTTCAGACATTTTTGTCCACACGTATTATTTTTCAAAGCAACACAATGAATCTAAATCTCAAACCATCCGTCTTGGTCGCACCGTGCACAAGTGAGGGTGTTACGTTCATCAATACGATAGTGGTGCTTTTGCTTTGGGCTGATACTATAGTCGTGCTGTTGCTTTGGGCTGTTACGCCAGCGTGTTTCCTCATCAGTGTAGGCAGCTAGAACCTAGAGCAGTTACACAAACTAAAAGCCGAATGTATTTCTTTACGCCATTCAGTCATTTTTTCTAGCAAGTAATCACGCTATTTGTCTCTAATCGCATGGTTATTAGGAGTTGAAGTTCGTTTACTATAAATATTTTTTAAGTATTAAATCCATAAGGGTTATAGCAAATCGCTAGCTAGCTAACAGTTTGAAACAAAAATGTCATCCGAAGTTACTCTTACTGTACGCCTGGTTCGTTCGTTTGAACATCGGAACTTCAAACCAGTGGTATTCCGTGGTGTACATTTAAATCAGAAAGTAGAAGAATTTATTGCCTTTGTAAAGAATGGTGAGACACTGTTCCGTTGGGTTAATCACAATGATTTAGCAAGCTAGTCCTAGCTATCTTGCGAGATGAATCGTACATGCACTACTGTGTTAAAGCTGATCACTAATACAGATGCTTGCTAACTAAGATTGTAATTGCTGGCCAAACATGTAACGCAACTAGCGTATGCTCTCATATTTTAGATATTTCCACGAGACCTGGTTTGCCCCAGCCTTTCAAGAAAGTTGACTATGGTAAGTTAAATCTTAACTCAGGGGGAGTTATAAAAAAACGTTTGACAACAATTCATCGTCACCTTGAACATGACACTGACGGGCCGTTCTGATATTCACAGACACGATGAAGATCATACATCATGCACATGGAGCAAAGGTATAGATGCGACTCACAGCACGAACCTACTGCAGTAAAATACAACTCTATTGACAACAACGCATAATGTAGTCAAGGAACATAAAGTCTAAATCTTAGATGAAGTTTCTGATTTCAGACTAATGAACTAGTGATGAGTTTAGAGGACGATGAAAAGCTGATTCTGCGCGATGGCCTCGATTTACGAGCGTGCGGCGTAGGTAAACACTCTTCTCCCCCGTACTGGGTTTTACGCTCACATTCTCCTCACTAGCTTGCACTGAAATCCAGCACACTATGCAGCACATTATTGCAATTGACAGTATTGTGTAATCATGTCCACCGTGGTGTGATTTCACAATACTATCCCAATGTTTTTCAGCCATACTCATGCTGAATATTTGCACATTTGAATTTAGTTTCATGGAAATGTATAATGTATGGATAATGGGGTATACACATTTAACAGACTTGCCAGTTTCAGACTTCATGCAAATTTTTGTCTGAATTTGTCACAGACTCCTATCTTACCTTATTTGACTCAGGTTACTTTAGGTTAATTTATTGATGTACATTTTAAGTACATGTGTTTTGTATATTGGTAGGTCACAGTTTTAAGAGCATCGGTGTATATGGTTCTTTGCTGTTAAATAAACCATAAGCCAACCTGAAATGTCTCACTCCTCTCTGCAGCCAATGAGACAGAGCTGGCCTTCTTCAAAATGGCTGACTATGCAAAATACAAGGCCAATCCCCAGACTGTGTGGTGAGACCCACCGTGACTTGTGCAAGAGAGGATCTTGAGGTGCTTTTATTTTTACCAAGTTGTTTGAGGTCAAGGAGGGCTTTGGTGTTACACAGATTTTATTGAAAACTGAAAATTCTTCCAGAATCAGTCAGACCAAATGATATTTTATTTTAATTTGTTTGAAATTATCTTTAGTCTGTTTATAAATTCCTTCTCAGCAAACTCTTCAATTAGATTTGATAAGGTTATAAAAATAAATATTCAATGGAGAAAAAATATATATTTTGTCTCCTAAGGCTTGGACAGTTTAACTGACAGCAGTGTTTGTGTTGTGTGTTGCATTTACATTATTTACCAATATAAAATGTTTAGGTTAAACACATGATGTGTCATAAGTTCTAATTTTACTGCCTCCGCACTCCGTTTTCTTTTAATGGCCTATATGAGATGCCTTTTGCTGAGATTGTATATATTTATTGAATAAAGTTCAAATTTACCCACCCACCATTTCTGTCAAGAGCAGAAATGATTAGTACGTCACATGATAAGAAGTCACTTCTGTCCCAAAATATGACGTACAGAAATATGTAGAAAAGATTGACTTGCCGTTTTGATTTATTTGTAGACCTCAGGAATGTCTAACGGAGGAAGGCCATTTTCATTATTTATTTTGATTTTTGATTTCTTTTCATTTTGATTGATTATTATTATTTATTGTGGTAATGTAGCCATCCCTGGAAGTAATGTACACTGAAAGCTCAGACAGGAAGGACTCTGCCAATTAAATGACCAGTATATACTCTGTCAGTCGAAAAAGAATAGTTCTAATAATTTATTTTTGTATTGAAAATGAGTACGGCAGACGTCTAGGAGAGTGGAGCCACTGTTGTGTGGCATTCACTTTGTGAATGGTACAGTAACAAGCCAATGCAGTGCTTCTGCGTGAATAACACAGGCTCCAGCTCATCAAGGTTGCATTAATAAGTTCATTAATATGTTGACTTGTGAACAGCATGAGACGTCGTTGTCAAGCCGTAATTTATGCTCAAGGTCACACGACAAGTTATTGAGACATTTAAACCTTTTTTTTTTGTTGGTTTAGCCACCACTGTTGACTTTTGTTTCAATAAACTGTTTGAGATGAGGAAATCACAACTGCACAGATATACTTAAATGCCCTACTTTCTTGATATGTCACTGCAGCGTGAACGTTTTACATTTTTCATACATTTCACCCGAAAGCCAAATATCCCTAACTTAACTTGGAGTAAAATGTACTAGAATAAAACAACTATATATAGATTTTGTAGTTATGTACAAATGACTAAATATTGAATATGCAAGCACATGCATATGTGAAGATTAGAGGGGAAATGGAATGAGTGTTTTAAATGTGCTTTAAACCAGCGGCCAGACAAAGTTACTAAAGCTCATTGGGCTTTTGTCCTGATTTGTGCAGGTAAAATATTCTAAGTATTGCAACACTGAAAGCTGAAAACCACAAAGGAAACATCTGGTGAATTGCCTGAAATTATAATGATCTAATGATCATAATGATGTTTAGTCATGGAAGTGCTGCAATAAAAGTTTGATTGAATAAGTTTCTCTTTTTATGTGAATATGCAGTACAATAGTAAATTCATACATTTCCACAAATTCAACATCCCCTTGTAGTTTGTGTGACACGTCAGGTCCAAACCTGAAATAGTCCCATGAGAATTATTAGTCAAATCATAAATGGAATAAATGTTAAAATGTTGAATACAAGTTTGGGTTTATTACTGTAATAACTATTAAATGACAGTAATTATATGTAAAGCAAAAACCTCATCAAATCACTTTTAAAAATGCTGGTGTCTGAAGTCACTTCAGTGTCAGATTTGTGACCAATAAGTGATCATCGCTTCTAGGACGGATTCTATTCTAGTCTGGATTCAGGTACTTTTTATATTAACAGGCATACAGAGAACAGGGCAATAACATTTTGTGTGTGAGGTAGGTCCTGTTGTTCACAAAGTCCTGAAGTCCTGCATGGAGTGTATCAAAGACAATGTATTTGCAGAAGGAGTCACAGAGAGGACAAAGACTCATGAATATTCAACCAGTAGTACACTAGGGAAAAAAAACCCCACCACCCCTGACCTTGCAGATCAGGACCGTACATTATAGTCCCGCATTTCAGGAGCTTTTATCTTGGTTGAAAGTGACTTGGGTTTGTTGGGGCTACTTGGGGCTACGGCCAACAGTACAACTCTGAAAATGGTTTTGCCTCTAAGCAGTTATACGCTGTTATAAGCTCAGAATGAGAAAAAAGGTTTCCTGTATTTCTGCGCACCAAGAAAACCGCAGAGGGCACAAGACAAGAGGAAATAGCACATTATATTGAAAATCCTATGAAGTGAACTACAGGTGACAGGGCTTGAGTGTTGGAAGCTGACATTTGCTATTCCAATCACTGAGTTCTTGAGGTAGTCAGTAACTGACTCTCATTATGGTAATGATGAGAAAGTGCTTGTCATCTCTGTAGCCCTTCAACTCAAAAATGTGAGTTGTCCTTTGGCGAGCGCTACTTTCCTACCAGAAACCTGCATAGGTAACGATTTCTTGATAAGCAAGTAAACCCAGGCGTCTCCTGTTCCTGACTGTCCTCTTACACCTGTGGACGTGTCCTCTCGCCGTGCGAGACGGGGCACCTGCGCACGCTCTCCCAGCCGCGGCGTATGCGCGCAACCCTGCTGGACACGCAGGGCAGCAGCAGGAAGCAGCGGCACACCAACACTGCGCACGGCACGGCCACGGCTAGGACGTAGCTGGGCGGCATGTAGAATTCGTACGCCCGGGCGGAGAAGGCGAAGTCCCAGCCAAACACGAGCGTGTGCATGACGGACAGCGTCAAGGCAGCGTAGCCCAGTCCTGACTGAAGAAGGAGAACAGGAGAAGATACGGAAAGATATCAGGTGCAGCTGTATTTGATGGTTACAAATGCTGAATGTTGCCTATTGAACAAGAAGACACAAGCGTGAATAATCTCAGCGTTTAGTTGCGCATTTTATATGTTGCGCTCTGTCTTCCTCGTTAGACACCTATCCGACACAAGTACAAGGTCACTGTGAGGTTTGCTGATACTTCCTCACTGCGGAACGAGCTACGTGCTTGCACGTGTGTTTGTGCTGATTGCCTGAACAAAGGTGAATTCTCTCCAGGTGAGGACGTTGCCCACAGTGGGGAGAGATGTGATGGCCATCAGAGAGAGGATACCCAGAGCCAACACTCCGCACGAGAGGTAGAGGTCAGAACGCCACACTCCTGACTCATCCCAGGGTTCCTCCGCGCCTGCCTTTACCTGTGATATACATTGTTTTCTAATCGCATACAATGAAATGCCAAGCAGTACCGTTAAGCAGGTGTGTGCGACGTGCTCCGTTCACAGCATGCTGAGTATAAGGAAGCCATACCTGCGAGTATGCAGCGTTGATGAGCGTGTGGCGCGTGGCGGCGCGCAGAGGAAGGCACAGGCTGAAGGCGCCGTGCAGGGTGGCACACAGGAACCCCAGCAGGCCGAGCTGCTTCCTCCTCAGCAGCCAGCCGCCGAGCCAGCGGGGGAAGCGCCGGTACTTGGTGCCCCTCCAAAGCTGCAACCACGCCGCCAACATCCCGGGCAGGTAGACCAGCGACAGGGCCAGCAGCGCCACGTTCGGCAGGCTCTCGTTCGGCAGGTCCAGGGCGAGCCGGTGGAAGTCGTTGTGCCCGCAGGCGAGGTACGGCAGCAAGAGGCCGCGGAGGAAGCCGTAGACGTAGAAGAAGAGGAAGAGGAGGGAGGCGGCGAGGACGGGTCCGTGCCAGGATGGAAATAGGTGGAGGGGGGCGTTCTCAAGGACGCGTGCCTGCTGCAGGCCGCCTGCGTCCACCGGGTGGAAGCCCATGTGGCGGGTGAGCTGGGCCACTTCATTCTTGCCCTCCACGCTGTCGCTGCACAGCAGCACCTGGAGCGGATCTCGGGTCAAAGGTCACGGAACTCACAGGACCTTGGACTGACTTCACAGGCACTGTATTAAGTGCAGCAAATCCGTGCTGTAGATAGCTAACCTGATTGGGCAATGGTGCAATACATTGTGATGCAATTGCACATGTAATATTGATAACATATGGTGCCATGGAAACGACCTTCTGTTAACCAGCATGCACTGAAATGGTAACCATTTATTATGTACCTATATCAGGTCAGACATTAAGTCAGTCAGGTGTAACCCCTCTGGGGAAGTACTGACCTGTCTGCTGCCATCCTGAGCACCAGTCTGCAGTGTCCAGGCAGAGATCATATTAAACCCCTTCACCACCACGCTCTCAGGGAACAGCTCCGCCAGCCGCTCCGCGTTGGACACCACACCGCAGTCCCTCTCCGTGGCGTTACTCACGTCCACGAGTACCTTCCCAGCCAGTGCAGCCCTGATGCCCAGCAGAGAGGGGTAGTGCTCAGGGAACAAAGCCAGGAAGATCAGGCACTGGGCCTTCGCTACCGCCCTCTCCTGGCTGCTCAGCTCCACTGCGTCGGGAAAGAGCCCGGTGGCTATGCGCTTCACACAGCGGCTCCCCACCACTACACTGACCCCACACGCCACCAGCCGCACGGCCAGAGAACGCGAGAAGTCGCCGGAACCCAGTATGGCCACAGTGCGCCGGCCAGCAGCCCCAGCTGGAGGGTCTTCAGGGACCTCTACGTCCAGGAGCAGAGGGGAACTCATCTCATCTGACATAGCTACTGCTACTGTGGAGAAGAATATCGGTGGGTCGGTGGAAGACTTAACGCAACCAACTTGAAAAAAATAAATCAACAATAACAATTACTATAAACATATATAATTATGATTATATATTTATTTACATATAAATTTAGAGCACTTAGCATGCTCTTGTGCAATGGCACCTTTAATATTACATATTTTTGTCTGAATTTAGGCAACCTAATGTCTGGAATGGCAGACTGTTGTACTTTCATTCTTTGACGAGACTTCAGGAATATAGTTTCTGTCGCTAATGAGACGAAAATCATTCTTCTCATAAACATAATTAACCAAACCATAACCAAGGTTCGGTTATGACACATTTTAACAAGAGGCAGAAGGATGATCTGTTGGGATCATCTAATGACATCTATTTTCACAGTAAGTTTCATTCTTCATTAAATTGAAACTGCGAGAAAGAGTTCCGTACAAATAACTAATATAAATATTACAAAATGGGGGATTAAATTACATTATCATTCGTTGTAACGCGCAATATATATATATAATATATATGTGTATAAAACATGTCACTCACTTTTTGCGCTGCAGTTCCACGTCTTGTTGATTCCCTGCGCGTTGGGTGTTTAGCGGACTCTCCGCCCCTAGCACTTCCCGCTGTGCGCTCCAGATATTGATCGTGCGGAAATTTGAGCCTTTTCACGCAATCCTTTCGTAACATTACTTGGTGTTTATATTTTATGTCTCATATGGAAATGGAGTTTTATTTAGATTGCATTAAAAAGCTTTCGGATTTCGGATTTAACTTTGCTGCAGTTTCAGAGGAACGGGTCAGTACTGAAACAACCACGGGGAGGAGACGTTGCATCGTTATTAGACATGAGCAGTGGGGAAAAGAGCAAGGAATTGAGCCGACGGCAACGCTACAGTTTTGGCGAGTGTGATATCTGATAAATGTGCCAGAATCAGAATTTCAGAGAGCTGTCTTTCATGTCGTGCTAGCGTAAGGACCTCTCATTTGTCTTGCTTTTGTAACGGCCGCATCGCTGACTCACGACGGGGAGGGGGACATGTCTAAACATCTGCACAGAGACGATAACGTTGACGGGGATGTCCAGTGAATCGAATGACTTGTTAAGAGAGGGGGAGGTTTTGGCCGCGTCCGATACAGCACGCAGGACTAACTGCAACGTTGTGTGCGTCTCCGTTTTGGTTTTGGTGGTTCTAGGTACTGGTCTGCTGGCCGCTTTGGCAGCGGGGCACATCCACGCGCACTGTTCTGTTATTTGGTAGGTAGGCTGGACTACTGGGTTTGTCGCCAACGGTTTCAGGATTACTTCAGTGGCTTTCAACATTTCACCTTCATCCTGACATATTAAATAGTTTTAATTAGGATATCGAGTTGAAGTAGAACCCTCTCATCTGCATATGTGTAAAGAAGTTGACACGACCTAAAACGAATTCGTTTAGCTCCTATGCACATATTTAAAACACTTTGATGAAAAACGGTGCGATAACAAATTTTTAGTTATGTTATATGATACTGACACTGACACTTCATGTTCACAGGGACATCAACATTTCTTGCTTTGACGTCTCCTCTCTCCTGGTCAACCAGATTAAAGAATGGGCAACGGAGTCTTGCCCATCAAAGAATCGAAAGTGCATGTATTCAGTGAGTATACAAATATACTCGTGTCGCGATCAAATGACAGTTCTACAGTATATTATAGATTTTCCAGGTCATAAAGGTTCCGTGATTTTTTTAACTTTTACCCTCAGATGTGATGTCAATTAAAGCAAATTAGAGATCTGAATAACGGGATTGATTCATGCCCCGTTTTGTGTCCCATTTCTGTGGTAGCTTGTGGCTGTAAATGATGATGACATTGTTGCCATGCACACCACCCCCATAATGAGGTTTGTGGATGACATCACATTTAACTTCAGCAGTCCAAATTCAAACAGCTGTGAGATCAAGGTATGTATGAATAACTAGGGAAGTTCCTCCTCATGTGAGCATCTTCAGAATATTATATCACTGTATCAGCAACTCCAAAGAAGTTATAGTAAAACTGTAAGATTGTCTTGTCCGTGTCTCCTCTCTTTCTCTTGCTCTCTCTCTCTCTCAAATGATCTGCAGGCTAACTCTGCTTCTCGTGGCTGGTATGCCATTTTAGATTCTGGAGCTAATTACCTGAACATGTATGATCTTATGAAAGGTGAGCTACAGATTGCTTTCTCTGCTTCTCCTCATGTCGTGTTACCATGCAAACAGTTACTGTGCTACGTGAATCGTCTCCAAATCTACTACTGAAACAAAACGACTGTAAATACGGTTTTTGTTTTGTTTTGGTAAACCTGCAGTTCTTGGTTTTATTTTGTATTATAAAGCAGTTATCCATGATATTCATAACCATCAAATATTCATAGTGTGAATAATCTTGATTATTTTGTATCTACACACACACATGCACACATTCAGACACACTCACACATGCACAGACTAACCACTGCAAACAGGATCTGATTTGCTCAGCCTGGAGGCTGAATGACTAGTACACAGTTCCCAAGTTGTTACAGCGGCTATGTGAGCACAGCACATGCGAGTTGTCTGGAACGCACTCCAGTTTTTGTTTCCAGTAGGTGTGAAATGGTGCTGCCGCAGGACAGCCCAGCGCCTCGTACTGATGTGATGATGCTCACCCGTGCATGCCCTGTCCATGGCAACACACACCCAGGCACATGGACAAAGATAACCACATCTGACAAAAACATGCTCACAGGGTCTAATTGCCGTGCTGTGTCCAGCTGATGAACGGTCAGCTGTCAGATCGGATCAACACTCAAGTGCCACGCCCCTTCTGTCTTTCTCCAGGCAGTGGTCTCTCCGCATCACCAAGCTTCACAGAGTCCACCAGTGACCACGAGTGCACCAAGTACTCCTCCGCAAGGCAAACCTCAGACCCATGACTGCCCCTGTCCTCTAAGACCGTAGACCACATATTTAAATCTGTATAATGTTTCATTCTATTTGATTTAATAGTCTGATAATCATGTAATTCACTGTGAGTGGTGTGATATTAGAACTGAAACTGCTAATAAATGACACTGATATCGAGGATAAAAACGGTGGAGACATGTTTTTATAGAGTTGCTTTTAAAACATTCATTTAGACACATCAGCATTTACTATGTGGAACTCTGGGGAAATATGCTGAAATCTATACACTATGTCCATTTTGTTCCTCGTCTATTTTATCAACAACCAAAAAAAAAAAAGATTATTTACGAATGCATTATTTAAAACTGTCACCTAGGGACATTCCTGATGAATAGTACACCAGTCTTCGTCCTGAGGGTACATGTAGAGGTTTCTTGGAGAACTGCAGCTGCGAATGGGTTTAGTTGTTTATTGAATTGCACTGGACTTGTCAGAGAACCTGAGGACGTCGGTCCAGGAAGTGGTCCAGAGGATGAGATGACACTCTCCACTGCACAGCCAAGGCAAACTTCCTTCTTAAGCACCCTGTTTTTAAATCCAGTCAAATTACATACAGTAATTTGCATATCTCTAGGTTTTCATGTACCAGAGAGAATGCTATTTGTTTTTATTTTGCCTGGACTGAATAGCAGTATTTGACTGTTTTTGACTGTTTATATCAGTACTCACAATACTTGTATAAAGAAAGTAATACATGGTAGATAATGAAATTTGTCAACATTAACATTTCGTTAGCCATTGGTTATGGTAATGGAGAAGTGGGGAAGTTATATTTATATGCTGATCTGTGAAGTACAGTTCTGTTTAGCTTGAACCATGCGAGAAGGGTTGAACCAGGTGAGAGGCAGGACTCTGATTGGCTAAGCTTCAAGGAACATCATAATGTAACTTATGTAAAGGCTGCATCTCAGTCAAGTGATCAGATGAAACAGAGACAGTACTTCTGAGAGCTGAACTGAAGATGACGTTTTTTGTCTCCTTGCTCATTATCATGGGTTTCCATGGATCAACATCTCGTTTAATCAGAAGACACTTCTATGTGGATCAGAGAATGAGCTGGCTTGAAGCTCAAGAGTACTGTAGACTTCATTATGATGATCTGAGCGTTATTAGCAGCCAAGAGGAGGACCAGCTGTTGACGAATACTGTTCCTTGCAGTGACTCTGATTGGTGCCGATATGGAGTGTGGATTGGCCTTTACACAAACAGTTCTGGCAAACAGATTTGGAAGTGGTCAGGGGAAAGCATCCTGACATTCACAAAGTGGGCGGCAGGGGAACCAAAATTAAGAACGGCCGTGAGCTGTGCGTTGCTAAACACAAGCAGTGGTGCTTGGTATAATGACGATTGTTCGTTGAATCTCACATTTTATTGCATGGAAGAGTCACTTAAGCTGATCTTGGTGCAGAAGAAGATGCCGTGGAAGGAGGCCCTGGACTACTGTAGGAACCAGTCCACCGACCTGGCAAGCCTGCTGTCACATGACGAGATGCTCCTGGCAACAAACGTGAGCCAGGCCGCCCAGACACCAAACGTGTGGACCGGCTTGCTCTTTGTGGTCAGAACCTGGATTTGGGTGGATGGGAATGCTCTGGAGTACCAGGGCTGGCCAGCAGGGGGAGCTCCCAAGTGCCCTGACAAAAAGCACCGCTGTGGAACTCTGGGGAAGAACGATAACATTTGGAAAGCTGGAGACTGTAAGGAGAAACTTAACTTTCTGTGCTTAAGACCATGAAAAGGTTGAAATGCCACCTGTCTCAAAAAGGTTCTTAAAGGTGAAGAGGTCATGATATTTAATGTCCATGACTGATGTGATAAATCAAATGGAATTGTTCTTCTGTTTCTCCCAAATATTTACTGCATCACAAGTTTTGTTATTTCTGTCTATAAATAAAATACTTCACTCTATGCTGTAATATTTTAATGGATGGTTCACTTAATGCAAAGTATGTCTACAAAGATAACTTTATTTAAAAAGTGTTGCCAAAGAAAGCTTTATTTAAAACATTTATTTAAAAATTGTTTACAAAGAAAACTCCCTGAAAAACAAAGAAACAGATCCAGTGCAGTGGAGCACTGCTCAGTGCAGTGCAGGTCCAATCTATAGCAACTGCTGAAAAATTATATGAAACTTCTATTTTATGCAATCTTTGAGTACGCATTACTCAATTATTGGAGTGAAAATTTTGTTGTGCCAGTTTAAAATAATTTTGAAGCAGTAAAACAAGTCTGATTATTGTTTTCTGAGTTTCCATGAGATCTGTATTAATTTTAAATCTGGAAAGCTGTTATTGGGATTTTGCTTATGGAAAACACTTGTCCATAAAACAATAAAATAAACACAGACAGTGCTGGTGACAATATATAGGCTGGTACTGAAATGTCAATTATATTACACGCTCACATACATAAGTTAAAATATAAGTTCTATATGAAGGGTAAAAACACCCCACAGCCACTTTTTCAGCCACTTTAATATCCAAGTCAAACGTTTTTTATTCAGCACTATATGTTTATACACACTGGCCTTGGTTAAAAGCAGTTTGGTATCAGACTGCAGCAATATAATACATATTGTAGTTCATGGCTTCATTTTAGTAGTTCATGGCTTACAGTTTATGCTCTGACAGGTTCACCGAGGTGTAAAATGATTCAAGGTTGTGACGTTTGTATTGCAGGAAGCCGGTGTAACACTAGGACGATACAGAACGTATTTTAAACTACTTTATTTAGAGTGCGCTACAGCGCTAACAAACACTAACCTCAGCAAGACACATAATGTCAAGAGTACTTTCATTTTCAGTAAAGGTCATCATACCTCCTTATATTGCATTGTCATTGATCATTTGAATTAAGTGATGAAGAAATGTGAAATTAAACTTAAACTAAGAGTTTAGAGTCTGTCAATATGAATACATTTTGATGGTTCTTCAGCTTTGCAAAACTCTATGGATAAACAGAAGATTCACAAAATGGCTCTAGCTAATTTTTCTAGTTTTTCTTTGCATTATGAATGTTATCATGCCACCATAGAAATCCTGGCATAAAATACAGAGTGCATCTGAAAAGCACGACCAATGTATGTTATATTCCATATACTGTATAAATAACGTGTTTTTATAGTTTATAAATAAGTACAAGTCATTATTATATTTTGAGTACACAAATTATTGTTACCCATTCCAAACCTTGAACAAATTGAAATGTATGAAAAGTAGTTAATTTTCTAAAAATATGAGCAATAAATACAACTGACGTACATAAAAGTGTAAGAAAATAGGAGGGAAATAAGAGCAAAGAATTTTAAAGACTTAAGTGCTAACTGCTAATGGCTAAACATTTTAAGTATTTTTCTTATTGTTTTTCCTTGAATTTGATGATGACGATCATGATGATGGTGATCAAGGAGATGGTGGTGGTGATGATGTCAGTGCTGATGATCTCTGGAAGCAGACAAAGTTAAACCTATCCTCACAGTCCCCAGGCTGCCAAATCCCTTTCTTGTAGTCCAGAGCTCCGCAGCGGAGGTTTCTGGGTGGGCATTGGGTCGTGACATTTGCAGACCAGGCAAAGTGGTCTATATCAGCAGCGCTGGTCCAAATCCACTGAGACTGGAAAAAGCGAAGGCCGATCCAGACGTACCCTGTTTGAGCTGCCATGCTCACTGCCAAAGCATCGTTCATCCAGTTTTCTGATCTCAGACTTGCTAAGTCCAGATAGTGGTCTCTACAGTAGACCAGGGCATCTTCCCAAGTCATGTTTTGCTGCACCAGGACCAGCTCATACACATCCATGCAGAAAAAGCCAAGATTCCACGTGCAAGCGGCACTATAACATAGACCTGCGTTGCTGAGAATGATACAGTTCCCTCCTGGTCCAGCAGGATTCCAAGAGCAGAAAGGTAGATTTTCTCCACTTGACCATTTCCAGTCTGTTGGATTAGAAACGTCTGAATAGAGACCAATCCATTTTGCATTTTTGCACCATGAATGGTAGTTGCTGCTGGGGCAAAAGTCGTAGTTTGTAAATGATATCTCATCTGTTGTGCTTAGGGTAGACAGGTCAACATAGTTAGTTCTACAGTACTGCTGAGCCTCTGACCATTGCATTAGCTCATCCACACTGGTGTGCTCCTTAATAAAGCAAAAGGTTTGTCCATAGATTCCCATGATGACCAACACAGTGATCAACTTCATTTTTCCTTTCACCTGTAATAGCATTGTGCTTGATGTTTCATAGAACTTTTTTCTTTTTGGAGAACAGAACATATATATCTGAACTCTGAATGAATATATATCTGATCTCTTTTACACAGCCAATAAGAAAGGTGCTTCATACTACTCTGCAACAAGCCTAACCAATCACAGAAGCTCATTATATCAGAACAATGACAAATCGCAGCTCTTCCTGTATATTTAATGAATTTGCATTGCTAAGATGGTTCTTGGTGGGGCAAACTCTGTTGGATAATTTTTTTAAGTAGATCCTTTATAACAAATGAATTTAATGAACTCTCGTAAACTCACCTGAATAGCAAATCCCTTGCATTTCCAGGAGCACATGTGCTGTACAGTGCCAGTAGCGACTTGCAGTTTATATGTAAAAGATGTGCACAAGGACAGTGAAAACAACATTTGCTTTAACTTTTAAGTTTATCTTCAAGCCAAATACAGGCTGGCACTTCTATACAAATATGTGAGAACATGCAAAAAGGGGCCTTAGAGCAAAACACAAATGCTTTGGAACATAAGGCAAGCAATCATGTACAATTGTCAGATGTTTCTTGCATTATTAATTACTTGTGTCATGTTAACCAAAATGCATTATACTTGTTCTGTGTTGAATATCCCCCTTAGTTGATTACTTAAGTCATTATATTCAGAAGTGCTGAATCAATTGTCATAATATATCAAGTATATATTATGAATGAATTGCAGCCTTGTGTATTTTCAATCATTGTCATCAAATCCAAAATACTATATATATAATTGGACAGTGTTATGTTGACAACAGTATTTTGACAGAGTTTGTTATTGTTCCTAAACAATTACACAAGCCCTTATCATGGCACTGACATATTTATTGACAAATATTTACTTTTGCGACATAATCTTAGGATATTGAGAAAATTACAGGATTTGCAGGTAATTCACAAAGCTGTTTGTGCGAATTACTCTTATTGTTTTGAGGAAAACACAAAACATGTACAAATGTGCGCAAATGCTTATTTGAGAGATGCACCAAAGTGACTGAGAAAAACTAAAACTTTAACTTTATTTATCAGTGTTTTTTTATTCACACTTGTTTTCAAGAAGATTTACCAATAGTCTTCAGTTATCAAATATTTCTGTGTGCTCTGCTACAATACCAAGCAGCACTCTAGATATTTTATGCTGTGGGATATGAAATAATGAAACCATATGCTTTAATTGTTTTTCTTTGTTTGTGTTCATATAACAATGCATGTGCCAGATGTGTCCAGATTCATAATGTGAGCTGCTGCATCCTTTCCAAACATTTAATTTATCCATATTTGGTGTCTACAGAGAATAGATATTGACAAAAGATCATTATTAGAGTATTTATGCAACCCCACGCAACAAGTGAATCATTTGTTGATTAATCGATTTGACAGGCATCCGTAATTGAAGGATGCAGTCTCACACTGAGAAGGCTGGTCAAATTAGAATCAAAAGTATACCCACCTGCTGTGCAAATCCCAACTAAGGGCATTACATTTTAGAGATGGCCTCACTCTGAATGAGAGACTGAATATATATAGGGATAGAAAAAATCAACACATAAGACTGGTTGAGAATAGCATTATTAGACGGAGTGTCCATTAAAGTTAAAATGCTGTCTCAACAAAGGGGTTGTTTTTGTTTGTTTTTTTGCGCTCCCTCCAGCAGGGGGAGATGTAGCACTAGGAGACTACAGGCAGTCGTCAGAGCAAGACATCAGAGTTTCACCACAAGGCTTGTTTACAGTAGTTTCATTTAAGTGTGTTTGTCATTCCAGAAGACCAACTGAACAACTCAGAATATAATTTGAATAATATTGAGAGTGCATATTGAGTGTAAAAGGTAGTGGATAAAGGTTTCACAAAGCACATAGAAAGAGAGTAGAACAACTTCCACAATGTGCATTGTATTCTGTCTCTGTCTGTGTTTTTCTGTTATAGGCTAAAAGGTCAAGCTCCACAAACGTAATTCAAAAGCTGACATTTAAATATAACTTCTGTTATTGTGTCAAGACCGATGAGGAATGACACTGGATTAATCTTTTCATGCTGTTTTATTCAGATTCATGTTTTGACAGATGCTGAATTTATGAGAACTGACCAGAACAACAAGCCGTGAAAGTCTTCTGAAGGAAGACTGTGCTCAAATGCACAGTGCTCTCAGATCCATAATATAATGCTCTTCTGAGCCTTACACTACAGACCTTTCACATGGAGTGAATTTAAATGAACCCTGTTTGAAGAGAGCTAATATTCTCAAATGTAACAAAGGTATAATACCTTAAGGTATAACAACCCTACTCTCTCTCACTTTCTTTCTCTCCTCTTTCTCTCCTCTCTCATCTTTCTCATGTGCTATTCATTTCATCCATTGGAATGACATATTGGAGTCACTTATAATCTCACTCGCACTATTTCTGTCTTTGTATTTTAAGTATATCATGTGATTTGTTTTCACAAACAAATATAAATTATGTGTTTGTGAGATAAATCAAGATAAGCAGTGATGGTCCACAAATCTCCCCTACCTCTCTTTCTCTCTCTCTCTCTCTCTCTCTGTCTCTCTCTCTCACACACACACACACACACACACACACACAACGAGAGTGACAGAGAGAGAGTTCTAAAGGCAAAATCAGCTGGGGGTGTTTGACAGAGATGACAGCCTCCATCTTGCCTTAGGTTGATTGTAGCTCAGACAGACAAGACAACATTTTCCCATCTATGCTATAGGATCCTATAGGATAATAGCAGGACTGGTCTAAAACACATCTCTGCATCTTTCTAGATTTAATGACAGTAACGTATTTTACACCCAGGATTGGTGTAATAATAATCATTTAAGATGAAAACATTTAAATGTAAATGAATTGCTGTTCAATTCAGCTGAGATGCCTTATTCCATGAGTTTTGGATGCTTTCCTTTACATGGCAAACTGAACTACAGACTAAAGTGCTGTATTTAGGGACTGCTATGTACTGCCAAAAACCTACAGGAGCAAATAGCTTTCTCAGAATTAAGGTTTAACAAAGTCGCATATCAGCTCTTAAATAATATACTGCAAATTCAATTACCAACTTTAAACTAACTTGAATCTACTGGTAAAGAGCAGTGAAGATAGGTTTGTGATCTTAATTGTACACTAACCTGTGTATTTTTTAAATAATTTAAATATTTATTTACAAATCTAAAATAATTTGAAGTTCATGTATTATGAATTTGCTTCAAATATACACTATGTCTGCAAATAAAAATTACATTAACGTGCAATGCAAATGTAAAAGATAAACAACTTTCTTCAAAAGAGTGCAACAGCTAGACGGCCACGAGTGCGTGATGTGCAGGTGCTGAAAGAACAGCTCCAGGCCTCTCTGCGCGGCAGTCAGTCGCGCGGGGTCTAAGCTGTTAGCTTGAATGTCATTTAGCTCATTTACCACCGCTTCATGAGGCATAAACCGGCTCTGAACTGTCAAGGCTGTACGTGAAATTTCATCCTGGGTGCTAAAACCTCCTGGGTGCCAACGAATAGCTACATGGGTGAGACTAGAATTGTAATTACTGTATCGAAATGAGCACACATTTGCATCTGTAAAGCACTCTGATCCCTGTAATCTCCGGAACAAGCGAAGATTGATATTCATACATTTAGATCATAATATTATTGCTGGGAGTCTAATACCAATTACATCAGGCTTTGCCCTACGTTAGTTACGTCAGCGTGTCTTCACTCTCCTTTGCTGTTGGAGACGGGCAAAAATCGCTCGCAGCCTCCTTCGCTCAGTCCCGGATTGTAGCGCGCGTCACAGCGATGCTATCACGAATAGTTTCGCTGTCAACTTCATGAAGTCTAGTGACAGTGGCGAATTCGCCTCGGGTAAACAGAACTTAAGGTTACAATAGCCTGCATTTACGTTTGCGCTTCTGCGATCTTTACATTTGTGGGAAGAGTGATATCCTCTGGTCCATTTGTGCTTTTCTGTGGTACTTTTCAGGGCGGACCCAGCGTGTCACAATTGCCTCCAAAAGCCAACCGGACTTTTTGGCGCGAGCTTCTTGGGTGCTCCGCAGGAAGCGGATCGCCGGCGCTGTAGTGGGCATCGTCATGCTGGTGACGCTGATTATCGCGATTCCGCTGCTGGTCCAAACTGCCAAGACCTCAGCGCACTACGAGATGATGGGCACCTGTCGCATGATTTGCGATCCATATAGTCCCAAACCGAGCGCGACGGCACTGGAGGTCATTCAGGACCTTAGTGCTGTCCCGCCTCCACCCTTCTCGCGAGGGACTAAAGGGGAACCCGGACGCCCGGGGAAACCTGGACCAAGAGGTCCGCCCGGCGAACCGGGTCCTCCCGGTCCGAGAGGACCACCTGGTGACCGGGGGAACTCCGGGAAACCTGGATTTACCGGACTCACGTCAGGAACTGCCAGGACTGATACTGGAGAATTTGGCTCAGCATTCGTAAGCATCAAGATCGCTTTTTACGTCGGTCTCAAAAACCCTCACGAGGGCTACGAAGTGTTGCGGTTTGATGATGTGGTAACAAACTTGGGCAACCACTACGACCCGTCTACCGGCAAGTTCACATGCCAGGTGTCTGGAATATACTTCTTTACGTACCATGTGCTAATGCGTGGAGGAGACGGCACAAGCATGTGGGCAGATCTCTGTAAAAACGGACAGGTAAATGTCATCCGGTCAAAGAATATGAATATGAAAACATACATGATATATATACGGTTATATGAAAACATTGCATGACCACTTTGGAATGTTTTCATTTACATAAATACGCAGGGCAAGTTGCACGCACATGGGCTCCATTTTCGTAACGCAGAACGAAAGAGTGACGCTGACAAAATAAGACTTTGAGAACTCAGTGAGAAAGGCGCGTTCAAAGGGCGGTCGCTTTGACCCTATTCTTTCTGAACTGATCAGGAGAAATGGGTTGGATGGAATAAACTAAAAAAATAGCTGTACGGCGGTGGTGGAGTGGGGCGCTTGTTGAAACACTATCCAGTAGCTCATGCTCCAGCAATGATTTTGGAAAGTAGTTTTCAAGAAGTCTTTGCAGTTGCGACCATTACCACACAATTGTGCCTTTTTCGTATGACCCTGTGTGTGCTTGTATAGATAGATAGATAGATAGGTGTATACGGCATACGGCCCCTGTATTTAACGGGTTATAGAATGTTGTAGAAAGCAACATATTCATTTGTAAAGTTCTCACTTTTATAGTCCATAAGAACGTAGTAAATATCGACAGGTTGATATAACGCATACAGTTTTACATGTTTCAACTGAAATAAAACAAAGATTTCATACCTAAGTTATGCGATGCACTATGGATTTTCTATGATAACGCACACTACATGCGCTTTTAAGAAAAAACTAAACTAATTGATTCTGCATTTTTTCTTGAATAGGTGCGCGCGAGCGCAATTGCCCAGGACGCCGACCAAAACTATGATTACGCGAGCAACAGTGTGGTGCTACATCTGGACTCTGGTGACGAGATATACGTCAAATTGGACGGCGGAAAGGCACACGGTGGCAACAACAATAAATACAGTACGTTTTCTGGTTTCATTCTGTACCCGGACTGAGCGATTTAATCGAACACTAATCAGTACATTCCAGCAAACCGTCTTCCACGGCGACATTGCCGTGGGGCGGCGTCCCGCACGCTGTAGTGGTTCATGTCTGTATATTTGTGGGAATCAGGACTAAACACAACCTACAACTGGCTCAAGCCATAGCGCCTAACGACAGTGAGATATTATGTTGTCTGAATGTGCAATTTTCTGTTTGACTTCTGTGTGTGTCAAACATACCTAAACAAGCTATGTGTCAAAAAAGAATAATAATTGTTAAGACTAAATAAGTAACATTTATTAATGTAGGCCTGTCTGCTATAGATTTTCAATTGGCTAGCTCATACAATGTCTTGTCCTGTACCAAAACCTATACTCAAAACCGCCAGTATTTATTTATGTATTTCAATAAATTATGTTTTATATAACCAAGTTGTTTATGTGTATTTAAATACATTATGTCCTCAGGTTCATAACATTTTATTTGAAACTCTAACCAGTAACTGAAAAATAAGGCTGTGAAATGTAATGCACTATATGTTCTGTGTTTTTTTAAGTAATGTTTCATTTATAAAAATGTAACAAATATTCAGGTGCTAACAAATGTTACTAATGGTTTATATAAGACAGTGCTAACTGCATTTCTGTAAGATGTCATCTTCACTTACACTGGATTTCAGCGTCTCAGTATATGAGTAAATGACAGTTTGGTAAAGCTATGTCATTGGTTTAAATAACTAATAAGGCTTCTATTGATGTGTGTGTGCATCTATGTTTGTGCACATGTATGTGTGTGTGAGAGAGAGAGAGAGATAGAAAGAGGGAGAAGAAAAAAGAGTTGTGTGAGAGAGAGGCATGAGGGAGAGAGAGAGGCATGAGCATGTGTGTGAGACAGAGATAGAGAGTCGCAGGTGTGTGTGTGAGAGAGAGAGAGAGAGAGAGAGAGAGAGAGAGGTATGTAGGTATGCTTGTGAGAGGGAGATCAAGAGAGAAAGTGAGAGAGAGAAAGAAGTTTGTGTGTGTGTCTGAGTGTGTGTGTGTGTGTGTGTGTGTGTACGTGTCCTCCAGTGAGCTACTGGCTCTTGGCTCACTCAGAGGTGACTAAGGTTCAGGGTCAGATGAGCCTCCTCCACCACCACCCAGCACCAGTCAGACAGCCAATCATCCATCATTCTCCTCCTCTCGCAGAGCAACTGACCTCTGACCTCCCACTGGCACTGTTGGCCCATCAACCACCAGAACAACCCAGACACGCCATCCCGGATGACTTCAGTCATTGTTCATTCTTTGGTTTAGGTAATCAAGGGCTACACAAATACACAGATTTTATCTTTCCTTCCTCAGAGAAGTGTTTTGAAATGCTTTTGTTAATGAATTTTAAGGTTTCTTATACAGTATATTCATCTTTGAAAATGTCTTAATTAATCTTAAAGTAAGTTAAATAAAACTAAACTTTACAACATCCAATCTGTACATATAGGGAAATCAAAAAGCCAATCACTCAAAATTAAAACTCAAAATGTATGTTATTGTTCTCAATGTTAACAATAATGACATTCAAACATTCTTAACTTTCTAATGTTTCTTTCTAATCTTATCATATGAAAGTCTGGTAATACCCATTTCCTTTAATGTCATTTCATGGTGGCATTTCAGACAGGTGAATGTCACAAACCATGCTTCATTTGGGTATAAACACATGCCTCTATGTCTGATTGCTTCTGTGACTCCAAATCCCTGAGATTCACATGATTTAACACAATACAAAAATTGTATGTCTGCTCACATAAGCCATGAATTCAGATGACTCTACACCTGCTTTGTTTCAGTTTTTCTAAAGGAGCATTCTGGAACCTGCTGAACTGTGCTCTCACGTGATATAGTCTGTGTGAATGCAGGATGTTGAGAGAGCTATGATGATGTATGCTTATCTATTAATCCACCTGTGTGAGTGTGTGTGTGCATGCTTGTGTGTCTGCACATGAAAGAGAAAGTCAGAGAGCATCACATAAGACGGTGGTATTTGAGAGATCTGGCTGTTTTTGACAGAATGCATGGGCACAGGTGTTGGTTACAAGGGAGAGTGTAATAAGCCTACATAAACACACACAGCACAAACACACGCACACACACAATACTCAGCCTTAAGATAGCGCACATTTATCAGTACCCATGAACATCTGCTGTCAGAGCTGCCTGTGATTACAGCAACTCCATTATGTCATGCCAAGCCTCTGAGTGTCATTGCCACTTTATTTTACCATTAACTCACTGCTGGACATTGAGCCAGTACAGAAACACTTTAAATCAAACAGCGGCCACTTAGCACCCACACCCAGCTGTCTTTGTTCCTGGGTCACTGATATCAATCATTAGCTGCAGGGTGCATATGACAGTACAAGATGTTGGCGTTGATTTCTTCACTCCTCCACCTGTATTCATATTGTTAGGTATGGCTAGTTATGGAGTAGAAAGGCATTTAAAACCTGCCGAAACAGATGGGGACATGGGGACAGTCTCAGGTTCAAGAAATGAGGAACGCTGAGGTATTAACTCGTGGTTTTAGGTTTAAGGCTTAAGGTGAGAGATCAGAGTTTGAGGTTTAAGGCTTAAAGTCAGTGCTCAGAGTTTGAGGTTTAAGGCTTAAGATCAGAGCTCAGAGTTTGAGGTTTAAGGCTTAAGATCAGAGCTCAGAGTTTGAGGTTTGAGGCTTAAGGTCAGAGCTCAGAGTTTGATGTTTGTTTAGCCCGTTAAAAAATAAAAGTCCTGGACAGAGATTGTGTTGATTGCTGAAATCTTCATGTGAAGCTAATGCAAGAAGAGTAGGTACAATTTGAATTTCTCTTTAAATGGTTTCACAAAGTTACTTCAAAATTGAACTCTACATTCTTCATTTGAGACTGTCCAGGCTGTCAGTCACACAAGAACCTTCCCCAGCATGCCACTACAGTGCTTAATTGTAATAATTGTCTTTAGCCCTGTAGATGTGTTTGAGCCTCATTGCTGTAGATATGTCCGTGGCAGTGATGACTTATTTTTCTGGCTTTGTAACTAATGTATCTAATGCACTGAACTCATCTGTAATTCAGAGTGTCTGAAATGTGGCCCCAAGCACTGCAGCTCTGCCTCAACCGCGCAGACACGGAGACACGCAGACACGCAGGCACCGGAACACACACAGTCCTCGGGGACGAAGCTCTCGTCAGAGAAACCTGCATACAGGACACCTCAGCAGAGCACAGTAGGTCTCCTCTGCACCTACACTAGAGCTCTACACGATTACCCTCCACTGCAACACCTCCCCACCAACACTGAACCTCGTAAGCCCTTCACGAGCACATACAACTCTGAGGGCTTCTACGCCGCTATTCACATTCTGACCTATAGTGTGATCTCACTTCTCCACTGAAAGACACTTTCCCTCCACTGAAAAACACTTTTTCTTGTGGCTTGATGTTTTTGTCTGAGCTTCTGCTTTATGTCTATGTTATTTTCGTTTTTCGCTCCTTTTAGTCACACTTAATTTTGTTAATGAAGGCCCCTCCTTTCTACCCACACTGTGATAACATCTGGAAGCTGAGCGGAAGGGGGGAGAGGGAGTTCGAGCAGGAAGGTATGACATAATGGTGAACTCAGGGTCTATCAGCAGGCCTGGCATAATGATGAACTCAGGGTCTATCAGAAGGCCTGGCATAATGGTGAACTCAGGGTCTATCAGAAGGCCTGGCATAATGGTGAACTCAGGGTCTATCAGAAGGCCTGGCATAATGGTGAACTCAGGGGTCTATCAGAAGGCCTGGCAGGCCTGGCATAATGAATGGTGAACTCAGTGTGTATCTGAAGGCCTGGCATAATGGTGAACTCAGGGTCTATCAGAAGGCCTGGCATAATGGTGAACTCAGGGACTATCAGAAGGCCTGGCATAATGGTGAACTCAGTGTCTATCAGAAGGCCTGGCATAATGGTGAACTCAGGGTGTATCTGAAGGCCTGGCATAATGGTGAACTCAGGGACTATCAGCAGCGACTGTTCCTCCATCAAAAGCTCTCGTGATGCTTATGGCAGCTCAGCCAGTCACAGGGCAAATTCCACCTGGCCTCTCTCTATGATGCAATTTTAAAATAGCCCTCCCCCTCTCTGCCTTTCTCCCTCTTCTCTCTCTCTCTCTCTCTCTCTCTCTCTCTCCTTCACACACACACACACACACACACACACACACACACGCACACACAATTTCTCACTCTCAGCTCTTCTATATAGTCTCTCTTGCCTGTATTGTTTTCTTTATGCTACCTATTAATCCCATATGCTGTCCACTACACTTGAACAAGTCTGGGAGAGACAGTGAACGAGAGAGAGACAAGACAGAGAGAGAGAACAGAGAGAGAGAGAAGAGATGGAGATAGAGAGAGAGCTGTTTAACATGCATTAAACAATGATAAAACACAACACTGCAGGGCAAGTGCAGGCTATTAAATATGAATCATATTTTACAGCAGGCCAGAGGACATGGATGGGGGAAGGAGGGAAGTAAAAGGGAGGAGGTGATAATCATCTTTCTTTGCACATCCTAATATTCCTCTAGCTGTCTATACAGTTCAACTCTTACCATATCACTCTCTACTAAAAAGGTTTTTAAAGACTTCTTGCTGCAACTACTGAAGTATGAAAATCATTTGGCCTCCTTAATGGTTCTTAATGAATTATTTGGGTTCTTCTCAGCCTGGAACTTTGTCAACGTGCTTAAGCACTGGAAACTCCAATATGGGTGGCATAACAGCAAAACAGCATCCAGTTCGTTCATGCCACACCAGTGAAAAAATAGCCTTAATCAGAAAATGAAGAACTTGTCTCTGTGCGTACCAACCGCAGAAACAACAGACGTGTGACTCAGGATTTGCTTGCCATGTCGACTCAAGATTGAATCTGGACTTTTTTCGTCATGCAGAGCACACACTTCTTCAGTGACTAGCCTTGCTCTGAGCTTTACGGCAGGAGCCGAGGTTGTCTGTAAAGCATCAAGCATGATAACAGTGCACACTCCTAACACATCCACCCACTGATGTATGCATCCCTTCATCCATCCACCATCACTGTTCATTTGCATTTCATGCTCAGGGGCTGCAGGCCAGTGACAGCGTGCCGTTTAAACCCTACCCCCGCCACACCGCCGAGATAATAAAAGCCCCGTTTAATTTATGATGCCACTTCAGCACTGTAGACAAGAACGCTCCCGTTTCACGTCTGCGTTCGCCGCACCCTCGTCCTATATGCACGACCTCTCGGCCCGTCGTGGTCAGATCTGCGGCGGGCAGAGGCTCGTGTGCTCGAATGTGACACCATTCAGTCATTATCTCCTGATCCATCTACAGATCTGTCAACAAATCAAAGCCAGAAAGCAAACCGCAGCGCCCACAGAGAATTACTGCTATTTCAAGATGTTGATTTAAAGGCTCTGTCTGTGTATGTAGGGGACAGGACATTTTAAAAGTTGATTTTGCATCTGATGACATTTACTTCGCATAAAATTCTGTCAAGTAATTTTTATGAGCTGTCAGTCTTTTGAGTGTCCTTTCGCTTTCTGTATGTGTGCGTAGGAGTGAGTAATAACTGGTTTTGGAACCATAAGTAATTTTCACAATGATCTGGGGTTTATGCTAGTATGTTACAGTTCTGGACTGGGCAGCTGTAGCTATTTTTTTTATTTTGGCTTTATTTTATCAGGATGTTCCACTGAGATGAAAGAATCGCTTTTACAAGAGAGACCTAGCCTGGACAACAGCTGCCAACTTATAAACATACAACATACTGTATATGACGTAAAACATCTACAACATAATACACAAAACAGCTAATTTGACTCTAATACTTCTCTAGAAAAACAGCCACGTGTCCATCGTTACATTATTTACTTAAATGTGATTAGCTTTAAATCTTTCTGCTGATTTCTGCAGTTATTCACAAACTCAGATAGACCCTGTTAACATGTTCACACTATTGTGTCTGAGTAAATATGATCATACCTGGGCTTAAATGGCATGGCTGCATGCTTGTTTACTAATGTGTGTGTATGTGTGTGTGTGCACACATGTGTGTAAAATCATCCTTAGGTAGCATTTCCTCTGAAACAGGATAGTCCTGCATGTTTTCATGCAATGAATCTAAATAAATCTGACACTTCAAATACATTTCCAATCCCCTTGAATCTCAGTACATCAGCATATACTGCACTATATTGTACAAGTTTCCCTGGTTTGACACCCCTGTTGCAGAGTTTGACACACCAGACCTAAGTCACCAGCCAACTGCCCGCAATCATTTAAACTCTATGTATCAACTAGGCCGAACCCCACAGTACCATGTAAGAGCTGATCAATTTAGATCTGACAACTTAGATATACTCTCCTATAAGCCAAAGTCAAATTAAGGCTGTGGAGAACTCTCGAAACTCCCGCGTACTCTGAAAACTCTCAGCAACACAAGAGAGTGCTATGAGCATGTTCACGTACAAACATCTGTCCCCTAAAGCCCCCAGCACACAGGCGAAAGTTGCAGAGTTTGCGTTTACACTAACCATGCCACAGGTCAGGAGATGAATAATTATGAAGTCGTTCTTTGCTGAATAGCTGATTTTGACAAGTCTTGAAATTGCCTAACGTCCTCCTCGCAAGGAAGTCAATGGCAGTGAAAGGAAGCCCTGCTGTAGCCTGTGCTATTGGTCTGACACACAGGGACAGTTTGGCCTTTGCTTTAGAAGTCTTTAAGCTGTCAAACACGAAATGCCATCTGAGTGACCCTGAATGAAAAACATATCTTTCGCATAATACTAAATGCATAATACTATATAACATGCATAGATTTCGCCAGGATGGTGCAGATATAGAATATGGAAGTAAAGACCATGAAGCAAGCTCCACTTGATTGGTTTTGAAACACGTCTGTTAGCCCTATATTGTAGTGCGCCTTCCTCCGCCAAATGAGAGTACCGTTGGAAATGGAAAATAGGTAGTTCTCACCTCTGGACCAGGCAACCAATATAGAAAGGTCACCCCTTTCTTAAACGTCTTAAATGAGTTTTAGAGTAGCAGCATTCTCCGTGATGTCATTCCCCCTGAATTAAATGCCGCGCGTTCAGCAGAACGCGTAGATCATGTGATTTGTGCGACCGTTGAATCCCATCGTCGGCGGCGAGGCGGCCGAGCCTGTGGCGAGTTGTCATGGCGACTGAGTTACGGCGGATAATGAGGGAGTAAATCAGAGGGAGGTGGTGTGGAGATCTCTGGCCAGCTCCTCACCTCCTCCGCTGGCCCCGTCAACCTCACCTCCTCCCTCTGATCCCACGGCGCCCCCTCACCGCCACGCCACACGTCCCATCTCTATTCATGAGTCTTTTACATAATAGGCCATTACGGAGTTATGGAGGATCCATCAGCGAGACCAGCTAAGCCTCCGGGTTTGAAGAGTCAGACCTTCCCTCTCAGATCTATGTGTGGGCTCCGTTATATCTGGAGTTTCCCATCATCCTGACACATCATCACTGGGGCCCACTCTTCACCTCCTACCACACCTTCACACACACTCGCCCCTCTCAGCCATCCTTCCTACTGATCATGCAGAAGAGAGGGAACGATAACGGCTGCACGAGACACATGCAGACAGAGAGGGAGAAAGTTTAAATATGTGTTTCCAACTTTGCTACAGACTGGTTGATGTTAAAAGAAGCAGGAGCATGACTGACGTTTTAGAGTTATACTGCCATTCAATAGGGTGCATTTTAATTGGCATTAGGTTAAGGTGCTGCATACGTTTAGCTGAAAAGTGAGAGTATGGTTTCTCAGCATCACTACTACTGCATCACTGCTACTGATTCATGATCAATACTGCTAATGGATCAGGATCACTACTGCTACAGGATCAAGCAACTCAAGATGCAAAACCAAGACCACTGAGAGTATGTTATGTGATATTTTTATAATCTGTGTTTCAATCATGAGGACCTCCTGTCAATTTGTGCTAGTGCCCCTATTTTCAGTAGCAACGTTCTGGAACAATGTTCACAGCTGTTTTCACTTCTCTTCGTCAGCCAGAGCATGTGTGTTACTGACCTGCGCCGGTCACGTGGGACTTGTACCTTCCTTCTAATTTCTCTTCTTATTCCCAGACAAAACCAAGCTAAATTTGATTCAGAAAGGGGTTATGCGTGTTCACATTATCAAACACCTGATTATTATCTGGCTAATTCGGCATGTGTGTAGCACCACTGCTGTGTTGCTATTCCGGGTGTTAGAACTCCCAGCTAGAATTAGCCTAAAGGAATGTGAAGGTTCAAAAGATTTGTGTGTGTGGCTGAGAAAGCTTGCATGAAAGACAAGGGAAGGGAGGTCCCTAAATATAAATCTGGCCTGCAGCTCTTCAAACACCGACACTGGTCCCAGCTGCGTCTCCCTTTGTCACACACATGTACACACACGCACGCACACACACACACACACACACATAGACATCACAATCTTTTTTATTGTATCTATCATTCATCTTGCCGTTACCTCTCTAATGGGTTATCCATCCACCTTTTAAATGCAAATTTGGAAAATGTGCTTTAAAATGTGAATGAAAAAGCTAGATATTCAAATAATCCAAATAAATGATGAATTAAGGGGCCAAAAGACACTATGCAAAATAGACTATGACACTATGACAACATAAGCAATATGGCCAAAAGTATGTGGACACATGATCATTACACCGATATGTACTCGGACAAACCATGGGCACTGATCTGGAGATGCCCACCCCCCCCCTCTCCCCGCCTTTCCCATCCCCCTTCTGGGAAGGTTTTCCCCAAGATCCTGGAGTCTGTGGGGATATGTGCCCCTTCCATTTATGAGGTCAGGCACTAATGTTGGCCTACAAGGCCTGGCTTGTGATTTGGCCATCCAATTTGACCTTACAGAGGTGTCCGGTGGGGCTGAGGTCTCTGCTCTGTGCAGGTGACTGGATAGCTCCCATTCAACAAACTCAACAAACCCATCTCTTTATGGTCCTCACTTCGTGCACAGTGACACAGCCATGCAGGAACAGAACAAGGCCAAACTTGTTGCCACAAACTAATATCACATAGGTGAAAGCATTTAATCGTATGCTGTATATTACCTTTCATTGGAACTACGAGGCCATGACCAAACACTGACCTCCTCCATCAGGTCTTTTTTTTCTAGAGGCTGTTTGGAAGTCTGTAGTGAGTGATGCGACAGACGATAAGCTATTTTTACACACTTTGGTACATGGCGGACCCGCTCTGAGAGTTTGCCTGTTCCACCGTGTTGTGGCTGAGCTGTTGTTCCTCTTAGATGCTTCTATTTCACAATAAGAGCACAGACAGGACATGTCTAGTAGGGCAGACATTTCACTAATCGACTTGCTTAAAATCACATTTAAAATCACTGAGCTCTTCAGTATGACCCATGGCAATGTGGCAATGTTCATCTACGTAGACAACACTGCTTTGTGCTTGAGTTTATACACCTGTTCACAGTGTGCGTGGCAGAAACATTTGAATTCAGTAATGAGTGTCCACAAACCTTTGGCCATATAGTGTAAATGCAACCACTCTATAAAATGCAAATACAGGGTTAAACCTTTTTACATTTACATTCGGCATTGTGATAGGCATTAATCTCTCTATATCTAGAAGGCAATGACTTGTACTCAGTATCATTTTAAGTCAACTTGTGATTCTTTGCATATCTTACATCAAAATTATTTAAGTTAATTCCATTTTTATCAATCCATGACTGAATAATACACTGCATTTTGTACAAGCCCAGTACAAACTGGTACCAGATCAGTTTACATATTAAATGTTTTAGACCCCTGTACTCCTGTGTGGACTATGCCTGAAATACATGACATGTGCAAAAGTAGGTGGAAACTGGAAAAAGCTGCTTTTCTTTGAAATACTTTTGATTTTCTTAATCAGAAATTAAGAAATAAAATTTTAAAAAATGAAGTGAAATGAAGGTTTGTGAGTGAGAGTGTCAGATGTACTTGGTGTGGTATGTGGTGGGCTGTTTGGTGGAACGGTGATATAGAGCTGGGAGCTGTCAGTCACAACGAAAGGCAGAGCCATATGAATTAAACATGTGCATAGAGGTGAACTCTACAGAACCCTGTGTGTGTGTGTGTGTGTGTGTTTGTGTGTATGGAGCTGATCTTAGTGTCTGCCCGTGCTCCAGGTCCCCTGGTACCACCGTCTCTCATTAGCTAAAGGCCAGTGTGACTGACCTCTCTTAACTTCGATAAGAGTTTCATTATGCTAATGAGTCACACTAGACTAGGGGTGTGTGAGGGGCTGGGGAGGAGAGTCCTTAGCCTGGGAAAAGCCTGGGTCTTTGTTTTAATGGAGAACTGCTGAAATGTTCTACCAGGAGCCATAGCTCAAGTCATTAATAGCAAAATATTTAAAGTACACAAATCTGAAGAGAAATGGTCCATCGTTGCATTTGCATGCACAAGTTGCATTGTGTATGTTAAGGAAAATAAATACATGCACGAGTCACCCCAGAGAGATCTTACAAACACTAGGCTTACAAATGCTGGGCTTACAAACACTGGTCTGTTTTCTGAAAGTGCACTGGAGAGAAGAACTGGCCCAAAAGGCAGTCAGGATAAGAACACAATGCATCTAAAGCTTTAAACAAACACAGTTTAATGGTGCTGATGGAAAGGAAAAATAAGACGAATAAAAAAAAAAAAGGATCCCACCTCAGTTTTAATCTCACTGTTAATCACCATTTCATTAAAATGTATCAGTAATGCAATTGCTGCCATTTTCCTGTAAACGTAATTGAATACAGTCATAATGTGTCCTAATTAGGTTCCACTGTTAAACGTATTTCATTACATTCGCTTGGCTGGGGACTAAACAGACTTCACATTGCTTTATCTTTGTTTTTAAAACACATACACATTCTCTATCTTCCATGTCGCTCTATTCACACACACACACACACACACACACACATACCTTATTTAAAGGTGTGTGTATGTATGTGTGTGTGTCTGTGTCTGTTTATGGGGAGCAGAGGGCTGTTGGTTTGATTTACTAGAGCAGTTTAGTTTGCAGGCCTCATCACACCCTGAGAACTCCCAGACCAGAGATGCTGTTGTGGGTTGAGAGGGAAACAAGCCTCTCAGAAGTGTCTGGATATGAGCAATCCTGTGGCATGGCTGGCTTGGCTTATAGTGTCTCACAGATAAACAAGAGCACCTCTACATGGACATGTCATTATTTGCTGGAATTGACCTTGTGTGTGTGTGTGTGTGTGTGTGTGTGTGTGTGCGCGTGTGTGTGTGTTTGTGTGTGTGTGCCTGTGTGACAGGAGTCAGTTGTGTTTTATGGTTCTCATTGACACCTGTGCGCTGGTAGTGACAGACAATACATTCCACCTCTGTCACAGACAATCGAACCACAGCGTATGCGCCACTTCACCGTGGTTACCTCAACCACCATCCTGAACTGATGTCCGAAACACACACACACACACACACACACACACACACACACACACACACACACACACACACACACACACACACACACACACACACACACACACACACACACACACACACACACACACACACACACACACACACACACACACACACTCACACACTCACACACTCACACACTCACACACTCACACACTCACACACACACACACAGACGTCACTTGAAATTGGGAAATGCAAAAGAGATGAGAGAGAGACAGACTCCCAGCGAGACACATGTCCAGTGAGGCAGAACGCAGATCACATCTTTAGCTGATATTGCACCTTTGAACATGGCATTACTAATAAACCGTACTAATTACTAATTATGTAGAAATTGTACATGACCTCTTAAACCTTTCACTATTCTAACCATCTCATGGGAAATTTGAAATCTTCCCCCTTTCAGATCAGTCTGTTTCAAAGTGCAAGTTTCTTAAAGCCTGATACATACGATATGGTTTTCAATAGAGAGAGCCTATGGAATGGATGTTGGGGTTCAACCTTTTAACCTAATGAACCATTTTCATGTAAACAAAGCACCAGTGCAGCAGTATCAGGGCCACAGACTACAGTTCAAAACTGCTACTAAACAACAACAACAAATTACCTTATAATAAACAAAGCCTATGGTTGCCCCGGTGATAACTAAGTGGCAACACAGAGTGTTAGCACTATTTGGTTTAACTTGTGGATTTTGTAGGCTTGCTTCTCAGCTAACTTACCATTATGTGCATAGTCCCAAATTCTCAAATGTATTTAAAATAGTTAAAGCTTACTATAACCTGTTGAGTAAGTATTCAGTAGCTGAACACTGAACTGTGACTTAACCTCAGAATGTAGGATTGATCTCAAGAAATGTTTATGTGCAGAGTTCAGTAGACAAGAAGAGTGTAGTGGACACTTTCAGTTCCTTGTGTACATCTACTTCGGAAGAGAAAAAAATGTGTTGAATGAAATGGCATTCTCACTGGGCCTCTGGATATTTCCTGTATGCTTTCGAAATTCTGGAAAATGTTTCGAATTTAATTTCAAATTAAAATCTGTGTTGTGATAATCTATCTATGCGGCCTAGCTGAGTAGTTACTGAAAGGTGAAGGTTAAGAAAACATATATCATCATGATTTTACAATTTCTGGTGAGTTTAGTGGCGTCTCTTGTAGCTAAACTGAACGAATACAAACAATGTTGCAGGATTTTTAAGATGTAATCTAATATTTTGCAATGAAATCATTAGTGCTCCAAAAATAAAAAGGTGAGATTCTAAGCAATTAAAGAAGAATGGATGCTCTAGCCTTGGCCACCTTCCACAGATCATGGCAAGCTTAAAAGCGCAGTAATCAAGTAATCATCAGAGTAATCCCTCCTGGTGTGATACCTGCAGGTGGCACTTGCTGTAAATAAAGAGTGTTTACTTTCTGGTTCAAAGCAAATGATGTGAAGACATTTTAAAACATCCATATCCGGATGTGGATTAATTATCAGGATAATACACATTCACCTGGCCTACACGTGATAATGCACATTTTGGTAGAAACTCAAAACTCAGAACTAAAAACGCTTCAGCCCTTGGCCTGAAGAGCCAGTAAAATCAAATGCATTGTGTAACCTTAACAACTGTTGTGTTACCTTAACAACTGTTGCCATCATGTCCTGTGCTGATTGAAAACAAATCAGTATATATACAGTACAGTACACAGAATATACAGTAAGAGATCACAGCGTGTAGTTTAATAAATTAACATTTGAAGCAGGAGATGCTGAATGTACATAAATGTACAAAGCAGAGCTAAAGCAAAATAAAAATGATGTGGAATCAATGTCCATAATTTGAGTAAATGCAATACATTTTTTCAGTGGGTCTGTTGTTTTCCTACAATAACACTCAACTATATCTGTTGTCATGCAATCTCATGAGTTTATTGCAGTTAGGTGATCATCTTTAAGTATAACCAAGCAACTTATAAACACAGTATTATGTGTCTGCATAAGTGGTTAATGGTGAATTGTCAAGAAGAAGCTATTTTCTTTTTTTTATTGTCAGATCACCATGTTCTTCTATTTGTGCTGAGGTAGCTGAACTGAGCTGGTTACTCTTTGGTTGTGCAAGACTGCACAGATCATCATTTACCAGAATGTTTGCACATGTTTCTGGGTCATGTGTTTGCAACCAAACAAAGGCCTGTTGTGCATTATCTGACTGGAAAACCCCAAATCTGTGCATCATACACACAAACCTTGGCATTAGAAATCTGTTTAATGTGTGAGTAGTTCTACCAGCTAAGGTGGTAAGAATATGTGATTTATATGAGATTAACATGAGGAACAGACTATAGTTAATAATAGCAATAAGAAGGTTTTACTTTTTTCTACCTGCTCTGGTTTTACAACACATTTCCTGATGAAAAATGTGTTTCAGCCAGGAACACATGTACTTGCACTGTTGCACCATCAGCCCCAGCATCAGTGGGTGAAGGCAGGGAACTCCATGGGCAGGTCACCAGTCCACCACATGGCCAACACACACGCACAATTCAGAGTGACCAATCAACCTAACCCGCATGTCTTTGGACTGTGGGAGGAAACCGGAGTACCCGGAGGCAACCCACACAGGCACAGGGAGAACATGCAAACTCCACACAGAGCGGACCGAGAATTGAACCCAGACCTCCTTGCTGTGAGGCTACAGCGCTAACCACCACACCACCATGCTGCCCACAAACCAGATGAAAAGCTGTTAATTTCCTAAGTTTCCTAAACTTGCTAAAGGTGTCAGTGTAGATTTGTCTGATTTTATGGCTTGTGTGAGCAGTCATACAATTTCTGTATTGTGTTAAATCCTGTAAGTCTCAGGGATTTGGACTCACAGAAGGACGACAGGGAGGAATGTGTGTCTCCCCAAATCAAGCATGGGGTATATATCACCTGTCTGGGGAAAAAACTACTGTGTTGTACAGTGAAAAGATTATTTGAGTCATTTTAGTGCACTTGAAGTCATTCTACTTAGTATGCTTTTGCAAGATCAGAGGTCAGAGAATTATGGATGATTGGTTGTCTAGCTGTTGCTATAACATCTGAGCAAGTCAATCTGACCCTGATCCTCATACACCTCTGAGCCAGCAGCTCACAGGGGGAGCAGTGCACACACACACACACACACACACATACTTAACCCACACTTAACTTTGAAGGTGTGAACTTCACTAATACGCAAACAGATTGCGACTCGTTGCAGTTCTGTGATGTGATGAATTTCAATTTGGACATGGAAAGTCACAGCATCCGCTTCCTATCACTGTCTCCATAAACGATGTGGGCTGCAGGTTTTGAAGGAGTGTTACTGTCTTCTGTGCACACCACCAGGGTCACCCAAGATCATCACCTAGGAACACACACACCAGCAACATCCTGCTGCTGTCATCAACGACACAAACAGACAAATGCATAAGCAAATCACTGACACGTGGCTTCCTCTCCAGTAAACAAGGTCGTCCAGGTAGAGCAGCCTCACGGAGACATGAGAACAGTTTCAGCAGCCATGTGAGGCCTTTACGTCTGTCAAAAGATGCATTTTTAAAATCTCTGCCTACAATTTAATTATGTTTAATAATAACAGTGTGCACTGTGCTTAGTCTCACTCTCTCTTATCTGTTTCACATACACACCCCCTCTCACACACCCAGACTCACACACACCCACTCACACACCCAGACTCACACCCCAATTCACATACCACTTTTTACTTTGAAGTCACATTTAAAAAAAATTGCATACGTCCTTTTCGCCACATAGAAACACTCATACAAGCCTACAAAAAAAAACCTAAACCCTAGACCTACTCTAGATGAGTACACACAATCACATGTATAGATACAGATTCATCTAGATACTCTCTCACTCATATTCATGCACACTGACACCTTAATATGTGCCTGTTACCTAGGGTTAGGGTTTAGGGTTAGGGTCATACACAACTCTAAACTGATTCAGCCTTACATATCTGGAAATATCTGCCTTTTCTTGTTTTGTGAAAAAGGCTAACTGAAGATAACATGGTTGGAGGAAGAGCTGGCTGTGGGCTGTTGGTATATAGTGTGTTTTTGATTTCAGTTTTGGCAATTATTATTGTTTTCTAATTATACCTGGGTCAAAACTGACCCTAACAGAAAGGTCATAATTTTACCAGGAGCATTTTATAATTTAGTAAAAAGAAAATTATTTTGTTTAATTAGAATTTCCTGACAAAGTCTTGATGCAATAAAAAAAATCTATGTTGAACTTTTATGCATTTAAAACCTACAAACCTAACACTAGAGGAAGGAAATACAAAAACACTAATATATACAGGTGACCTGTGTGTTTCTTGTTAATGTGCATTTTATTGAATGAAATGAAATTACAGACAGTAATGACACATAACATTATGTAGCACTGAAGAACAAAACTGTCAGAGTTTGTTCTGCTTTCTGAGGAAACGCTTTTGAGGAATCATCACTATTAAATTACTATCACCTTCATCATATGACTCTTCTGTTTTGTGGAGTCAGCTTGGGGTTCAACTTATCACATCTGTAAGAATCACTCAGATGTAGTGTGTGTGTGTGTGTTACACTGCTGGGGGGTTTATAAGGCACATCTCTCAGTGATTATTACAGTGGAACTAATGGAGACTTCACTAGAGGGGGAACAGCATAAAGCTACCATATTCAGCAAAGAAAACCCTCTCTATGACCTCGACATGAAACTCCACAACACAGGGCTCTATGAGTTTCAGTCCGATGGTGAGTACCAACCCAGCATCCAAGTGGAGACTGTGCTTTTTCATTTAAAAAAGGCCAGTGCAACAAATTTACAGGCCAAGTGGCCTCACAAAATGTTTTTAACCTGAGAGTCGATAATGTTTTTTTTTTTTACTGTACTCACTTGGAAAAACATTTTAGCTATTTCTGTGCTAATGTTACAACTCTATAGTCAGAAATGATTATTCTTCAAAAAGGTGAATATGATTATTATAAAAAATGTGGAAAGGAAAAGTAGCAAAAATTACTCAAATGACATTTAGCATATATATATATATATATATAAACTGTGTGGTGTGGCCATGGTCTTCTTACAGATTTGAAGCCTGCAAAGCCCCCTAGAAGGTCATGCTGTCTTCCAGCTATTGTTATATTTCTGCTTCTACTGACAGGAGTAAATAGCTTCCTGGCTTACAAAGGTAAAGGACTGTACAAATTGTAAAGCTCTTTTTAAAGCATGGATGTTAAGTGCATATGTACAATATATACTTTGCAGATTTATGTAGAAATGCATGCAAATATTTGCATAATTCAATTTAATTACATTAATTACATTTGTAATAATGTACATTTATTGGCTGTATATATAAGGTATGGTGATGTTTTGATGATTTACAGCCTCTGTATCAGTGATCATATCTTAATATTACAGTAATTGGTGGGAAATGTATTTAGACTATGAGAAGGCATGATTGTTTAATGATTGATTTTCATGTTTTAGGGTATTTTTTTCAATAAATGTTTTCATTACCTTAATGGGTGTGCAATCATATATCAGAGTCCACACTGACTGACAGTAGGAAATGCAGTCCATATACAACAAGTCCACCAAACCTCTACATTGTCTGGAAGATTTAAAGAGAAGTCAGGAACTGGAACCTAATCTGTTCACATAAATGTTTTTCATTTGTGGTAACAGAAAGGTTGCTGCATACAACATTAGTACCTTAATTTTCACATCACCAAAAAAACAATAAATGTTAAAACAACAGAGAAGAACTTACCTATGTTGAACACCGGGAGAATAAGATTGTTCCTTGTGTGTGTGTGTGTGTGTAGTATTCACTCTGGAGGCCAAGTTTAACTCTCAAATTGGAGATCCAGAACATGATAAATCTGCATTCCATCTTGGCAGTGCCCCTATTGATCAGGTACACACACACACACACACACACACTGAATCAGCACAAAATCAAAGAATCATGATGCAAAAGATAGTAAGAAAGTGTGGGGCTTCTTACAGGAATGCATGTCCAGCCTATGTGGGAATACAGGGGGTGTGGACTCAATCGTGTCTCAGATCCACATGCTCAACACCAGTGCTACATTACTACAGCACCGACTACACAACATCAGCCAGGAGAGGGGTGAGACATACCCACACACACTACCCAAGGGGAGAGAGCCCCTTCCCTCAAGCACACACCCCCACACAAGAGACATGCATAGTCCGTTAGCATGGGGGTACCTTCACAGCATAAAAATGTTGGATTCATTCATAAAGGAATTTGCAAAAATATTGCATTTCGCAGTGGGTTTAAGATACTGGGCTCAGTGACTGTGATATTAATTGTTTTGACAACATGGAGCACAGAAACATTGCTTGGCCTGGGGAATCTTTAATCAGTGCACAAGAGACACTTATGCACTGTGACTACTGTCTCTCTGCCTACTGAAAAGCCCTTCCTGGACCTCCTGGACCACCTGGACCTTCTGGACCACCAGGCCTAGCTGGGTCTATTGGTGAGATCTCACAGCAGCACTTCCCCATTTGTTGCATTACAGCGATCACTGTCACACTCTCCAGCTGCCTAAGAAAAACACTACAGTAGTGCTCCAAACGCTCTAATTTAAATAAACTGAAAATGTCTACGAACTATAGCCGCCCCTTACACCCAAACTTCCCACACATAATCCATGCATACACCATAACCTTAACCCACCACACACTGAACCACACTCTCCTTTTGCAGCTGTATCTCACTAATGCGTGCCTACAGTGCCCCCTGCTGATCAGTTCAGTCCTAAAGGGATATCCTGTGTATATATAGTACTTAACTGGAATCTTCTTTTATACTGTATATAAATTTTATATATATGAAATTTGAAAATTAGAGGCATAATCACTAAAATACCAGTAATTATTCTCAATTTACTACTCATGGATGCCACACTGAACATATATATGCTTTAGAATGGAAACTGTTTTTCAAAATCCTTTGTTGTTGAAGCACTGAATCAAGTTTCAATGACAGTTGTAAGTGTCTTGCAAATGATATAATTTATGATATATATATATAATGATATATAATGGTATAACCCATAATTAACCCAGGATTAATGGGTTAATCCTCAATCCTGTGTTCTCTCAGGTCCTCCTGGTGCCAAAGGTTTAGATGGACTCCGAGGACAAGCAGGACTTAAAGGAGATCCTGGCTCCTCGGGTCAGTGCGTGTGGAATAAGCCCTCCATCTGTGTTAAAGCTCTGGTCAGTGTTAAACTGTCTCAAAGCCTGACTGTGTGTGCTGGTTGCTGTGTAAACGTGTGGCTGTGTAATATCTCTCCCAGGTAAACCAGGCGAGCCTGGTGCCAAAGGTGCCAAGGGAGATCAAGGTGATAGGGGTATTCCAGGTGTAACAGGGCAACGGGGGATCGTGGGCCTCCAAGGTACTGAAGTTTCAGCAGTCATAAAATCACTTTAAAAACAGCTAATGCCAAACTTTCAGTCAAAGCTCCATGCTCCAATTTTAAGGAAGCGGCTCATTAATACTATTCGACTGATAATGGCTTGTGACTGGGCTTTTGAAATCTGATAGTCCAGGGTATCTTCTAGTGTTATAACCTGCTTTGCTGAAGGTTTATATATATATAAACTGTAACCTTCTGAAGTTCCTACCATGCAGCGTAGTGTGAGACAGCTCGTGTTCTCCCTGTCTAATGCTCCACACCCCCCGCTCATCTAGGTCAGAAAGGTGAGCCAGGACAAATAGGAGCACCAGGTATGTGTTTAAGGCTCTGAAAATATTCTCAGTGATCTCACCATATCTCATATGTCTCTATACTTTCTCAGTTGTTGCACACAGACCTTTGCATGGTTGTGAGTTTGAAAACATCCTTGGTACCAGGCACACACTGGTCACTCTGATGTCATTGTTAACACATTACAGGTCTCACTGGTCCTGCTGGTGCTACTGGGAAGGTTGGTTCTCCTGGGACAATAGGTCCAAAAGGATCTGCAGGTATATCAGGACAGCTCCAGCTCATTCCCATGCAAGGCCTTACGGTAGAGCATCAACTGAGTTCTCCATATCCCAAGACTCATTCCCATTTCTTTCTGTAGGGCTTCCAGGGCTAAAAGGGCAGCCTGGTTCACAAGGCCCTCCTGGCCCTTCAGGGATTCAAGGTGAGAGTACCTACGTTGTTAGGTACATATAGCACCTAATATACCCAAGAGCATTCTTACATATAGCACTCAGAAGGTAGTCAAAGATGAAGGCAACATCACTACTTATGACATATGTTCATTTGATTACTTGTTCAAAGTGTGGGAATTCTTTTTTATGGACAATGTCAGGGCCTGGTGACTAGAGATCAATTGTACATTCACAAGAGACATATATGTATCATGTAGCATCTCAGCACTATGACTGGATTGACTCATGTAGTACCAACTATGTGCTAGTTAAGTTGCAGGAACCAGCTTAGATGTAAAAGTTGATTTAAACTTGATCTGATCCTCTCAGGACCTCCTGGGCCAAGGGGCCCAGAGGGACAGCGGGGACCACCTGGAGAGAAAGGCTCGGCTGGACAGAAGGGGGACAAAGGCACTGAATCTGCAGGTAATATCTCAGCAGTAATATCAGATAAGGCTCAGTGTTACACAGACGTGAGCGCTGGTAATGATCTATTGTTTCTGACCCAGGTCGTCCAGGTCTTGCAGGACCAAAGGGAGACAGAGGTATGTCCCACATGGCTAAACCAAGCTGTCTTCTAGCTCCTGTGGGGTCATTCACATTTGCCATGGTTTGACCAACTCGGTATATTCTGTATGTAACATGCAGGACTTCCGGGAGTCCCTGGACCTAAGGGGGAGCCAGGCAGTAAAGGAAGCACTGGTGAGTATTTTTAAGAGTGAAATGTAATTGGAAACTTGAGAGTCACTATGGGAGTTTGAACAATGGTTGCTAATCCCTTTCACCCTTATAGGACTTCGTGGTTTGCCAGGACCAAAGGGTGATCCGGGTATGTTTAGGAACACTTGCGCTGTTTTTGTTTTTGCTATCATTTCTGTATGTTAATGTGTATATGCATATAGGTCAATGCATTGTTTTACTACTGGGTAATGTGTGTGTGTCCCAGGTCCTAGGGGCATACAAGGAGAGAGAGGATTACCTGGACTTCAAGGCTCTAAAGGAGAGAAGGGAGCAAAGGGCGAGCTGTTTCTACGTAATTATGAACAACTGATTATTCATTATCCGTGATTTATTCTGCGATTGTATTTTAAAATGTATTTTAATAGAATCATTATTATGACAGAAAATGAAAGTCACCGTATCAACTAATGTAGCTCTTTTTGTTCTTCCTGCTAGCGGTGCGCTTGGTTGGCAGTTCAAGTCGGGGCAGAGTAGAGGTACTTCATAATGGAGAGTGGGGCACAGTGTGTGATGACAGCTTTGACACTCTGGATGCTACAGTGGTGTGTAAGATGTTGTCCTTCCAGAGGGTTATATCTGTCTTCACAGCGACAGCAGGTGAGAGACTGCAGCATGCTACTGTGCTGCCTGAAATATTATTTTAGTTTATTTCACAATACCAGTAAAATAGGCCAAATACTTTGGTTGAGCATGTCTGTGGGGTTGCTACCACATTCTAAGTTTTGATCCCAAGAGGAAATCTAAGTCAGTTTTCAGGGAGGTGCCCCTTTTCTTGTCTGGATTTTTCCCCCCGTTTGTCTGTTCACACCCCTTACCTTTCTAGCAAAGCTTCTCAAAGAGCCTAAATATACACAGTTAGCAGTCCCTCACTGGTCACAGTGAACCGTATGATTGTGTTGTAGGAACCGGTCGCATCTTACTGGATGACATGCGGTGTACTGGAACAGAGAGGAGCATCTTTGATTGCCCACACAGTGGCATAGGAGTGAACAACTGCAGTCACAGTGAAGACGTTGGAGTGAGCTGTGCTTGAGTCCAGTAACACACACCAGTCTATGCAGCACTGTGTAACAAATCTCAAGAATAGATGCAACACACACACACATACACACACACACAACAAGCATGTACACCACAAAATATTTAAGATGACTTTTGTAAGTAAATAAATGTTTATCATTATGATGTGTCTTGATGTTAATATGGAGCAGTGGTGGGTGTTCTTCTCTCTCCCCGTGTCCCTCCTCTTCTGTTCCTCACTGTCATGTAGAGGAGGTGATGGAGCCTAAAGACTTTTAATGCCTGTTGTCATTCTGAACAAAGAAAGAATGAAAGGTGTCCTTTAGATTGTACTAGAGCCTTTTATCCTTGGAAAGTGGGATTCATGTGGGGCTTTCTACTTTGCGTGTGTACAATTGTTACCACCTATACAATTACAATTGTTACTCCCATATAAATGCTTATACTAATTTATGTTAAGTATAATTCCAATTCGGTATATAGTTCTGCCCCCTGGGTGGGTTTGAGTGTATCAGAGTTCTTCAGATCAGAAGGTTATTTTTTGGGGTTTGGTTTTTGGTCTGCAGAACACTTGCTGTCTGTATGTTAAAGAAACACATCTATAGAGAGAGAGAGAGAGAGAGAGAGAGAGAATGGATGTACAAACAACTAAACAGACAGAGAGAGAAACAGTGATCAGTTACTGTTTAACAGGCATTGCAGCTACGCTGATGAAAAATGCAACACCACAGGGCAAGTGCAGGCTATTAAATATTAATTATATTTAATATATGCCTGGTGAAAAGAACGTGATCATTTTCTCACATCCTATTATCCTCAAACTATCTGCACCTACAACAGTTACCATCACTATCCCACTCTTACCAAAAGGGCTCTGAAACAGGTTTTTATAAACATCACATAAGGATGGGAAGCTTTGGGTTCTTCAAGATCTTTGTTACTTGTAGAACTACGTCAACACTGGAAATGTGAGGTTTTGGCTGTGACAGTGATAAAGTCATCCATTTTCATAGGATTTAATAGCATCACTCAGGAACACTGGATTGTAGTAGCTGTTAAATTGTACAGTGGTGATATATAGACAGCCTCTGTCCTGAGGATAACATCAAAGAACAGATCTGAGAAAAGGAAGATGAAAGAAGAAACACTAAGACTCTTCAATCTGTCCCTGAAAAACAACAAATTCAAGATTCTTCAATCTGTTCCTGAAAAATATCTAATTCCTGGACATTCCTGTTAAAGGTTGGCTGACGTAAACCGTTATTAATAAGCAGTCAAGATTTTTTTTTATTTCACCTCATTACGTAAAGTTTAGAGCTTTACCAACACATGGTCACTGTCTGCAATCCCCTCTCTGGCCACACGAGGTCCTTCTCGCTGGAATACTAGCCTGGTTTTCTCGTTTTGCTTATGGATTTTGCCTTTTGCATAACCCTTTTGATCTCACTTTTTATTATTAAATCTCCACTCCTACACGTGGATCCATTATGCCTCTCCGAGTCTTGACAGTTACAAGCACTCAAAAAAAAGAAAAGAAAAAAAAAAAGAACAAGTGTAGCCTTTAAAATGGGGCTTGCTAATTCCTCAGGATTACAATGCTTTTTATCATATCTTCATTTTAGTCATGTTTACTTTGGTACACCAGAACTGGAATCATGGTATATTGTGTGTCTATACTGCGGGTCCTGTTAGCACTCACTCACTGGTCTGTAAGCATGTTGAACTGTATAATGTGAGAATTCCTCATCAGGGAATGGTACAACACTGGGGACGATTCCAGGATTTATGCTTTTGCATCAAGAAAGGAGTACAGACTTCAACGCACCAAGAGTACCAGGATGTCTACATGTCTGGCTTAAGGCCATTCAGGACGCCTTTGCTCCAATGAGCCTCCCGTTGGGTTACCTCAGCAATGTTAATTTTGTCTGTTTATCATTATCATGTGTCTTGAAGTTAATATGGAGCAGTGGTGGGTGTTCTTCTCTCTCCCCGTGTCCCTCCTCTTCTGTTCCTCACTGTCATGTAGAGGAGGTGATGGAGCCTGAAGACTTTAAATGCCTGTTGTCATTCTGAACATTCCTCAGCTCCTCAATGTCCCTCACAGGAAACTCCTCCCAGTCCTTTCACTCTTGGGCTCATCAGATATGTCTGTCTGTCTGCTTGTCTGTCTCCTTCATTAACTTATGGGTCTTGAAATTTTGGGGGAGGAGGGGGACAAGGTGACTTTCAGGAGCAATGCGTGTGAAGGGGAAGACACCACACTGATAAATAAATGATAGAGAGGGAGCAAGGTAGCAAGCAAGAGAGAAAGAATGGATGGTTATATAACTGACAGCATTCAGTTTGAGCTCCACTAGAAGAGTGCAGAGATTATTGTGATGTTCAGTATGACAGGACAGCCTTTAACATCCAAGCCAATTATGAAATGTAAATAGAGACTTGGTTTACTTCAGTGGGGTAAAAGTCAGTGTTGAGTAACTGTCCTTGATGTAACACCTACTTCAGTGTGACAGACTGCCATTCAGGAGGAGACGCTGCACACTCCTGAATCACAGAATCACTGGGACTGTGTAAGGAGTCGAGATGTCCTGCAGACTGTCCTGCAGACAGAGCTAGAGCCTTTTAACCTTGGAAAGTGGGATTTGTGTCATTGTGTGTGTTTTGGTTCATTTTCTATTTGTGTGTGTTTGAGTATGAAGTCGTGTACGTTTGTGTGTGAGGTTGTGATCATTTAAAACCTACAAGGCAGTTCACCTTAAATGCCTATACTAGTTTATTTTAATTATCATTGTTTGTGGTACATCATTCGTCTGCACTCTAGGTTTGTTTGAGTACATCAGAGATATAATGGATGTACAAACAACTAAACAGACAGAGAGAGACAAAGACAGAGAGAAATAGTGATCACTTACTGTTTAACAGGCATTGCAGCTACGCTGATGAAAAATGCAACACCACGGGGCAAGTGCAGGCTATTAAATATTAATCATATTTAATATATGCCTGGTGAAAAGAACGTGATCATTTTCTCACATCCTATTATCCTCAAACTATCTGCACCTACAACAGTTACCATCACTATGACACTCTTACCAAAAGGGCTCTGAAAAAGGTTTTTATACCCTTCACATAAGGATGGAAAGCTGTGGGTTCTTCAAGATCTTTGTTAACTGTAGAACTACGTCAACACTCTGGAGCACTAGAAGCTTTAACATGAACTTTGTGCCTGTGACACACTGACAAAGTCATCCATTTTCATAGGATGTATTAGTATAATTCAGGAACACTGGGTTGTAGTGACTGTGAAATTGTGCAATGGTGAAATGGGCAGCCCCACTCCAGAAGATATCAAAGAACAGATAGAATATCTGAGGAAAAGAAGAGCAGAGAAGAAACCCTTCAAAATTTCTACCTGCCCCTGTCAAAAACATGAAGAGATACACGAGAGGTAGAAGCCATGAACCATCCAGAATGTCCTCTCAGTGGCATGGTGTCACTATGAGAGAAAACTCACCAAAGCAGGAGACTGTACAATACTGGGAAAGCATATGGGAGACAGAGGCGTCACACATCAACAACGCCCAGTGGTTACTGAACTTGAGAGCAGACCACAGCAGCCTCCATGAACAGGATCCAGTAACCATGTATACATATTATCTATACATCTAAATCATGTTTCACCCCCCGCCCCACACACACACACACACACACACACACACATGAGCTTCTGAGAACTTTGTATGTGGATCATTCATTTGTCAGTGAATGTCGTTTATGTTCCTGAGTTTCATCGAGTACGATTTCCAAATTGCCTGTCGCCATCTATTGGACATGAATTGAACAGCATAGTCAATCGAGTTATGTTAATTAGCCATGACGTACATCGTAACTCATCATAACTTTGGAACAAATGCATGATAACGCATAAGGCTCTGGCCGAGATGGTCATTTACAAAGACAAGTGGCTTGCAACATCTTTATCGCTTTATTTCCAGGGGGTGTCCGTCTACATGCTGTTAGGAGACATTTTGAAGAAAACAATTCAGTCTGTTTTTGTTTCGTTCTTAAAACCTTTAGTTTATACCTCAGCCTGTTGACTTATTATTAGTTCAAAGTCGAATCACATTGGCACTTTCCACGAACTATTTGTTGTGGAGAAAGATGACAAACGATTATATCAGACACTGAATAGAATTACACATCAACATGGTGAACACTTTGTGTAGACGCTAGATGTCGTAGGCGACTTTTAGAACAGCGTATACTCATTTATATTTCTCGGTGAGTTTGCTGGCTATTGGCAATTTTCATTTCGCCATCAACAGAGGCATCTTTTTTGATGATGCTTGGATAATTAATGTCATTCCGTGAACACGGGTAAGACTACAGACAAAGAGTTACAGTAAACTAACTCACAAGTAAGAAGGCCTTATGTATCGGGATGACATCTATAATCATTTTCAGTTGAGTTAGCTTCCCTTAAATCGTATTCTACAAAACATAACAAATCAGCTGTCCTCACCGAATAACAGAGCAGTGCTCAAACTAGATTCCCGTGATCTAAGTGTGTCGTTCTTATGGCCTACCTACCGATATTTGGTCCACTTAATTTGTGGTTCAGTGGAGTCACTTCGTGTACTATTACAACACTGACGCTGCATAAATGCAACGGGGGAACTGAGGATATTTATAAAGTCACATTTAAAAAAACTAGGCAGTAAGACTATAGTCTAGGCAGCACAGTATAGTCCAAGTCGGGTAAGTAATAGGTCGGTCCGTATGGATGAATGTTACATATTACCAATACCGACTGTACTGGAGTGTAACGTGTATCATCAGCATCAGACCCTACAAAACTGCTTACACGTGCAACTTTTTCGTAACTTAGACGTACTGTATATCTAGTTTTGTAGTTCACATACGAATAGAATAGAATAGAATAATGTATGTATTGCCAGGGTCATATGTGTTTACTGAACACCAGACGGGCATTCTTCCCACAAGAGCAAATTGTGGAGACGCCATGGTCAGATTTTCAGGTTAAGCGCATTTTAGTGGACACCTGTGCAGAGAGCAATTTATCACTTCTTGCGTGTGTCGCAATGACCTCTTTTATCGCATCAACTGGTTGTTACTACATGAGAAAACGCAATGAGAAAAAAATGGTTTGTTTAAACCATTCTTCACTAGTGGTAACATGCTTCACTTTTATATTTTAATGCGAATGGCATTTATATTATTTAATCAGTTTGGGAGTTACGTTTATAATTTTGTTTCTACTCTATGTTCTATATAAGCATAATGATTCAATTAAACTGGGATGCGTCATTGATTGTTATGATAAGATATTAGCTTGAAGCTTTTGTTGTTATTTTGTTGTTGATGCTGTTTATTGTTTTTAATGATAAAAAAATGTTTTACACTTGATTAAGCGTTTCGCTCGTGCATTCTGGCAGAGCTTTGACTGTATTGTGATCTCCTTGGTTTGACGAGCGCCAAGCCCTGAATGTATTATGAATGTATTATTAAATTACCCTGAATGGTCATTTAAACCTATAAATTAACTCTCACGGGCGCTCTCAGCGCGCTTCTTGCAGTAATAGCAGACCGTTGAGCCATTAAGCGCATGAATTGGACCGAATCACAATGGAAACTTCTCAAAATCTGCAAGCTATAGAGCCCCCAATTATAATTTAATTAAGTGCCAAACATCTACCTGGACAGAGTTTTCAAGTGAAGGTACACAATGGACCAGATTGCAAAGCTACTCTTCAAACCAGTCAAACCAGTAAAAAACCTTCTATAGCTTCTCCATTTGATTTTTTTCCCTGTTCTGTGTCCATTTGAACCCACACAGCGAGAGTGGTGAAGGTGGCTCTGTTGAGCCTGGTCAGCAAATGTTCCAAACTTATTTGTGCCTGTGTTTGAAGTTATTAAAATACTGAATGATTTCAAGGATATTTGTGCAGTACACCCTTTTTCTGTAGTTCTGTTACATCAGTGCATTCCCACCTGCCTGATATGTGGCTCCTTTCGAACGGTCTTTGTAGTAACATTCCCCAAAATGTATGGTAGTTGTTATGATCTATGTTTATTTGCGCTTTAATTGGCGCATGTCAACTAAGAGGACTTTTGATCTTCCATGATTTAATTGCGTTGTACGATGGGGAAGCGCGCGTGCTGATCTCCTGATCAGTTTGGAATCTTCACTGCAAGACAGGAGACGGCATTGGATGCAGAACTGCGTGTCAGAATGCGCCTCGGTCATGGATAGGCTCCGAACGTGTCTGTAAGTTAATGTGTTTCCGGTATAAGTGAGAGAGACCGGGCGCAAACAGTTCAGGATGAGAAGTGTGACAAATTGTGGAAGACAAGGCCACGAACCATGTGCTGTCACTTCTGTCAAAACACGTGCACAGTAAGGACACGAAAGTGTCGTCTGCGAGGCAAGTGAATAAGCTTCCGTTTAAAATGGGCACCGATTCGTGTTGCCATTTAGCGCGTTGTCTTAGATGACGTTCCTCAACGACTTATGTCCTGTTACAGTTGAATGCAAGTCGGTTAAAGCTCCAGTTAGTGGTCTTTACACAGGAGGGTACAGAGAGGTGAGACTGTCTTCAGCTATGGAAAAGCGGCACAATCCCAGCAGCCCGGATCCGAGTGAGGATGACAGCGAGTCTATGTCTCCTCGCCTGCCCTCGCCACCACTACTTCCACTGCAAGTTGCGCACCAAGATCACAGAAATACAAATTTCTTCATTGATAACATACTTCGGCCTGACTTTGGCTGCAGAAAGGATCAGGGATCGGACGGAACCGAACGGAGTAATCCATCGGATAGGGGAGGACATATTCGCCCGTGGGCCAATAGTGGACCCATGCTACCCAGAATTCCATGTCCGGACTTCAGTTACTACACCGACAGCAATTCGTCTTCTACCTCCTCTAGCGTCTCCTCACAGTCTGGTCTGAGAGAAACGACAGTGGACAAGGCTAGAGGAGTTACCACTCCAAAATACGGGGGAGATCCAACGCCATCGGCAGTGCCGAACCCCGGGGAGGCTTCTCTCAGTAAGGAGGTTCAACCGCTTACGTGGCCTGCGTGGGTCTACTGCACGAGATATTCCGACCGGCCTTCATCTGGTAAGGCAAGAGTTTTACAGCTTTTCTGTTTATATACAGTTTCTCCTGGGAAACGACCGAGAGGCTATAATGTTTTACCTCCTCAGCAACAATTTACACAAAAATTTTCTAAAACGGTTTCAAAATATTCAGCAAAGTTTGATTATATGATGTAATTAAATCATAGAACTTAATTAACTTCATGATATCCTTGCATGCTTTATTTGTTCCTTTTTAAATTTAAATTTATTTAATTTTCTGTTTTTCAGCAGCTGTGGCTGTGCAAGTAGTGTCATATATATATATATATATATATATATATATATATATATATATATATATATATCGTCCATAAAACATGACAGGCATAAAGTTTTGTTAATAATAATATTATTAGTAGCTTATTAAGCCTAATATTAATTTATATTATTCTGTAGATCTAAGGTAATTCTCTAAATCCAGGATTTTTAAAATCTCGAAACTCTTTATACAGTTATAACCAACTGGAAATATTTCTAAATGTTAAATTCGGTTTACTTATATAAAAGTATGAACAGGTATGACGTTCTGTGATACAGTGACGATTTCCTAATTATTACTGAACTCAGGTCATTTGTGCGTATTAGGCTGTCCGTCTGACACTGACATGCGTCAAGAAGAGCGCTCTATTGGCTTTCCATTGAAAGGCTCAGACGAGGCTGTTACATGAAGAAATTCGTATAGCTCATATACTTCCTCTTAATGATTACATCACTATAAATGTGTTTTTGAAAAGTATTTTAGGTCTCAGTAGTTTTGCTCTAAAATGTAGAGAATTTTAGTGGAACGGTATAACGATTTGTACATCTTACAAACACTTCACACGTGCGGAAGCTAAAGCTTATCTAACCCCAACCCTAGGTTACACGGCGTTTTAGATTTATGCAAATCGATGTGAGATCTCGCCTTCTTAAAATGGGACATGAGCTGCAATTTAATTAACTCAAAAGGTTTAAAAAGCACCTTTTTTGCTTCACATAAAACGCCGTTTAGGCGTGTGGAGATTCTACCTTAGTAGAATCTATTTTTGTCAAAACTGAATAATAAAGCCATTTGTCTCAACTTTACATTTTGATAAGACGAAAATAAATCATGTCACGCAAACAGGTCGTGTTATTTTAATTTAGGTTTATAGACAAAATAACCGTTTCAGTTTCCAAAACGAATAGCTACTATGTAATAGCCTACTTGATGCTACCGTTACTACAAGGGTGATTCATCCTTCCGGTGCCGCGCAGATAGTCACTAGCTACTTAGTAAATCTATCAAGTGCTACTGTCTACAACACCACTTTTCTGTTTACACATAAGATTCTAAGATTCTAATTTTGTGAAACAAACAGGTAGTCAGCCTCGCGCTTTTCTGTTCATTACTGATTAGTATTCAACACCATGGACCACTGACATGGTAGCTGCGTGGTTGTGGGGTTTTACAGGTGTAGCTGTCAGTGAGCTGAAAGTAGCCCTCCACTCAAAATTACTTATACGGCATTGGTCTCGTGCATAAGAAACTGCTAACTAGTGAAGGGATAGAGTACAGCTAACACAAATTCTGCATAGCGACAGATGTGCTTTATAAAGCTACAAAATGTGCACTTTGAGTATAGAGTCTAATAATGTGGGTGATGGTACATTTAATTAATATTTACCCGAGAATAAAAACATGGGTAAAGATGCATTCAAAATAAGCCCATAATTATACTAATAAAACAGCATACTACTACTACTAATAATAATAATAATACAATAACAAAAAGAAGAAAAGTCTTTCGATACTGTTATTTCTAACAACCATAAAAGTATCATCGTTATTAGTAGTAATAGTAGGAGGAGGAAGAGAAGATGTAGTTTGTGTAGTTATAATCTATTCTATAATAATAATAATAATAATAATAATAACAACAATAAATAATAATAATAGGTGTTTTTTTCGATGAACTGGACTGACATGTCACGCGCAATTGGTGCATATAAACCTCTCTGATGATACTTGTGTTTAATGCCTTGATTGATATTCATGGATTCGTCTCATTACTGTTTCCACACTAGGTCCAAGGACCCGGAAATTGAAAAGGAAGAAAACGCAGACTGAGGACAAACGACCCAGAACGGCGTTCACGGCTGAGCAGCTACAAAGACTGAAAACCGAATTTCAGCTCAACCGATACATCACGGAACAACGGCGACAGGCCCTCGCGAACGAACTGAATCTCAACGAGTCGCAGATTAAAATCTGGTTTCAGAATAAACGCGCGAAAATCAAAAAGGCAACTGGCTACAAAAACACTTTGGCGTTGCACCTGATGGCGCAAGGACTGTACAACCACTCCACCACCACCGTTCAAGACAAGGAAGAGAGTGACTGAAGGAGAGAGAGACGAAAGGAGACTATTAAATGAACATCAGAAGTCATACATGTTGTGTTTTCGCTGTGGATAAAACGTGAGACCAGCCACGTGACAGAAAAGAACGTGGCAGAAGAGTTACTATTCGAACATATGATAGTGTGGATAACAGTAGAAGTAACTATATGTTCATCGTCTGACATTTTTTATGCCCATTGTTATGCTAGTATCAACAGTAGTAACTTCTTTTCTAATGTGTAGTATATTTTTAGACATATAAAGACCTCAGGCTTATGCCAAAGATTTTACCAGATAAAAATTACATGTTGACTAGTTCAAATATAGCCTTACACACAGTCGCAACCACAGAAAACAGATTATTGTACTTGCTGTAATCAAACGTATTATCGTTTTTATAACAGAAAACTGGACCTCTCTCTCTCTCTTTTTCTTATTTCTATTTCAATTATCGTGGATTATTTCCTAAATGCTTCCCAGTAGGGACTGTAGTCTCTTGCACATACATTGTTCAAAGTGACGGACTGCTGATTGCTTTTTCCGACGCTTTTGAGAAACCTAGGCTGTTGAGTGTGACTGAATATACTGGAAATGGAATTTACGACAGAAAATGAGAGAACACAGAATATTTTATTTTTCTTTAAACACAGCAGAACATGCTCTTATGTATAAACATAATATCTCTATCACGTAACCCGTACGTTTGTATTTTAACCACGGTAGTTTTTTTTTATTAAAACACATTCTTGACTAATTTAATAAGTCTTATTTTTTTAAACACACATTTTACGATGAGCTAAACTCAATTTCTGTTTTCACCACCCGCTCACGCACATACTCTGACAAACAACTGCACCGGTAAATCAAAAATCAAACAAATGATTGAAACATGTTTTACTTGTGGTACCTTTACTTACAAATGTGAATATACTATTATTTAAATTAACTGCAATATGAATAATAGACCAATTAAAATAGTGAAAATAGCTTCCATATAGGCACATAATGAGGAATCAAACAACTTTGTCACATGAAACGTATCCTAAAGTAAGGATACACAAACTGATAAAACGTAATAATGAACTAAAATAATCTGCATATAAAATTGTATATGCTTCATAGGCATCGCTTTACTGCATTGTTATTGTGCCAGGATCCAGAATGGGCTTTGTATCTGATATTTTGTTCTCGAGAAGACAAAAATCCCTTAAGACCAGGTCACGCAATTAAACTGCATTACCTTTACCATAGAGTTAAATATAACATATATAACAACATCAAAATATGTTAGCAAAAACACGTTAGAATTTCTGGAACTATGCAGAGTAGGATTTTTCAAAACATATTCTAAGATTGGTTAACGACGAACTTAACGCTGTCGGAAAGCTCATCCCACTGATATTTTGTAGAAATCTTTCTTTAGCTAATACCATAAAATTAATACGCTTAGTGATGAAATACTACACAATGAAATATTATATAAATTTTTTTCATGTGCAATTACATATTGTACCAGAACATCAAGAAATTAAAAATCATCACCATGGGTAATTTCTTTAAACTTTACTTTTTACTATATTTCAGAAAGGTGAGGTTAAAAACATCATAATTTAAAACGTTCACCTATTTGTAGAAAATATGTTTTAAAACATAAAAACTACTAAGCTGCCATTGCTAACAATCAAAACAACACTACTACTACTACTACTACTACTAATAATAATAATAATAATAATAATAATAATAGACAATTTAATTATAATTTTTTCAAATTAGGTTTTTTATTTTATTGCTCTAATTATTTTCATTTTAATTTAATTGCTTTAATTGCCTTTGCGAAAATTGTGTTTGCATAAATAAACATATCTAAACACAGTACAAACATATATCATATACAGTACAGACATGTACACAGTAAAGAATAACAATTAACAACAACAAACAGATACAATTGCAAAAGCATACAGTAATAACAGGAGTTGCATACATTATATGACGTAGGCCCATCGTTTTAAATGTCAGTAGTCTACGGTTACCAAAGTAAAAACAAGCAGCCGACATAATTGCAACATTCTGGATGCATCTGGACAAAAGAACAAATCATGAGTGCTTGGTTTAAGAAGGTTTAAGAAGGTTTAAGAAGCTCTTGATAAAGAGATCCAAAACGAACAGACGAAAGTGTTTGCAGTCTTTTATATGAACAGATTTCGTTTATGCATTGCAGACTGACGTTTATTCAAACAGGGAACGAAGACGAGTGATAGTATAGGATACGTTATGTCAGGGGTAAGATCAATAATTTTGCTGATCTTAAAAATATCCCCAACGGTGGTGGGGGCTGCATTTATGTGCTCTTAAACATTCAAGCATGTCTAGACAAGCCAGACAGACCCGCACGAATACTGCCAACCGTTTGATTGAGTTTTGCTCTACTCAGTTTTAATAGTACCTTAAGCTGTATAGGATCTTTGCGCCGATAGAACGATATAAACGAACATTTGCAATTACGTTTTCTTTTTAAATATCAATTATGTGAAATGGATCTCAACGCTGCAAAGCACACGAGCCTATTATACAGTGACTGTGAACTTTTAAAACCAACAAGATCACAGTGAATAGCAGAAGCCATTTCTGCTGCTCCGTCGGTCACGGTGACACCTGTCTAGGCCATCGCGTTCTCCTGTGTCCAGCAAATCAATTTTCTAGAAGGTTCTGGGTGGAGTCATATCTGGGGGTTTTTGTCATCCACACGCACAACCGCTCCAATTATCCTTTTCCTGCCGCTGCACCAGCGTTGACATTATAAATGACATCGGGGTAGATTATCGAGCGGCACAGGACCGTTAAAAAGCGTACTGCCTTCAACTACTATGCTATTTCAAAGCGACTGCATATTTTCAGTGTAACTATTTAAAATAATAACATGCACTTCTATTGGCCTGTAAGAACCCAGTTTACGGTTATTGAAGGTCCTATACTGAATTTAAAATTATATTCTCACACTTAAGCCCCAGCAGTTAAGCATTATCGACTGATATTGGTCTAAAATGCCCTAGGTGCCCTAAAATGCCTTAACAGTAGGTGTAAGCTATACAAACAACCCATTTTACCATCTTGAATCACGGTTAACAACTTTCTACACTATACTACTCAACTAGACTTGAACTTGGTATCTTAACGTTTTAATTTTTATTTCTTTTTTATACCACAGAAATGAAAATATTTATACATCTTAAGTAGACAAGGACAACCCTGCCACCTTAGATTCCGCAGGCTACTTCACATCATAGTTATAAATGCTCCTTTGTATCCCTATTTATTTATATATTTTTCTCCAGACTACGCATAACTTTGCACATAACGAAGAAATTTAAGCGTCGCGAGGAATAGGCCATACAACCTCTCACACGTGCGGGCGGTGGTTAAATTCCGTTCAGACCACACACTGCGTTGTGGTGCCGTTAAATCTGTTAGCCACGCTCCGCGCGAAGCCCCATTCCAAAAATACCGCGACGCGTAACTGAACCTCCCGGAGGCGCAGATGGAATAAGCCCGCTCGGTGTCTGTCACTCTGCTCTGCTCTTCTGTGACACTAACAAGTTTGTGAAGGCTAGAAATCTACACTGAGCTTAACATTATGTAACCGTAACAGAAAGGAATGGGACGCCATTAATAACGAGTCATACATTTTAATACTTATCTACTACTCGTGTCTGAGTGTGTGTGTGTTTATTTATCACTTATTTATCACATGGAATATCATATATATAATTTTATAATTTGCACTATAATTCTATAATTATATATATATATATATATATATATACACTCACAGATTATATGCATGTGTGTGTGTGTTTATATATACATAGATACATGCATGAACACACACACACACACACATGCGCATATGTACATGCACATAGTGGGAGGCCTAAACAACTGAGCTGTAGGGATCAAGCTCGCTGACTGCACCATGACACACTACATTGGGAATCCCAGACTGTGTGGGTGCATGTCCAATTATAATTCATCTATATATGACTGTGTCTGCTTGCATAGATGTGTGTATGTAGCAGATAAAAGGATGCATGCTCTCAAATATTTAGTACATTTAGTTTTCCATTTAGGTTTCTCTCTCTCTCGCTCTCTGTTCATTTGTGTTTTTCTTTGCACCTGCATGTACATGTCTGCAACAACTTTTTTAATAGGGCAAAACAGCCAGCAGTCTTGGCTATAGGCTATGTGTGAGAAACAAGAACATGTGTGAGATTCTGTGCGCAAGATTATAAGCAAAATATAGAGACCGTGACAAATTGGCTTTCTTCAATAGACTTTAGTTATCAAAAATGTCTCCATTTGGCAGACCAAATTTGATTAGTAAATAAAATGTCACAGCACAGAGTCTTCTGTGCATGTTACAACACAATCACAGGGAATTTATGACAAAGTTATTATTCTATTTTAATTTAAAGCAGAAATGAGCTCTCCCTCTCTCTACATTTCTCTCTCTCTCTCTCTCTCTCTCTGTGTTTGTGTCTCTGTCTGTGAGTTTGTGTGTGTGTAAGTATGAGTCTAACTGTAGAGATGCATGGACACAAGTATGTTGGTGGTACAATTTGTACAATTTGTATTAATTGTGGGTACAAAAGCTGTTCCCATCAGACACCACAGAAAGCCTTGGTATATTATTTATTAGAGACATCTCATGAAGTAACTACATTTTCTAATGAAAAGACTTTTATCTGAGCAGAAATCTGAGTTCTCTATCAATATAATTCTCTCTTCAAATCATTTATTGATTGCTTCCACAGTGCTTAGAAAGAAAATAGCTGATAGACAGTACGTTCTCCCTTGACCTAATTATACATCCCTACCAGCATGTGACAAAAAAGAGCCTGTATCCACTAAACTGGACAGAAATTACCTCACTATCAAAATGACCTTTACTCTTATCTTATTTCTTATATCTTGTTTTATCTGGAGAGCACTTTTGTGTCAAATCTACAATACATACTGATGTGTTCCTCACTCCTGTGTTTGTAACCAATGGTTGTTTATTAGATGAGCAGCTTAAAGATAATTTAGACTTGTTCTTTCTCTTTAGTTCTTAAAGGTGCAGATACAAAATCAGCATTTTCAATACCTAAAACATGCCACATCTTTACATGCTTACAGCTTTGTTTGGACTATTATTTCATTATTACATGTCATGCAGTAAGAGAGGTGAACTCTTAAAAAGAAGGAAAATGCATGCATAGAGTGTGCATACCATCATACCTGAGGTTCACATAATAGCAGTGTGTGACTTCAAAAGGGAATGAAACCTGGACAGAAAGATCCCTGCACAGATTACCTACAAGGTTCATCAATTCATGACAAGAGAACTCCCCTCAATCATGCACCCGCCCATCAATACACACACCAGCCAACGTCAGACACACACACGTATACACACCAACACAAACACAAATAGATTAGATCTGTAGAGGATGCAGTATGATTGCACATTCATTTCCTCTCAAAGTCTCTCTCATTGATTACCATGTCTTACCACTGCTGATGCAAAGCAGAGAAGACCGAAATTGCAGAGTGTGTGTCTGCAACATGTTATAGTCATGTCAGCAAAGCATCTATTACCACGACATTACCAGACGCTTAAAGCAGGACCGGATGCTGCATCAGATTTATCTCTGTCTCTGTGTGTCTCTCTCCCTCTCTTTCACACACACACACACACACACACACCACATCAGAGGTGAATGGCCTGAATGTAACGAGCACAATGAGGTCATAAATTATCTGCTGTCATAGTTTAGATGTTATCAGTTAGGCAGTGGTCATTTTGCCTGAGTAAAACTGAATGATATGACAGCAGCTATTCATTAAAGCATTCTCTTTCTCTCTTCTCCTCTTCCCTTCACGCATGCACATGCACAAACACACACCACATTGTGCCCATTTGACAGCACAAACAGGTTACCATACAGACAAACACAGTCAAACTGTGAACAAACTCTACGATTGTGTGCATGAGCATGCAAGCACATGTGTGCAAAGGCATGTTGGTGCGAGGGACGCAGGGCTCTGTTCGCCCGAAGCTAAACCTCTGTTCAGCGTCTCAGACGCCTTATCAGTGCTCTGCTCTTTGTGTGATGCTATCAGCCATTATTACATGCTGACCCGACACTCCGGTAGATTAATTCCTCCAGCCAGTGATGCTGCACCCTGGCACCTACACCTGCAGACTGTATGCCCGGCACACTCACGTGTGTCCAGATCTGATTCTCTCATTCATTCATGAGTCCTTTCCACAAATGCACTCACACGCTTGTTATCATAACGCTGAGCGATCTGGAGCATGGAGGGTTTTTATTGAGCGTTCCATGAATCTTGTGCGTTTTCAACGCTATCCAAAGGGTTATGCAGAAGTTTAATCCATATGTTATACTGTTTCACTGCTCTGTTAATGTCTACTCTTGGACAGAAATAATGTAATTTATTACTTTTTTGCTGCAAAATAATAAATTGTGCCAAAAGGATAAAAATAAAAGCTAAAAAGCTAAAAGTGTATTTCTCCAAGTATGCTATTATCACACACTTTCATCAGCTGGAATAGGAGATATTGTGCACTTTGACCTTAGGATTGGCCTGAACTGATTCACCCATAAGTAGGCTAATGGAAAATCATATGTGATCTCGGTCCATTGGCTCAGTGACTGATGAGTGTAAGACATGTGCAAGACTTCTGCCTTTGTTACGGTTGCCAGGCTGGACTTTAAAGTGGATGATGGACGAGCAGTGAGATGATCAGCCATGTTACATTTTGCTTCACAGAGCATCTGCCGCCCTGAAAACATCGCACACATGCATACAGCCTCAGAACTCATTCTCACCTCAGGACTCCTCAGTGAGCACAGTACACAAACAAAACACTTCTCTGATCACCTTACAGAGTGCACAACCACTGCTTTAAACATTTCAATCTTCATAAGCTAAACGATTATAAGATCATAGAGAAGTATATAGATGAATATGGTTCTTCAGTTTTGAGCAATTATTGTGTACTGATAGTTTGGTTTATATGATGTCAGATACATACGTTCCACTGATTCCAGTCTGCACACACTAAACAGTGACCTTCATGCAGTATTTTACCTACTAAACTTTCAACCAGTATCTAGTTCTCTGAACATGCTCCACTTTGACAGACTGTGTTCTACCTGTGATGAGGGAGACATGCTTCCTACTGATCTACCCACTGCCATCACATTTTTCATTTTGAATTCCAAACAAAATTTTGATTATGATTTAACTACAGTTAGGGAAGGGTACCAACAATTGATTATACACAAAATACAAAATACCAGGGTGATTTATTAGAGTGCCATTATTATAGGTAATTGCTAATAGAGTAATGATTATTAATAAGTCTTTATTGTATAATCTTTGAGCGATTACTGAGCAGAATGTGTGGTTGTTAATGGCTAGGCTGTTTGGTCTGTCCTATTAAAGCACAATTCATTACTCTTCACAGGGGAAGTCCCCTGGGAGGAGGACACTCAGAGAGAGGGAGAGTTTATAATAGTAGCTTGGTGTGCTGTGATGGAGAATGCAGGTGACAGCGATATGATGTCACAACCAGTCCATCAGACATAGCTACAACTGCAAGGTCAAAGGTCAAGCAGCCTAAGTCCATCTGGAGTACCATGAGAAGACACATGTTCACCCCCCCCCCCCCACACACACATTGAACACTCCCACACCAGAATGCCTGCTTTGTTATGCAAATTACTAGTCACATGTTACGACACCCTTTTAACACATTCACAGCAATTTGTGGCATCTTAATATCAAGCACACACACTAAGATGTGGCAAATGAACACTGTTCAATTGTATATGTGAGTGGAAAGAAAACAGCAAAAAATGGAAAATACTTCTAGAACCTACTATTCTAAGCATATGGCTTACATAAGTCACAATGTGCACAAAAATATTTACTTTGATGTGAAGTAATGAGAAGTCATGAGAATTTCATTCCATATAATCTGAAAGCACAATTCAGTCCAAGTCAAACTACCACAGATACCAATTAAATCAAATCCAGACAACTGTTCAACCATTAGAGGTTTTTCAGCCTAAATCTTATTTACTGCATCTGTACATTATGTTTGAGTATAGCTGAAAATAGCTTTCCTATGTTTCTGTGTACTCAGAAAAGAAAACACATTTATAATGAAAGCCCAATATCAGGACCATGGAGAGCACAGAGAGGTAAGGTGGCTGTGTAAAATTAATATTTATCCTGGAATCCCAAAGAGTATGTGGAAAAAGAGAAAATCAGGTATATACTGTACGTGTTGCATTTACATATTTAACACACAAATTACATCAAACAACATTACAACTCAAATGTAGGCATACATTCACAGTTCACAATGAATTTCAGGGGCAGCTCATGATAGGACATGCATATTATAAAGCAATATAATAACACACCTAATACTTGCTTACAGTCTTTCACTGGGCTAAATTAAATCATTCATAGAGGAATACACAATATGTACTGGCATTTACAATTATTATTTACATTTAATATTTTCTTGCCTCATCTTGCCTGATTTCTAATTGAATTTGAATAGGTGGTGTCTATGTAAAGTTACAAAATTCTGTATGGGTACTAAATGTTCATATGCATGTTTTACTATGCGTGTGTGTGTGTGCGCGTGTACATGCATGGGTGGGTTAAGGGGCTCCCTGTGTGCAGCAGGTCTCTGTGTGTGGCAAAGACTGCACAGTTGCTGTGAGTTCTGTGACCTCCAAGGGGGTGAAAGGTGAAAGGCCTATTAGAGAGCTGGTTAGTGGCTGTTTTAAATAAAACTGATCACACACACCCTCCCCCCACCTGCTCTAATACAGAGACACCTGGTCCAAACATGCATACAGATAAACATACTTAAAGACGGGATAAAAGTGGGATAAGAGAGAGAGAGAAAGAATGGGGAAAGAAAGTCTAGAAGAGCACAGGAAGATTCCCAGGGTGCTTTGCTGCTGCTCTTCTCTTCAGGCCAACAGTTCTGTCTAGACGACTTGTTCTTTGTCCTCTGATATGGTTTTTCTCATTTCTCCCAGTTCATTTCCACCCTAGTCTCCTGTTCTCCCTCTCTCTGCCCCACTGGGTGTAGACAAAGAGGAGGCTCCTCCACTTCCTGAACAAGTCAAGGTCTCGCCATGCAGTGTCACACACACAGCAGGGGTGCCCTCTGATCAGCCACACATGACAGAAGATACACACACACACACATATTACAAATCCCAAACACACAAGTGCAAGCTGCCATGATTAGAGCCCAAATCCCAAAATAGAAGCGCATCTGTTTCCAGTATACCTTAATCATCTCTGAAAGAAATTGTTGCTGATTCATTTTAGCAGTACTGTAATTTAATGCACCTTTAATAAATGATCTTAATGAGACTGTAAAATGACTATTATGACTATTCCTAAATATGTTTATGCTTGTGGATATGTTGAAGCAATGAGCAATTATCCAGCTGCTTGGTCAGGGATCATCTGATTGTCTTATTGCATCTCATCAACATGCAAAGATTCATTGTCAACAACACCATGTGTTTTTAAGTGAGCAGCAAATTGACCAGCCTATGGGGACTCCCACATTCTCCAGCAGAGTTACCATGACACCCGTTACCCATTCAAGGTACCAAAGCGAAGTCGTGTGTGTGTGTCTGTGTGTGTGCGTGCATGTGTGTATGGATGTGTGTGTGTGTGTTAGAACAGTGAGCGTTCAGCTTGAACATCCTGTTAAGTGTGAGGCGTTCAGTAGGAAAAGCAGCCTAATGAGTCCCCTGAATGAGCTCATATCCCAACATGGAGGAGCTTTAGCAGCCTAGAACCACCATCAGGCCATACAAACCGCATGGCCACGGGTTTCACTTCCCATTGCAAGGGCTGAAGGTCATACTGCTCACTGGTCAAAACCTGCACAAGCCACCGGTGTAATTAATGATGATGCATATAGCCATGATCCTCAGGTCCAAGAAACCAGATGCTGCGCAATTCCTCTGAAACACCTGATTCCTCAGGCAGCCGTTAAATCCTTTATAAATGGAGACATGCATAAGAGAAAAGGAATCACAGTTGTACAGGTTGTTCGGAGGACCTCACACAGAGCCTCCATCCTGAACACATCATTGAGCTGAATGATTTGAAAGTTTATTTCTACATAGTTCGAAAATGTCAAAGAGAAAGTGTAAACATAGATATAATGGACAGTATCAAGACAAAGTATTATATCTTACTATGTCAGGTACTGCTTAAACTAACACTTCCTAGCACCTTTCCACCAAGTTATCATCAGCTCATTCATCATTACAGCTGGGTCTTTTAAATTTGTAGGGACTGCCAAATTTAACACACCCAGCATTGATGAGAGAACCAGCTCCATCACAAGAAAACGCATCAAAATCAGGTACCTTCTGCAGACAAGATGCAACCACCCAGATTCATCAGCAGCAGTGATAACGGCATAGAGTGTGTGAAGAGAGCAGTGAGTGAGGGCAGCTGTAGAGTGTATCATAAGACACATGTGTAGCAGATGTCCAGTGCCTATGATCTGTGATCTTGGCAAGCTTAAATCCTATGTTGTGGCATATAATATATTCAAATGACCTCAATGACTCTCTACATCACATTGAAGTGCCACGCTAACCACAGAACAGCAACACTGCCCTCAATGGTGAAATGTGACAGTCTAGCACTGTTCTCAGAAATATTAATAATGAGAAATAACCAATCAAGACATGTTATTCGATATTATAAGATATCAAATCCCATCACAATGAGAGTGCTGAATTGCACAGCAAACGTGCTGAACTGAGTGCTTAAGTAACACCTGCAATGCTAATTTAACACAGATGAACACCGAAGGGATCGACCCACCACTGGGGGTTTTGCTGTGTCCTACTGCAGCAGCTCCACTGTGTGTGTGTCAGTGAAGGTGATGGCAAGTCTTTCTACTTTTACCCAGCCGCGGTGCTGTTATCTAAAGCTGCAGACGTGACTACTAATTAATTGAATATTGATTCTAACAAGAAATTATTCAACCTGATTCAAAAGGTTTTTTTTATGCAAACCCAATAAATTCTGTGGTAGATCCAGACATAACCATCATTGGAATAATTGCATATGCCACCTTTTTTGCGAATTATGGGGTATAATTGGCTATAATTGTATACGTCACCTTTTTGTGAGTTATAGGGCATAATTGGGTATAATTGTATAGCCAAATTTTTCCTGCTGAATTAACAAATACAGCATGTGTGCCAGAAAGATTTATGTCCAGTCTGATAATGTGTGTTTTTGCTGTGTCCACGTAAACTAGTGAGCTAAACAAGTAAGCAAAACACAACACAAAGCAGACCTCTCTCTCACACACACACACACATTTAGTTACACTGCATTTTAATGGCCCATTAACGCAGAAAGTGCTATGTGTGTCCTTGGTGAACTGATGGAATGGCCTTGGTGACCCTGACCTCTGGACAGGTGGCTGTAGCACCATTTAAAACCAGCTATTTGACCCCCCCACTCGCACCCTTTAAACTCCAAAGCCCCCCTGTGCACCTGCACAGCAACAGAGCACAACACGGCCAACCATCCACCAGCTCGACACAACCAAAATGTAACTCCCTCCCCTCCTGCCAAACCCAGACATGGGCGCAGGAGAGTGACACTAAACCATTCTGCAATGTAACCGTAAGGACTCCCTGCACACACACGTACAGACGCACTGACACGCAAGCACAACACACTAATGACACCTCTCCACAGTGAGCACTACACCTGCATCCACGCCCCTCATCCGGATGGAGAAGACAGAGAGGTGGGCAGCCCATGGGCCCAATGTGTGAATATGTGGTGAGTCTCTAGTACTTTGACTGACAGAAAGCAACCAGGCAGTGAAACTATGCTTTAAAGCGCCTGCAACCACTGTCCCACCCCATCCTGCTCCCTCCCACTCAACGAGATTAATGATGAGCACTGGGATTCCAGCACTGACAGAGCTGCTCCAACCATAGGCTGCGTCAGGAGAGCCATTGTGAATGGCTGTTGGCATATACGTGTGTGTGTGTGAGTGAGTGGGTAATCAGAAGCTGGTAGCCCAGTATAAGCCCTGCGGCGGAGATAGGCGGGGTGACAAAGCACAATCATGCAGAGAGATGGTGAATCATATACATGCGAAGAGCTGCAGGTACGCTCAGGTGTGCAAGGTAGGGAGGAGCTGTGGAGATGTGTCGAAGGAGGACACATCACAACACGTTAGGTCTCTGACTTCAGAAGGAAATCGTCTACAAACACAGACATATATCTATATATATAAAGCCTATGAATGCCTCAAATTCAAAACACTAAAGCTCTCAACTGAACTTGAGTATAGTTAAACTAAAGCTCTCACACAGGTTCACTTAGCACACCACACCTCAGAAAAATCACCTTTTCAGTGGCCCAGTGTTGTAAAAGCCATACTTTATTAAAATTCTATCAGTTTCAACTGATGGTGAGTATATGACAAATATATTAATACAAGAATACGTATCTTGAATTGAAAAAAGAAGCTGGTATTTTCTGATATCTTACAGAGCATTTTCATGATTATTTATCCTATTCTGATGATGATGTTGCATGATGTCATACACTCCCTTATGTAAATGCTTTTGATAAGGATGGAAACCTTACAGCATCTAGTTTTACTCTATAATTCTTTCTTGTCAGAAACAAACCACTAAAAATAATACATAATTATAGTAAATATGAAAGTGTAAATTTCACAACACACAAAATGCCCTTTTTCTTATATTAGTCTAGTGCCAGAAAAAAAAAAAAGAAGTATTGACAAAGTACTGTTTTACTGACTCTGTAGATTGTCGGATCCATGTGTACAATGCGATTTAAGAACATTCGTTCTGTTTATACCCGATTTAACATGGAATTTTACATGAGATATAAGCCCCCCCCCAGACCCTTTTGTTCTTTTACAGGCAAAGACCAAAGCCTGCCAGTGGAGTGTGGGTGTTGTGAGAAGCATACCTGTACGCATATGTCTGGAGAAATTTAACGGGTTGTATACAGCTGCAAAAGCAGACAGTGACCTCAACAGAGGAACACTTGAACACACACAGTGCTTGATTTACTCTGTGTTCTTTCTCTTTCTTTCTCTCGCTCTCTCCCTCTGTGTGTGTGTGTGTGTGTGTGTGTGTGATCCCATGAGAATTCTGCTGCCCTGGTGGTTCATGGTTTTCACCATTGTAAATTGCATTTTCAGTGCTTCTCTAAATCAGAAACAGAGCTTAGCAACCTCGGGCCATGTGTGTGTGTGTTTGCACACCAACCATTAGACAGCATCACAGATAAAAAAATGAAGTGATGAATGAATTATAAAATGAATGAATTATATTTTTTAAGTCTGTTATGATAAGGTTTAAAGTATAATTAGGTCTGAAGAATAAGTAGGCTACTTTGTCCATATTGAAGATCAATAGCAAGGGTGGGTAGAGAGGGATAGAGAGAGAGGTTATAACTTGCAGAGCAGCGCAACCTGGTGGTGAATAAGCACCCTTCCACTTGCATTGTAGAGATTTGTATTAAATTGAAACAATAATACTTTTACACTCACCGGCCACTTTATTAGGTAGACCTTGCCAAAACCGGGTGGGACCCCCTCTTGCCTTCAGAACTGCCTTAATCCTTCGTGGCATAGATTCAACAAGGTACTGGATACATTCCTCAGAGAGTCTGGTCCATATTGACATGATAGAATCACACAGTTGCTGCAGATTTGTCGGCTGCACATCCATGAATCTCCTTTTCCACCACATCCCAAAGGTGCTCTATTGGATTGAGATCTGGTGACTGTGGAGGCCATTCGAGTACAGTGAGCTAATTGTCGTGTTCAAGAAACTAGTCTGAGATGATTTGCGCTTTATGACATGGCGCGTTATTCTGCTGGAAGTAGCCATTAGAAGATGGGTACACTGTGGTCATAAAGGGGTGGACATGGTCACCAACAATACTCAGGTAGGCTGTGGCATTGACTCAATTGGTACTAATGGGCCCAAAGTGTGCAAGGAAAATATCCCCCACACCATTGCACCACCACCACCAACCTTTTTCCAATCTTCTATTGTCCAGTTTTGGTGAGCCTGTGTGAATTGTAGCCTCAGTTTCCTGTTCTTAACTGACAGGAGTGGCACCCAGTGTGGTCTTCTGCTGCTGTAGCCCATTCGCCTCAAGGTTGCCGTTCTATCAGCTTCTCCATTCTGATGCCCAGTTTGAACTGCAGCAGATCGTCTTGGCCATGTCTATATGCCTAAATGCACTGAGTTGCTCCCATGTGATCGGTTGATTCGACATTTGCGTTAATGAGCAGTTGGACAGGTGTACCTAATAAAGTGGCTGGTGAATGTATTTGCTGCAGCAGCAGAATAGAACAGGCATGTTATCGTAGTCTCACTATGAAGCAGATTCACTTTTTATTTAATTATACTGGGATTTAATTTTTTTTTTTTACTGATTTAGCACTGTAAACCTTTCCCACTGACCAGGAGTGAGCCAACATCTGCTGCACTATAGAGCCTCCTTAAAAGCTCCAGCCTTGACTCGCCTGAATGACAGATTCCTCGGTTCAGTTTTGTGTTGTCATATCCACTTTACACTCTGTAGATTAGTGCTGTACTTTGTCCGTCATGCTTTCCTACACATGTAGAGGCAGCACAATAGGCCGCAAGGCTGAATTCAGCTGTATCTACAACTGTAAACAAGCTCACACGATGTCTGTTCTCAACGTGTCCATTTTCGCTCCGCTGCCTTCCTACGCTGTTAAGGTGCACTCTCTCTCTCACCGGTCTCTCTGGTAATGAAAGGTGTCAGAGGAAGTGCAAGAGGCTCACCAAACAACTGACTTAACCACCATTCTGTCAAGCAGAGCATGTTCGCAAAGAGGTTTTCCTGCTGTTCCCGCTCAGACCCCAGAATGAGCAATTTAACAGAACCCTTTCACAGCGAAGAGCTCATGAGAACCATCAAATCAGAAAGAATTCGGTCACAAAACCAGGCGATACGCTTAGGTAGCCTTTTATGCAGTAAAATCATTTTGGAGTAATTCAGCAAAGTTGTTGACTGAAGTAGTGTAAATAAAGCTATTGTGTTTCACAGGCTAAATATGGAGGAGGCTTAATCGTTGCTTCCATAAACACGAGATGTACAGCTTGTAGAGTCAGAGTTCAGGAGATGGAGCGATCGAAGAGCTTTGTCTACGGGGGTTTCGCCCCAAGCCGACTTAAGCCCTCCGGCACACAACAGACGCCGCTGCCCCTCTGAGCTGATCTCCACTTCTGCACACTGCTTATAGATCCACTGTACTCTCTGGAGCTGCAGGCAGAAATATGTGGAAAGGAATGACAATGGGTGTAATTATACTCATAAAGTAACACGCATGACACCCTGACAGGGCTGATGTAAAGGTCAGGATGGCATTGTACAAAATTCTCCTGTTTAAACCAGGAAGGGGAATTGTTTAAGGGATTTGTTAAGGAAAATTGTGTTCAGGTCATCCAGAGTTTAATTTGCCAAACCACGTAAAATCGTATTTCTGCAATGAAATAAAATAACAATGATTGAACTGTTATGTCTAATTTAATAACCAGCATAGCCTTTAGTGCCTTCCTTAAATATTGATGATTGAAATGTATCTTTTAAATGTGATTGTCTTCTTATAGGACGGGAAACAAGACTCCTCACTCCATTCCAGAGAAACAGAAGCAAATCTATAACTTTTCAGCTTCACCGACAGTAGGATTTTACCTCAGAGGACGTCTGCACGTCTGCGTTGTGAAGGTGAGGCCCACCGCTCCTCCTCCTGGACAAGAAAACAGGCTGTGTGTTATTTTTCAAGACTTACTTGGTAAGAATATACTGCTGAGAACAGAGAGCAAAATAAGTGTTGTATGTTACCAACTTATCACACACATCAGTGCAACATGGGGAGGCCATTACCCACAGGATCATGGTCTTTGTGACCTCATTCTCTTACAGATGCACTTAGCTGGAAAACTGATTTGATACAGATATAAAGACCATATGCTTAAACAAGAAGAAACAAAGCAAACCCTGTGTAATGTGCATGATATATCACACCCTATGGTGCATCTGAATCACAGCTGCTAATATATTTAAAAAATAATAAAGTATATAAAATTTCACTAACTAAATCTAAATCTAACTGGTATCAACAACCAGTTTGGAGGATACTAAACTGAAGGTCTTCATTAGTTAAATCATAAGTGTTTATCAAAAACTAGGAGTCAACTAAAGGAAAAAATATTAATAGTGTTGACTGTGACATTCCTCATGCTAAATCTGATCAGATGATTATCATGTTTGTGATTAATTACCACATCCTTAAGGTGAAGTGCTGATCTGTTTTCATTTTTTTTGTGAAGTGCTCTAACACTGGCAGTGTGACACAACCCCCAGTGCTTTCTGGGTAAAAGGTTTCTGACAAGAGGGCAGATACAGTTCTCCTGTTGAAGTAGAATGTGTGTTTGTGTATGAGCACGCTCCCCCCTCAGCAGAAGAGGTCTCCCTCCTCTCGAACACAGGCATCAGACATACATAGCACATAGTGCACTCTATAACTCTGGCCATGTTTCAGTGGTTAAGGACTACTAACAGGAAACAGTCTAAAATAACTTTTTTTCCACCTTGAATTGAAAGGTGGAGAAAAAGAAAATCAGAGCTAGACATTTTTGCAGTGTTTCATAGCAGACTGGTAAAATTTTCTCTACTCTTGGCAGGTTTCCTCAACAATCAACATCTGAGAAGCAATTGCTAAAAGACCCATGTTACAATAGCATTAAAAACAAAAGGATATAGATGTTTATTTTGAGCCGTGGAAGGCATTTGTTTGTAAAATCATTCATCTTAAATCTTTACCATCCATAACATACATTAATCAATAATACATTTTGAATACAACACTTGCAAAAACAATGAAATATCCCCTCATTATGCATTCCACTTTGTCCTTTAATTTCATCCAGTTTCATTTAAATAGAGGTAATATCATACAAGAAATAACATCCCTTCCTTTTCATAACAGCAAATTCCTACATATGCAAAAGACCCTCAAACTCAGAGGGCTAATCAGAATCATAAGTGGGTTTAATTATGGTGTCCCTTTAAAAGCGTTGAATTCAGTCATATAGCTCTCAGAAACACAGCTGTAATGTTAAGGCTGAGGCAAACAGTGGAATGTATTTGGAAAAACTGAGCATATTACAGGACAAAAGACACCGCTTGTATGACACGCAGGACCTGGTTATGTAATTCTAATTAAAGCAGAGGGAGAAGGCTAATAATGAAAGCTTAGTGGTTAAGATGTAGTCATGTATAGGTTAATACACTTATATTGGTTAATAAATACCTGTTCTAACACTGATTATACTCCTGCTCCCTCACACAGGTATCTCACGTGTGCACAGAGTACTGAGAGCGGGAATCGCGCAATAATCGCACACTTAAAACAAAACATCATAAACCCTGATAAATGTATCGCAATTGTACTGCTTGCCTGTGGACTGCAGAAATTAAATCCTAGGATGGAACCATAGCTCCATGGTTTAAATGTGAAACTGTGCCTATATTTTACCTGTAATTCTAGATAAAAGAAAATGGACAAAACACCGACATCACGTTCAAAGAAAATCACCAGAATCACCAACGCAGCATAAAGCGCGCAGTATCGACCAGGTGACGGATGAATGATTTGGTTGAGTCCAGCTGGATAAGTAGGAGTCAGTTTGGCACATGGTGGCCAGCGGTTTGAGCAGTGCTTTAAAGTGAACACGTGGATATGCTAAAAGGATGAACCTGGAGACCAGAGATGTTTCGGTCCTGCCCAGGTCCAGCTTTCTTCAGGCCCGGAGATGCAGCCACAGAACAAGCACCGATCCCCAGACGGTCCCACCCAAAATACGCAGACGGCAGCTCCTCCTGCTGCATCTGCTGGAAAGGTCCGTGTGGGTCCTGATTTTTTCCTGCACACATCTTTTCCCCTTCCTGATGCAGTAAGGGGGCTCTTAATCCTGGTGAATCTTCTCTTGAATTACTTTACACTCGTACTGCGGAGGGGGATAGGAAAGAGTTCCATTCATTTTCATTAGTAATGCAATGTCAAGTGAGTACACCAATTTGAGATGGTCAGACTGCTGCCTTTAACAAGACGCTGCATACGCAGCATGGCAGAACGTGCATATTAATGTGTGCACTTACAAGAGCAAGCTGTCGCCCTATGTTGCCCATGGTTATCACACCAGCAAAGAAGATGCAGGGCAGCCAAGAACGGATGTATAGAAAGTCAGGAGAGGTATACCTACACACACACACACAATTTTCAGTGAAAATCCAGCAGCTCCTCAAAAGTCCTAAGAGTCTAGTCTAGACCTCCCTGCTTACAGATGTGTTTACGTGTGTACAACAAAGTGACTTAAGGAGAGAAACAGAGGAGCAAAGAGAGACTCACTGAAACACTCCGTTGTACACCAGGAGCTGCGTGGCGAGGGTTGCGAGCATTGCTATGGCAACCCCCAGACCAAAGCCACTGCGTGACCTATCAAACGTCCACCACAAGCCTACAGACAGCGCAGCCAGCGTCAGAGACAGCTGCACGTTGTTTGCAAAGTCTACTTTCTGTCAGACGGTATGTTAAAGAAAGGCCACATCACACACTCTGGTTTCTGCTGCAATGAAACATGGGTGCGAGATTGTATTATTTCTGACTTCACTGCAGTATTTCTAATTAAGTACAATTCCACTCTCAAACCTTCGGGGAAGATTCAAGGCAACAATGATTCATGTGAATGTACACACACAGTCTCAGAGTCACAGGTTAAGAGAGACAGATGCAGCCCCTGACTCAATCATCTGACTCACCCACATTGGGAGGTCTCCATCTATGCCTCTGTTGTGAAGCAGAGCAACAAATGGCTGCACTTTGTGTGCGAGTGTGTGTGTAGACAGCCGTGTGTGCGATTGGTGCGCTCTCATGGACACAGAAGGATACAGCGCTGGCATGGTTGATTCCCACAAACACAGCCACGCAGCGCATCACACTGGACCACTCGCGCTTAAGCTTATGGGGCTCTCCCAGTCGCCTGTCTATACATGGATACAGCAGGCCTATCAGAGCTGAGTGAAAGGGAAAAAAAACTGAATTCATACATTTACATATCCTCAGTGATTGACAGTTCCATGTTAAAATATGGAATCCAGAACACCAGCAACCACAGTAACATGTTGCTGAAGTCGATGACATAGTGACTGTTACCTGACACAGTGCCGCAGCAGGGCGGGACCCACCACGCTGAGGAGAAGACGCTGCTGATGACGTCAGGGGGGAAAAGGGTGACGTTGCGCTGCACCTGCAGCAGGTTCAGCACCAGGGCCAGGAACACGCCCACCCCGAACAGCATGGCCCCCCGGATGAGGAGGTTAGTTGTGCGGTTTGTTATCACACTTATATACGGGCCCCGCAGGGCCACCCCATTCCCACTCGATGCTCCAGCTTCTGCCATAGCTGCTATGATGAAGGAAAACCTAAATAATGCACAGCCACTCAGCCCGAGCCGTGGACGTCAGCTCACTTCACACCACACCTGAAAAACACAAACCTGTGTCACGATGCTGCCCAGATGTAACAGTAGATAGCAAGCAGAAGCGTTAGAATTTCACAAAATGAGAGTAATAACCATTATTGATAAAAACAGAAAAGTAAAAGAATCGGTAATGCATCAAAATGGCTTGGTTGCTCACTGTAGGCTTCTACTTTTACAAAAGAATTCCGGCTTGCCCCATGAACTAAACCCAGATCATCAGAGCAGCAGTTGCTTCTACTAAAAAAAAATTCGATCACTAGCTAGCCAGGTGATTACATCTTTTTATCAAGTTCACTTTCGATCCCCATATACCATCGAAAAGAAGTAAGATTTACTCGGTTAGTTTAAATAAGAAAACATTGATAAAACAATTTGCAGCAAACGGCAAACTCATAATTACGACAGGCCACATCATCAAGAACCCGAGGCCTATCAGAAAACGGTCCTAGCTATCGCTAACCTAGCTAGTTACATTAGCCATAGGTGGCTATATAATTAGCCAGCTATAAGATTCAGACAAAGCTAAGTTACAATGTTTTATAACAGCTAGTTAACTATTTACTTAAATATACGTATGAGACAGTGGCATCATATGCACTCAACAAAGGACGGTGTATTGTACACAGCATTAAGCAATTCTGTTTAGTTGATAACTTAGCTAACGTTAGATGGCTAACTAGCTAGTTGGCCGACAGTAACTTGAGCCTTGTTAATGCTAGCTAACTAGCTAGCCCACATAAAAGGTGCTGTTTAAAGGGACAACCGATTTGCATTATTTCAACAAAAATAGCTCTTCTTCACCCACCATTTTTAAAATTTCCCTCAAGTGAAGATAAAAGGGTAGTCAAATCCAAGGCGATAAGTGTATTGCTAACGCCAGCTTGTATTTACAATATTATATCAGTGCCAAGTCTGCGTACTTTTGTTTAGTTAAAATACTTCCGCTGCTCTGGGAATGGTGAAGCCACCAACCAATGAGAGTGCGCGTTTGTGACGTAATTACGTCACCCAAACTTCAAATATCATACTAGAATCGCGAGATGAAAACTGATTCAATGTGTCCATTTGCTCTTTGAATTAATTAATAACAATTAATAATTTACGTTGGGGGTGCTGAATGGTGATTCATTGTGGTTCTTCTGATTCCAACGTTTTAGGCTTCTTAAATGTACTGCCTTTATGTGTGTAACCAAATGAATATGTAAATGATGAGTAACCAAAATGTTTCCACAAAATGTTTCCACTTCTGTATTTAAGTGGCTCAGTGTGTCAGGGCTTTAGAAGTATTTTATTAGAAGGGTGTTTTGGGGTAAAAATGAACGTCTCCCCTTTAGTGGGGCATCATACCTACAGATTTATTACAACAGCAAAATACTATCAAGGAATTGTCACTATTACAATAGGGCTGTACGTGTCTTTTTCTTTAAAAAAAATAATCCCATATATAAAGGAAAGAGAATATAAAATAAAAGGTACTTTTTTGGCATCTGAGACCCTGCATACTCCTGCTACCACCTTCTCACTCTCCTCTCCTCCAGACAACACCATAGGTACTCGAGCGCCCGTACTTCCAGACTGAAGAACAGCATCTACAGCGCAACATACCTCATGAATCAATCCGCCAGGATAAGACATATTCTCAAGTATGAGACTATATTTTAAATACGCATGTGTGAATCTTAATCACGTGAAGCTGTTATTTTACCTTTATAAAGCTGTTTTATTCAGCATTGACATACTGACATGTTTGAACTTAATTGCATATAGTATAGTGCACTGCTGTCACTTTACACTCCACTGTTCGGTGACTACGCTGCCACTTAAAAATGACAACTATACATATGAGGACGGACGCACAGATTTACACCCCGAGACGTCAAAGGACGAGACCCATGCACACAAGATGTGCACAATGCACTGCTTCTTTACACATACCTATCTATCCCTTTTTAATTTGTATATTTTCTATTTAATTACTTATTACTTCTGTCTAGTTTGGTGCGACCATCTTGCTGAACACGTACATTAGCTCCTTGGGAACGCACGTGACTCTTGTCAGCATTTGTCACGTGACAACACCTTAGCAATATGGCGGCAACCTCTGTTTTTCAGAGAGTGAGAACGGGCTCTAAAATTGGTGCTCAGTATGATCAAGAGGGAAATATCATCCAGGTATGAATAGTTTATAATTATTTTAAAATACTCAAATGCCAATACGTATTAAACATTTTAGTGTTTACCTTGGCTGTCACTTCTAATGTCGTTGCTACTGATCTAGCTAGCTAGCCTTCCATTGGTTACTGCCAGTAGCTGAAATTAAGATGCTAACTAGCCAAGACGAAATCAAACAGAGGTAGCTACCTAAGAAGATTCGATATTCTAACTAGGTATATTCCAGTGGTATTTGTAGTATTAGTATACAGTGGTATTTCTATGCACAACCTCGATCTACGTAACCAAATACGCTGTAAGACGTATCTAGTTAACCCACTGGGTGGCTCTGTGACTTAAGACTTCTCAACCAATCTATTCTAATTTAAGCCAGTCTAATTAGCTTTAATGTGCTGATCTTGGATAGGTACTTGTATGTATACTTAGCTGGCTAGTCACTCGTGACTTGTACATGAACTGTATGTTACAAGTGAAGTGAGAGCCCTAAACTGTGTCTTTCATGTGTGGTACAGGTTGAGACACGTGAGGATGAAGAGCAAAGTATCAAGCTGGCAGAAATACTCGAGCTGTTGCTGGCGGCTGGTTATTTCAGAGCACGCATTAAGGGACTCTCACCCTTTGATAAGGTATATATAACAGATTCTGACTATCCCCCCCATACTGCCTTTACTATTTGCAACATCTAGCACTCCCCTACTTTCTACTACTTCATTTTAATCCTGACAGGTGGTTGGAGGGATGACATGGTGTATCACAACTTGCAACTTTGATATAGATGTTGATCTGCTTTTCCGAGAAAATTCTACAATTGGCCAAAAGATGTAAGTTTGATTTTGTTTAGCAATCGTCAAGTGTTATAGTTGTAGCTCAAATTACCTTTGACCTAGAATACCGCTGAAGGAATACAGGAAACAATCACACTTGAGGTTCAAAGAGCTCTAGGTGTGGATCGGGCTTTGATCATTGTCATCATGTAGGCAAGCATCAGGGTTTTAAATCTGATCTAGGCAGCTACTGGAAGCCAGTGAAGGGAAAATGGAAGACTAGTCATTCTGGTACATTCTGGATCAGGTGTAGAGGTCAAATAGCCTGTAGAGGAAGACCAGCACATAGCGAGTTGCAGTAGTCTAGCTTTGAGAAACTTTGAGTCATTTTATTTCCCTGCCGGTTTGTAACTGGCATAAATGACTTTTGAGGAAGGCTTACAACTCTATGAATGAACACCCACAAGCCTTACTGATTACAAAAATCTCTTAGTCTCCCACTTTCAAACTTAGCTAGACTACAATGGAAGCTAGCTCTAAGCCCATCACAGGGGCCTGAGGTGATTTCTTTGTTCTGGTTTCCCTATAGAGCTCTGACGGAGAAGATTGTTTCCGTGTTGCCCAGGATGAAGTGCCCCCACAGACTGGAGCCGCATCAGATCCAAGGGCTCGACTTCATTCATATCTTCCCTGTTGTACAGGTGAACATGCAAAGAACCTGATGTCTCGTACTGACATCTCACACTGATATGTTTTTGTGAATCATCATTGTGTGTCTGTGTGTTTTGCTTCTGCTTGTGTGAGGTTGTGAATGCTTCTGTTTGCCTTCGCTACAGTGGCTGGTGAAGCGTGCAATAGAGACTCGGGAGGAAATGGGAGACTACGTGCGCGCGTACTCCATCTCACAGTTCCAGAAAACACACACCTTTCCCGAGGTGAGAGCACATTCCAATTGATGTATTCACAAACAGGGCAGTGTGTGAGCACAGTGTAGGGAATAATTCTCCGAGTTTAGTTACAGAGAGATGGTTTCTCATCATTGCACCACTGAAACGACCAGATCAAAACAGCATGTTTGTTTCTGAGTATGTGGACGAGTGTTTTTGATATCACAATAGGATGAGGAGTTCGAGCAAAGGAAGGAAAAGGCGGTGAGGACAGTGGTGGATGTCTGTGTGAGTATCCCTGTTCGCTTTGGCTCTGCAGGCTGTGCGTTTCTGTGCTATTTGTACCCGTTTCCTGGAGATCTGTGATCATTTGTGTGTGCCTGCGTGTAGGAAGCGTATGCTCCTCAGAGGCGATATAAGAGACAAGCTGATGCAGGAGAGCTGCTGGATGAAGAGTCCAGGGTTCACTCCACCCTGCTAGAGTATGGCAGGTAAATAACACGCACCAGCACACGCACACACACCTTTTACTCCAGTCCTTCCCTTTCTCCATGCCTCACTGTCACTCATCCATTGCATCTTTTGTCAGCCCTTCCTTTCAGCCTTACACTATAGTTATTTAAAGTCATACAATATATTTTAAATATATTAAATAAATAGAAAAAATTTACATTTTCATTTCATGGTATTGTTTTCTGTGATAAGTCTGTGACTTGTACCTGTGGTCCATGATTTCAGAAATCTGGCTGTTACTCTGTCTGAGCTCTCATTACCTGCTCTCCTCTTCTGCCATCTCTCTTCACATCTTCTCTTCTCCTCTCCTGTCATCTCTCTTCACATCTTCTCTTCTCCTCTCCTGTCATCTCTCTTCACATCTTCCCTTCTCCTCTCCTGTCATCTCTCTTCACATCTTCCCTTCTCCTCATCCTAATCAGTCCATGCCTAACCATTTCCTTCTACCTGCAGTAAGTATGTGTGTGTTTGTGTCAGATCTACTGCTACCGACAGCATGATAAATAAATAAAACAAAGATAAATAAGACAGAAAGTGTTACATTTTGGCTACAGAGAACATTTTGTTTCTTGAATTAAATGTTTTAGAGAGTGCGGCATGAAGGCTTAATGTAGATGTGTATTGTTACTGTGTGTGTTGTGTGTGTGTGTTTGTTTGATTGTTTTTGAGCTGCTTTACCTCTCCTGTAATGGCTTCCATGTTTTTGAAAAATATACATGTACTATACACATACTTAACCTAAAAAAATACAATAAAATACCCTTTTTCTCCCTTTGGACAGGCGTTATGGTTTTAGCAAGCATTCTAAACCAGATAAAGTAAGTGTTATGCAACAGCTCACGCATTCCCTGCACTGATGTTCTGGTTCCTCTAAAATGTCTAGTTATTCTGACCTTATTGCTATGCAGTGCGGTTGTTCTTGATAATGCGCTCTCTAATATTCTGCAGGCTGAAGAAAAGAAGCTCCAATTGGCCCACGGTGCTCAGGGCCCGCCCCCTGGCATGGCTGAGGTGTCTGAGGAGGAGGACCTACAGGCTGCTGAGGAGGTCAGTCACTTGACCCAGCTACACTGACGAGTTCAAATTTCAACAGGCGTGTACGTGAACTCACTGGCAGTTTTTAATGTGGCTACATGACTGTGATGCTGTACAGCAGTGGTCCATATATCTGAATGGATAAGTGCGTATCGTGAAGGCCGTGGTTCTCTCGTAAACTGGGCCCCTGTTTGTCGAACGTGTGTGTGTGTTTCCCCATCCAGCTCCGCATCAAGGCTCTTATGACAGGAATGGCTGCCATGGCAACAGAAGAGGTACAGTAAGCATCGCTGCTGCCTTCCTGTTTACGTTAAAAGTAAAGAATGTCCAAATGTTTCTGGCACCACGGGGTGTGACCTTGAGTGTGACCCTCTCTCGACCTCTCTTGGGTTCGCCGTAGGGGAGGCTGACCGCAAGCACAGTGGTGCAGATTGTGGGGCTGCAGTCAGAAGAAATCAAGCAGATTGCTTTTGAGTACGCCGAGAAGGTGAGAAGCCTTCCCTCACATTTACTCCACCACGGACTCTGCAGTGGCTTTGAATTTGTGCTTAGGAAAATCAATTATCCTTGCTGCTACGTAGGTTTAATTCTAGGCTTTTCTTTTGTAAGCAGTACACGTGTGTGTGTGTGTGTGTGTGTGTTACTCCCTATAGGCAGAACGCTCTGCAGAGGATCGTCCGGAGCAGTATGGTCCTGTCCAGCAGCACCGCCGCATGGTCACATCACTGAACAAACAGATTCAGCAGCGGAACAAAGAGCTGCAGGAGGTAACATACAGTATACCAACACACACACACACCCATAAGTGTTTGGAGAGGTTGCCTGAAGTCTATTCTGTTAGATCCGCTTCATCCTGTGGTGTGATTGTGGTGATCCAGATGCAGGTCAAACAGCAGGAAGTGAGAGCAGCCTGTGAAGAGGCCAAGAGCAAACTAACTGAGGTAACACACACACACACACACACACTACGCTTAAAAACACATCATGCACTACCACAGCTGAAGGTCTAATCACAGATGTATAAACATGTCCTAAATTTGTGGGGAAAAAAATAACTTTTTTTCCACAAGTTGCAGTGATCTGGTGCACTGCAGGTTGCTGTGTGTGTGACAGCAGAGAGTTGGCTACTGCTTTTCATAATGGTAATGAAAAGACCAATGTGTGTGTGTGTGTTCGTAGGCCACAGAACTGGGTGAACGCCTGCAGAAGGAGCTCAGCACTCTGGCCGATGTGGAAGCTCAGGCCGACTCTGGGTAAGCCTCTCTTCCGGATTCATGTCCTTCTCTTGCGGAGTGCGAGGATGCGGACAGGGTGTTGTTCCGCGGTACGACGCGAGTGGCGTGTGTGATGTGACCGTGTGCTGCTCTCCGTAGTCTGCTGGAGAAGCTGCGTGCCCTGGTGGCCATGAACGAGAACCTGAAACATCAGGAGCAGGAGTTCCGCGCACACTGCCGCGTGAGTCCCAGACGCCTCCGTGCTAATGGTATTCGCTGCGAGCCTTCACTTCTGGAGTGGTGTGAATGGAGAAAATGATGCTTTTCTGTGTCTCCAGGAGGAGATGACCCGGCTGCAGCGGAGTATCGAAGACCTGAAGACTGAGGTTGGAGACGAGGCAGATGATCAGAAGGTCCTGAAAATATAGCACTATACACAGAGCAAAATAAGTGTGTCTAACAAGGTGTTAATAGACACAAGATGCCATGCATACATGCTCTCACCATGCGTTCCTCCATCCCTCCTCCCTGTTGTGTTGTAGGAGAGGAACCAGCTGATAGACCAGCAACACGGGGCCGACCGGGACAAGCTGCAAAAGATCCGCCTGCTGATGGTACAGCTGTAGAACCAGCATTACACCTGCTTACTGAGTGGGAGAGACCCCGGTGACTCACACCATTGTCTCTGCTGCCCTCTACAGGCTCGTAGGAACCGGGAGATCGCCATCCTGCAAAGGAAGATCGATGAGGTGCCCAGCAGAGCTGAGCTCACACAGTACCAGAAACGCTTCATTGAACTTTATAGCCAAGGTGTGTTGTGTTCCTTGTTTGAAGCGTAATTTTCATTATTAATACACTCTAATGGACTCTGAATCATGCACTTATTAAAATACTTGGCAAACGGCCGTGAGATATTGCTAATCTTTCTCTATTCAGTCTCTGCAACTCACAAAGAGACCAAGCAGTTCTTCACTCTCTACAATACACTAGATGATAAGAAGGTGTACCTGGAGAAGGAGGTAAATGAGCTCATGGGTTATTGAAATGATTGCTCTAATATTTGTCATAGAAACATCATAAACATATATAGAGTCTAATGGTACAGGACAGGACCCACAGCTGAACCATCACACCTAAGGAGAGTCCATGTAGGCGTAGTCTAGCTTGACTCTGGCTTTCTCTCCTCAGGTGAATCTGCTGAACTCCATCCATGATAACTTTCAACAGTGAGTATGGGTGGAGTCACAGCCAGATGACTAACGTTGAGCAAGTACTGATCAGAGGGCACGATGCTGTGTGAAGCAGGGCACGTGATCACATATGATCACATGTTCTCTACCTGGTATAACTGCATCCATTAAACATGGATGCAGCCAAACATTATGTAAAGGTCTCTCTGCGTTACTGTGGAATTCTGGGTATTTTAACTGTGTGTGCATGTGCAGGGCCATGGCGTCATCAGGAGCTAAAGAGCAGTTCCTCAGGCAGATGGAGCAGATAGTGGAAGGAATCAAACAGAGTCGAATTAAGGTAAAACCACTCTTGAAAATTGTAAAATGTAATCAGTCAAGGTGGATGTGATAACAAATTTGGCCATCGGACTCAATCATCTGCCATCCTAGGCCCTCCATCCAAACCTTTGTCCATGCACTTACGAGTTAAACCTGGTCAGCATTATGACTAACAATGTTTGTTTTATTTGCATATTTATTCTTAACTGTGTGTGTAGATGGAGAAGAAAAAGCAGGAGAATAAAATGAGGAGAGATCAGCTGAATGACGAGTATCTGGAGCTGCTGGATAAACAAAGGCTCTACTTCAAGACCGTTAAAGACTTCAAAGAGGTGAGGGGCCCTAGGCAGCTGCCCACGAACTGGCTAATGACATACAAGACAGAAATGGCTGCTTTAAAAGCTTGAGCTGAGCGTGCTGTGTCTGCGTCCCACAGGAGTGCCGGAAGAACGAGATGCTGCTGTCCAAGCTGAGGGCGAAGGGAGCGTCCTAGTCCCACACGCACCGTTGCCTTCATGTTGGAAGCTTGGGGCCTGTGGTTTCACTTCAGTCTTTACAGACTCTTATTCCAGTGTGGTGGGGTCCAGTGTTACGCTAGGCACTGATGGCCCTTAACCAACACGTGAGTGGGCAGGCTAGACTTCTAGAACTTGCATTCAACTTACAACCATTCAGAAATGTCTGAGCCACCACTGCAGGTTTACTGCATTTGTTGTCAAAAAAGCCTTAATCGTGGGTGTTCCTGGGTTCGAGATGTCTCTTGCAGTGCCAAACACTTGTATATGAACATCAATTAATCCAGTGCACATTTGTATGTTGTTTTACATTTGACTTGCTTGTAACAGTTAGATACATTATCAAATTAAATCATCTGCATTATCCTGTTTTGTGCAACTTTTGTTAGTGACTCGAAACTTCTAAATGCTTTAACTTCAGCATATAATTTAAACTACTCAACAAAATGTTTGAGATATAATACTGACTTTGAATATGGGCATATTTTATTCCATATAAAAGTTATGGTAACATGCAGAGTCTGATCCATGTTTTTTTTTCCAATATCTTAACCAAGTCTGTTTAGGAAGCACAAGAATATTGACATGTCTTGATGTGAATAGATAACTACACGTCACATTAGGGTTTATTATTTTAATAGAGCAGTCACTCCAGTAGTACAAAGAGGACAAATCAGAAAAAAAAAATAATGTACAATTAAATTTAAATCGGACTCCTTATAAACACACGGCATTGGGGATTTCTCTACATAGCGATACGGAATGGAAACGGCTCAAGGTTCTGTAGTCCAACAGGCCCACCGTGCATCCGAAAGAACAGAACCATGTTTTACATCAAAGCCTCTGCGTGGTGTTCCAGCGGGTTCTTTCCCTGTATCCTGAAGCATTATGGGTTAAAAAGCCTTTCACCTCAGCGGGAGAACTGGCGGCGTTCTCCTCTGCCCTTGTTGAAGTGCTTGAAGATCTTGGCCTTCTGCACGTTCTTGGATTTCTGGTAGCCGAAGCCACCGCCCCCTCCCCTCTTCTGCAGCCTGGCGCCTTTACTGCTGTTCACGTCTGCGAGGAAGCATGTTGAGGAAGAACACGGCCACTTGTCCTACAGCAAACTTAATTTAAAATGCCACAATTGTCCATCGCTCCATTAAGCACCCTAAAACCTGCCCCTCATATAAACATGCCACATTTCACGTTGGTATAAGCCCTTGACGATTTTAAGATATGTGAATGACATTTTCTAACACTGGACAGGTTTTAATGATAAGAGAATTGTCTTGGGGCATGCTGTAAGACCATGTGTAGCGGCACACAAGCCATATACCGAGCAAAATGCTGAAAGGATACTGAGGTCGACGTAGGGTGGTACTTTGAAGCCAAACGACAGCGCCACCTGGGGGAGGTTCAGCGTCTGCACGTTGTAGATCTGTTTCAGAGAGTGGGAATCATATGCTCTCACGTATGACTTGTAGGCCTCCTGGGCGGACTTGTGCAGGTAGTAATTCTTCTCAATCAGCTTCTCCAACTGGGAAATGAGATATTTGTGTGGTTATCCATCTTCATTTCTTTCTAATACACAGTTTAATAGCAGATGCCTTTTTATGGGGGGGGGGTATTGCCCCAATTTTTCTCCCCGACATGGGTCATACAGCGGCCAATAGGGTGTGGCTCATCAGCTGTTTATTTCTGTTGCACCACTCAGGAACAGATGCCTCTTCAGCATTTTGAAACACCGTAGGTAAACATTGACCTACCTGTGTCTGAATATCTGAGATCTTACTCCAGGAGAACTCAAACTCGCTCAGTGGAACCTTAAAGAAAAAGACACATCAAAGTAAATATTGAGAGAGACAGACACTATCTCCATCAAAGACATGGCAGTCACATGTGTGCTGCCAATGTTCCAATATTCACCGTCTACAGCTGGACAGTTCTAAAGTTTAAAGCATCACCTTGGCCTGTTTGAGAAAACGCAGGAAACCGAGCTCCTCGGGGCGCAGGATGAGCAGGGCGTGTCCCCTGCCGTTAATACCACGAGCGGTTCTGCCCACCCGGTGGATGTACTCCTGAGAACCAAAAGAAAAAAAATAATAAAGTCAGGGGCAGATGATCTCATTTGGAATGAAGATGCCATTACTTGAAATTACAGCGCATAGTTCCCGGTCCCTGTAACGCAACCTGCGCAAAAGCCGAGCGCCGGCTGTTGTACCTTGGGGTCATCGGGTGGGTCATACTGGACTATCCAGTCCACCTCGGGGATGTCCAGACCTCGGGCCGCCACATCAGTGCACAGCAGAATGCCCGAGTCTGCGTTACAGAACTGGAAAAACGTGGTGGTTCTCTTCGTCTGCTTCTGCTTGCCCTAAAAAAGCCAAAGGACAAGATGTTTGGTAATACTAAAATACCCATCATGTAGTTAGTAGGCACAGTTTAATTAGTTATTAGCTTGCCAGACGAGTCTAATATTTAGGCTGACATGCTAGAACACAGTACGCATGACCTCTATAGGGGAGAACGGTACTAGTCATCTAGTGAGCTTATTTTGTGTGTGAAGAGTAGAACTACAGTATCTTCAAAAACATTTAAAATATAGATGGGGAGGTCTCTAAATCTAAATCTCAGACAATTTAGATTCTCTATGTGAATGAGATCTTTGAGACGACTCACATGGATGGCCATGACGGGCAAGTCGATATAGTTGAGCAGCTCGTAGTGAAACTTCACCGACATGCAGGAGGAGAAGAACACCATCAGCTTCTTCTTGCGGTTCTTCTTGAGGAACGTAAAGAGCAGCAGGAAGCGCTTCTCTGACGGGCAGACCACGTAACCCTGAGTCACACACACACAAATTCAGCAACAGAAGGTGGGCAATGCGAAGGCCATCCTGTCCTTCCCAAGCTGCAGGTCTACTGAGAGGGCTGCAGTGTGGTCTACCTGCTCCAGCCCGTCCACTGTGGCCACTTCTTTGTTATCATCCACCCCCACATACAGTGGCTCTTTCTTCAGAGAGATGCGAGCCAGATCCTCCACCTTTCTGGTCTGAGTGGCGGAGAACAACATGGTCTGCCTCTTCTCTGTATCAGGGGAGATTTATGATGAGCTTAAAGCCTCCGTAGCCACGTTTGAAGACTATTCCGTTCAGCAGCCAATTGTACAATGCTCCAGACAGACAGTAGATGTTGAAGAGTTAACATTCATTTAGCTGATGAACCACACCGCTGTAAGATCCAAGACTCTTACTTGGTAGAAGTTTGATGATCTGTTTAAGCTCTTCCTCAAATCCAACTTCCAGAATCCTGTCTGCCTCATCAATAATCAGACACTGCAGGTTCTTATACATAAAACCAGGTGTGTTCTAATCAGAGAAGAAACAAATCAAACAAGGAGGCAGTTAATATCAGATAATGAATCTTGAGTGATTTCATGCACCTCACTCAACTCAAGAGCTCATTAGCATCCTATGCTTCATTAGCTGAATTAGGCTAAATCAAGGTAAACACAAACTCTAAAACTCTCCCTCCGAGTCTCAAATTTGATGTACCTGATTCATGCCACAATGCACATACAGCAAGAGTTTGTCAAGAGGAAGATGAAAATGAATATCTCAACAATTTCACCCTCTTCCAGAGTAATAAATGTGCATTACAAGAGTAATGTGCATTCAGCATTCACGACTGTCATCTTCACTTCTCGTGTGCGCAAACCTGCAAGTGATCGAGCAGCCTGCCCGGCGTGGCCACCAGAATGTTGACCCCGTTGCCGAGCTTCTGAGCCTCGGCTGAGCGGTTGCTACCGCCCATGATGAGGCCGTAGGTGTGCACATGGTGGGTCATCAGCTCCTTCAGCACTCCGTACGTCTGCATGGCCAGCTCTCGCGTCGGGGACAGGATCACCACGCCAGAGCCTGCCAGGAAGGGACGAGAACATAAGAGAGGACAGCTCACTCCCCTCCCCAGTCTGTTCCCCCAAACCAGAGATGGCAGAACTACTCCTCAGTATATTCCACTACAACAGAGACATCTGTATATATGAGTGAAACACTCAAAGCAGATGCAAACTTAGCTCAAATCACAGAATGTTTATAAACTGTCTACATTGGAAATAAAAAAGAAGAAGACATTTTTGGTTTACAGATGAATAAAAGAATTGGACAGTGCTTTGTGTATGCTGGAGCTGACCTAAGACTTTCATTTCCAGGTGTGGACTCACCGTTTCTGGGCATGAATTTGAGTTTGTAGATGAGCTCTATGGCTGGAATGAGAAAAGCCAGGGTTTTCCCACTGCCTGTTTTAGCAGCTGCTAGCACATCTCTGTAGAGACAGAAACTACTCAGTGGAAAAATGCCCATCTTTTACAATTAAGCCTACCATTCTTATCTCTTCGAAAACGGAAACAAAAAACAAACGATCATAATACAGGCACGGCTGTAGCCTCACCTCCCCTCCAGTAGAGGGCGTATGGTTTTGTGCTGGATCTCAGTCATGTGCTCAAAGCCCATCTCTTTAACACCCTTCAGTGTATTCTCACTGACAAGCTCTGCCAGTGACGCAAACGACTGATCCTCAAAAGCTCCTGAGAGAAAAAGTAAATCCAAATAAGCCCATAAATACACCTACACACATCCGTCATAACACACACACACACACACACACACACAACATAATGTGAAAGCAGCACCATTAATAATGCCACCTGAACTTAGAACAATAACACAGACTTGTCACTACCCCCTACTCACCAGTCAGTCCAGATGGGAGCTCTGGCCCATCTTCCCCCTCTTCATCCATTCCATCATCACAAGCCTCTTCTTGTACCTCACTCTCCTGCTCATTTCTCTCAGAGGGCTCGATCACATCACTCCCATTCAACCCACTGTTCTCTTGTTTGGGTTTTTTTACATCTAGAAAAGACCACCAACAAAAGAAAAGTGTCCACCATCAGTCAAAAAATCCGTTTGAGTCCAACAATTACTGAGGAGAAAAAGTAACAACTTACTGCTGCTGGTGGGATCTTCAACTCCATCCAATTTTCTCTTCTTCTTCTTATTTTTCTTGTTATCTTTCTGTTGGAGAGTTTTCTCCTCCGTGGACATACTCTTCTGTTTATCCTGCACTGTGTCCGGAACTGCAGCCTCATCGCTGGTTTCGGTACTACACGCGTCAGTTATTTTCACGTGTGATTCTATCCGGAAGAAAGTAAAGTACATGAATCTTGGCGGTCAGCTCATATATAAATAGCCCAACTAGCTACATGCAAGATGAAATTTATCTTGAACTTTTTTTTACATTAACCTCTATGTGGTAAGCCTAACAAAGTTATGTTTTGTTTATGGAACGTTGCATAAATCAGCATGTCTTGCTCTTAGAAAAATAAGGATGGTCCTAATGGTCATTTCAAGTCATTCTATTCAGTTTACTCGCTCAATTATATTTACCACTTAGCGAACCCAGCTAGTTACTCCTAATCTACCTAACGTGGGAGCTAGTAAGCTAGATTCTATATTTGGACTTTGCTAGCTAACTACTGTACTCCTTACATTGTTAAATGTTTACTATAATAGGCCAGCTACTTATTACATTAGACGTACGTGACAAATTGGTGTGATATTTCACGGCATCCATAAATTCACCAAAATAGTTAGTCGTCGACATAGCAACCAATGTAACAGGCTAGCTAGCTAGCTAACCATCTCGTTTAAACAAACCTAAGCTACATGTGGCTAAAGAGACTGTTGACGCGAATTAACTTTGGAAAACAAAGTCGACACTTTACCTTCTTCATCTTCTTCCACCTGCTTTTTACGTAATTTACGCTCTTTGTTTTTTTCATTCCTTTTCTTAATTTTTTTCCTAAGGATTTTCATCTGTAGGTCTGCCATGGCTGCGTACAGACACGCACACGTGTGATCTGGGTCCTTCGATAAGCACTCTTACTTTTGCTGCCTGACTAAAATATCGAGGACCCTTGAAATGTCACATTTCAAAGTATGATTGTTTTTTATTCATATATGCATATGTATATAATGTTCTTACATTGTGCTTTAAAATAAAATATGCCCCACGAATCATGGATTACTTAAGAAATATAGTTTTACTCATGAAAATCCACATGGTGGCAGCACGTTCGCAACCATAGGATGTTTACATATAGCCTATGTTTGCAACGCAGTATTGTTCAAACGCATAATTGTATAAAATAAAATTTTTGCTTAATAGCCTTTGACGACAGCTATATGGGGTCACGGCTGTAATTAGGACCACGTAAGAGAAAACTTATTTCTAATATAATTGTGAACACAAAGAACAGGACGTCCTCAGTTCAATATATCCAGGTGTATCTTCTAACAAATCACCTTTCCCAAAGCATGTTCTTGGCTGTAGATATAAGGCCATGAACACAAAATTCCTGAATGACAGGACATGTGACTATTGAGAATTTGCCTTTAAAGTCACCACTCAAGTAATCATGTACTCTTTAACGTATGTTTTTTTAAGTGTCCGTGCACCCGGGATTTCATATGGTCGCCGACTCCTGAGGGCATGTCAGATCAGGTTCTCTAACCCTAACCCTAGCATGTAACTTGTCATGTCCACCACACAGCCGATGGTAGCTGATGCCTTTCCACCAGAGGCATGGCAAGGCCTGCTTTATCCACTCTTAGATGTGCTTGCAGTCCATTTATATTGCAGATCAATGGCCCTGTTGTGGTTATGCCAGCAATCCACCTGGTAGAACAGGAATACCAGTAGGAATAGATGTAGCCATTAGAGCATTGGCTGTCATGGTATACAGTATCAGAGTCTTCTGTTTAGCAGGGGTCATTAGTTGTTTCATACTACAATTCTCACCCTGTCTCACTATCTGAATGGCATTACATTCTGTGTCTATGATGCTATGCTCATCATGTCAAAAAATATGTTATGTACTATGAAGAACTGAACTGATTTAGTGCTGGAGTAGTTTGTTAGGAGAACACACTGAGCTCAAACTGCTTCACTAAGCTCCTTTGACATTATTACAGTTGTTACAAGAACCCCACATAGTACCACACTGAGTCAATAGCAAGTATTAGTCTTTAATAGATCAGACAATTAAACTATGATAAACATGTTTCATTTTACTATTCGTTATTACATCAAACGAAAGGTCAAGCAGTAAACATTATTATTACTATTATTAAAATGAAGTGACTAGCTATTCCTCTTCATTCTCTTGTCTTCTCATTTTGCTGGGGCTGCTCTACTCTGGGCTATGAGAGGAGTTTGACTCTCTCCTCCTCTTCCTGGAGCTACTTTGCTCTGTCTGACTTCTGCTGCTCTGGCCCACGTCAGGAGCAGCATTGGAGCTGTGAGCTCTGACTTCATCAGGAGCGTGGAGACTGTTTCCAGGCCCGGAGCTGTCCTGAGCTTGGTGATTCTGCTCCATGACAGGGCTAGGTGTCCTGGAGGTATTGTAAACTGGATACCATCCAGGTATGTGATTATCCCCTGCCATCTCAAAGCTGAGAGCCCATGCATCTGCCTTCCAAGCCATCATGTTCAACAGAGGGTAGTCCCTGCCATATTCTGGAATGATGTAATCAAATGGCCGTGGAGACCGTGGGCGCCTCTTGGGCCGCTTTGCTTGGGCACAGCGGATTTCAGAAAGGACTCTCATTTCTTCGTCTTTCTCTTCAAGAGCAACCGACACGCCAAGGTTGCTGCCTGTGCAGGTAGTGCTGGCTGATTGCCCCTCTTCTGGAAGTTCAACAGTGAATGGATTCACCATTGTGTTTCTGTCCGGTCTGTGGTTCTGTATGTAGCTGTGCATAGGATCTATGAGTTTGTTCAGACTCTCCAGAGCTGAATCTGAAACAACCTGATCCTCTTCCTCAGTGGCAGCTGCTGGAAACTGAATGGTGAAGTTTCTCAAATGGCCAAAGAGGTAAGCTGATGTGTCCAGAGGAGTCCATACATCGTAATAGGGACTTTCATCCTCAGCTTCTTCACCCTGTTCTTCCAGATCCTCCCTCAGAACTTCACCCTGTAGGTTATTAATAGGGAACATTTTTTAAGTCTTTAAGTACTTCCACCTTCCTTGATGTCCGATGTGGCACTGAATTATCTGCAAATGAATCTAGAATTTATAAGCTATCCATGTTCTACGCATTCTAAGCATTTGGAGTGATGTCACAAAAGGTCTCCATGACGACATGCTTCTGAAATAGAATTTCAGATGTGAAAAAAGGTAAACATGCAGACTCCACAGTGGACGTTAAACAAAGAAACAAGTAATATTTTTACCTTATAGACTTGGAAATAATAGAACAACAACACAGGCGTTTGTTGAGAAGAGTAAAACACGAACGGACAAAAACGACTAACAAACACACACGTGGTCCAAATGGTATAAACAGTTACTAGTCAGAAAGCATCTAAATAACTGAAACCAAAGCGAATTAATAAACAGACTTCACAGGAGACGTAACTTGGGGAAAGGAGCCACAGGTGAAAGGAGAAACACGGGAGAGCTCTACATGGGCGTAGCACATGAGGCTGAACGCAAGAACGAAAATAAAAATAAAGTGCCACGTGTTGAGGACGCAGGCGAGTGCGCGTTATAGCGCGGAGATAACGTGCACCACAGAGCAGCTAAAGTTCAACGACTCCAGAAGATCTTATAAAAGCACTATACCAACGTATTTATAATCCAACATTTAAAAACAATAAAAGCAATATAAACACAGATAAACCTAACAAAAGTTGCATGATATGTGGCACAAAATGGTCCTAGATATTTGATTATGCACGAACAATACATATTCATGTATTCATAAATTGAGATTAATTGTCCAGCCCCTTATCATTCCTGTGACCTTGAACTTATCCATACTGAGCAGACAGTAGACAGGCATTCACTATACAGTGCTGAAACAAGGAGGACCCTCTCTCTCTAGTGAGAGCATACATTGCAGAGTCACTGTTAGATGCAAACATGGATTAGACAACCAAAATGGATAACTGTTCTGAGGATACTGACATGAGCTATACGACTTTTGCTTCAGTCAATATTCCTATGGCTGCAACCAGCATACTTTTGAACATTTTCTTCATTTTCTGTATTATCTTTCACAGGCATGGACAACAACTGAAGCAAACTCTCAATGTTTTACAGGGCGCACTTGTGGGGAGCAGCATAGCTATTCATGTCTGCACTGTGGTGATTGTTGTCAACGATTTCAGCAAGGCCTCACGTTCTCTGTATTTTTGTGCGTCTAGTTTTGTCTTTTGCTCTATGATGATTAGTGCTTCATCTTCACACTGGCTGAATGTGTTCTACTACTTCCAGATTGTTCCTGTTCAACATTCTTGTTTCATCTGGTTGAAGAAAAACATCACAGTCTTTATACACTCTGCATTAATATTCATGACTATCTTTTTTTTATTCGTTTTTTTTGTTCGTGTAATTACTCGAGAGCATGTTTATTACAATCAAAGCACAGAGTCACTAGACATTTTTTTAGGTCCAGAAAAGAGGGATTCTCTTATATTCTTTTGGATAATGATTGGGTTTATTTCGCTCAGCCTTTGTGTGATGCTGGCATCGAACTGCAAAACTGTTTTCTATCTGTGGAAACACATGAAGAACATGGTGGCCACCAACAGCTCTCCCTCCTCCTATTTCCAGAGACACATGAAGGCGACCATCGTAAGCATCGTAATCCAGGCTGTTCTTCACATCATCTGCTCATCTGGGGTCATTATAGATGTAGCCATACTTTCTGGCCGCTCCTGTACTGGAACATTTAGCAATACATGTTGCACTGTCATCTCTTTTTACTCTTTGGGAGTGACCTTTAACCTGGGTTTCACTCGGTCACTGTTCCGGCGGCAAGCGGTTCATATTTGGAAAAAGATTTTCCAACCTTGCAGCTGCTCATCTGAAGCCGTAATGGTCCATACCATTTCATCCAATATTTTGTCGAGCTAAGAATAATTCTCAGCTGGTAAAAAGTCATGTTTCTGTTGCTCTCGATTGTAATATTACAGTGATGACTTTGTGACCCACACACTCCATCTTGATTTTTCACCCAGGCTTGGTCTCAATCAGGTTATCTTATAGTTCTGTACTGTATGTACTGTATATGTGAGCAAAAGATAATTTGATAAAGATTGCATAAAAGTTTAGGTTATGACTTTGCCTCATAGTTCATGACAGTTAATTTTAGATGGCAATTAATTGTTGAATTCATGCATTACTGCTGGAATCTTCACTGTGGTTCTCATATTAATATGTTTAATTGTATAATGACGTAATTTTGAAAATTGGTGCATTGTACCATGTATGATCAGATGAACATTAGAATTTGAATAAGAAACCTACAGGGTGATTGCAAACGACTTGCTATTGGACCAAAATATTGAATGTGAATGTCAAATGCCAAATATCTCTCATAAGAGTTTGTGTCCAAAGAATGGACTATGAGGTCATGAAACCATTTTGTTACATTTATAATATAATAGAATAGAATAGAATAGAATAGACACTTTATTGATCCCGAAGGAAACAATTAGGGACATTTAGAGACAATTAGGGACATTTGTACAAGACTGTAAAAACAATTGAATTTGAATTACTGTACAGTATGTATGTATGAGTGCATTTCTTTTCTGGTCATTGCACAAGTCACATCCCTTGATATTCTGAAGCTTGTATTCAGTGAATGTGCCTCTCCTAGCTTTGTTAGGAATATCTTTTTCATATTTTCTATGGTCATTCTACAGCAAAGACAACAGGGAATGAGTGAATGTCTTAATGCTTTAGTGGACTCTAATTGGGTGCAACACTGCTCTTCCTTTATTCCTGTTGTTTATCCTCAGTGACAATTCTACTGTATCCTACTGCCCATTGAAGGTAGACAGTAATGTCTTTTATGATGTAATAGCTGACAGCTTGTTCTTTACACTGGAAGCCAGTGTAACGTGTTCCTTTTGGGTTAATGGGTTCTACTATTGCCAAATCTTTCCATTATCTGCTTTTCCATAACCTTTCCATTTCCACAGCTATTATCTGGTTAAAGAGGAACTTTATATATTCTGCATGAATCACAGACAAAAATATTTTTCTTGTATATGTACAGTGAATACATTGTGTATTCAATTTAAATTTATTTGAATATAACAGAAACATATAAACAATAATGTACTGCATGAAGCAGCTGCTATAGATTTGTTGTTAAGATTAGTATATTTCTTGTCATGTGTGGTTAGTACCAAGCAGGGGTATCATTGATCTTATTGTGGAGACACTTCAAAAGCTTAAAGGAGACCTGTAGCTCCTCCTCACCCCATCGTCAGTGTGAGCTCACCAAAAAATTATGCACGTTAATACAAATGAAAAAAATTTCACTGAGTTCTGCATGAATAGAATTATAAGAGAAAGTACAAATTTGATACTGTACTTAGCAGAAGCCCAACAGTTATTGTTAACAACTTTTCATTAAGATATGGAGCATGCGAATTGTTGCAATTCTGTGATCATTAGATCAAATTGACTACAGCAGACTGAATTACTCTCTTGAAAGGCAAAATATAGACCAAAATAACACAGTGACCAAATGCCATTCTCAGCATTTGCATATAATCCAGAATGTGTTAGAGAAGGAACAATTAAATGAATGTACACCATTAATGTTATACATGATGTCTGCAGGAAGAGATTATTTTAGAGATTACTGTTTTGCTTTCTTGGTTTACTGGTCCCTGTCAGTCACTGATAGTGCAGAACATTTGACTATGCAATTACAGATATGTAGCACCTGGCTTCCACAGAAATCCACATAACACACCTGCACCTTCATTTTACTGTGAAACAAAAATGCAAATTGACTGAGTTGACTGAGTAATACAGCTGCCATTTATCACTAAATCATAAAATTAAACCTTCGAAAAGATCAACAAATGTATACATCAAGAAAGCAAGCACCAATTATGACATCATACAGTCAATAGACAAACAATGGATAGTGTAGATTGTTAAAAAAAACACAATAAGGATTCAACAAGTATATATATTTTTAATCACTGTAGATAAGAAACCTGCATTTTTCACAGTGTTAGGTAGGGTTGTGTTGCAGACAGAACTTGTCTCTAGATTCAGCCATAAAGCTTATAAGGCAAGCCGATGATATTAAAAACCACAGGTATTTTTTGCTTTGTTGGGTTGCTACAGCTCAGAACATTTGACTGTGAAACTGCAGATATACAGAGCCTGACTTCCACAGAAAACCACATAACAAAGCTCCTGCACCTCTACATGCGCAGAACCTGGACTTTTAAAAACACGGAGTGAATACATGCAAAGACATATTCTTACCAGACACTAATAGAAACACTGGCTTTTTGTTAGTAGTAACACTGGCTTCTTTAGCGACCTTGTAGCAACATTGTCTATTTTACTATTTTGACTCTGGCTATTTTATCGACCTGAAATGACCTTGTAGCAATATTGGCTACTTGAAGTATACTTAAAGGAATTTATAAGTGTAGTACACGTATATTTACAACTGTAGTTTAAGATTATATCTGTTGGCATTGACAATTCTGTCACATTCATTACTAGTCAAACTTTACCAGTGAATGTAATAACAAATATTTGCTAAACAAACACTGGGCATTAACACTGACAGCTGTAGTGACTTGGTTACGGGGAGTCAGGTCAATTTATCAGATACACCAGGGTTGCTTGAATTTTTTACCCATGTGTCATGTTATAGAAGGACTGGACACAGGTGGTTAATGGGACTGGGGTACTGGTTTCTTAATAAAGCAGATAGAGCCAAAGAACAAACATGGTCAAAACAGGCAGACAAGGACAAACAGACTAGTACAGGACAGGCTAGGATATAAGATCTATGAACCAGGCAAAATGAAACCTTTAAATTATGGGAGCAGTGATCTTGATTTCTGAGTAACTTTTTTTGCCAGAATTTTCAGTGCTCGTGGGCGCCCTCTGGCGTTTAAAGTAATTGTTTTATTTAACGGGAGGAATATGAAGTCGACCCATTACTTGTTTCGCCCGTTACATAATTACAGTGATTCTCCAATGTAGATATAATATAGAAACAGTGAATATGCCAGCTATATAAATTAAGATCTAACAAAGTAGCAGGTATTCAAATGGTAGATTTATGATTGAGGTTAATTTTATTTGTTGCTTTGCATAGAGCTCCATTAATTCTCCAGAAACAGATGGGTTTCATTACTGTTTTCACAGATGCAGAGGCAAATGCAAGTCTAAACAAGTCTAAACAAAAAAACCTGAGCATATAAAATAACCATGTAATAAAAAAATAAATAAGTATAAAAGAACAAATTTCCAGACCAGCAACCTATCACTACTGTATTGTACATCATCCAGATAATCTGATATTATACATCACATGCGCTTATGTGTTGTATGGGTTTTGTCCTGTTGGTGTGACATTGTGTTCATCCCTCAGGTGGGCATGGCCCATTACGGAGCCCGACACCTGAGGGTCGTTTGTCTGTCTATATATCTTGTCTTTGTACCAGTTGACTGCTGGTTATTGCATCCTTAATTTGGTTTAGTAATAAATTAGTTCACAAGTTTTCAGTTTGTGCGCTTAATTTTTGTACAATAAATCCTCCATTTTCCCTGAGACTGGGGTGATTGTTTCGTTCTCTTCTTTGCACTCCCTTGCCTCTCACATTTGCCAAAGCATTTGGTGAGAACAAGACCGATATTCACGAGATCCTCCCCACATTTATCGTTCATCAATTATCACATTTTCCTTTTAATTTTTCTCCTTATCTTTCCATATACCATTCAGTATTAACAATAAACAAATTTATATTGTATGAGCTGCATGGTATAATTTCACCGAAGCTGATGCTACTCTGCCTGAAGCAGATAGAATACAATTTCACACATAAAAGATTAATCTGTAGCAGGGCAAACACATAAGTAATGAAGGTAATGTTAACTATAGTGATACGAGGCAATTTCTTGTGATTTTGTATATTGTATACAGAGTCGAGCCATTTGCTTGCCCTCAAAGTGCATGCAGTTGTGCTACCATGCTGTGAGCCACAGTTCAGTAATATGGCGTCCCATCACCCATGTCATGGGGTGAAGCACATGCTTGCCTTTATGCTGGTGCTTGCCATGAAATAGGGGATGTCTACATAGCATTTCTACTTCATTAAAAACCATTTTTAACTAATAGGAGCCCCTGTGGTAACCAGCTTGTAGTAAGCTGCTTTCTTAGCCATGAGCTCTTCATGCGTCCCTTGCTCTATGACAGCACCCTGTGACATCACTGCTATGATATCAGCGGTCTGAATGGTGGAGAGTCTGTGGGCGATGACGATGCAGGTTCGACCCTGTCGAGCTTCATCCAAGGCTGCCTGAACCATCTGCACATGCAGCACGTGTAATGGAGATGAGTAAACACATTTGTCAAAACCTATTTGCTTATACTTACATATGCAAAATTCCATGAGAAAATATAAAAAAGCAACAGTATTCACTCATTTAAAGAATTATTAAAAGCATGAGATATTGGTCATTCTCTTATTATCATAGATTCCTTAGAAATGCTCCAGCATTAGTCAAAATTATCTTTTTCCTCTTGATAATCTGTTATTTATCAGATGCAACTCACAATACATGAGACAGAAATGTAACCATAAGCTTCAGTGGTGATACCTTCTCGCTTTCTGTGTCTAGGGCAGAGGTGGCTTCATCCAGCAGCAGTATTGTGGGGTTTCTGACAATGGCGCGGGCGATAGCTATGCGCTGTTTCTGCCCTCTGGAGAGCTGAGAGCCCTGAGCTCCGACCTGCGTCTCGTATTTCTGTTGACCAGCAAGAGAGCAAATGTTTTTTTCCTAAGTATCACTGAAAGTTGGTTTCATTCGGGGATCATAATAAATATTGACTGGTGTACTCACATCGGGCAGGCTCATCACAAAATCGTGGAGGTAGGCCTTTTTAGAAACCTCTATAACCTCCTCCATGCTGATGGCGCGCGAGTTATCGCCATACTGGATGTTTTCTGCTATGGTGCAGTTAAATAGCACAGGCTCCTGAGACACGATCCCAATCTTCGACCTCAGGAAACATACATTAACACCATGAGATGGATGTCCATCTATCAGCTGGAATTAGGAAAAAAAACATGATTAGCATTTAAACCTTCATCTTTGTGGTTGCAAATATTCATATTTCATAAAATGCTCACACATTTGATACATATTTGATCTTGACCTACAACTAGACCCAATAAACTCTTTTCTCCTACATGAATCTCTCTTTGTTTCCTACATGATTTGTCACAAAAAACAATAGCAAACTATAGTCTCTCACCACTTCGCCCTGGTCTGGATCATAGAATCTCTCCAGGAGCTGAACACTTGTGCTTTTGCCACATCCGCTGCTGCCCACAAGGGCCAGAGTCTGACCAGGTTCCACTGCCACTCCCAGCCCCTGCAGCACCTGAACGTCAGGCCGGCTTGGGTATGTGAAACAGCAGTTCTTGAATTCGAGCTTACCTTTAAAGTTACCCTGGAAATTGATTCAAATGCAAGATTAAAACCAGATAAATAAAAAACAGGGTAACAATATATACACACACACACATATATGTGTAATTACACACACACACACACACACATATATCTGAGTCCCTACCCATCTGAGTCCCTCTGTCTGAGTAAGGCTGATTCTGGGCACTCTGTCCATCAGTGTGAAAAACTGCTCTGCTGCAATTTTGGCTTTGGCATAATCTGGTGTGAAGGATGAAGCTCTTCCCAAAGCCGTGCCACTGATGACGATCGCAGAGATCACCCTGGAGGGAGAACCACGCAGCATGTCACTGACATGACACTGTGCATTTTATACCTTACAATAATCCATGTGCTGATTTTCATTAAGTAATATACATGCAAAAACAAGTCTTGTGCATGGACACATTAACATCTTTTAGATCTATAGTGGATTCATGAATATCTAGATAACAGGGACAGTACTCTAAACAAGCAATCGTGTATGCCATTATCTAGTATTACGTAACTCACCTGAAAACAATTACATAATGAAGTCCCTCATTGTCAACCAGATAGCCACCATATCTATAGGAGGCTGCATACGCCATGAAGACAACACATTTGGCGAAGGCAAAGAAGATGCCATAGACGTGAGCCTTTTTCTTGGCTGCTTTATAAGGGACTTCCAACTGCTGCTCATACATAGCTACAAACTGCCCCTCTTTGGCTAAACCTGCAATGGTCCTGATGTTGGCTATTGCTTCACTGGACACCTGTGGGATAAAGATCTAGAATCACCAACCTGTCTAGAAACCATAAAAATGTTAGGAATATGTGTGATCTATGACATCTTATTTTGGATACATATTCCACGTAAAGAAGAGATTGAGATATTTCATATCATAGTTAAACTCAAAGGAAACGCAGATTGCTGCTGCAGCTCACCTGTCCTGCTTCTTCCATTGCTTTCTTGTCTTCATTAGCAAATCCCGTCAGCATTTTAGCCTGGAAGACCCCCGACAGACCAATCAGAGGGAGGAAGCAGGTCATGACCAGACTTAGCTTCCAGCTGAAGTAGTAGGCAATGATAAGTGATGCTCCAATGTTCATCAGCGAGTTCACAATCATGCCAATCTGAGAGCCAGTAGCCTGAAACACACAAGATACATGTATATTCACACTATAAAAGGGAATGTAAATCTTGTTCAACCTGTCCCATTGTAAAAAAAAATAATATATAGATAATATATAGCTAGTGCATTAGAAAAGAAATGCAGAAACATTATTATATTACAGTTAATATGCAGAAATCCACAAATGCTATGGAAGATATTATAGAAGAATATTAAATGTCTTTCTTTCATTTTTGTATTTTTTTAATCAAAACACTAAAGGCAGTTCATTAACGCCTGTGTCTACAGCCATTAGTAAGTTGGTGTGTAGCAGACACTTCATCTTTCTCACCCCTTGCACCATGGAAGCATCAGTAGCCAGTCTGGTGGTAAGAGCCCCAGGGCTGTTTTTAGGATCATCGTACCATCCGATCTCCTGTCTGAGCATGGCCTGAAAACCAACCTTCCTCAGCCTGCGAGTCAGTAGCTCCCCAGACTTAGCAAAAGCAAATCCCTGAAATATACCCACTTGTCATGAGAAACACTCACATCCACCATAGTGAAAGAAACATTACAGGATTATCCTATTGCATTGTTTTCTCTATATCTTTATACTATATTACATAGGAATATTTTTTGATTCTTTTATTATTTCATCAGATGTTGAAATTCTGCATGACATACTTTTTCTGCACAAAAACGCTAAGGTGCTCCTATTAAATTGTATAGACATAGAACCTTACTTGTAAGAACTGTGAGAAGAAGCTCATAATTCCCACTATAAGAAACAGAGCGCATATGCCATTAATCTGTCGTCTTTGCTCGTCCAGGTCTGCGATAGAAAATGTCTGCAGGTGAGGGAGACAGTGTTATCTTGATTCCATACCCACGTGTGATAAAGGCCATGTTAAATGACAACTGAAGAATCTCTGTCCAAAATATTAAAAATCCGTCTCACCCCTAAAACCTGGCTGAATAAGAGGGCATAAATGGGATTGACAGATCCATTTAATGCTGCCCCCAGAGAGCCCACGAACAGATACGGCCATTCAGGCTGATTATACTTCAGAATTCGAGCCAGTGGTGCTGATTCAATCACCTCCTTTGCATCATTATCATCAATGTTCTGCACATAACATAAACATTATCATTAACAGTAAAAACAACAGGGATGTAAAACGTAGGAAAAAGAAGAAAAATGTTACCTTTGATTTCTTTTCTTTGTCTTTCATTCTGAAACTGCCAGATTTAAACTTTACCTCAGATGTGTCATCCTGCCAGTGCTTTGACCTTTGAGACTGTGATCTAATTAGCAAGGATTGCATTTCAGAGATTAAACATACATAAGCCACACCAAGCAAAAATAAATGCATCTTACTATTTAAAGATAAAATTGATTTAAGGGGAATAGATATGTTTAGTTATTCTGTACTATACCTTAATTTAGACATAGAGCTTCCTCTGCTGAAACTGGTAGTCTCAAAGCCATCATGCTCAATTATGCTGGTCTCACATACTGGTGTTTTAGAATGACAGACTGTTACAAAGACTAAATACTCATTCTAATGTCACATAGCAAGCATCAAATGCATGGTCCACTCACTGTTGGTTGTTTCGTAATTGGACGCATCACTTCCTTGGTTCTGAAGAGTAACGAGGGTGAAGTAGACCCCTTTCCTTTCCAGTAGCTCACTGTGTGAGCCTCTCTCCACAGCACAGCCATGCTCGAAGCCCACAATCACGTCAGCTTTACGGACCGTAGACAGACGATGAGCAATGGTGATGGTGGTTCTGCCTATCCGAGCCTGTCAGATGAAAAAGTAGATAGGAAAATAAATCCAAGTTTCTTAAGACTTCATGTGTAAGTAGTGCAGACTATTCTTTACTGTCCAAAAATGATTAGATACTGTCCTACCGATCGAATGTGGCTATGTGTGTGGGTCTCACCTTGTCCAGAGCTTCCTGGACTATGGCCTCGCTCTCGTTGTCCAGGGCTGAGGTGGCCATGTCCAGCAGGAGGACCCTGGGCTTGCGGACCAATGCCCGAGCGATGGCAATCCTCTGCTTCTGCCCACCACTCATCTGGTTCCCCCCCTTTCCAACCAGCGTATCAAACTTCTGCGTACCAAACAAGTCCCACATCATGAAAAACCAACCTATTGTATCACAGGCTGTAATAAATAAATCAGCATTTTTAAATCAGAAAACAATTATCCACGAGTTAGACATTCTTATTAAACATTAAGAACAAAAAGCTTAGATTCACACATTCTTACACTGTAAGATAGCATACTACATATAAGGTATTGGTATAAGGTATGTACCTGAGGTAGGGCCATGATAAAGTTGTAAGCATTGGCCTCTTTGGAGGCCTGTATGATCTCCTCCATGGTGACTCCTGGTTGGCTGTAGCGAATGTTGTCGGAGATTGTGGTGGCAAAGAGAACAGGCTCCTGCTCCACGATGCCTATTAGTGAGCGCAGCCACTGTATATTCAGGCTTCTGATATCATGGCCATCCAGAGTGACCTAAGGGCAGCAACAACGTAGCTCCCAATCACCGTACATGAAAGAGTTAACCCTTAAAAGATAACCCTTATAGTAACCCTTAATAGTAATCCTTAAGAGTTAACCCTTAATAGTTAACCCTTAATAGTAACCCTTATAGTAACCCTTAAAGGTTAACCCTAAAATGTTAACCCTTTATAGTAACCCTTAAAGGTTAACCCTTAATATTTAACCCTTAATAGTTAACCCTTAATAGACACAAAAGTTAAACGTAGAGCCATACTACATGGGTGCACTAAACCTGTGGTGTGAATTACCATTCCTTGTTGGGGGTCATAAAATCTCTGAATAAGTTGGGCTACTGTACTTTTTCCAGATCCACTAGGGCCAACAAATGCTGTAGTCTCGCCCGATCTAATCACCAGGTTTAAACCATCCAAAATCTAAGACCAAGGAAAAATAACTGCAGTTTATGATATATAAGATGTAGCGAAAAAAGTAACAATTATTTTAATATTAAGAAAAGTATAAGTATCTCACCTTTACGTCAGGTCTGGAGGGATAGCTAAAATTAACATTATGGAATTCAATGTCACCTTTTATTCTATCTAACTTATGCCCTTTCTCTGTAAAACAGTCGATTTCTGGCACCTGTGTGGACAAAAGAGTTAGTAAACAATCATTCTGTGCAGCCAGAAGACTGAGATGCTCTGGTGTTGTGAACACACTGGTGAGTTGCTCCTTTGAGCTTCACTTTGAGTCTTACTCTGTCTATTGTGTCAAAGATGTTTTTTGCTGCTGCACGGCCTGAAGCAAAAGCCTCTAGGCACGGGGACGCCTGGCCCAGACTGAGGGCTCCCACCAGGACCCCAAAGAACACCTGAAAGACACAGAATAATGAATCTGATTTGGCTACTGGCTGAAATTTCAGGATATGATGTCACAATGCTAAAGTTCAACGAGGTCGCATCATTAGGGAACGGCTGCTGTTGACTGAGGTGGGTTAGATGGAGTGGCCTACACTTTCACCAGACCTGAATCCCATAGAAAACCTATGGGATCGGCTGAGTTGCCATGCAGAGGCTCATAACTCCTCAATGACCTTCAAGAAGAGTGGGATGCCGAGCCTCAGCAGACAATAAGACTTGTGAACAGCATGAGACGTCGTTGTCAAGCTGTAATTGATGCTCATGACAAGTTATTAAGACATTAACATTTTTTTGTTGGGGTACAGCCGACATTTTTTTGTTGGCGCACACCCACCTGGATGAGGGTTCCAGGTGTGAGCTCCTGAGTGTCAATAACAAGCTTGGATCCATACCAGAACGCAAGGGCATAACAGAGGAAGATGATGCACCACAGAGATCCCAGAAAGACCCCTGTGATCATCCCTTTCTTCACCCCCCAGGTTTGAGCCTCCACAAGGTTCCTGTCATATCTGGAGAAAACAAAATACTTAATGTCACAGCATTTCATTATGCCACTGAGCAGGATAGTAGATACATGGGTAGATACATTTTGTCACAGCATTACAGGGAAGCGCTTGAGGGTCGTTTGAAGGGCCAGGACACTGAAGGACATTAAACGGTACCTCTCTGTCTCCTTGTCCTCTCCTCCAAATGCTGCTACTGTTCTGATGGACGACAGGACTTCATCAGCTATGGCACCTGCTTTGGCGTAAGCATGTAGCTCACGTCCCGTCAGCCGGGCCACCGCCTGCGAACATACATGCGAACAATATAAAATGGTTGTTAAAAGACTGATGAGAAACCATGACTGTTGTATTTGAATATTTGATGAATATAATGAATATGTATGAGGAATATTTATTGACCATTGCCATGAGTCCTGCTGCCAGGCCAATCAGTGGGCTCACTGCAATCACCACCAATGTAAGCTTCCATCCTCCAACAAAGCCCACCAGGAAACCAAATGTGAATGTGGACAGCCTCTCAATGAAGATGGGTACCTGATCTGCTATTGCATTGTTGATTTTATTAATATCACTGAAGACAAAGAGAGAAACATGCAATTATACTTATGGTGAATAAAGCACACTCTTAAATTATAAAATGAAAAACTTTCAGTACAAGCTGTAATTTATTTCAATTTTTAATTCAATCTTGGGGGAGAAATAAAATAAAATATTACTCAGAAATTCTTGTGTTTAGCTCCCCAACAGAATTGCAGTCAAACCAGCCAATTTCCATGCACATTATCTTTCTAAAGTAAATTTTTCTGATTCTTTGTGTCTGTCTTGCAGCTGCAGAAACCCACAAAGTAATCTGAAGGGGTAAAAGAGGGAGAGAACACATATATAGTATAGGATAAACCTGAGAATTGCTTATATAGACACATTGCATTGATCATAATAACATTTCCATGTGCATTTAGCAATAATCAAGTGTATAAGATTTTTTTTTTCACACCTGAAAGTAACTAAGAATTAAAACTCCCAGTCCAATGCCAATATAGTAATAAGCAAACATGGTCATCTGGGCTTCAATATCCACACTGTGTAAGAGAAAGAAACATCTCTGACTGCTACAATTCAGCGTATTTGTCATAGAATAGGTACTGTTCCTAACTTGCATCAAAACTGTCAGAACAACTGTCAATACACTCACCCACATTGCACCGTACGATTATCTGCCATCTCCACTACCGAACCGTTAGTCCAGGTTATAGTGTTATTGACGCAGATTTTGTTGGGGTCTGCCAGTTCCTGAACCTCCAGCTCATAGGCCACAAAAGTGTCTGTCATCATGCCGTACACAAGCAGCATGAGTGGGGAGGCGGCCCCGTGCACCAGCGCGCTCAAGCTCCCCACCACCATCATCACGTTGTCAACACATGTGGCAAAGCGGAACAGTTGGAAAAAACCAACTCCCAGCGGTTTCCCTTTTCTTTTGTCTCTCCTGTCCCTTGAAGTGTGAAGTTGAAACCTGTCATCAGCTTTTAATTGCTTGTATTGATTAGCAAACTGACCACAACGACTGTCCGTATGAATAATGTGAACATGAATAAAGAATTTGTATAATCAATACTGGTTTTTAATATAGAGAAATATAATTTTTTTCCATGTTAAGGCTCAATACTCACATCGTTTCAGTGGCTGTGGTGTAAAGTGGAAGAAAAATGTTAGCGTAAACACTTTGACGCAATGTCAATAAACAATGTTTGAGATTCCCAGTGATTGCTCTTGTGACTGAGTAGTGAATCTCACACTAAACAGAAGAGCAACAAGTCTTACCTTTATCAGCCTGATGCATTTTCACACTTTGGCGATCCGGGCTGAGATGAGTTGCCTTCATGTTCAGTAATTTAGTGCTTAGTATCCCACCTGAAACAAACACTGGTCATAAGCCTTATGCATTTATGCATGTATTTGAAAAATATTTTACAAAAAAAAAAGTTTTCCTGTGTCCTAATGTTAGTACGGAATGAAAGTTGAAAATGTATTCAATAGAAGAAGTTTTTGTCAGAGCATCTGTGAACAGAACAAACAGTGCGAGAGCGATGACTTGTACTGGGTGTTCACGTTCATTTGGTTAGAATGAATCTTTTAAATATGCAATCTACATAACTTGCAAGGTCATTTCTGTCAAAGTGTTACAAACCTGAGTTCAATGGTCCAAAATACAGATGTATCATCTTAGAAAATACTCTAAAATCTAATGATTTAAATGTAGCTTTTTAGTATCTATATGGACACTATATCCTTTGTCACTCTTTGAGTCCTTCCTCGGTTTGTTTTCCTGTCTCGACGCACGCTTGTTTCGCTAGTGTCATTTAGTTATACTTCGGTTTTGTAGATTCCTTTGCCTAGAGGCATTTACTCTAGAGGTATTTTCAAAAGCAGATCTGAGAATTCAATGAGTGTGCAGGAGACGTAGGTGAGTTCCTAAAAGACTGTAGTTTTGCAGAACCTCATCAATCTCCTAGAGTTTACCTCCAAGACAGTGAACAGATTTTCTTACGGGAGACTGTGAGATCCTGTGACTGATATTACTGCTGGTTGTTGGATGCAAGTTTCGCATATGAGTGATGCCATAGAGCAGATTATCCACAAACATTTGAGTCCCTGTCCCAGTACCACAAGGAAATCAAAAAGCCTTAATACTGTTGCTCCATACAACTGTAATGACTGAGTCCTCAATCAGCAGAGTTTTGGACTGTGGATGTGCTCCTCGTCTCATCATTATCTAAAAGAATGGTCTGTTCTGGAGATGGCTGCTTGCCACAGTTGGATCCATTTCTGCTGTGTTCCTTCCCCCGAACAAGAGTCCAATCCTTACCATTGTTATTGTTCACTCAATTGGGAGGCAAAGATGAGCTTGTGCTTTGTACATCCCAGCAACAGTGCAGAGAGATGTCTCTTTCTTTGCTAGTCGCCGGGACGTTTTTATCAGCAGTTTGCGTGGCAAGAGTCAAATAGGTGCGATGAATGAACACACACACAGAACCACACCCAAAGAAAATGCATATATGGACCTAAACGGATGAAGACCACATACACACTCTCGGTGAGGTCAGGGGCTGTACCGTGACACAAAACAATATCAAAAAGCACAGGACACACAGGTCTCAAATATCCAATTTAAAATTTCCAAATGCAGCTATTGACACTCAGCCGGGAAAACCACCAGTCGCGACAGAAACAGTCAGCTGAAAACAGCTCACTTGCAATTTCGAGGAACAGTCAGCCCTTCAGAACGTCAAAAGTGCAAAACGACCCTTCATAGATAAATAAAAAGCTTACTTAAAGAAGTAATTAAGTAATGAATCCTTTTAACTTGTAAAAATAACTGTACAGACCAACAAGCAGAGCTAGCAGAGAAGTGCCCGAACAGCAAGAAAGCAGGAAGTCTTTCCATATTAACTACATGCGGCAAGCAAATGTTCTTGAGCATTTTCTAAAATTAAAAATCTAGAAATTAAATCCAGTATTTGTCCAATCCAGTAATTTTAACAGGTTCATTTTTCCATAACAGGTGTAAATGGAAACTGCAGGGTCATAAACTGCAGAAACTCATGTAGTGTTGACCTATGGAGATAATTACTGCTTGCTACCAGTAACCTCACAAGATCATGCAATGAAAAAAGTCATTTCAAAAAGGGATCACAAAGTCCACTCTTTCTTTCTTCATTTATGGCCTTGTGTTCTCACAATTATTTCATTCAATAGTCATACTTTATTGGAATAATCAAATAAAATGTGGCTTAAGAAAAAATATTGATTCATAATAACATTTCTCTAAATGTATTAACATTGTTACATTAAACATAAGCCACCAAGGACTTTCTCGTCTTGCCTTCAACAACCTACAGGGATAGCGACCCACACATTTTCCATAATCACATTTTCACATAGCAATTTAAATTATATAAATTAATACAAGAATGTGTGCAGCATTAATTTTTCTAATGAACATTAAGGATACATTTGGTAATAGAATGTATAAATCATTATAATAAATCCATTATATTAAGCAGTCTGGTGAGATATGTAAGTGAAAAAATGTACCTGCACTGGGGTATCTTTTGGTGTTCCAAGCAGTTTCTGTACAGAGTCTTGTCAAAAAGAACTCCTCTGAGTGGTTTATACTATCAGTGTCCAGTCCACGCCCCTGTGGCTATCTGTTCCACTATTAGACTGATAAGACATTACCACTTTCAAACTTTAGACAAGGTGAAGGCCTTTAAAAGCTATACTTTCTCAGATGTTTATGCGCAGCGGCAGAACAAATGTATGTATTCCACGAAAAAGATTCACCAATTTTAATCTTGGTTGTCTATGCATGCATGCATGCTTGTGTGTGTGTGTGTGTGTGTGTGTGTGTGGTTGTGTGTGTGTTTTCTCACAAACGTCTTTTGTTCTACTGTTATATTCACCAGTTCATTGGTGTCATGAATGTTGTAATTACCACAGTAGTTAAGCTTTGGATAACTAATAATGATGACAGGTACTGCCCCCATGTTCCTGCATATAGCCCTAGCTCCATAATATTGAATTGGTTGGAGTTTTATTCAACATACATACACCATTGTTAGACTAAGTAGTGTGAGCTTACATGGAGAAAAGAATCAAGGTTGTTTTCATTTCAAACTCGTGTGGTTATTGGGGAAAGCCAGTATTTCCTAGATGTCCTATTTATCACATTATTGATGTGAGTGAAATTAAACTGATTTAATAAGGCCATTAGTTCACCAAAAGATACAAGAAGATGTTAAAGATTCTGTAAAAAAAAAAAGCACTATAATATGTATTATAGCAGATCATAAAATAATAACAGCAGCTGAAAATGATTTAGATCAGAGGAATAAACTAATTTATTTTATTCAGTTATTAATTCACCTAACAAAGTTTGCAACAGACCAAATACACTCTGATATTATCTTATAGGTTGATTTATGGTCATTCCACTCATTTTCTAATGCAATTCTTTAATTACAATATTTGAAAAGATGTTCAAACTAATTAAATATTAATACAGTTTTCTGGCATTTCTGTATGTTTGAATAATATAGTTAAATAGGTTAGATTACACAATCCACCACTTTAAATTACAATACATATTTTAAAAAATGAATTCCTCCATCTTCATCCCTATATTCATTCATTAACACTCTTGTATTCTAATTTGATACATTTTACACTGGTAACACTGTGATACCAAAACATCCTTTTATTTTAGAATTAGAGTTACAGTAAAATATAAAACTGTGCACTAATTACACATTATGTAGGGGGAACTAGTAATATAGTAATATAGAGACCTATACTGGTCTCTCTACTGTGATAGTCTTAAGGAATTTTTCCACCAAAAGCTCTATGCAGGAATGTTAAAAATGTATTGAAAAGTTTAAGATTAAGGATTAAAATCTGTGTGAGATAACTCCATTCCGGATCTTGCTCAGACAAAGGCACACTGGGAAACAAATATTTGAAATTAGTTCTTGGGTCAATGCTCGATAGGGCGACAACTTTACAATGTAAATGAACTTTAAGACTTCTGCATTATCTGTTATTAATCAGCACTACAATTAAACTGATACTTAGGTACAGCACACTGTTGGTTGTTCACAGTTATAAAACATGAATCAGATATCGGCACACACCTGAAATACATTCTTGAGTCATTGTACACTGGATGAATAACTGCTTTGCATATGTGAATGTAAGCCTCTGCATTCAGACTAATATCTCATATGTAGCATATGTAACAGGTCTGACAGGAGCTCCCTGGAATAGCAGCCAAAGCACCATTTAACCATCCTGAGGAATGTTCTCCTTCACAGGCTTTGTGACCTGCTGTTAGTTTTCCTAAAGTCTGCTTACAAAACTAATCGTTGTTATTTATTTTCTGAAATCAAAGAAAATGGGGGGGGTATGGTAAAATGAAACTCCATTCATATTAAACTGATGAAACATTTGACATTAAAATGGTTTCCAATCACTTTGTACCCTTTCAGGAAATAAATGGTCACTACAGTATACTATCACAAATGTGGTTGTGGAATGTTTGCAAATGAATGATGGTTGCCCATTTTTCATACCTGATAAAATGCCACTGATTTGAAAAGAAATAATATTACATTCATACCACCCATCTCTTACTTTCAACAGAAAGAGTATATTAACAGTAACAATAAGGTCAATAATTTCTACTAGAATCCTCAAAGCTGTCTGCAAAAAAAAACTGACTAATATTGAGTTTCCCAGGAAGGTTGTCAAACCAGCTGGTGACTAGCAGATGATGATCTCCAATGTCATAATAGCAATATTAGCATGTATATAATGAACATATGCTCCTCACCATTTCTTAAAATTCCATAATAAACAATCTCTGTAAACAATAGCACTGTCGCCTCACAAACATCTGCTCTGTGTGGAGTTTGATGTCCTGCGTGGGTTTTAACTCCGGTTTCCTCCCACAGTCCAAAAACATGCATCCTAGGTTGATTTTAAGATCTTGGACTGGCGAACTGCCCACCATTTCACAAACCGGATAATGAATGAATTGTAAACAGATGTCCTGTAACTGTAAGATCTTATCACACCATTTCACAAACCTATTTCAGATCAGTAGGCTACATTCTTGTAGGCATAGACTGAACCCTAACACAGTAATATCCAATCGAAAATGTAATGAAATCGTTTTTTTAAGCTTAAGATTGTTAAGATTCAGTATACATTATTGTGCAGCGTTCTTTTTTCTAATGAGCATTAAGGATAAGTAATGTAATATAAATGTAATGTATACGTCATTCTATGAACAAAGTACATGGCCACAAAACTACCTGGCTGTAATACCAACACATGGGTGTATGTTATGGGACAGAAGTCCTTCCCCAAAACGAGCCATTCTTAGTTTTGTATTGTTAGTGAGATTGTCTTGTATTTGTCATTTTGTAGACCAAACCAAACCGTTTCCGTGTTGTACTCCGCACCCCCGTCTGGAGGTAAGAAGCTACGGTGGTAACAGATTTCCGCGTAATACCGGAAAAACAACTTCTGCTACTGATCAGAAAAGGTCTTGAACTGTAACGTTAAACGGTCGACACGGAGGCTTGCAGGTATATCAAATTATTGTACATTTAGTTTAATTCTGCAAAGCGTTTGTGGGCATTTAAGTAAAAGAACAATTTTAAACTTGTACAAAACCATGTACTAAGTAATTTTTAAAGAATTTCCATCAGGTAGCCTATTTTTAGTTGGCGAGCGAAGTCGAAGTAAGTGATATTAGTATTCATTATTATCACTAGTATTCATTATTATCATTATTTTTCAGCATTACTCTCAACCACGTTTAATGTACCAAAACAATTTAGTATAATGTTCATTTGTTCAATGTACTTAAGAACTGTGTATATAGGCAAATTAGCAGCTTGCTCTTCATATGAAAAGTAAACAAAGTGCAGATTAGTGTGATTCTGCTGCTGTGGGGTGGGTGACAGTCAGCTCTTCACCTGCCTAGTTAGGTTGTTTTCTAACATGATGGTCAATGATTTAATAATTGAATAAATAAACAAAAAGAAGAGCAAGGAGCAAGAGCAAAAACAGGAGGAAATTACAACACGCACAATTGGTAAAATTCCTAAAATACGGTTGTACCGAGGACGATCTTACGCAAGTTACAAACAGCGCTTGTTAATTGTTAACTACAGTACTTGGTTGCAGCTCCTTTACAACAACCCCTGCAAAAAATAGCTTTTTCCTTTTCTCAGAATTGGACATTAAATGACTACAGCTGTAGTTAAATGACACAAGCTGTCAATTGAACACAGATTTTCAAATGAGATGTTCTCGTTGCTTTATATGCACATTGTTTTTTAAGGTTTTACTTTTCTCTTGCAGGAATGTTTTTATTTATCCTAGGGTTGGTGGTCTTATACTATGCCTTCCGGTGGGTTCGAGAGCTGAAACGGGTACCAAACATATCTGAGAAATACGTCTACATCACAGGGTGTGATACAGGCTTCGGAAACCTCCTGGCCAGACACCTGGACACACTGGGCTTCTGTGTAATTGCTGGCTGCTACACGGAGAAAGGAGAAGATGAGCTACAAAAGGCCTGTTCATCTAGACTGTCTACAGTCCATTTAGATGTTACTGACAATAGCAGCATAAGCAAAGCAACTGACTTCATAAACACACTGGTGGGAGAGAGAGGTAATTTGAGGATAGCTAAGTCGAAAATCTTAATCTCTGCACAACACAAATTCTCACATGCAGTAATATGCTTTGTCTCTGTGTGTGTACGTGTGTTTATGCTTGTTATAGGTCTATGGGCTGTAGTAAACAATGCAGGAGTTTCTGTTCCATCAGCACCCAATGATTGGATGGTTGTTGACGACTTTAAGCACATGATCAATGTTAATTTAAATGGAGTCATTGCTGTGACTCTGAGTGTGCTGCCCCTCATTAAGAGAGCCAAGGGCCGCATGGTTAATGTGGCCAGTGTCTTTGGAAGGATTAGTCCATTTGGAGGGCCATACTGTATCTCAAAATATGGAGTGGAGGCTTTCAATGATAGCCTGAGGTGAGCTGTCAACAATCAAGTTTCTAAAAACGCATCACACAGACATGAGTTAACAGGTACCTAGTAAGAACATTTACGACTGCTTAGCCCCACCCCCTCCCCCCCTCAAAAAAAATTACTGTAACAATTCAATCTAAAATATAGATAAAAAAGCAAAAAAAATACCGTTTTCCATTAGACTTTTTGAGTTATGCCAACTGCTGATACAATTACATTGAGCCAACACAATATTAGTAGTACGATGACTTAGCCTTTCATCTATGACCTTTTGTGACATCAGCATAGGACAGATAAACACGATGGGAATGGGATTTTAACATTTATATTTTGCTTATCCTGACAGACACTGTAAGGTTAAGAGGGAGTTTAGTCTCCATTGACCTACATCATCCATATCATCTCAACACACAAGCCAAGCACTTCTAATTTGGACATATGTTGTTATGCTGTTTTATTCCTACAGAATAGACATGGCACCATTTGGAGTGAAGGTTCTGTGTATTGAACCTGGATTCTTCAAAACAGGTGTGACTGACACTGACGTCATTCAGAACAGTGCTCAGAAATTATGGGACAGACTGCCACAAGATGTCAAGGAAAGCTACGGAAGTGACTACATGGATCGAGGTTAGTTAAAACGTAGATGTTTTGAAGAAGTGTGTTCAGTTTAATTGTATCGCTCCCTCTTTTATTTGAATCATCTTGCTTTAAATAACGTGTCACTCCAAGTAACACAATGAATTGTATGGTTTATAATAGTAAACTTTAAAATGGACATGTTCCTATTTGGTTTGTGTTATGCCAATGTTAGTGAAAGTAATGATGAAAAAGAAGTTTGTGAAGATGCTGGATGGAGACCTGATGAAGGTGGTGAGGTCTATGGAGCATGCGATCGCCGCGGTCCACCCCCGCACCCGCTACTCTCCTGGCACCCCCGCACCCGCTACTCTCCTGGCTGGGATGCCAAACTCTACTGGCTGCCTCTCTCCTACCTGCCAACCTGCATCGCTGATCCCATACTGCAAAAAAATAATGTCAAACCAAGAAGGTATAGAAAATTAAAACGACAATAGTGTTTTAATCAATGTTACAAACTATATCTTTAATTCAGGCTCCTGATTATTCTAGGCTAACAAATTAGAATTATTATTAATTATTATTATTATTATTATTATTATTATCATTAAAGTTTGCCACATTTGCGTTATGTCTTGTGGACTCAATAAAGATGAAAAGAAAATTTATATAAGAAAAATCTCACGGCGTGCCACGGTTATGTTGTGTTTTTCATATTGCTTGGAAGTTATTTAATCTTTGTTATATAGTCACACATAAAATTCTTTCTAGTTATTGGTTGCTTAAAGAATTTATTTACATAAGTAAACAACTCAAGTGGTTCTTTTAAATGTAATCACATTGCTCATACACGAGTGCCCATACACGAGACTGCATCCTAATTCAAGAAATTCATATTATATAATACTATCCATTGCATAACTAGTGTACTCTCCAGACTCTCTGTAATTATTTCACTTAGGCCTAAAACAATCATTGTTACTGTCCTTTGGCATGTAGTCTGTTCTCAGTAATTTATTTAAAATGTTAGTTCAGAGGATGTGAGTTTAGCTTCTCAATCACATGCAGCCAATGTGCAAAAGGTTGGACACAATATGGCCACTGCAAAAGAGGTGAAAGGGACTGAATGAATGTGGTTGAGGTTAATCGGGTTTATCACATATTCACCAGGACATGTTTACTTCACTGTGTGTGAGAAACCTTTGATCTGTGAGTGAACCCCGCTGTGTGGCTGCTAGGTGCTTGGGAAGGGAGTGGGATCTGACCAAAGTTTGAAAGCAGAGGACAGTTCTTGTGCTTTCTGTGATGTGACAAAATCAGGGGGTTTTGGAACGTCTTTTTACATTTCACACAGGGTTGATGGTCAGTTCACTTTTTCTTTCTCATAATCAGTGTTCCACACTGAAAAATAGCTTGGCGTAGGGCCAGCATAAGAGGCCAGATAGCAAAGCAGTTTGGTGATTTTCCTGATCAAATACAAGACTCAACCACCAGGTGGTGCACGTGGAATAGGTTTACCAACTGAAGGGGGGAATCTTCAATCTTGTGCAGGTGAGAAATCAATCACTTTGAGTCATGCTCAAATGTTCTAAAAGTGTTAACTGAATGTTCTGTTTTCACTGCAAATTAATATGGTCATGCACATTCAAGTATAGCTGCCATGGCCACTTCTTGGTACATAAGGTACATTGATCCAGAATGCAGCAGCAAGGCTTGTCTTCAATCTACCCAAGTTCACTCATGTCACTCCACTGCTGCGCTCCCTTCACTGGCTTCCTGTGGCTGCTCGCATTCAGTTTAAAATTCTGATGCTTGCCTACAAAGCAAAAATGGACCAGCTCCTCCATACCTTATGGAAATGGTCAAAGTCGATCCGCACCTCGAGCCCTTCGCGCTTCAAGTACGGCTCGACTTGACCCGCCATCCCTCAAGATTCAAGGAAGACACGCGACAAGATGCTTCTCTGTCCTGGCACCCAGATGGTGGAACGAACTTCCACTGGCTGTCCGAACAGCGAACTCTCTCGCGGTTTTCAAACGCAGCCTGAAGACCCATCTCTTTGTAAAGCACTTATAAGCACAAATCAACTGAAGCATTGGTATAAAGCGTAATTGCACTTTATCTTTAGGAACACTTGCTAAGTATTGCACTATACTGCATGTAGTCTTGTAGGTATTTCAGTCTTGATAGGTATTGTCTAATCTTATATTTTGTTGTCTTCTTTCTAGGCATCAGCACTAGCAACGGTTTATGGCAGTGCTTGACCTCAAGTAGTTTGGACTTAAACCTGTTTATACTAGATAGAGATGCATATTCTGACTGAACACATAGTACTTTTGTAAGTCGCTCTGGGTAAGAGCGTCTGCGAAATGCCGTAAATGTAAATGTAAATGTAAGGGACTCTCTTAAAATTGGTGATGCGGATAGGAAGTACATCCTTGTCACAGGATGCGACAGAGGATTTGGCAACCTCGTGGCCCGCCAGCTTGACTATCAAGGGTTTAATGTAATCGCTGCGTGTCTCACGGAACCTGGTGCCTCCGCAGTGAATGGCGCTGCCTCCCCCAGGTTGGAGGCTGTTCTGCTCAATGTAACGGGCAGCAGAAGCATCAAGAGTGTGGTGGAGTTCCTGCGGCATGAGGTCGGGGGGCGGGGGGGAAATATGGAAATATAGGAACCATACAAACTCAAACACATATGTTGTAATCTAAAATAAAATAAAATAAAACCCTGTGGTCCATGAGATATTTAGAGCTAATGGTTTGATCAGTTTTGATGTCCACAGGTGTATGTGTTGCCAATGGACTACTGTTTAGACTCTGTAATGATTTCACTTGTGCCTTTTTAGACTGTGTTACTAAAGTATTTACACACTAAAGTATGGCTCTCCAGTAAACCTGGCCTAGAGGTGTCATTTACTGGGCGTTTATAACTGTCTCCATGCTCAATCAGTGTTTGTTAGTAATTAGGAGAGCATTTTTGAGCCTGGACTCTTCAAAACACAGATAACAGATCAGGAACCTGTTGAGCAGACAATGGGACAAGAAAACACGAAGAAGACACATGAAGACAGCTTCCTGAAGGAGTGTTAGATTGAAAATATCTAACAAATAATCAGATGTTTAAAGTAAGAAATTAAAAGAGAATGGGGTTTTATTAGACTAAAATAATAATAAGAAATTATCTGGCAATAGGCTTGAATGCAGGTTTGGCAATTTGCTTAAATATATTTAATTATTCAACAATAAATACAGATTTGCAAAAAAAAATCACATAATGCTACTGTATTGCCTGCGATGTGGGATTTTGTTCATTTTTAGCATTTCAGTGTCTGAATCTGTCTCCAGATTTCAAGATATAAGCTTTCGCTCTGGGCAATGTGTGCAGCAAAGACGTTTCCTCATGTATGCAGCATGCATTCTCAGCAAAGTACCCATGCACACGCTACGGGGCAGGCTGGGACACGCAACTCTCCTGCATTCCTCTCTCTTACATGCATAGCTGACTGTATAATTGGCCTGTTTCTGCCATCACCTAAAGTCTCTTACTGTATTGCTCTTCTTCAACAGGAAAAGGGTGCTTGCCTAATAAAGTAGATGAATAAATCTGATGAATAAATCTGGTACATAAAACAACTATTAAATGTATGCTGCATATGCTGTCATACTGTGTATGTGCTTTTGGTTTACCACCAAATATGCGACCACCAACTGTGGAGAACCAAATGCAATGTATGTTATAATTACAATCTTTAAAAATCACCTTAAAAATCACTTAACAATATAAATGAATATCTGTATTACACATTAGACCAAACATACTTTTAGACAAAAAGTGTTATAAAACAATACATTTATTTTTCAGCAGCTTTTATGAAATTTCCAGTTCCTTTCAATGAGCAAATTGTGTTCATTGCTTTCCTTTCATTAATATACAAAATCATTCAGTAATAAAGAATCCTGGTGAACTTAATCACGTTAGCCAGTGGAAAATGATCAGCCTTGACCACAAAACAGCTGCAGAAAATCACGACCAGTGAAATCATTCAGCTCAGCAAACAGGATGAAAAGTGAATAGTAACAGTAGAATTTCATTTTACAATTAAAAATGAATGAGTCATTTCAAGTATCATTGAAGATTCTGGATCTAGAACATTGTAGCATAATATCTTAGTTGAAACGTCTGCTTCTCTCCTCTGGGAATACTGGTAAATCATGAGAGACATTCTGTTTGTGTCAGTCCCTTTTCACCTAGTTATAGTCCAAATTCTACAGGAGCGTATTTGTCACATTTCTGTTCTCACTGTTAGACAACAAAGACCACAACTGCCAGATATTTGCAGACTGAATTCTTTAAGGTCTTGTAAAATAATGACTCTTCTTTGCTCCATGAAACATCATCAATTATTTAGTTTGAAGCCAAAATCATATATGCAGCTGAATGTACTGGGATAGGTTTTCTGCAGTTCACAAATTCATAAATGATAGCATGACTTAATAATGACACATATTTAATGTGAAAAACATACAGCTGAGGAACTGATTGCCAATAGTGGACTGAATAGTGATGGGCCCTCCTTCATTGTGTTGGTCAGTCCACAAATGAGGTATATAAATATGCAATATACACATTCTTCATTCCTGTGGAAAATATTGATCCAAATTTAGATGCAAAGAAGTGGTAAAATCCTGGCAACAAATCACAGCTCAGTGTGCCTTACTTACACTTTACCATGGTCTCTTGACAATGGTTTTCTAAGTTTCTCTAAGAAAAAGAATAATATATTGCAAAATATTCTATCAACCAGATATTACCAACAATTTATTTTTCAAATTTACAAATGTACAACATTTCCATAACATTTACCACCAGCAGCATCAGTGCAAAGATATACATATAGTACATCACAATGATAAAAAAAAATCATAACATGTAAATTGGCATATGGAACAGCAGAAGGCATAGTCTAGACAGACCTTTTCAGAGGGTTATACAAATGTAGTCTCTTCAAAATAATTGTAAGTTTCTTTTTTTATACACAGGCGGCATATAAAAATAGATTTTCTGCAAAGAGGGTTAGCGTATCTTTGTCTTTCCTCTTTATGTGTGTTTCCATGTTCACACGTGTGTGTGCGAGAGAGACGGGAGAGGGATGGTTATATGTCACTGTCCTCTTTGACCAGGTTGGCTGTGTCTTGGAAGCTGTCCTCTGTAGGGGTGTACATGCTGGGCTTCTCCTGTTTAACCGGCTTGGGGGGCGGAGCAAAGGGGGCGGGCTGGCCTGAGGCCCCGCCTTCTGCATTCGCACCAACTTGCTCTTCCTGCATCTGAAATAACACAAGCACAATGACAACTTTATCTGAACTACTCCTCAGGGGGACTGGTGGTTAAGCCCCTCTTCTTGTTCAAGCAGCTTAAGACTTTACAGTTTAAGAGTGTTACATAGATGCTCACACGTTTATTTATTACCTCTGAGTATGTTGGGTTTTCAAATGTTGTACTTGGCTTTAGTTTTCTTTTGAAGATGCTCCACTTGGACTCCTGAAACACAGAAGAGCCTTAGAAAAGCAGCCCAACTCTAAACACTAGCCCGGGTGTTTCTTACTGAACTGTTCTGGATCTGTTCTCACCTGTTTGCTCTCTGGACCTCTTGGAAGGCTTTTCACCTCCACCCCCTGCCGCTGTGCATGGTACACAGGATTCTCAAAGTTGTTCTTAGCCTGCTCTCCACTTACATTTACAGTCACCTGTTTGCAGTAGCAAAACAACTCGTTTTATTTAAGCATTCGGTTTGACAATAAGCCAGTATGTTGTATTAAAAAAACAGTAGTGAACTATATAATGCGTGAGGTGCTGCCTGGTTCACCTGTGTGGCATGTATGACTGCAGGATCTCCAGACAAGGTTGCAGCTGTCGTATAGAGAGGGTTCTCAAAAGTAACCGGCTGCCTCCCCGAATCTGCAAAGTTCTCGTCCTGACAACAGGGAAGAAGAATAATTGGTTTCACATAGACCAACCTCTTTTTGGAAATATCTGGATACAGCGCAGATCAAATATGTCTTCTGTAGATGAATAGAAAGAGGCTCAACAAGTATTCCAGTTCTTTTACATCTGTTCCTCAAGATTATCAAGGTCCTCAGCTGCCCTACTCAAAGCCTAATGCATATGAACCATCCAAGTATCATTAAAACCAGGGTGAAAGGTTAAACCTGGGATTTTACAGTTTGTACTTAGAACCAACATTAGTCCACGATGTGTTTAAGATGCGTTTTTACTACGTAAAAAGTACATGTTGGTAAATTAAGAGAGGTTGATGTTTACCATCTGCATGGCTCTGTCAATGATTGACACACTCAGAGTCTGGGGCTCCAGATCCATGGTGACATTGTTCCCTGAACGAAAGGTGACACCATTTTCTGTGTCCCCCGACTTTACCAGGCTGCTCAGGCTGAATTGGAGAGAGCGAGAGATGACACAGAGCTTAACTCATACTTTCACACACAAATATGGTCAAATATACTTTTTTTCCCCAGCCTAACAAATAACTGACAAGTGAGCAGTTCCATTTTTGCGCATGGTACTGACAGGTGATGAAGGTGATGTTCTGTGAAATGTTTTAGTTCTTCCTGTAATACCTGCCTACGGTGGAAGATGTTGACGTGTTGGGGGATAAAGTACCTGGGAAGCTTGGGCATCGAGGGGATGAGTGAGCCAGTACGTTTGTAGTTCAGGAAGAGCCCAACAGCAAGAGCTCCACTTAGCAGAATAATAATTACTGCCAACAGCACAGCCACAGCTTAAAACACAGAACGAGAGACAGAGAGAAACCTGAGTGCGTCTAGTGAGGCGGCTGCGCATCGGGATTACCGTCACTCTAATGCAGGTAGCAGACACACTCATTTGTTTGTTTGTTATGATTATGTTTCTCTAATGTTGACAGAGCCAGTGTATTCCCACACAAGGTGCAAATATGAAGCAAACCGACAGTTGATGAATAGTCAGTCATGTGTTCTGTAGCGTCTACCAAATATAAGTTTAACTTGAACTTTGAATGTGCTATTAACTGACTTTATTAATGTGTAAGAAGTGTGGTTAGAAGGGCCCTGCATGGCTGGTTTGGGAAGAGAAACACTGTGGTCACCTGTTCCGGCAGGCCCTCCTCTGGACTTGCCCATTTCACAGAAGCTTCCAGAATAACCATAAGGACACCTAGTCGGAATGTAATGGATAACAAAGTATGACGTCGTTCCCCTTTGTAACATATCATCCATTAATGTAGCCTTTGCTGGAATAAAGAAGGTCTTATAATGGTGTCCGGTGTGCTGCTGCGTTCTCACTTGCACTCGGGCATTCCCGCGTCGTCGGCGTAGCACGTGCCCCCGTTCATGCACCTGCACGCCAGTGGCATGGTGACCTCTGCCTCTATGGCTGCAGGGGCAAAAGTGTGTTAGACGTGCACTGCCAATACCCGCCGCCACAGCACCACAGCAAAGTGGACGTGATATTAACGTAGATGAATTAGCAGTAGCAGCAACAGCTGCCAAACACGCATGGTCTATTAACGTCTTGCCTGCATCACATTCGTTCTGGCTGAAGCTGACCATCGAGGAGCCCTGAGGACAGGCGCAGGTGTATCCGCCCGGCCGTAGCAGGCAGAGGTGACTGCACACATCCTTACACGGGTTCACCGCTGAGGCACAAGCCAGAAGAGAATGACTGAATTTGAGCAATGAAGATTATACTTATACCTGAACCAACGAAAATGATGTGATAATAGCGCATAGTTTATGTCGAACAAAGGAACAAAGGTTCAAAGGAAATGACTGTAGTGGCAAAAATACATCTGCCAACATGTACCATTATCCCGTTTCACCTAGATTATCAGGGTGAACCTATACTGGAGTTTAATTACCTGTTGAATGAGTGTCTCTCACCTGTGTTGTTGTATCTGTGCTCCTGATAGATACGGACTTGTGTCAGCCAGGGATTTATGGTCAACACCTTCACTTTACCCCCCTTCCCAAACTTGTCAGTCTTCCAAACTTCACCCTTGGCCTTTGTTGTCCAATAAACATGGCCCTCAAATATGTCCAGACTGTAGGGGTTCCCAATATCTGCAAACAAATCACCATGTTAAGCAGAATTTGACATCGATGTCTGCAATCTTCATATAAGAAACTTTGATGTCGGACCTCCAGAAATAATGATCTTCCTGTCTGTTCCATCTGTCTTCATCGATTCAATAATGTTCTCTTTGGAATCACACCAGTACATCCTGTTGCCATTGAGATAGTCGACAGACAATCCTGTAGGCCACCCCAGATCCTCATCCAGCAGCACCTCTCTGTGTTGGCCATCCATCCATGCTGCCTCAATCTTAGGGTTCCTGCCCCAGTCAGTCCAGTACATCATACTAAGTGACAAAAACACATACACAAGATTATGACTAGATGAAGAACATCTTCTATAGTTACAGAATCCATGCCCATGTGCCAAAATCTGTGTGGCTGGTGTCCTATGACAGAAATGCATAGCAATTTCTAAGTACCAAATATGATTAATTAGCTTAGAATGCAGCTTACGCAGCTATACGTGCATGTTTATACATCAAATTCACTCAGAAAGTTTGCTACCCAAGAGTTGGATTGACGACTATTGCAGCTGGCTGGTCTAGATCAGAATGGATGAGCCACTTCCTGTACCGCCCATCCAGTTTAGCCACTTCAATACGATTGGTGCCAGCGTCTGTCCAATAAATGTGTCTAAAATATAAAAGAATGGAGCCTCAAACCAGGGAAATATAGTTGCGTGAGAAAGAACATTTCAAGAATCTTTCTCGCCATTATTTAAAAACAAAATCTCAAAGCAAACACACAATAATACTTATTGCAAAAAGACAATAATGCAAAAAAAAAGCAATGTTACGTACCGTCCAACCCAGTCCACAGCAATGCCGTCAGGGCTGGAGATGTATCTAAGGTTGAGATCCATCTCCTTCACTGGGTTATTGCCGTGGTCATCAAATGTGGTCATATATGCCCTCTTTATAGAGCCAAACAGACCACCACGACCCAAAACTGTCCAGTACACAATGCCTGAGAACAGATAAGATATTTACTAATATAGTACATGGCAAAGCCCACACAACATACAGATTTCTATATGAGATCAGCCAAGAAAAGCAGGAAGCACTTTCACGTGTCATTAGCAAATTACTTCAAGTTATAGAAAATAACATGACTGAGCTGAACACATTGCTCATCTTAGAAATGTTCCTGCCCTGTAGGTTCTGCATTTAACCTCTGAGATAAGCAGCATTGTGGGTATGATGATCTTACTGAGTGCCTGGCCCTCTGGGTCCCACAGGTAGTCCAGAGCCTGGATGTGCTCAGAGTGGTCCACGTAGTCCGAGTACTGCTCGGAGGACAGGTTATAGCGACGGATGCGGATGTTATCGGGCAGCAGCAACACTGGAGGGTTGCCTGAGATAGAGAGAGGCAGACAGAACACAAAGCAGAGGGAGACACAAAGCAGAGAGAGACAAAAAGCAGAGGGAGACACAAAGCAGAGGGAGACACAAAGCAGAGGGAGACACAAAGCAGTGAGACAAAACAAAGGAAGGGAAAAAGAAAACGTGTGGAGTTAAAAGTAATTAGAGCGACGAGTGATTCAGCCAGGAGACACGTCTGATGATAAGTGAAGGAGTTGCTGCTAACTCGGGACCCCACCTTCTGCAGCACACTCGAGCCCGTGCTGCAGTCCGACGGACCGGAACCCATCAGCGCACAGACACTCGTAGCTGCCCTTAGTGTTCCTGCACAGTTGGGGACAGGTGCCATAGACCTCACACTCGTCCACATCTGAGGAGAGAAAGACAGAGTCAACACCTCAGGCTAGACCCAGGAACTGCGGCCAATGACTCTTTGTGTTGGAGTGCCAAGGAAAGTATTTGCCCTCAGTGCCCAAAATGTAGCTGACCCTGAATATTTTATTAAATTCTTAAAGCTGTGTGCCCTCTCTCCCTTAGTTCAATTCTCATTTTAAGCGGCTCCCACAGGGTTAACCTATGTTCTCAGTGAATAATGCTCTTACTGTAACTACCGCTGCCCATTGGTCATGAGAGTGAACCGGTTCACGCACCGTCACAGGAGTTCCTGTCCCCTTCAGTGGCTTTGTATCCCGGCCTGCAGGAGCAGATGAAGCCGCCCCCAGCCAGCTCTGTGCAGTTATGTTCACACAGGTTTTCACCGCAAGAACGTCCGCTGCCGCTGTCTACCGAAGCAAAGGAGACACGCAGACGTGTGCATCAGTATTCACTGTCACCCATGACAATGGCATATAACAGGGTTAACAGAGTTTGCATCTCTGTAGTGCAGAGACAGGCAGGTATGTTTGCTTGTGTGGGTGTAGTTTTACGCACTGCAGCCCAGCTCATCGGTTTGGTCTCCGCAGTCGTCGTAATCATCACAGGCGTACTGCAGAGGAATGCACCGGCGGTTCCCACACTTAAACTCATCGGGAGAGCAGGGCCCGGGAGTGGGAGTCACGCCTGAAGGCGAAACGGAGCACCATGACGACCCATCACAGATATCTCCTCTGTGCTGCAGCCTTAGTAGACGGGCATGCAGGAAACGTAGGAGCAAATTTATGGAGTTCTAACACTCCATAAATAAGAGTGATATGTAGAATCCTCAGGAAGTGGAGTGTGTTTTTAATTTGCCCGTCCTGTTTTGTAGCCTCTCTTTATCAGTCTACATGATCATGCAGCACTATTCATGCCCATGTAGACAAATGATCATAAGACAGATATGATTGGGTTTCAGCCGGTCGTATGACTCCGGCCCCTGATGCCCAGGCCACACTCACAGTACTCCTGCCTTTCATCCGTTCCGTCCCCACAGTCGTCCACGGAGTTGCAGACCTCGTGGCTGTAGATGCAGCGGTTGTTGTCACAGCGGAACCGGAAAGGAGGATCGCAAGGGATGTCCACTGAGAAGACAAAGGACGGGGGACGCGCTGAAGAGACGCTCGCGGTTTTTAACATGCGGTACCTCCACTCCATGGCAACCGAACGCCTCGGAAAGTGTCGTCAAAAGCGCTCAACGCTGCAAGGCGGCCGCCGGGCGCCCACTTACAGCAGAGGTGCAGCTCTTCGTCCGAACCATCCCCACAGTCGTCGTCCCCGTCACATCTCCAGTGCTGCTGGACGCACACGTGGTTCTTACACTCGAACAGGAAGGGAGGGCAGAACGTGCCATTCGGGTACCGGGTCGCTGCAAAGGAGAAGGATGCGGTGGGCACATTTTTGTAGCTGCTGTAGCTACAGTTGTAGCTGTTCTGAGGCAGGGCATTGCGGGTAGATTTATATATCGCCTTTCATACACACCGGAAATTCAAAGTGCTTTAAGTAAAAGAAGAGGACGGGCAGGAAGAAGTGCTGCGTGGAGTGAAGGGGAGAGAAACTCACGGCAGGACATCTCATCAGTGAAGTCCAAGCAGTCGGCATTGCCATCGCATTTGAAGCGCTCGGTGATGCAGTGACCGCTGTCACACTGGAAATACCCGGGTTGGCAAGTGCGCAACTCTGAAACACAGTAGGTTTGAGTCTCAGCTGTGCCTCATTTCCAAGTGGACACGATTTGACACAGTTCTCATTGAGATGGAAGGTTACTCTCCCAGAACGTCCACAGGAGTTCAACCAGAAGTCTACTGTAACACAGGGAACTGGCTGTGACTAAACTGGCATAAATACATGAATATATTTAAATGTATTGCATTTGGCAGAAGTTTATCTAGAGCAAGTTACATATTTATGAGTATGACAGTGCGTGTGCTCTCTTGGGAAGTGCCTTTAGTGTTTCTAGCACATAAAGACATCCCACACCTAAAGACTTCTACTGCAGATTCTCCCGGCAGGGTGATCGGTCATTGGAATATAAGGAGTTAACAGCCACAAAATAACTAAGAATATGAATTTCACACTACAGAATCAATATTTATCAATTAAATGACCCAAACCCAAAACTACGACACATGGTATATTTAGTATCATCACCTGTGATGATTATGGTTAATGCATTATCAACATTTGTGGCAGTCAGTTATTATACCAGCCATCAAAAGTTTTCATATAAGTCACATGATCCACAGACCAGTAATAATTTAGCAATGGCTTAAACGGCATATAAGACAGTTTGCTTGCAGACAAAGGATCGGTCGAGCTCAGCGGAGGAGCAGAAGGTCTGAGAGTGACACTGCTGACCACACACACTCAAGGTACAGACAACAAGCCCCTGCTCACCACAGTCCCTTTCATCAGAGTTGTCCTCGCAGTCGTTGTCATGGTCACACACCCAGCGGTCAGGAATGCAGCGCAGGTTGTCACAGCGATACTCGCTTTCCGTGCACGCTCGCGGGCCTGACCAAACACAAGAGAGGGTCGCTCGCAGAGACGCACACACACAGCTGCACACGCGCATATGTACATTTTGCAACAGGCATGCGTTCGGTGCGCGATTGAACAAGCCTGAAATGTCTCATTAGTTGCAGATTGAGTCTCATTTTCAGTGATTTTATTGCTTTACTTCTCTTTATATTGTGCTTATGTCTTATTGTGTCGAGAGAGCTATAGGCTACAAACTGAATATTAGACATTCAAACAGACTCACACACCACATAGCCCATTTTTAAAGCAATTTCCAATGCACAATACAATACAAAGCAAGCTGCAATACACACAAAAATCAGAGAGCATTCACAAAGGTGAAGTCAAATATTGGTCTATTACAGCCATTAACAGATGCTGCAAATACAAAGACTCTCATTGTTGCTTCTAAAGGAGCAATAGCAAAATAGTGCCCAGAACCTTCCCAGTAAACCCCTACAAACACAAGACTTTGATACTGATAAAAAATATGAATGTTGTACTTTCCTGCCCTACAGGATTACAGGGTTATCTGATGAGCAAATGTTTTTAACAGCTCGCTGCAGTTGTAACACACCCCTCTGTTCCTAGGGCCATTTTTCTGAGGTGAGTTCATAGTTGAATTCATTAAAGAAGTAAATCTGCACACAGCAACAAGGCGGCTGTTATGGGGGGGGGGGGGGGGGGTTGTTGGACAAGTGCTGAAAAATCTGTGCTTTTTTCAATGTACTATTCATTGATTTACCACAGACATCATCTGTTTTTTCTTTACACAGCTTGTTCTCAACTGTTTGAATTCACAAGGGTAAGAACAGGAGCTGTCTCTCCCTCTCTCTCTCTCTCTCTACTGTCTTCTATTTTTACCCATCTCTCCTCAAGCAACTTACCTCTAGCTTACAGCGACTTTATCAGGAGGGAGAGCTAAGCAGAGTCTATCAGGCCTCGCTGAAGGAAACACCTTCTGCTGTGTTAACATATCAGTGCGAACTGACAAATGTTGACATGAGCTAAAACCACGCGCCAGGTCACAGATCAGCGTGTGAGTCATTTGAGCAGCCACAGGCCACACCAGGCACTCACTGCAGTTACGCTCGTCAGATCCGTCGCCACAGTCATTGTCTCCATCACATTTCCAGCGCAGGGGGATGCAGTGGTGGTTCTCACAGCGGAAATCTCCAGCCGGGTCACAGGTCAGCTCCTCTACAAACACAACACAGAGGTCAGGTTTCAGGTCACATTTGCACACAGACATATATAAGCACACATGGGTGCACAGACACACACATGCATGTGCCCCCCATCATAGGTTATGCATTAAAGAACTTTTTTTTATTAATCAAATCTTTTGCTAGATCATCCTGTTTACAAAAGAAAGATAATACTTTAATACATTTAAATACTTTCAGATGCATATATATATTGTAAACAAATGGACACAAATAAGTAAATAAACACTCTAAAACACACATGTATGAATACTATAACAAGACAGACATAAAGGTACATCTTTACAAGCTAAATCAAATTACTCAATTAAAAGAAACAGACCAATATCTCATTTATCTAAATTCAATATCTACACTAATGTCATAACTAACTAACTCTGCAAACAGACCTGATGAATGAAACATTCCTTATCACCCTGTGGCATGCAGTTTAATAAAGAAATGATGATAACTGAAGCATTGAACTTTAAAGGGAGAGAGAACCCTGGATTCAATTACAGCTAGGATGAAAGTGATGGGAGTACCCCACCCCCGACTAGTGAGTCGTAGCAGACGCCACCTACGAGAGGAGAAGAGAGGAGACGAGAGGAGGAGAAGCCACAGAAAGAGAAGGAAAGACACTGCAAAACGGTCATACACACTCATGCACACACACACATACAAACATACATACATACATACTGCAAACATACATAGAGTTCTAGAGGTGCCCCACCTGGTCAAAGTGGTGCATTCTGCGTTCTTACACTTAGATTAGGGAGATCTCTCCTCTATGTGCAGGATGGCACTAATGGAGCAGGCTGAGCAGATAAGACATGGGAGGACTGGGTCTGTGTGTGTGTGTGTGTGTGTGTGTGTGTGTGTGTATGTGTGAGGGGTTAAACCACAGGACATAGAGCCTATGCTATACTCACAGCCAGCATATACACATTCATAGTACATATGTACTCATTTATGCCAACATGCGCATAAATCCATATAAGCAACATATTTAATCTTTTTAAAAACATTTGACAACAACTGATTCATACACACTATCACTCCTACTATATAGACCCACACACATAAGTCTACACTGGTGCCTGATACTGACATAGCTGTATACTCTCCCAGACACACACAGATTCCCGCTGCCCATAAATCTCAGATGCAGTCTCAGACTAGCAGAGAGGTTAAGGGGAGAGGTCATAGAGGGCCCATTCATCAGAGCCAGCTAGCGCTCTTCTCCTGCTAATGCACCACGGGAGTGTGAAGGGATGAATAACCCCTCATCATCTCTTCACCACACACAGGAACACCACCACTTCTATATAATCTGGATTAACAGTCACGCAAGCACACGATTCATTATTTTGGCACCGTGCTGGTGTAATCTCGGCAAGTGAATGGAACGAGGTCTCGACCGTATTACGCCATCCTGCAGTGTCCACAGAGCTCGGTTCAGATTTATCTCTTGGAAAATCACACCTACAGGAGAGGACAATAAAATTCTCCAGGAAGTGACCCTTGAGTCGAGAGTCTAACCCTTAAATCAGCAGTGACATTTTGTTTATTCTTACTTCTGCAGGAGGCCTCACAAATCTTCCTGCAGTGATCCTATCCCCCCCCCCCCACCATTATGCTGACCTCCGAGAGTCGTACTCACCGCAGTTCTGCTCATCGCTGTTGTCCCTACAGTCGTCGTGTCCGTTGCAGATGGCCCACCGAGGAACGCAGCGGTAGTTGGTCACGCAGTCAAACTCAGTGTGGCTATCACATCGATACGCTGGACCCACTACGAATACATCGGCAAACCAATCAGCAACACAACACGGGGTAAATGATAACGCCATGCACACAGAAAGCAGACAATGGAGGTCAGGTGCCTCTGTGAACAGACCACTTTAGCCAGATGTTGCCTGCTATTTAAAGGACCAATAAAACGATCGGAAATCCAAGCCGTAGAGCTTCGCCTACAAGACGGGTGAGCGCTAAACGTGCCTGTGCACAACGGTAGACGTGCTCGTAAATACGTCTCACTCACTGCACTCGTCGACCGGCTCGTCCGAGTTGTCTCCGCAGTCGTCGTCCACGTCGCACTTCCAGCTCTGGGGGATGCAGCGGCCGTTCCTGCACTTAAACTGGCCGGGACGGCACGTCCTGGCCGAGCAGTGCGAGATCTCCTCGTCGGAGGCGTCGCCGCAGTCGTCCTCCCCGTCGCACTGCCAGGCCTCCGGGATGCAGCGCTTATTAGCGCACTGCCACTGGTGGGGCTCACACTGGTGGGTGGCTGAGGAACCAAGAGCTCATCACGTCACTGGGAAAACGAAGCGCTTTGATCGGAGCGTCTGCATGCGTGCAATCGCCACACTGTGGTTAAGATGCATCCCGGGCAACTTGCAGCTTAATATTGTTCAAGAATCAGACTCATTACTGTTGTAACATTTAGATATGTTTTTTTCTTTGCATTTTAGTTATAAGCGCTCAACAATGATGATTGTTAATTTAAAATATATATATACACTGAAAGAGATACAGCATCCAAAACCCAGCACAGGTGTGGCTTAATCGGACTCTTCCGTACCGCACAACACAGTGTCCTCGTCGGAGGCATCGGGGCAGTCGGGGTGAGAGTTACACAGGAAATGAGGACTGGTGCAGTTGCCATCATTGCACTGGAACTGCCCCAGCCTGCAGTGGCGCGGGGGGCACGTGGAGGGCTCGTCAGAGCCATCTCTGCAGTCTCGCTGGCCGTCACACTTCCACCATATAGGGATGCAGCTACACAGCGCACAGACAGAGGAAGGGACCATCAATCAGGGATCGATGGTGGTGATCATAGTTCTCAGGAACAGAACCGAGGCCATAGAAGACTTTTCGGAAGGTTTCGGAGGTCTGAGGCGCTTACCGCTCGTTGTCGGCACATCTGTACTGTGTGCTGGAGCACATGGGTAAGCAGCGAGCCACGCCCCCTATCTGCACAGTCAGGAAGTGGTCGGGGCACTCACAGGTGTAGCCCCGCCCACCGGCCTTCAGCAGACAGAGGTGAGAGCAGCCCCCATTGTTGAGTCCACAGGGATTGGTTACTACAAAAAAGAGATAGAAGGTTTTATCCCACATCCCGGAACGGAAGACAAGCTGAGAACCAGGGCTTGGCCAGCTGCCTACGAAAGAGACACGTCCTCTCTTAAGAAGACGAGCCTATCTAAACACTACATACTATCTGTCTTGGCAAAACACAGCATTGATAAAAAAGGATTGAGTTTGGTCTCTTGCTAAAGAAGGGAGGAAGAGAAAACACTTGTTGCATTGTCTGTCTGTGTAAATGTTGGCACAGCCTTAAAATGGCTTAAGCAGAAGTTTAAAGGAAGAGATCACGATCAGAGATAATTGGTATAATAGCTCTCAGAGGATGCCGGCAGGGTGAAGCCCTCGAGATTATACTCCTCTTGTATTACTCTGTCCTGGCCTTACCTATGGGCTGACGGTAGGGGTGACAGACGTGGATGTCGAAGGGTCTGTGGGTGGTGTTGGCAAGAGCTTGGCGTCCGGAGCCATCGTACTTATTGCCTTTCTCTATCGTGCGGGTGTTCCAGTCTGTCCAGTAGACTGTGTCTTCAAACACAGTTATGGCAAACGGATGAGGAAGCACCCCGTCATACACAGTGTGACGGTGACGGCCATCCAGGTCAGAGTACCTGCGGACAGAGGATATGGCTGATTTCAATTCACTTTTCGAACCGTGCAGTATACACATTGTAATAGCTATAATCTTAAAATACTAAATAATAAACAAAATAATAAAAACATCATCAAAAAAAACCCAAAGAAAACAAAGCTGTTTTGGACATACATCTTCACCAGAGCAGTGAAATGTTTCTCTTACTCTATGTAGTTGAGGTGAGCATCTGCCCAGTACAGCATGTTGTTGGTGTAGTCAATGGTAAGACCATTGGGCCACTCAATCTTAGTGGTTATTATGGCAGACTTGTTGTTGCCATCCATCCCAACACGACCTATGAACGCTTTATCTCCCCAGTCAGTCCAGTACACATACCTGAAAACAGTCCATCATCAGCATCAAGTCTACACTGCACTAATCCACAAGGAAAACAAGATCCCACAACATCCTGCAACCCGAAAAACGGTTAAACATCGGTCACCCACCCGAACTTTGGGTGTACCGCGACGGCTCTCGGGTTCTCGAAGCAGTAGGTGTTGTTAGCGTCCGCACAGTGGTCCGCCAGCTTCCTAACAAAGCGCCCGTCCAGCTCGGACACTTTCATGCAGTCCTGAAAGCTGTCCACCCAGTAGAGCTTACGGCCCACCCAGTCCACGGCCAGGCCCTCGCCGTGCGGCACGCCGTTCACCACCGCCTCTCGGCCCGTGCCGTTGAAGAACATCCTCTCCACCACCTGCCGCCTCACGTCGATCCAGTACAGGCGCCTGTCGACGCGGTCGAAGTCCAGGGCCACCACGCTGCTGAGGCCCTGCAGGATGAGTGAGTAGGCCTCGCCGTCCGTGGACAGGTTGCGCAGGTAGTAGCGGTTGCTGAAGATCAGGTACGGACTGACGTTGCTGTTTTGACGGCAGCTGCGACCGTCCGGCTCGCGCAGGTAACCCGGCGCGCACTTGCACACGTACGATCCCACCGTGTTCTCGCACACCTGGCTGCACACGCTGGGCGTGTCCGAGCACTCGTCCACGTCGTCGCAGCTTTTCCCGTCGGACATGAGGTGGTAGCCGGGGCGGCAGGTGCAGGTGAAGCTGGTGGGGGTGTCGGTGCACTCGTGGTCACAGTGCTGCATGGAGGGGTCTGTGCATTCGTTGATGCCTGAAGATGGAGGCAAGTGGAAGCATCGAAGTCACATGACAGCAGGCCAGCAAGAAAAAAAAAACAATAAAGCTAAAGCCAAATGATACATTAATCACAGAAAAAGAAGCAATGATCTGCATGATGTCATCCAGTTTGGTCAAAGGAAAGGCATATTAGCTTTTTTCCTTCTAGCTTCACGATTAATTTACATTGGGTTCAAGGCTGAGATTCAGAGTATGAAACCACTCTGTCTTCTCATGAAACTGCCCTGTACTCTCATGAAACCACTCTGTCCTCTCATGAAACTGCTGTCCTCTTGTGAAACTTCTGTCCTCTAATGAAACTGCTCTGTCCTCTAGTGAAAATGCTGTCCTCTCCTGAGACTGCTCTGTCCTTTAGTGAAACTACTGTCCTCTCATGAGACTGCACTGTCCTCTAGTGAAAGTGCTGTCCTCTTGTGAAACTTCTGTCATCTCGTGAAACTGCTCTGTCTTCTAATGAAACTGCTCTGTCCTCTTGTGAAAGTGCTGTCCCCTCATGAAACTGCTCTGTCCTTTCGTGAAACTGCTCTGTCCTCTTGTGCCAACCGATGTGCTCACCACAGCCTTTCTCATCGCTGTTGTCAATGCAGTCATTGCTGTGGTCGCACACTTGGCTGGACGGCACACAGTTCCCATTGTCACACTGGAAGTGCCCCGGAGGGCACGTAGGCACCGAGGTCCGACACAGCTGCTCCAGTTCGTCCGACTCATCGCCGCAGTCATTGTCGCCGTCGCACACAAAGTCTCGTGAAACGCAGCGGCCATTCTGACACGTAAACTGGTGCTGCTGACATGGCTGGTAGATGCAGCCCTGTTCTTCACTGCTATCTCCACAGTCATTACGTCGGTCACACCTACAATACAAAAGACCCATTGCATCTTCAAATGCCCTTGCATCCGGGCACACCTTTGTCGTACACACGCCATGTATTTGTTCAAAGTTGAGGGCTTTCCTGCACAATGCATAACCGTTGCTACTGCGCTTAGACGAAACATTTTGTTCACATCCTGCCCCATGAGCATGCTGAAAAGTCCGATGGTGCAGGAGGAGCCTGCAGGTGCAGGACGAGCCTCCGACCCTGACCTGTAGGAGCTGCGGATGCACAGGCCGTTGCTGCAGGTGAACTCGTTGGCAGAGCAGGACCTGCGCGTGCAGTTCTGGTGCTCGTCGTAAGCGTCTGCACAGTCTGCGTCCCCATCACACACCCAGTCACGGGGGATGCACCTCCTCTGTGGGGGTCGGTTGTTCACACAGGTGAACTCCAGAGGGGAGCAGCTTCGGTTAGCTGTGTACGACAAATACAAAATGTAACGTGGAACGTACATTTCTCTGAGCAAACAATTCAAATCCAACAAGCATGAAATATGCATGGTTCCCCCATTTGATCCCCTATAGATCCCCTAAATCTAAGGCTAAAAACATTAGGACAAGCTGTAGAACAAGAATTCTGTACATTAAGATGTATTCGGCCTAGCTACAGTTTTTGATCTTGATAGTACAAAACATTCCTTTCTTCTTTATACCATTTAATCATTTTAGGCAATATGCCCAAAGTGGGATCCTTCCAATTTCTGGCATGTCTGAATTGCTAGATCCCAACTAAGTGGACCTGGGCTTCTCATGTTGTGGTTCCTCAGCCCAAGCCTGTGTGTTGTTGACACACACACTGGAGAGAGACAGCTGTGATGCAGACAGAGCCAGGCAGCCACAAAGCAACAAGTCAGGCAAACGAAATCAGGAACGCCGCCTCCTTCCTGAGGCTCCGGCTTGTGGGCACATACCAGAGACGCTCTCCCGCATACTTACTGAGCTGTCTGACTGGGCGATAACAGATGGAGAAGGAGAGGAGAGAGGAAAACAGATAAGAGAAGGAACCAATAGAAAAGAAGGAAGAAGATAAGAGAAACTTACTCAGGGTGACAGTACAGATAACACAGAGGGACATAAAGGGAGGGAAGAGAGAAGAGTGCTGGTACAGGAGGGAGGACAAAGGGACAGAGGACATAGGAGAGGAACACTCACCGCAGTTGTGTCTCTGGTCCTCGTCGCTCATGTCACCACAGTCATTGTCTCCGTCGCAGATCCAGTGGGACGCAATGCACCTGCCGTCATCGCAGCGGAACTGGTCCGAGCTACAGGTCCGAGCCACGGCAGCTGCGCACAACACAGCAAGCCAGGCCTGAACAACCAGGAGATGAAACTGAACGCGTCTCACGTTTCGGAGGTGCGGACCGACGTGTGAATCTCAGCCCCCCCCCCCCCAACTTCATCTCCCATTCTCATCCAGAGAAGTTGGACAACAAGAATGGCAGCGAGGGGTTGCGTTTAGGACCTGGAGGAAGTGGACTTCTCTGAGGGAGAAAGCACTGGGGTGCGCTGCATTCCTATCTCTAGTGTTCTGGTCCAACAAAAGCCAGGCAGGGGCATTATAATTATCAGGGAACAAAAGGGAGGGGAGGTGCATGTGAAGTGAGTCACTAGTGAGGGCCACCAGGAAGGAATGTGGCAGACAATAGGTGATGGGATCGACCATAGGCCTTACATATGCACATACGCTCATACACACCCACACACACACACATATGTACATACACACACACACACCACACGCGCATGCACACACGCACACACACACCTGGGCTCATATGCACTCACGCACCCTTATAAAACATACATACAACATCTGGCATACATACATTTGAGACTAATGGTAATTAAAAGTTTAAGCGTGTCACTCACTGCAGGTGGAGGGTTCATCTGAACCATCTACACAGTCAGTTCCTCCATCACAGTACCAGTGCATAGGAATACAGCGCCCGCTGGAGCAGCGGAACTCACTCTGGGTACAGGTGGACGTAGCTGGGGAGAGCAGAGCACACAGAGGTTAGGGTTAGGGTAAAGGTAAGGGTTAGGGTTAAGGTTAGGCTAAGGGTAGGGGTTAGGGTAAGGAAGCCACACTACTGACATTCCTTCAAACTATTACAAGATTACAAGAGGTTTATTTGTCATCAACAAACTATCAACAAACTATGGGCAGTTCTTCACCAGTGCCAAATTAATGTTTTAGATTAACACGAAACCTATAAAGGTAAATTTACATCTTCAGAGACAATGAGAACACAGCATGTTCCCTTTAAACACCAGACTCACTGCAGTGGGTGGGGCTCTCGTCACTCATATCCCCACAGTCATCATCCCCATCACACAAGTAAGAGCGAGGGATACAGATGTTGGTGGTATGGCATTTAGTGTGTCCGGGCTGACACACCCTCTCAGCTAAGGGGCAAGAGCAAAATACGTTATAGCTAGAAATTCTATGCAGATTTTTCAATCTAGTGTGTTAACGCTAGGAATGGTTCCTTAAATCAGCGTGTAATGTGGAAGGTGATCAGACGTCACTATTGTACCGCAGTTCCGCTCATCGGACGTCCCGTTGTCGTAGCAGTTGTTGATGCCGTTGCACACGTACTCCCGGGCGATGCAGCGGCCGTTGTTACAGGCAAACTCCGTGTCCGGATCGCAGGGGTGAAACAGGCAGCCCGCCTCGTCACTGTTGTCGCCACAGTCGTTGTAGTGGTCGCAGCGGTAGTGGTACGGCACACACCGACCGCTCCCACACGTGAACATAGTGGGTTCACATGTGTGAAAGGCTTCCGACACAGAAGGAGACACAGAATTGTTTTTGAGATGACAAGCAACAGAACTAGAAATGAGTCCTACGTGGTGTCCTGTAGAAAAAGAAACTTGTGCTCGACTAAGTATTTGTTCCATTGCCAGTATTTGTATTGCTAGTTTCGTGCTAAGTTCAAATATCTAAATTATTCATTCCCTTTAGTGTGTATGGAACAAGCATTTGCTTTCATACAGTTTGGACTTTTCAATAAGATTCTTAGTGGAAGTTCAGTGAGTAGGTGACTAAGGTCTCAAACATCTGGTGTTACCTGACAGGGTAATAAACGCCGTCACATGTGGGACTGCATGCAAAAGGAAACATGCATTTTCTTAATGACTAGTAGTCTGTGGTGGTAGGCACTGTATTATACACAGGCAGGTCTATGTCTACTCTACAAGAGAGGACTAGAGAATGATAATTATACACACCAAAAACGAAATCACTCTTGGATCCTGGAGAAAAAGATTAAATTACAGAAATCAACAAATAGCAAGTGGCAGCATATTAGCAAAAGATAAAAAAATAAGACAGGGCAGAGAAGACAGGACCAGCAAAAGTGAAGCATGAAGATCCTCAACCAAAAATAAATAGGACAAACGGAAAAGAATCACGCTAGCAGATCTGACAGAAGCGTGCATACACCAGGAAGAAGAGGCAACTAGCTAACACACAAACTCTCCACATCCCTGGTGCAAACACTGGTGACCGCTGTAAGCAGCATTAAAAGTTAACTGAGCAATTCAGTGCGGTGGGCTTGGCTTTCTTCAAAAGCACTCAGCGGAAGCTCCTGGAGGGAGTATGGTTCGGACAGCAGAGACAGCACGTGTGTGGTAGGAGATAGAGGAGGACTAGGTTTGGTCGGGGGGCGTCGCCGTCAGGAGCCCGGCTTACCACAGACTCTCTCCAGCTCATCGCTGCCGTCTCCACAGTCGTCGTCGTTGTCGCATTTCCACTGTGCTCGGATGCAGCGGCCATTCATGCAGGTGAACTGCCCAGGGAGGCAGCGCGTGCCGTTGTCAGGGATGCAATACTTGTTGTCAGCCAGGTACCATCGGCCCTCAGCTGGACACCGACACTCCGCCCCGTGAGGCCCTGGGAATGATAATAGTGCAGCTTGTTAAGGTGTGCAGTGCCAGGACAAAGATTTACTAGTGACGTTGATGTCTCAACACGGCTATGGTGCCTTTGAGTCAGACATAATCCTCATTTGGAACTCAAAAAAGGCTAAATCTGCACTGGAAAAGGTCATTTTATTGCATTGCCTATTATTTCTGGTTATCCATGGAGTGCAACGATCTTCCTAGTTCGGTGTCTATATGTAGCTGTGATAAGTGAGCCTGAAAAGCTGTTGGCACCTGAAGTGCAGATATGGCTACAGCCTCCGTTGAACTGTTGGCAGGGGCTGTTACACTGCTGCTGTTTACTGTTGGACAGCACATGGATGTCCATGGGCCGGGACGGGAGGTTCTGGAGCATGACCCTCTGGTCCGAGCCATCGTGCTTGTTGGCTCTGTAGATACTGCGTGTGTTCCAGTCGGTCCAGAAGATGTGCTGTCCATACATGGTCATGGCAAACGGGTAAATGGCTGTGCCCACGATGACCTCACGGTTGGACCCAGTAAGGGAACAGCGCTCAATTTTCTGTCTGATTGCACACAAATCGAAACACAAGATTTCAAAGAACTGCGTTAACAGTGACAACGCCGGAGGTTCAGGAATCGTTTTAATATACATGTTCACTCGCAAAAAAGAATGATACTCCTTTTCACATTGATTTGTCACACATACTGCATATAAGATATGCTGAATATTAATATTACATTTAAATATTAAAATACAGCAAGAGATGCAAAAGAATCTTACAGGCTGGCATCGGCCCAGTAGAGTCTCTCCTCATCATAGTCCAGTGTAAGCCCATTGGGCCAAACCAAACTGCTGTTAACAATCTCAGTCCGGAAGTTTCCACCCAGAGTTGCTCGCTCAATCTTAGCACTGGTGCCCCAGTCAGTCCAGTACATGTACCTAATACACAAAGTACAAAGGAATGATTCTCACCAAAGCACTAAAATACATGTGGTGTTTGTGGGGAAGGGAATACTTACCCCCGGCACGGGTCCACCATGATGGCTCGTGGTCTAGGCACCTGAGCTATAAGAGTCCTCTGAGATCCATCCACAGCCATGGAGTTGATGGTCTGGTTAACATAGTCACTGTAATAGATCCTCTTATTGATCCAATCATAGGCAATACCATCAGGAGCACCTAGATCTACACATATAGAAGACATACTGCATCACACATACTCTATGAGCATTCTGCATAAGGTTCATATTTAAAGACCTAGTGTAATATTATCATACTTGATCACTTTTGTGTTCATTAACAAGACATACTCAGCCACTAGCTGGGATATCAAAATAATTTACTGGATGATTGAGTGTAGAAACTTTAGGAGTTTTGTAGCTTCCCCTAATTTGGCTAAACTCCAGGAAAAGTGCTGTCTACCTGAGTCTGAGCAGCAGCAAGCAAATAAAGATCCCAGGGTTAGTTTACTAAGCAGTAACTTACATTTACTAGACAAACAGTTTTTCATTATTCTCTTAATCATCAGAAACTGGAAAAAATGTCACTACCTAAGAAAGAGGAAATCTAAGGACAAGTGTAATTCTAAAGAGTACCTGAAGCTACCACGGTAGCAGGTGAGGCGGGAGATGACAAGCTAATGTAACTGATCTTGCTCTGTCCTGCTCCAGAGCTCTGGGTGAAGTAGAGCCTATTGTCCAGCCGGTCGTAATCCAGAGCAACAGACGTGGGGGCCACATTGACCACGGGGAAGGGCAGCGAGTGGTCGTCGGGGTCCAGCCGCAGCGAGCGCACCGTGCTCTCCGTGGTGTAGATGAGGTAATCGTCTCGGGACACCACGCAGCTCGTGCCGTCCACAGCCAGGTTCCCAAAGGCACAGGCACACTTTCTGGTCTGAGTCCCGGGGATGGCGAAGCAGAAATGAGCACAGCCTCCGTTGGACACCAAGCAGGGGTTGTTGTTCAGCTCCTGGGGTGACATGGGCTGCATCCTCTGGTCAAAGATGGTAACGTCTCGCAGCATGTTGATGTTGTCTCTGATCACCGTTGGCTGGTCAGTATTTCCTGGCTCTTTACTGGCCTGGAAGACCTTTTTCAAGTTCCTGTCCACCCAGATGATGTTATTCTCAAACACCGCGATGCCATACGGGGTCGGGTAGCGGCTCCCGAAGCGTACAATCTCCATCTCGCCTCCATCGGGCCGGACTCTGGCGATCATGTCCAGTGAGTCATCCACCCAATAGATGTATCCATTTCGGTGGTCCAGCGCCAGTCCTCTGGGTGTGATGATGCCGGAGGAGACCAGTGCAGTGCGGTTTGTACCATCTAGGTGAGCTCGCTCAATCTTGGGGTTCTGCCCATAATCGGCCCAGAAGAGGTATCTGTTTTTGGGGTCCACGACAATGTGTCGAGGCATATCAACCTGCGTCTTCAGGATAACACGTCGGAAACTGGTGTTAAGGCGAATGACTTCAATGTATGTCTCTGTCAAGAAGGCATTCGTGAAGTACAGATTTCCTGTCCGAATACAGAGAAAAAGGATTATGCAAATTTATCACACCATTAATTGATTCCCTTTGACAATATTTATCAGCCATAAATATATTCCTTGTCTTTAACTCTAAATGTCATAATGATCCTAATAAATAACTAAATAAAATTAATAAAATTATGTTTGTCCACAGTCAATAAAGCCAATACACATTTGGTCATAAAGTTGATATTTGGAATTTTAAGCACTTTTTTGTTTGTTTTTGTTTTAATTATTTCATCTGAGAGTTCACCATTGTTAGTTGGTGCCTGTTGCTATGGGAGCCGAGCACCATGATGTCACTGAAAAGCTTATTAAAGTCATTTTGTGCTGGACCAACCAGCATGCACACCCTACACACACTCGTGAACTCTGAAAAATTGCTACTCTGGAATTGCTACTCTGAAAAATCGCTACTCTGTTTGAATTTCATATCAGTTGCAGCTTCCAGAATTATACATAGGAGTAGGCAGAGGCAATCGGTACAGAGTCTGCTAATAACTGTGCACGTTATATATTTTGATTGCAGTACATTATCAAATTACAGTGGAGGATTAAAACCATTGCCTGCACCTGCAGCCCAGTCCACAGCAATGCCACGGATCCCATTGCGTCCAATCCCAGAGGTAACAATGCTACGGAACCCAGATCCATCTGGCTTGATCTGGCGGATCCCATTCTGAACAGCAACAGTGCTGCTGAAGTCACACCAGTACAGGAATCCAGAAGGCATGTGCACATCCACATGCAATGCATTTCGGCCTACAGGACACACACACACACACACATATACATATATATACACATATATTGCATGGGCTATAGTACTTGTAGGTAGCTATAAAATTGGTGGTGCATTTCATGTTGCTACAATAAAAAAAGTCCATAGACTTCCACAGACTAAGAAGTAAACTGAAAACTTGTTCTGTTAATATAACCAAAGGAATTCTCCATCAACACGCAAAAGAGAGAGAAAAACAACAATTAAATAAATCATCTGCTTTAGATTTAACATGCCATCTAACTTTGCACGCCATTATACAAATTGACTATAAAAGTACACAAGTATTAGTAGTAACACTATATGCTCCTACATAGTAAACCAACTGTCCCTGCTGTCCACTCAGCTGTGTAAAACACCCACCTCTCCCAGCCACAGGAACCATGGCCTCAGAATGGTCGGCTCCCTCCAGACTGAAGCCCTTGAGGGCAGTGAGCATGGAGATGACCACATAGGACTGGTAGGGAGCACAGCTCCTGTTATCAGCGCTGAGCCTGAAGCCCGTGGCACAGGCACAGGAGAAGAGGCCTCCGGGACGTGGCAGACACAGCTGCTCACACGTGCCTGCGTTATTACTGCAGCCATTAGAGGTGCCTGCAGAAGCTAGAGGGGGAGGGAGGGAGGGAGAGGAGAGATGAGAGAGATGGAGGGATAGAGAGAGAGAGAGGGGAAGAGGGAGAGGGACAGGGAGAGAGAGAGAGAGAGAGAGAGAGAGAGAGAGAGAGGTGTTATCTATGTGTATCTCTTGTGAATCAAACTTCTTCAAAATGTTTAAGATGTAATGAAATACATTTTTGATAACAATGCACAACATTTCCAGGAAGGCTCAGAAAAGCTCACTTACAACCATCTGCAGCAATTCTGCTACAAATGTGAGCAGCTGTGGATATTTGCTTCAACCCAACCCTGGCCTCTCCTATTTATACCTGGACAAGGCTGAACAAAAGGCACTTCTCTGTGCCAGAGGAATGAACCTATCCATTGATAATGGAACAAAAGAACACTGATTCTTCCCGGCACAAACCCTTCTGAGGCAGAGAAGAACAAATTGGTAATGCGATACATAATTTAAATCCACTCCTCCCTGGTGACAGCCACACGGCTATGTCAGATAAGATGACTTCCAGAGAAAGGTCCAAGAAAGGCAGGGTTGGATGGGGCAAGTCCTCACAGGCCAAAAAAGACCACAGATAAGATCCTCTACACAGATTACAGATCCGGAAGACCTGTCACTCACTCTCTCTGTAGTGTACTTTAAGAACTCTCAGTCCGGCCACGTTGTCGCGCAGCACAACTTTGTTGGATCCTGAGGCTTTGTCCGCACGTTCAATCACCTCAAAGTCCCTGTCAGTGAAATAGAGGTAGGGTCCGTGCACGGCCACGCCCCACGGGTGGGACAAGCCAGAAACCACAGTGATGCGGTTCGTCCCATCAACGTCTCCTTTCTCGATCTGTTTCGAGGTTTATTACAGCAACAGAAACTAAATCAGATACGGTATGAGAGCAGGAATGAGCAGAGAAAATAATAAAAGCGACAAAGAATTGGCAGTATATTAAATGCTGGCGGGAGGAGTCTCAGCTAACCAGTCCAGTTCCAGTGACGGCCCAGTAGAGCTTGTTCTCTTGAATGTCTATGGTGATAAATTCCACATGCTCCAGATTGTTGGTGAAAAGAGTCGCTGAGTTCGATCCGTCCATGGCTGCACACGCCACCTTGGCTGGAATACCACTCTCCGTCCCCTGGTCTGTCCAGTACATCTTTCTGTAACACAGCACAGGGTCCACAGACAGTTGCCATCTTAGGTGAGGTAACGCTGTCTGCCTGAGGCGACTTCCAGAAAGCTTTTTTTTATAAGTCATAACTGCTTTCAGCACAGCTTCTTCACGCCACTACACATTCAGACCTTGTTAAGACAGCCATCTCACAGGCCGTGGATTCTGGCCGCGTGTCTGTCTGCTGAGTGGCGTGATTTAAGAAACCATCGAGGCTCAGCAAACTTGTGTTTGAACCCAAGCTGTGTTAAACTGGGCCTTACCCACGCGCCGGGTCCAGGGCTATGCCAATGGGACTGCCCACACCAGTTGAAGTACCGTTGTTGGTGATGAGAGTCCTCCTGTACTGCATGTCTCCTTTCAGCCTCAGCACCTAAACAGATCACAGTACTATGATCACACAGTGTATTATTTGTATTGGTGATTGTTTTCTGTTATTCTCAGATGGGGGTTTGCCTATAAATCCTAAACTGGATGGCTTTTGGATTGAGTTCTTAAATGCATGTTTGGCTATGAGATGAGAAGCTATATCACCTCTATGGACTGTGAGGATGGGTTGGTGTAGTATAGGTTTTGAGTCATCCAGTCAAGGGCCAATCCCACCGGAGATCCCAAGATGGCCGCTGGGGCAAATTCAGTCCTGTTAGTGCCGTCTGACTTCACCCTGTGGATCTCTCCCTGTATAGGAAAATGAAGCATGAGACTCATGAAAGTAACTGAAATGCAGTTCTGATGTAATCCATAGATTCAAACTGGCAATTATTTTATGGATGCACAGGTGGAACTTATAAGGCACAAGGGCAAGTGGGGAACTTGAGACACATGAAAGAGGTCATGAGGTTAAAGGTCATGAGGTTAAAGGGAGGGGGTCGATAGATCCGGAGTTACAACCTCAATTACAGTAGTTTTAACATAAAAGACAGAAAAAAAAACAAAATAACACTACACAGCATAGTAAACTCAAATTTGTGTTTGGCTAATGACAGAACATCTTTTTCATGCTTACAGGATGTTCAACCCAGTAGATCATCTGTTCAGCATCATCAAAGTCCACATCGTATCCATTCAGCAGCCCAGCAACAGGTACCATGGCATCATTACCCTTATCATCGGGGTTGAGGGAAATACCGTAAATGATGCTGTCCCTAACAACCACCAGGAAGGGATCGTCCACTGTAAAATAATATATTCCACATCATACATTTGGCTGTTGGATTTCATCCAAAAGTGCATCAGCTTTTTTTTTTTTTGCAGTTTGTATTCAGATACAGTGCCAAGTGTATTAATGGCTTTATAACATATACTTCCATAACATTATCTAATAAATGAAATCATCACTCAGTGCCTGATGCTCAAGGTTTAAATCAGTTGCCAGAATTCTAAAAAATGTGTATAAGTTTGGGTTGTATTCAAAAGGTTTGGTGAAAGCTTTCCATAATCTTTTGCTGTGTCATCAGAGATTAGGATCAGTAGGTACTCATTCTAAGGCTAGGGTAATCATTCATCTCTTTGGGGAAAATGTGCTTGACTTCGCTGACAAAAGTTGAAACCTGAGCATAGCTGGATGGTTGCCCCAAAGAGGACCCACCGGATTTAAGATTAAAGCTTTCTAGTCTGTGCTCAACCATAACCATAAGCTGAGCTAAGAGCTTTTCTGATTGTAAATATTTGCCCTCAGAGAGGGAGAGATCATTGGGGCAAATTGAAAATGGGATGCTGTTGACAAGATGTGCTTCTCTTGAAATACATATCCAGTGTCCCTCAAGACTACCCCATTCAGTCAGCGAAAAGGAGATTAACAAGACTGAGGCCAGAGAGAAAGACACAGCGCCATTCATAAAGAGTGCAAAATGTATTTATAAAAGATCTTGTTTTAGCTAATCTGTGTAATTCTAATATTAAAAAGCCATATATATATATTTCAATACTATTGGGTGAGAACCAGGCCTTGTAGCACTAAAGTGGACGGGTGGTTTTGTCGGTTTTGCACGTCATACCTCTCACACAGGTGAGCTGGTCAGCTGCCAGTATCCATCCCGAGGGACAGGCACAGGAGTAAAACCTTGGGCCAGATGCAGACAGCAGGCAGATGTGGGTGCAGGGGCTCACTGCACATGGGTTGTCACCTGCAATCAGAAGAGTTGCATAAAAACGTACAGGTCAGAATAAAACTCAGCATGGCGACACATTCGCATTATATTGTCATGCAGCACATTCACCTGTAACGTTAAATTAATGTAATCTCCACACCGAATACAATCAGTCACGGCCTATAAACTACAAATGGGTCTGTCTGACAGGAGGACCAGCTGTCCAAGGTGCTGAGTCGTACCTGCTGGCTGTCTGGCCGGATGCATTGCCACCAGGCCCATAGGCTGGGGCAGGTTATACAGCATCACCGTCTGGTTCTCTCCGTGCCACTTGTTGGCTCGGATCACGCGGTTGACATATCTGTCGGTCCAATACACAAAATCCTCAAAAATGGTAATTGCGTGGGGGTGTTGCAGTACCTTTTTATTGAGAGACAAGAGGTGAATTTTATTCACATGGGTTAAGAGAAAGAAACAATTGCACACGAGCAAATGAGCCAGTAGAATGTCTCACCAGGTCACTGGCAAGAACTTGCTTCCGGTTGTTGCCATTGTAATCACAGTAGTCGATGAAATCCAGGTAAGCATCAGCGAAGTAGAGGAGGCTGTTGGGATAGTCTATGGTCAGGCCGTTGGGCCAGTAGAGCTTGTGGCTGATGATGGTGGTCCTCAGCTTGCCGTCCATGCTGGCTCTCTCGATGCGAGGGTTTCTCCCCCAGTCCGTCCAAAACATCAGATGGACGCTAAGACCCACAGAAGAAGCAGTTTTCAGTTTTTATTCATCCCTAATAAAGGGGCCTTTTCTGTTATGCTTCTGTTTTCTTCTCATTCCTTTGCTGTATTTTACAGCTTGGTGTGCATGTAAGCAGTCGACAAAATCGCAAAGTCCGAAGTACATGTCAGAGTGAATAACTCTCACCCAAAGAAAACAGCTGCCTGAAAATTTGCTTTGCTGAAAATGAGCATGATACATCCCCTTTAAATTTAAGTGTAGCATAGCAGACAATAGAGTGGTCAGTTATCTGTAAATATCGATTTTTTTTACAAAGTATAGCTTACAATCCAAAATATAGGGGTCATGCAAAATCATTGTACCTGCATATAAAAGATCTTACCCATTCCTGGGGTCCAGCACAAGACCTCTGGGGTTGGTGACATTCTCACTGATGAGCACTGTCCTATGGGAACCATCCAGTTTGGACACCTCTATGGTTTCCAAGATGTAGTCCGTCCAGTACAAGTTTCTACCTACCCAGTCAACTGCAAGACTCTCTGTGACTGTCACGCCACTGTCAAAGATCTGTGTACATAGAGGCCACTGGGTGTACTGTCTCATAACAAAACTTTTCCAATAGCTACTATATATAAAAGCAAATGTGCTGGTCTATGTCAATATCCTGAAACTCCTGGACCCTTACCACAGTCCTGTCACTGCCATTCTTGTGCGCACTCCATATCCGGTCCTGGGTGGTGTCCGACCAGTACACGCGGTCCGTCGCAGAGTCAAAATCGACCGCCACAATGTTGCGGCCATCTCTGATGAGGGAGCGTACCACGTTAGGCTGCGAGATGACGTCATCGGATATAATCTGATTACGACTAGCCACCAGCAGAATGGCCTCTCGAGATCCTGTCAGATTGCGAACAACGCATCTCTGTTATACAAAGAATTACACAGGCATCCTTGACATGCTTGCTATCAGTCCGGGTGTTACACCATGCAAGCGACAATGAAAGAACCTCACAGAAGCACAAAAAGGGTCTCTGTGGTAAATGTTGAGAAAAAAAAGAAGGTATATCAAATGACAGCATTTTTTCTCGTTATCTCTCTGGTGGACGGGTCCGTGTCAGTAGGACAGCTTATAAACAAGCCTTTGTCTGGTGATTAAGACCTAATTAGCCAATGTGAAAGTTTTTGACTGACATACATGTTATTTGTCTTATCTGTGGTAATCAGATCAGAGGGCAGAGAGCAGTGGGCAGCAGACAGTAGACCCCTCTCAGATCAAGCACGGCTCCACTCCACCAATATCTCCTCTGCTATTACCCCAAATCACACAAGCTGTGCGTATATGTAACACACACAAGCACACACACACACTCACCTGAGGCCTTGCACGTCCGTCCGTCTGCCTCTAGCATATATCCGCCTTCACAGTGACAACGGAAGAAGCCTCGCTCGTTGAAGCAATGCTGACTGCACAGGCCAGGTGGGTGACACTCGTCTACATCCTCACACGTCTTCGAGTCGTTACTCAGCTGATAGCCCACTGGACACGTGCACTGAGCCCCAAAAGGACCCTGGATACACCCGTGCGTGCAGCCTGCATTGTTGTCCGAGCAACTCTCTTGATCTAAAGCAACAGGCAAAATAAATGGATTAAAAATTCTTGAAATCCTTCAACAGGCATCGCATTGATAGGGCGACTTACAATAGTAGTATATAGGTTTGTATTGTTTTACTTACATTTTCAGAACTTGGATAATCTGATGCATAACATTTCAGTTTCATGCCAGCCAATACAGTTATACACAGCTTTATATTCCCATAGCACAATATTGCTTACTAAGTGTTAGACACTGCTCTAGACATATTTCATTATGCACTACAAAGATTCTAGGTTTAATAACAGTGTGTGTAAAATTGGAGAGTTAGTGTGAGTCAGACAGAGAAGTTTATCAGTGCTATAGGCAGAGGGCTGCAGACAGTGAGCGTGTGAAGATTGGGCCTACCTGGTAAAGGCTCATCTGAGATCAGTGAGGGGGGGCATAGAAAAGGGAAATCACAGATCACTTTTACAGATCACAAGTTAATCACTAGATCACAGCCACACATGCAGGATTCCAAACACCTGAAGATTTCAAAGGCATAATTCAAACCCACATAGTATGTAACACAGGGAGACGTACCAGATATAATTCACAAAAAAAAAAAATTTCTGACATAATTTGACCAGAACTGACAAAAATCATAGAATATTTAAGAAAAATAATTCAAGAATAACATGAAGTAATTCATCAGAATATCAAGAAACTTGATTTAATTCCATCTGTAAGGAATGTGTTTTTAAAACCCTTAATTGAATTGTGAGAATGCTGATTGCAGTCTTAGCTACAGGGAGTGTAGCCTAATGCTGTTGTGAATAGTGAATCACAGAACAAAAGGAGGTAAATAACCTGAAACAGGTCATTACAGTGGACAATGCAGGTGATTCAATAAACAGGAAACAGTCTAACTGTGCGTGGATCTCCATGTAAGGGATTTTAGCACTTGCAACCAGTTTCTCAATATAGACCAGCTGGTCTTAGTGTTTGCCTGGCTGTCTCCTCAGATCTCAGCAAGCCAGAAGTTAATGACTTACTGCATAGGGGGGACTCGTCTGCTCCGTTCGGGCAGTCGGGCGTGTTGTCGCACACTCGGCTCAGGTTGACACACACGCTGTGGCCGGGGCACTGCCATTGCCAGCTGGGGCAGTGGAACGGGGGCGTGGGGCAGTCGCGCTCGTCGCTGCCGTCCCGGCAGTCGTTGTCGCCGTCGCACAGCCAGCTGTGGAATATGCAGTTGCCGTTGTCGCAGCGGAAGAGCGAGGAGGGGCAGGTGCGCGGGGGGCAGACGTGGTGCTCATCCGAGCCGTCCTCGCAGTCCGGGTGGCCGTCGCACTCCCAGGCGGCCGGGACGCAGCTGCCGTCGGACTGGCACTGGAACTCGCTCTCGTGGTGGCACATGCCCGGCGCACGGGTTGCTGGGCAAAGGACACAGCGGGACTTCCATTGAAGGCGAGACGGAAGGTGGCATCTTAAACGTCAGGGATTTGGGGATTTTTGCAGTTAACGCTGGAATTAACACTCACGACAGCCGGCCTCATCGGAACGATCGTTGCAGTCGAAAACCCCATCGCAGCGGTAGAAGGCGTTTACGCACTGGTGTCCAAGGGCACACTTGAACTCATAGCCGGTGCAATTGTATACTGCAGCACAGTATTAAATTCACACAGACAAAATAATGTAATAATTCATTATTGAAAATGCAGTATTAAAGTGAATGGGCTACGCTAAAATAAGGCATGCAGTTTTTTTTGGCTGCATTGCTCTTTCAGAGGTTTAGCATTTATAATGTTCCATGGAGCACAATGATTCTCACCACAGCCCTGTTCATCAGCCCCGTCCATACAGTCTCTGTCCCCATCACACACATAGGCTGGGTCAATGCAGCGGTGGTCAGGGCACTGGAACTGACCTGGATAGCACGTCCCTATAGCATCTAACAATCAACCAAATGTAAAACTATCAGGAACCTGGATACTCCGATAAACGCCGGGCATAGACCTAGCGGATCCTTCCAGAAGCTTCTTACCACAATTGAGTTCGTCAGAGCCATCGCCGCAGTCGTTGTCGGTGTCACACAGCCAGATGTGGGGGATGCAGTGGCGGTTGGCACACGTGAACTGGTCAGCCGGGCATGTGCCAGGGACCTGGGTAGGGCAGTCCCTCTCATCACTGCCATCAAAGCAGTCGTTGTAGCCGTCGCAGTGCCAGCTCCTGGGAACACAGTGCTGGTTGGCACAGGTGAAGGCGCTGGACGAGCAGGTGTTGTCTGAACGACAGCAGAGAGGGCCAAGTGGAGAGTCAGCATTCGTTTTGTTAATCTCAGAAACAACATGAAGCAGAAATAATAATAATAATAATAACAATAAATTAAACTTATATAGGGCATTTCTAGTACTCAAGGACACTTTACACAAATCGTATTAAAATAAAATGACTAGGTGGAAGAGAGAAAATAATGAGAAAAGGTGAGTTTTAAGATGAGTTTTGAAGGAGGAGAAGGATGAACAGAGGTGAAGATGTTTTGGGACCATTACACATTACAAATTGAAGGAATGGGCACTTTTCTCGCATTTGATCTCCACTACTGAATGCATTGCACAGAAAGCTGGAAGCGTCTGAAACGCATTACTGTTAGCTCCGCAGTTGGCCTCGTCGCTGTTGTCGTGGCAGTCGTCCACGCCGTCACACCGGTAGCTCTGAGGGACACATCTCCCGTTGGAGCACGAGAACGAGTTGGAGCCACACTGCAGCGTAGGGGGTTCATTGGACGGGTCCTCGATGCATGTCTGCTGATTGGGCGACAGCTTCATGCCGTAAGGGCAGCCACACACGCGCTGGGAGTAAGGGGCGGGGAAGCAGAAGTGACTGCAGTCTCCGTTAGGGTTCGAAGGCCTGTTACAGAAGTTAGAACCTGGTGGAGAGAAACCACAGTGAGCACACAGAAAAATGTTAAATCCTAATCCCAAGGTATGCCGATGTCACGTACTATAAAACCATCCATAGCAGTTATGAAGCAGAGCACTAATGAAATTTTGAAGAAATGATTAAAGTTAATCTTTAAAGATGACATATCCCTGATCCATTACAAGTAACATTCATCGGTTGAACTTAGACAGAGGGAGCGATGGAGAGACAGAGAGTCAAACAAAGAAACAGTGATAGGAAACGAGAGAGAGGAGGTAGATGGTGAATGGATGAAAGCTCCTCTCACCAGTCTGCAAGTCAGCGTTGAAAGATTTGACATGCATAATGTGACTGATGCCCCGTCGGATAATCAGCATCTCTCCCCCGTCTGTTTTCCGAACACGCACAATCCCTCCTAGACGCCAGTCAGTGAAATATGCATAACCTGCAGCAGACACATACATTAATCTCAGACATTAACTTCTTCTCCTAGATTCTCTACCTTCCTCCCACTGAACTACAAGGCTCCCCAACATGTAAATACATACACTGACCATCATACGAATTTTGCAGAACTACAATGTTTAAGAGATATTTTCAAAAGTTGTGACACATTTTTTTTGGTATAACACAATTCAACGTATTTATAAGTCCTATTAAATATTAATTACTGTGATAACAATGTTATTCTGTGTTTATGTTATGTTATTATTTACACTCATGACATCTTTCAATAATATGATTATGATTATGCAAATGTTTCTGAGAATTATGACCCACCTCCAAAAATAGTAAGTCCAAATGGGTGGGATATTTGTGTGATCCGATCCAATGACAATCTGTTCTGACCATCGAAATTACTGTGCTCGATCTTATCAAAGAAGGCATCAACCCAGTACAAACGCATTGAACTGGGGGAGAAACATCAGACACAAGGAGGTAGCTTTAGGATAAAGTTCAGAGAAATAGGAGTGTAGCAGATCGTGTTTCTAAGGAGATTAGCTTGCTTTAAGAGGAGCAAAGCATAAATGTTCAACAGGACGCATGGTACAAACGTAAAGCCCCGAAGGTCAGTGAAGTAACTGTTCTTTTATGAATCAAAACAGCAATGGTCCCTGGGTGTTTGTGGCATTACTAGCACGGCCGAATGAAGCGTGGTAATAGTTTAATAACTTGGCTCACCTCCAGTCAATGGCGAGACCGTTAGGCCAGCCAAGAGTGGTGTTTACAATTGACTGGGCATGTGACCCGTCACACCAGGAGCGCATAATCTTCGCTGGACGGTACCAGTCAGTCCAGAAAATGAAACTGGCAAAAACACACAATCATAGAAGTATATGTGAACAAACACAGACCTAAAACCTAAATCACATTTTGAACCTTCCATCTGCCGTCCACCCTCTGACCACATGATGTGTGTAGGGATGCTCTGTCAAATGTCTGTTTTACATTTTAAGTAAAATGTTTTGACAGTTTGTTCAAAAACTCTACAGGGTTTTCTCTCTTATGCCAAGCTCTTAGCTGGTAGCTCTCAAACTACAATACTAGCCTTCATGCAGCACTAATCTTGCCTCTTGGGCCCGGAGACCTTATGACTTTGAAGTCATTGGAAATGTCCCACTACCAGTGCATAAAGAGTCCCTTTATCTGCTCCAGGTTCAAAGTAGGAACAGTCTATGAATGGGCAGGCACCTCCTGCATTATGGTAGGTGTGACTGGATACAAATGGCCAGATTGCTAACGCTTTTTCATGGTGTAAGGGAAACAGAGGCGGGGTTAAAGAGAGGTCCCGTGAGCCATCTTCCTGGCGAGGGCATGTGCACTGAATTGTGTTTTCAGCTGACATTTGAACGTGGCTGTGATTTCTGACCCCGAGATCACAACACCTATGTTCTCCTGGAAATTTTCGTGACTGCTTGTTTCACAATGAAATTTACCATCACAAATTAAAAAAACTAATTGTTTTTCACTCTTAATTTTTGTTATAATAGAACAGAGACAGACAGATAATTACACCAGTCTTAACTTCCAGAAATCCAAACACATCATGACCCATTTAAACTCACCCGACAATGGGATGCACCACTATAGACCTGGGGTTGTTCAGGTTGCGTACAATGGCTCTTCTGGACTTGTCTGCTACTTTCATGACTGATATACTCCTGTAGTGCGGGTCAGTCCAGTACAGGTTCTTTGATATCCAGTCATAAGCCAGGTCTTCCACACCTTCTACCCGATTAGCTGCAAGTACTTCCCTCTCTTTGGGCGATCAAAGAGGAGTATTTAGTATGCAATGGAGAAATATTAATATATAAAGACTAAGTATATATTCATGAGCGTCTTTCACAGCAAAAGCCTCCACTGTCTTAGGGTAAAGTCTGTTTCATAGTCTGACTGAACATTTTATTTCAATTGCAAAAAAATCTAATTTGTCTTCATCCTCCCCTTCCCCACAAAGTGCCAGTGTCCAGCAGAGGTCAAAATTATATTACAGATGCAAAAACTATAATTTCTCCTAAATATATATCATCATCATCATGGGGAAAGGGCAAATCTTGAAGCTGTTTGATGTGTTTTCTAAAAGTGCACCAGAATCCTCCCCGGAAATGCATTTGTAAGATCTGGAAGGTTAATTCAATAGTCACGGAATTTTAAGGTACATGTCTATGTTGTATTCATAAATCATTAATAAGCAAAAGAATTTTAAAAAGTTGCATTTATTTCGAACCCACGCCGAGCTCTCTTACCGGTCCCATCCACTCTCTGTTTATAGATAATGTCTTTGGCAGTGTCTGAGAAAAAGATTGCATCGTCCGCGGCGCTGAAGTCCACTCCTACGAAGTAGGACGGTGTGCCGGTGATGGGGAGGATGATGTCTTCCTGAGAGGAGAGCTGGAAGGGGATGCCTCTCACCGCCAGCTGACTGGAGAACAGCAAAAACTGCCTCACAGCTGCAAGACAAGGGGAAGGGCAAAGGCTTCTGATAGGGCAAGAACGAAACCCGTGGGAGTCTACGGTGGAGCTGAAGTCTAGTTCTCCCCTGACACCAATCCCAGTCAGTGATGCTGTACACCCTGTAAATTCTCTTATCTCCACTGCATAATGGTGGATGCTCTCTTACCCACACATCTTCTTCCATCGGCGTGGAGGTCGTAACCCAGGCGACACCGGCAGCGGTATCCCAGACCATCATTATCAGTCCTGTGACTCAGCACGCAGATCTGTTCACAGCCTCCTTTGTCTGTCCCACACGGGTTACTTACTGTTGGCAACACACACACACATACACACACCAAACATCATACCAACAACTTCTATAGCATGCCAAATGTATCTAAATATCTGTGGAATTTATAACACTGAAGGCTATAAAACATGGTGACAGCCAGATTCTTTCTTAGTCAAAAGTCAGACTCACATAAAAGGAGGATATTGTTATATTATAGCTTCAATGCATTACAATACCAAATATCAAACTTGTGAATAACGACATCCTAGACATTTGTAAAACTGTTTTGTAAAAAGTCTGTCAAAAAAAAATACCATAAAATCAAATTGATTTGAGTTCTTGGGCTTACCATAAGGCTGCCTGTAGGCATGAACCACAGCCACACCATATGGGGTCTGAGAGGTTGAATAGAGCACTTGCGGGCTGCTGCCACTGAACTTGCTAACTTTCATGACAGCCATCGTGCTCCAATCGGTGTAGTAGACAGTATGTTCAAACAGACTGATGCCGAATGGGTGAGGGATCACCGAACCTCCATGCACCACTGTTTTCCTTTAAAAGCAGTCAGACAATAGCTTTATTTACTTAACTTGGGCTTACAATCAGTAGCTGACCACTATTTTGACTCATTATGTCATATTGGGAAAGACTTTCTGAAAGATCTGGCAAGAAAATAAAGCCTTATTTTATTAGGTCTAAAAATTACCACTGAAGAGGTATTGCAATCAGAAACCCAGTAATTATTATTAGTTCTTAGTGAAAAGAAGTTGCAGGTGGACTGAGACAACATCACATGCATGCCTACCTGTGCAAGCCATCATACGTGGTGGTTTCTACATAGTCATAGCGACTGTCAACCCAGTAAACCCGCTTGGCCACAATGTCCAGCGTGATCCCGGCAGGCCAGCCCAGTTTGGACCTGATAATACCATAGCGGTTGGTTCCATCCATGTAGGCCCTCTCCAGACCTGGATCGCCATTCAGAGGATCCCAATCAGAAAAGAAGAGGTACCTAAATCGAAACATAATGCACAAATTATAGCAGTATTCCTTACTGATTGTATAATACATTTATGAAATATAATTAAAATGAAAAAGAAAATCTATTCTTAATCTACACAAACATTACACATTACAGTAATAAGAAGGAGGGCCCTAGGTATAGTCTGGAGATCTTTCTTCAAAAAAAATATATTTATGGGACAGGATCTAAGTCACAGAGTGCTTAAACTTTCATTTTTGAAAGAATCAGTTTACTGATAAGCCCTTCAGAAAAGCATGATGCATTTGAAATGAATACCCTAAACCCCTTTATCAAAAGCACTGTTCTTGAGTACATTGTCACTTCCTAATTTAGCAGGATCTGTCTGACTCTGATTCCATATTGGGTTTCAGTGCATCTCCTCTTTTCTTATTACTCTCAGCTAATCCTTTACTATAGTATAGTATATGGCTATTCCACTTTAATTACTTTGTCCTGCTTAGAAAAGATACAGGATGATAGAGGAAGTGCCAAGGAGGATGCCCTTATAAGCTGGTCTGAGGTCAGTTTTGAGGTTTCTTTTACAATATCTAGCTTAGAATTATGGAGACACTACACAGTTAAAATCCCCAGTGACAATTAAGACTTGTAGTGTTGAGTGAACCCCTAAAGTGTCCATTTAAGTCCACGTCCACATATGAACACTGCAGAAGTTATTCAGCATTCTGTAGTCATAAATAAGCAGGCTTTTTGAAGTTAGTTCTCACTTTTGAAAGCATTTCCCACTAACTCAATAGTGTTTCCCACTAACTCAAAGCATTTCCCACGAACTCACTCCACTGCACCACCAAATGTGAGTGCACCACCAAATATGTCCAAAGAGAGAACATTAGTTGCTTGAAGAACTGGACATGCGAGACTGGGTTATGTATTTTATTTACTCACCCGACAGTTGGGTCGAGGGCCAGTCCCTTGGGGTTTCCCAGGTTCTCTGCAATGAGTGTGATACGATTGTTCCCATCCAGGTCCACCATGTCAATTCGGTTGACGCTGCCCTCCACCACATATAGTTTATTGTTGATCCAGTCCACAGCCAGGTTTACAGGGTAGTCAACCGATACGTTTAGGATCACCTGTAAATGTGACCCATCCATGTCTACCGAAAACACCTGGCCAAACAAATAGAATGATCCCTTGTTAAAAGTTGACAGTTTGATTCATGTGTCTCCAATGCACAATACATCACAACATATGCTAAATGGATCATAAAATGTGTATCCTTTGAACTGATGATATCCTCTAGTTTCATGTATAATAGAGGTTGGATTCTGGTTACACATGTATCATGCAGTGAGCTTATCTGTCCAAGAGCATTTAAAGTGGTGCCACAGGGGCAGTACTTCGAAACCATTGCCCTACTGATTTCAAGATGGCACCGGTTTCTCAGGGTGGACCACTTGGCATTGTAACAGAAGTTAAGGCACCACTGCACTTTTCAGGTCTTGCCGTTTGGAAACCGAACCCAGACGTCCTCGGGAGTGGGATTCTCGGCTGACCCGTTTAACGGAAACATAAGCTGTGGAAGGAGTCTGCTGATCTGGCGATGCACACGGACCCCCTGCTTCGAGCATGCGGACATTCCTTGGAGTCGGGGGTACTAATCACAGACCCCCAGGATTGGTATGGCCCTGCAATTCAGCTCCATGGCTGGAGTTAAAACCAAAGAGCAGCCAAGAGCTCAAACAAAGGCTTTCGGAATCAGCCAAGGAATGCGTAAAAAAGTCCGGACACAGGGGAAGTGAATACTGCACGGTCACCTCGAGCTCTCGGGTTACATAAAATTGCACGAAATATGCGAGCGTTTTCGAATATATCAGAAGCGTAGTGGTGATTAGGAAAATGTAGACTTCGTTACAGATCAGATCCCCCCAGTTTGAGTACAGCCATACCAGAGCCAAGCATGTCTACCATCAGTACAGTATTAGCAGTATCTACAGGCATCAGTCAAAGAATTCTCTTTGCGCTGTCAGGTGGCCAACTTCCTTCACAGCTCGAGAACATCGACAAACATCAGACCCGCTGATCCTGAGGTGGGGGACTGGTTTTTTTTTCTTCTATAACTGCTTTGTTCCACCAGCTTCAGGAGGGGTAAGGAGAGGCAGATATCACACTGGCACACTGGTCATTTTGATGGACTGGTCTTGCATGGGAGTTTAGCCAAAGACTGGAGCCAGGCTGTGTGAAGGTGAGAGCAGAACACACTGTGTGTGTGTGTGTGTGTGTGTGTGTGTGTTCGTGAAAGAGGAGTGTGTGCATAGGGGCTGAAACAGTAGCACATGTCCAAGGTAGAGCAGATATAATGAAGAGCTTTGTTATCATTGAGAAATGTAACAGAAATAGCACTCTGTCAGTTAAGGTTAACCCCTCAGGTATCTACGAAGTACCTCTCATTAAAACCGAGTGCAAACTGAGATACCATGTCAGACACCTGAACCTGAAATGGATGCAAGTGGAATATACAGTAAAAAGGACGGCTGCCAACAACGTAATCTTTATTGAAGATATCAAAACCAGGTCCTCAGATCCGGAAAGGTCTACCACAGAAAATTAAATAGGTCTATGGAAGACTGGGGATATCTTAAACATATCTGTCCAAGACATTCATTACCTTGTTTTGAATAGTGTCAGTCCAGAAGACCCTTTGCAGCTGGTAGTGGAAGTCGACTCCCACCGCCACTCCCCTGTTCTGAGAGTGAATCAGGGTGCGATAGCTCTGGCCATGGATGTCTCCAACCAACAAGTCTCTTCCATTTGAAAAGAGCAAGGATGCTGCTCCAGCTAGATGGGCATAATTTCAAAACACATCAGTTCTTGTGAATCTGTAGAGCTTTCCAAACATATTACGCATGAGACATAAATGGCTCCATTTTCTGAGACCACCCACTAAGGTAAGTTGCGATGACCTAGAGTGAATCGAGGAAATTTTAGAACAAACCTATTTTTAGTTCAATCAGAGTAACATAACATGATGTAGTAAGCTGCTGAGACATAACTCATTATTAAATTGGCAGAGTCAGAGCCAGTTCAAAGTGCCTGCCAAAAGAATGGCTGGGAGGTAGACATTTGAGATACTTAATAAAATGACAGCATTCAAATCAAACTGAGGCTCTTGCACAGAATAACGAGGAGAACTTGAAAGAACGTGACAAATTAATGTTTATGACAACTGTTCAGATCAGGAAGTTCAATGTGAAAGTCAGGGTGAGCTTCACCATCTTCACCAGGCCTTAGCAACAAGGCATCCAAGTAGCAGGTGTTTCTGAATCAATGACAAAGAAAGCAAATATGCCCTTTAAATATATTTACGGGAAGGATGAGGGGGCCACTTCCAACTCCAGGAAGCCCTTAATGTCTAAACAGCTTTGAAGTTAGACTGGATGTGCAGTTGCGTTAGGAAAGCTTGGGCAGGGTGCCAGCCCAGTCATGATTCATTGAGGACTGAGCTCTTCTCAGAACTGTTTATTTGGGTCTTTATTTTGGTATCCACTCCACATCAGTACTTGAATCACTGTGCATGTTGTTGGACTTCAGGTATGAAAAACAATAGCTTTGACCCAAATTTCACCCTGTGATTTTAGGCGGCGCAAGGTAAATATACATTTAATTACAAGGTCAACTGAAAAATGAAAGTACAGGATAAATTTGCATAGTGCACACATTAAGTTAAATGTAATCAATCCTATGCTAATAAGCTGAACGTTAGCAAACAAATCTTATTTTTAGAATTAGCTCACTGGTCCTGACCTACACAGAGGACTGGGGCCCTTGGTCAGCAGACATGCTGTGCACTACATAAGCAAACTGATGGACTGAGAAAACAGTCGGTGTCAACAATGCACCCCGGAGCAGCTCAGGCAGCAAGGACAGCACGGCACTGGAGCACAGGGTGGGGGTGGCCGGGGTGGGTGGAGGTGTGTGGAGGTGTGAGGAGGGAAAAGCTTTGTTTGCTCCGTACACTAGTTTTTGTTACTGGAACTGAAAGCTTATAGGTTATTGGGTTCAACAAATATCTCATTTTTAAGTACGCAGTTCTCCCAATTGAGATTAAAAAAGGCTGTCCTGATATAGTACTTCCACAAATCATCCTACCACCTTCATCTGCTTAGAAAAACCCATATGTGTCAGCTACCAACTTCACAAGCATTTTAAAGCAAGCACATATACCCTGTTGTCTGGCTGTGTGCAGCTTTGTGTGTGATGCTTGTGGCTGAGGGAAACTCACAGGAGGCGTTAGCTCTGCAGAATCTCTGCTGCTCCAGCACATAGCCTTCCAGACAGCTGCAGTGGTGGGTACCTATCCGATCCTCACACAGCTGATCACACACACCCCACACTTGACAGTCGTTGTAGTCTGCAGCATGCAGTCAGTATGAAAAAGACAACAGGTGCATTGTGGATAAATTTTAGGACTCTGAGTTCAGTTAACAAGCACCTGGGCAAAGTTTTACACAACAGATTTGTCTATCACAAATGTTGTACCGATGATGGCCGTTTTGTTACGCAAAGTGTGGAATGTTAAACAACCGGTAACTTAAGCTTCCTGTGAAAGCTTGTCATTTTACCAATACAGGAGCGGCTGTTGTTGCTGTTGACGATGTAGCCAGGGGGACAAGAGCAGGTACCGCCGTCTGGAGAAGCCTGACAGCGATGCTCACAGCTCAGAGACGCACAGCGCCAGATACCTGAAGCGCAGAGGAACGATGTTCAAACCTCGCATGTGCTCACAAATAAACCAGTAGACTCTAAAACTGAATAGATTAACCAGCAACAGAATGAAATATGAACTAAATAAGAGCAGTGTACTTCTGCAGAACCACTCAGTTTACACAAGTTCAAGATTATTATATCTTTGAACTTTAAAATAACCTTAAATTTCTGACTATGAAGAGATACTCACTGCAGTTGCGTCCAGCAGTAGAATTGGTCTCATCTTCTCCATCAGGACAGTGGGGTGTCCCATCACAGAGCTGCTCTATGCGGATGCAAACACCAGATGATGGGCACGGCCATTCGCCCGGGTAACACTCGCGATGGACATTATCTGTGGGTATCAAACCACAAGTGTCTACATTCAAATAAAGCATATCACATCATTTTCCATGGTTGACCACACTGAGAGGAGGCATCACAAACCACTGTTACTACATCATGTAAAACACAATGAGAAAGGCAGGAAAGTGTCTGATAACTGAGGCTTGTTTCCAGATTATTGTCAGCCCGACCTCTCAAGGCAGAAGCCCTTCAAAGCAATCTGGAGATGTTCTAAAGGGCCTCAGAAGGTTAGAGGAATCAGCAGCCAGGAGGTCTGTGAACGGCTGAGAAGACCCCCTGACTGGGCACAGCAAACCGATCCATGGCTGAGTTAATGCACGCTACCATGACACGGTTTCTCACACTCAAAATGTAGCTCTGTATGTAGCTCAACAATATTATACTCCTCCCAAGTTTACTTCCAGTCTGAATGCAATTGGTGACGCTGTCAAAGAAGTATTTGTCAGTTCTGGCACTACTCTAAATTTCCCAATTATTTGTCATTTTAAATGATTGTTCACTGGAGGAAATCACCCACCACATCCTCTTTCATCAGCGTTGTCTCCACAGTCATCCTCCCCATCGCACAACCACAGCTGGTGTATACAGCGACCGCTGGGACAGGTGAAATAATTCCCTCTACATGTAGGATAAGCTGTGGAGTGAAGGAACATCAAGTCAGCTCAGAGAACATTCAGAAAAACCAAAGTGTATACTGCATAAAGTGCTGTGTATACTAGACCAGATTAAACGTGTACATTAAGGTTTGAGCTGCGAGTTGTACAGCACAATAGAAATGAACGGGACACTGTTAAAGCAAAGAACCTTTATGTGTGAACCACATGTCCACAGTTTGGCTGAATAAATCTACTGGATTATTTTCAGTGTGACATCATCATTTTAAATGAGTACGGGGTGGTGCAGTAGACGTTTGTCTGGTGTCTGTGAATGGTAAAGCAGTAATACACGCACTGCAGTTCTGTTCATCGCTAGCGTCTCCGCAGTCATCGTCATGGTCACAGACAAAGCTACGTGGAACACACTCCCCATTACTGCACTGGAACTGGCCGCTAGTGCATCGCCTGGCTGCAAACAGGAAAGGTGCGTTCTGCATTAGGTCCCCATAACAACAGCACACCTACATGATGTACCTTTAAAATGTCCCCATAAGAACAACACATGTACATAACATACACACCTACACAAGGTCCCCATAAGAACAGCACATCTACATAACATACACACCTACACAAGGTCCCCATAAGAACAGTCTGATTTTCCGAAAAGCACATTCTCTCTTTACTTGCTTGTACTGTGTGTTCTCATCATAAATGTCGCCCATGCATGATTACTGTGCCGAGACTGAAAAGCCACTACTGGGGACACACTCTGCTGCCGGGTGTGTGAACCGCCTGCCAGGGCCAGACACTCACTGCAGTTGGCCTCATCGGAGCCGTCTCGGCAGTTGAGCACCTGGTCACAGTGTTGGCTCCTGTTATAGCACGCCCCGCTAGCACACCTCAACTCCAAGCACTCTGGGTAGTCTGAGAGAGAGAGAGAGAGAGAGAGAGAGTCAAGCCATCAGTCACTCATTCCATTAAATATAATTACTCTGTAATATGATACAGCTACCTATGATGAACAGTGAGAAGCCTACATGATTTTTTCCAGGGAAAGGTATCAAGATGAGTTGCTAAAAGAAGAATGATTAACTATTAAAGGCTAACCTAAGTGATTATGCACAATCGTGAATGTCTATTTGACTCAACGCCTTGGCTCAGAAACAGAATAGTGGCTCAATGAGGTTTCCTGCTAATCCACCAAGGAATCTGCAATCAACTTCTGACAACAAGAAGCATATTGTGGCCATTTCTGTCAGTCGCCGAGCCTCTTAATCTTACAAATTGATTAAAATGCCAGAGAAGCCTGCAATGGGGGAGGTGTATCCATTCCCCAGTAATGCACACACACACACACACACTGATGGTGGACTTACTGCAGTTTCTCTCATCTGCTCCATCAGAACAGTCAGGTAGATGGTCACACCTGTACTCTCCTGGGATGCAGGCCCCATTGGTGCAGCTGAACTGTAAACTGGAGCAAGTCCGGCCAGCTGCAGGGAGTTCAGAGCAGATCTTTTTAATACACATATGCGCATGGTGGTCCTCATCTTAGGTCAGGTCCCCCATGAGAACAGAGATTCGCCTGTTCAGCTGTGTTCTGTTCTGATACTACCCACGGCCCACACACTGCGGCTATCACGTTTCACCGTTCATAACGGAAATCACGCGTCTCTACATTAGTGATGGCTAAGAGAACATTTCAGTTTGACAACATGCATAAGGGACGGAAGAATGAGACATAGAACAAGTGCACATTGAATAATGGAAGGAAGTCAAAGTCAGAAAAAAGAACGTGTGAGAGTGAGACAGAGAGAGAGAGTGAGAGAGAGAGAGAGAGAGGACATACGACAGTGCTGTCTCTCGTCCGAGCCATCTTCACAGTCTTCCTCATCATCGCACACCCAGTGATGTGAAATGCACTCGCCATCACTGAGACACTGGAACTGTCCTGCTTCACAAGTCGTTTGGGCTGAGAGGAACAGTGAGCCTGGTTCAGTAACAAGCTCATGGCAGGAGGCAGGACTCGCCTTCAGCAAGCCACTGTGAAACGTGGAGTTGTTGCTTCTAGCAGAACATCGTGTATGACTTTTTCACTTGAAATAACTAGATTGTATTTACAAATAAAGCAGCCTATGACGTTGTTTGAACTCAAACCGTCCAACCCATCTGACACACTGTCCTTCGGCAGAAAAAATCTGGCATATGCAACAAACGATTCACCACTGTATCTCATCATTCCTTATCGCCATTACATAGTTGCAAGACCTGTCCATTACATCACCCGTGCGTTACGGCACGTCGGTGCTTGTGATACCACGTCTGCGAGAGTGCGAGGGGGAGCGATACTCACGGCAGCCGCTCTCATCTGAGTCATCCGCGCAGTCAGCGGTGCCGTCGCAGTGCCAACCCGCCGGGATGCACCTGCCCGTCCCACAGCGGAACTGGCCCGTCTCGCACCCTGTCCCTGCAGAAGCACGGACAACACGTCCTCAGCCCTCACACACCACTCGCCACTTCCCGATCTGATTTCTCCAATCCTATTCAAGGAGCTAGTCATCAATGTCTTAAGGTGAAGAGCTACAATAAGGAGAAAAATACGCCCACGCGTTCCAAATTGAAGACTTCTAAGGCAACCGGTATAACAGTTAATAAGCAATGGCAGGTGAGAATCGAGCGCTGAGCTGATTCCAAATTTGAGCAGCACTCTTGTGACACGCACAGCGCACAAGCAGACTTAGGTCACCTGACCCACCCCCATTAACATACACCCAGAAAAATGGATGGCACTCTTCACTCCTCTTATGAAAACACAGAAGCCCTCTTTGAGTGTACACAGAGGTGAAGGCTGCTATTGATGAATCACATAGTTAAGAGCATTGACATCCAGCGGAGCAGAGCGTGCCAGCCGGCCAGCAGACACTTATGCAACCCTTGCCGCTCTCTTCCCAATCCCCCCCCTTTTGATCTCGGCCTGTGAGTGGCATCTCGGGAGATAAGGTACCACCCCTCTACCTTCTCCGCCGTGCACCCAGAGATATGGACTGGAGCGCCACAGTTCAGACGAGGAGCCCTCAGTCAGGGCCGCCGGGAAAAAAAAACAGCCGGGGGGGGGGGGGAATGCGCGATTCTGATTGTCTCTCACTGACACTCTGATTAATGGTGCATGCTGTTCCTTGTCAGAAATGTAATTGGGATAAATAGTGGTACCGGTTGGTACCACAGCTCTTACACCCAAATTCCAAAAGCTGAAGGGAGAAGCAAGGTGGAGGGAGCAGGCTGCGGGTGGGGTTGGTGGGTGAGTGTCTTATCACTTGCTACCCTTCGACACAAACGCTCTATCTCCGGGTGAATGCATGAGATATACTGTGAGAAAAAAAACGAACCAAATAAACAAAAGCAGTTATCAATGCAAGCCTAGAAACTGATTATCAACGTGCTCTTTTAAGGATATATTGATTTAGATTTAGGCTGTTTTCTGTCCGTGCCTTTAGTTTCATAGTTTCGCAGATTAAACCGCAGCGTCTGATTGTGTAATTGTGAATCAGGCGGGAAGGACAGCGATGTGTGGAACAATTTCCTGCTGAATTTAAGTGAAAAGTATTACAGTCACAAATATGCAGGGAAAGATAAACTCCTAAACAGAGTGCATTCTGAGGTTGACATTTGACATTTATCCTCCCAACAAGCAGGAGAAAAATCCCCCACAACATTCTCATCATTCAGTTCAGAGTCTACTATCTCCTTGCTATAATATGATGATGGACAAATGGCCACAGCAACTCTACAGGTTATGACTTAACTAGTACAAGTCAGTGTACAACGATTGGTTTATTGGTCAGTCTCAATCACTGCGTTAATTTTATACAGCAGAGGATCTCCAGTGCAGAGGTCCATGATTGACCATGCTCCTTCTGCACTGTACTTATAGATCCCATCCTATGTCAGCAAGCTGTCTGCTCAGCACCAGGGCTGCTGCACTAAAAGCACGTTGATGGCCTTCTCATATCTAGAGGTCCTGACTCACATTAACAAGGCCACACCAGACCCAGGCACTTTTTAAAGCCAGCCAAATGGACTTCAAATTTAACTCCTTCAGCAGCCAATTGGGAAGCCAGCCTTTTTCCTACTCAGTTTACTAATGATAAAATTGCGCCTCCGCTTGCTCAAAGGCGGTCTTTGTTAGGAGGACATGATCCCGGAGGTTTCGGCAGCGTCTGTAACACACAGGTAGACAGTTGGCACATACGGTACTGGGGGAGCAGGTCACACTCGCTGACACAAGTCACACAACTGGATTTAGCCATCTTGCCAGCAATGATAGAATCTGAGCTCCACACAGTGGAAGAGAGCAGGATGAGCTCTGGGGACAATTACTTCACATTTAGGTCATAGATGAAGCACTGAGACAATCCATTTTATTCTTGACTGCACAACACTGTAAGGTATTGCTGTCAGTCAGCTAATCATTGAAAACACTAAACTGCAAGGTCAGAGGACAGGCTTTGCTGACAGGCCTCTCCTGAAGACAGCAAGCTTATATCTAACCTCAGCACTCTATACATTAGGTTAACAGCTTCAACCAACCTTTGCCAAGAGAGAAACCTATCTGCTTGGACCTTCAAAATAAAGCCTGTGTTTCCTGACAGTATCAGTTCTGGGAAAGGTGACAGGCAAAGTGAAGTGGGCTTTTTTGAACAGTACTATCCTGTGTCGAGCTGTTCCTTACTTAGCAAAAATTAACCCTTTACTGACATTTGTCCCACTAATTTCCCGAGGAGGCTTCAGGAGGATTTAATTCGAACGTCTTAATTTAGGAACAAAAATTGAACTCAGACTGTGACAACAATAAAAGAACTCGGAATGACAAAAAAGAATACCAACACGATTGCCTCACTGCTCATTGTGTGGAGAGGCCTGTATGATGCAAATGGAATTGTGCTGTTGAAGGGGTTTGCGCTTTTTTCCCTGCCTTATTAATGCCTCTGCTCAGGCTGTTTTGTTTAATTTTGTGTTTTCTTTTTTTCAGCCTCCCTCTTCTTTGGGACCATGTCCTTTCTAATTAGCTAACTTAAACCCACAGCAGGCAAGAATCCCCAAAACTATCTGAGGGGAAAGATAAGGGGGACGCCCCACCACCAGCCCACAAAGGGCAGCAGTGGAGGAATTTTCATTAGAATGAAGCCTCCCAAAGGCTTAGACCCCACTGTGAGATCACAATGGCACAATGGGCTGGCTGGCTGGGCTGCAGCCCCATAACTGAAAGTGTCAGCATGGCAAAAGGGCCTATGGAGATGGATAGCAGAGTGGATGAATACAGTAGAGCTTCCTGTGGAAAAGAAAACCCTGCAGAGTCTTCCCTTGCCTACCCTCCTCCATCCTTCTGTCACTCCTACCTACAACACAACACAAATACACACGCAGACACACACACACACACACAGACAGATACACACACACACACACACAGATGGCACTTGCCAGCCACTGTCCCCCCACAACATCTCTTTCTAGTCTCGTGGGGGCCATGGGAGAGGTGCTGCCTCTTTCATCAATGCCGCCTTGTTTTGGTACGTCCCAGCAGCCTGAGTGAATGTGTTGGGGGAGAGACGGGCAGCGCAGTGAGCCAGGGCTAGCACTGCTGTCAGAGCAGAAGGCTGCTGCCTGTTTCATATGGAAATGGACGTGGCAGAATGCAGTCGATCGCTTAACAACTGACTTTGGCTCTCACAGCTACATTGAAAGCAGAGAAAGGACCCAGTGGTACACTGAAGGGGTTTGGCACGGAGGGAAAGCATAGCGCAGGCCTAGCGTAAGTGAGGCTGCCAATTAAGCTATACTGACAAAGCACGCCTGGCCTGAAATTACAGCGAAGGACTTACTGGAAGTCATTTAAAGAGGAAAATCAGGTACCACTGAATCCCACAGTTACACCTAATGGAATTAAAAAAAAAAGAAATGATAGATGTACATACTTGATAAAATAAATGATAAAGGAAAGTTAAAATCAACAACCTGAAAGATTATCTTTAGATTAGCCACATATACTGTTTGAGATACATAGTTGAGGTGTTTTAAAAAATTGTTGGTGGTATGTCAAATGTTTCCATCATTTGCCATAAGAAGATTTTCTGTAGTTTCTGCTCTGAAACCAAGAGCATTACATACAATCAGAAACTGTATAATTTGATTGTATTTGAGTTGTTGCTAATACTGCAGATAAAGGGTCTGTTTTTGCAGCGTTTTGGTACAAAATATATTAATGTCTGTACAGATATATTACATTAGCCTCCCTGCTTCAGGATTCCCATTAGAAGACAGGCTTGCTACATGTGTGATATTTCAGAAGCACACGGAAACATCCAAAAGGTTCCTTTCACGTATCTTGAAATACATACATAATAACTGACTGGTATTTCTGTAACAATTTCCTGTAGCAAAAAACTTGGTTGATAGGACAAGTGAATCAAGCAGCTCATACTTGGCTTTTAATTCCTTTTGAAATCAAGAATTGAAAATAAAAAACAGATATAGAATTGTTTTATTTTTCTTTCCTTCTTGTTTGGAAATGTATACACATCGGATCACACACTCTGGAAAGAGCTTCAAAGACAGTGGAATCAGAGAACAGCATCAGATCATGCTTTGTGGACAGTGTTTCACAGATCAATCAAGCATTCTTTGTCAGATTAATAACTGACAGGATTACAAGGACAAAGAAATGGATAACTACAAAATATGTAATGAGATGGTTAACAGTTAAGATATTCATCACCTACTTGACTTTGTAACTACAAAAAAACTAGCACAGTTGCAAAATGCCTCCATCATCAACTTTGTCATGAAACTTCAACTAATGTTAACAGCGAATATTAAGCAACAAGTGGCTTTTACTTAAGCATGTCAATCATCAACACTAAATAACTGCTTATGGACATGTGACTCTGGTATTTGTGCCAATTCAAGCACCTTAGAAATACCTACATAGATTTGAAAACACGCATGATGGGTTATAACATGTAATAGATTAACTCATTAACACCAGTGATCAAACAGGCACAGTGCTACATCTTCTAACAACTTTGACCTGTGGTAGTGACCAGCTCTGCGGCTGAACCCTGAAGTGACCAGGAGAGCAGACTCAGTGGATTACAGAACTAACCTGGCCTTCTCCATTAAAGCCCTTCTGGTCACTTCCTTTCAAACACATGCTGAATGACACTGGATTAAAAGAACCCATTGCTGACTTCCATTTCTAAGGAGATCACCTATGGCCTCATATGCAAATCTTGATGCAGACAGAACCTATGGATTTATGTTCTTTCCAAAAACACTGCTGGTCCTGAAATGAACGAGACAGCACTAATCCAAAAGGGTTTGTGTTGGGACACATATTTGGACTTCGTTAGTAAGGTCAGAATAGACAGTAGTTTTTTTGCAAGTGAGAGGAGTCCTGTCTACATTTCAGACACAGACAACTAGAGATACAAACATATATCTATTAACCACCCCATAAAAAATAATTGTGGAGGCCAGAAATCTTCCTTAATATGTCAAGATAAGTGTGCCTGTTGTTTAGCGGTGACAATAAAAAACGAACCAATTTTTTTCATGTATAGGCCTACAGCACGTCAGTATAGAACATTTTATTTTACTAGAGAAATAAAAAACACGTTTGATCATTAAGGCTCGCTGTTAGTGCAGCTCGAGGCGCAGTAACGATCGCCTTCTGCGGCAGCTGCAGTGTAATTAGTCGCCTGCTTCATTGCTAAGGAGCTTACATACTAGAGGTTGAGCAAAAAGAAAGCAGATTACAATTTCAGAGGCTCGCGAGGTCTACCAGCATTTTACACTGGAAAATACTGGAACGTTTCCGACAGTCAACTGAATAAGCACCTATAAAACGTCCAAATTCACTGCGCAATTTATACAAACAATCTAAGCAATATATTAAACTGTTTGGCCTTTAAAACTGAGCAGCGGGTAAAACTGTTTTGAATTAGATTGTACCAGTAGCCTGGGCTCCAGTGATTGTCTGCTGGTCACATGCTCGCCTCTGTTACCTAGCAACGGCAAAGCTCAGGCAACAGTTCTCCAACAGAACTTCAGATCTTTGTGCGCGAGATTAAGTAACATTCTGAGTCGTAACTTCACTTGTTACAATGACAACATCGAGGGACGTTACGTTTCAGAACACCTTGAAATAACTGTGTTTATTGTTTTAAAGTAACACGATAACAAAGATTTTTTTGTAATTTATTTCCCAGTATAGTTTTAAAATGTTAACGGCCATTCACCCCGATTTGTTAACATACCCTCAACTTCATTAGATTCATTCATTGTTGTTGTAACGGTATAGGCTAATCACGCGCCATAAACAAGGTCACTATTCTATCAGTTAGATCTCATGGAATTTATAATAGTCTACGTTCCCCAAAATGACAACGTCGTTTTACCCTTATGTATCAATGTGGATTGAAAGCGCATTTGGTTATTTTTGGATGAACCGTGATCAACATTGCTAACAGTGATAGGACGTAACAGGTCTGAGTGTTGTAATTTGATGTAATTTCATTTAACATAATTAAGACCGTTACTACTCGCAGATCAAGAGGCAACTTCACTATAATCTATTGTTGCAGTTTCTACATAATAAAATTAGTCAGTAGCCTTGCTGTAAGTGACGCTACACAGAAATACATGTGACATAAACAACTTACCTTGACAATTACACTGAAGAAAACACAAAGTTAATATAGTCACAACTTTCACGAGCAGTGCTCGCTGCATTTTGATGCGCGGTCCTGGCAGGTCTTTCCAGCCCCTCGTGAAGCTGGGCAGATGGTGCTCTTGGGACTGAGATGCTTGCCTCTCACTCACTTGTCCCGGGCTGATGAAAAAGGGCGTATACTAAAAGCTTAGACATTAACCCCCCTTCCCCCCCGCCACCCCCACCCCCTCGTTCAAAACCGTATGGCGCCCAAAAATCTAGGTGACCTCATGATGTAGACTAAAGATTCAACTTTGTCTCTCTCTCTCTCTCTCCCTTTTTGTGTGTGCATTTATTCCTCAGTGTTCATTTAATAGTGAATTAAAACCCTTCCCTATTCACAGTTACCCAAATGTCTTTGCACGTTTCTGTTAGTTTAGTTTTATTTGTGGTTATTTTGCATTTTCTTAATTAATTATGTGAATCCCATGTTAATGCATGTGTTTTGCATGCATTTGTGAGTGTGAATTTGCATTTTAAATGGTAATGGTGGCTTTTTTATATTTCCAGTTTGTAATTTGAGGCATAACTTTGGCTAAAAGCTGTGCTTGATGAGGTGAATAACTCTAGTGGAGTATTAAATATTAAAAATAAGAAATTGCCTTAACACGTTGACAGGATTAGCAACCTATTTTTAAGTACAACATAAAGTCTGTCAGACTTTGGGTCTGATTATGTAGCAGAAGTCACAAATTCCACAGACAGGAGGAGTTTAATGTAGCAGAAAGGTTACTTCAGAGATCTTGAAGCAACTTAAGACATTATTCAGCATATTTTACTCCAAAAGCAAAGGACTAAACTAATTATAAAGTCTAATGTTCGATCAGTTTATATCACATAGCCATGCATACTGTAGCAATTGACAAACATTTATGTATGTTATACATATGTCAGACTGAAGACCCTGAATAAAAGGATACTTTTGACAAACCTAACATCATATAATTATCATGGACTCTCCGAATATGGATAGCTACCGCAGTCTTGGTCCCACTACTGAGGATCCTATGCTGTGCATATCTTTGTGCTTTTTCTATGCTAGCATGCCAGACTCAGCTCATTAACTCTTCAAGCTGTTCAGGAGCTGACTCTAACTCTTCCTAAGCTGAGTCAGGTGAGTGAGAACAGGGAAATTCAAACACGTGGGCAATAGAGCATCAGAACTGAGTTAAAATTCCAAATAATAATTCTACATCTTCTATCTATCTATCTATCTATCTATCTATCTATCTATCTATCTATCTATCTATCTATCTATCTATCTATCTATATATATATATATATATATATATATATATATATATATATATATATATATAGAGAGAGAGAGAGAGAGAGAGAGAAGTTGTTGTAGCAAAGTACAAAAGTACACAAAGTCTCCAGAGAAACAGGATGTTTCAGACAGAGGTCATTCATCAGTTGTGCAAGCAGAGTGCAAAAGAAAAAGAACTGATCTGCACTCTTGGAACCCCATGGAATGAATGTCATGATTTAAACATCTAAGCTTTCATATATATGTGCACTCTGCTTGCACAACTGATGAAGGACCTCTGTCTGAAACATTCTATATAATATATAAATATACAAAATTCATTTGAATATATATATATATATACTGGTTGCATGCAAGATATTAAAAAAAAACTAGATGCTATCTAGTTAAACTATGTTAATTATTTGCAGTCTTGTGTATAGTATAGCCTTCAGATTTTACATTTGCGTGGTTAAGTAGGACACCCATTTGTAAAATACTGAAGCGCTAGAAATGTGGTGGCGCCATCTGCTGGTGATTACAATTTAAACGATAAGCAGTTTATGACAAAGCCAAAGGAAGAACAGAGGGGGGAAGCGAGGTTGTCGTTGTCTGAGAGCGTTCACGTAGCACTAACATGTTTAAAAATCTTTTAAAATCACACATATAAGCGTACGTCTACCACAGTCTGAAAACCTATAGGCATACAGCAATAGGCGAAGCAAGCTCCGATTTATCAGGCAACTATAAAATCGAATTTCTGTAACCAGGGGCAACCACATAAACTTTGTAGCTGCGACCTCACCACAGCTCAACAGAATGAGACGCTTCTGGCAGCACATGTGAACATCCTGGCGGCTATTTTTCCAAACACATCATTCCTTTATTTTTCGAAGCCTTCGAACCATAAAAGAAAGCATGACATCTCCTCAAAGAAATCCAAAAGACCTCAAAACGATGATCATAGACACCAAACAGGTAACGCGGCGACAAAAGGCTAACCTGAATTCAGTTCTCACCTAGCTAGCTTTTAGCAGGAGGGTGACAGTAATGAATAGTGTTGGGATGGTGCCATATGATCTCTGCCGAAGGAATCCCGAGAGATATTGCGTATTGACTGAAAAACTAAACTGCAATTGCCGATGTTCAAGATAGTTTCGGCCAGTCAAAACCTACGTGTTTTAATGGAATTACCAGAGGGTACAACATATCCACTCTTTCTACATCCCATTAGTAATCGTGCTGTGTCATTTGCCTCTTCCGAAAAAGCTTGCTTGCTTTCTATTAAGATAACTGCATCTTGTATTCCAGGTATCCTGCTTCTGCCGATTTCTGTTAAATGCAATAACAAGGAGACATCTGTTCGTCTGTGTGTGTGTGTGTGTGTGTGTGTGTGTGTGTGTGTTACATGCTGTTTTGACAGAACAAAATTTTCTCCACATAATGAATATTATGTTTTTTACGGCATTGATGCGCAGCTTTGTAGACTTTATTAACATTTATTACCATCCACCGCAACCTAAAATATCAGTGCTGTCCAACGAGCAATTTGTTGTGGTTTCAAGAACATGTAGAAAAAATCTGAAAGACTCACAGACACTTTCCTTACTTTCAGTCAGACTAAACAATCCATATAAACAATGACCAAATCTTCTGCAGTTTATACATAATCATAAGTGTAATTTCTACCTGTGATGGCCACAAGGACGTGGACGATGTCCACCAAGCCCTGGAAAAGCTGAGGGGACTTTCGCACGAGGAAAGGACCGAGGTGGATATGCTGCACTCTAGGATTGACGAGCAGTCCGGCCTGATCTGCGTCCTGAAGCAGCGGGCGGACGAGATGCTCCTGCGCTGCCAGGCCCTGGACCACATCAACGGCGAGCTGGAGAGCCTTCAGGGCGCCGTGCAGGCCGAGCTGGAGAGCGAGCGCCAGAGGTCGGCGCAGCTGGAGCAGAGGTTCACGGACCTCGCCGCCAATCACCGGGAGCTGATCGACTTCAAGGACGAGTACAAGAGGCGGAACGCCGAGCTGGCCAAGGAGAGCAAGAGGCTCCGGGAGGAGAACGAAAAGCTGTTCAGTAAAGAGCTCCAGCTGAAGGAGGAGACCGTCCTCAAGCTGACCCACGAGCTGAGAGATCTCGCTGAGCAACACAGACACTTGGAGAAAGAATATCAGTGAGCTCCAATTATCTGCTATCGAAAGTGTGATTTTTAGTCGAAATCGTCTTTTTGTTTGTTTGTTTGTTTTGTTTTGTTTCTTTAATTTTTTTATTATGTTATTAGGGACAAAACAGTTGGGTTCCAGATGAAGATAAAGGAGTTAATGAATCAGCATCAGATTAAAGAAGCCTCCTTGCAGGATGAGCTGCAAAACACTCGGAAGCAGCTGAAGAATGCAGAGGAGATGTGTGCAGGTATTGCCATCTTTAGGTCAGCTCTGTACATTTCTCTTTAGGTCAGCTCTGTGCATCTCTCTTTAGGTCAGCACTGTATGTCTCTCTTTAGATTAGCTCTGTACGCCTCCCTTTAGGTCGGCTCTACATCTCTCTTTAGATCAGCCATGTACCTATCTCTTCAGATCTGTACATATCTCTTTAGGTCAGATCTGTACATCTCTCTTAAGGTCAGCTCTGAACGTCAATTTGTTGTAGGTCAGATCTGTATGTCTCTCTTAAAGTCAGCTCTACGTCTCTTTAGATCAGATCTGTATGTGTCTCTTTAGGTCATCTCTGTACATCTCTCTTCAGGTCAGTTCTGTACATCTCTCTTTATGTCAGTATGTCCCTCTTTAGGTCAGCTTTGTATGTCTCTCATTATGTCAGCTCTGTACATTCTTCATCTCACACACACACACACTCATCAGCACTGCCTGCCTTTGTGCTCTTTTATGCTGAAAGAGATGGATCTGAAACTCAGGCAAAGCTGTGAAAGAGGCATGATGAAGGAAGCAGAAACACGAGAGAAGCTTGAAGAACTTGTGAAGGAGAAGAATGAGTTGCTGGAACTTTCCATACAAAGAGGGAAAATTATACAGGTGGATCTACACTAAACGTTAAAATAGAACATTAAAGCAACTTAACAAACCAGCAATTGTAATTATAATCTTAATTACAAACCTAATTTCATTTTTATCATTAAAAAATGCAACAAATGAATTCATTGTGTTGAAGTGAGAACTGTGGCGCCTCTTCCTTGCAGGATAAACAAGTGGAAATCCAGGATTTGGAACGGAAGAACCAGGAAGCAGAACTTGCCAGGAAAGATGCAGAGAACAGGTGTGAATCCAGCACGGAAGAGTATTAACCTGCTTTGCCCTTTGGAGTTCCATATTGTGCTGTCACTGTACACTGTCATTAAACCGCACCACTTCATTATAGCAAAACAAACAAACTAAAAGCACCCAGACCACCAACGACTCAACCAAACAGACCCTGGAACGGTCGGTATGCTTCACAGCAGTAGTGCTTTTAGCAGTGACCTTTGATTAGAATGGAAGTGTCTGCAGGGGGTTTGCAGGGTGTTCGGTGGCATTTGGGCTTTGGGTCTTTTTTTCCAGGTTTGAGAGAGAAGCTGCAGTGGTGAACGTAGAACTGCGGGTGACGACCCTCCAGCGTGCCCTCGACCGGGCACAGGACACATGCAACGCTCTTAAGAAGGTCTGCTGATCTCACCAAAAGGCGGTGACCCGCGTTGTCCGCTAAACTGACAGCAAGAGGACATTAGGTCTGAATAGTTCTGTGTCATGTCTCTGTGTTCGTTGTTGTAAATTTGTGCCATGTTACGTTTGTAGGACTTTGAGGCGTATAAAAAGCACAGCAGTGGCTTGCTGGCAAAGGAAATGGAGCTAAATGCTAAACTTCGTCACATGATCATCTGAGCTTCCCATCCTCCCATATCCACCAAGTCCATCTGTGTGATTAAACAGAGCTGCTTGTCATCACAATTACGTGATAGGCATACACCACTCAGAAAACCAACAGAAGAACCATCAAAAACGTGAAATGAGAACGCGGACAAACATTTATAGTTTCCATAGCGATTTTGCAAAACCAAAAGACAATGCATTGAAATAGATATTGTCTAATTTGTTAAAAAGTAGGTATGTGTTTGTTTCTAAAAATGTCAGATAATAAATCAAAGATGAAAAGTACAATTGAACCAAATTTTCAACACCTATGCAGACATGTTTAAAATGTAGGAAAATATTAATTCGTGTCTCTACTTTTACATCTTTAAATTATCAATCATTTTTAAGTGTATAAGAGAAGCGTTGGTAAAGGGTTTATTAGAGTAGGTTTGTTCTAATTAGGGTGCACTATCTTTAATTCTCCACTAGAGGGAAATACCGAGGGTTCAACATGCGGTTGAGGTTTATTAGTTTACATTTGCAGCATTAGCTGACGCTTTTATCTAAAGCGACTAGGACTAGGACTGAATACAATTAAGGGTTAAAGGCCTTGCTCCATTGGTTCAAAGGTTAAAGTAGTGGGGCCTGAACGGGAAACCTTCTGATTATTAGATCCTATACATGAACTATCCTTAAAACTCTAACTACGAAAGAATGTTTGAAGAGACTTCATGTTGTATGGAAGTTAATCAACCAGCTTCATAAAATCATAGGTTAACATGTCGATTTTCAAGTATTTGTATTCCCATTCATGGTTGACTTGGGAAGTTGACATTAACTGATATATAACATCATAGTCATAGTTCATGAAATAAATTTCCAAACTAGATGAAATGATTCATTATTTACTATTACACTTAGGAATACAGTCCTACGCTGAATATTAAAACACTAATATAGTTCACCAGTAATCTAATGCAGTTAACCATTAGGTCTATGCTAGTTAGTATAATAATTGTTCTTATCTAATGTTATGTCTGTAACAGTGAATTATTGCTGGAACCCAACTATACATGTAGTGTTAGGCTAATTCAAAGTGTATAGTGGACACGAATGTGTTCAAATAGTGCTTTTTCTGATGTTTGAAAAATTGTTAAACTTTTTCAGTGCAACTCAGTAAATTCAAGGTAATTTCCATTCTAATACACAGATAGGTAACTCAAATGACAGAGAATACAGTACACTTTAAAATCATTTTGTGGTGGAGTTTTATTATATGGGACATGTGGATGCTTTTACAGCACTGAAACCTTCGCTCATTGTCTCACCAGGGTGCGGGTTATCCACTGTCCTCTACCCACCTGAAACCTCACCTTCTGGATCCATTTTTCATAACAAAATTCATTAGTTAACTCTTAATTCTACCATTCATCTCATATAGAATTAGTATTTCTATTTATTAACCTATATTAATATACGTCTATTAATTTCTAAATTACGTAAAAGGTTAAATGTATTTTAAAAAACAATTTTGTGACATCATTGACTTCAGTAACTGTATTAAAAATTTGTAACAATATACATGCACAGGAACAAATACAGTGTTATATACAAGGTTGCGTATTTTTCTCTTACACCACTGGCCCTCAACAAGTAACCTGGACCACTTCATTTTATTATGTTTCTTCATCTTGACAAACTTATTTTGTCTTTTTTTCTTGTATCTGTGATTAGAGCAAGGGCCATTATCTAACTGACCTGTGTCACAATTTCTTTGTGTCTTCAAAAGTTTTAGGAAAGTGAACAGACTTAACAGATTAACAGACTGATTTAACAGCCGTTAACAGATGCACTTATCCAGACCTTATCCAAGTACTTTTGTGAAGGTGCTTCAGTCCTACTCTCAGAAATATGTCCTTAGCTAGCATAAATAGGTAAGACTGTGTCATGTTTGATTACTTGGTGTTCTCTGACGTTTTCCTACCTTCTATTTGTATGTGTCTGCGGGAGGTTCACCTGTGTATTGTAAAGTCACATGCGAGACGTGGAATCCTGTGCTGTCTTGAGTGCAGATTCTCGCAGTTATCGTTGTTTCATGTATTAAATCAAGTTGAGGCAAGTTTTCGCTTGCAGTATGAATGGGATCTTCACCTGCCCAACCTCACCTTTGACCTCTCACTGGACACGTTAGAGCTTCTTCATTTCATTGCCACTGACTCCACCTGACCTCTATGGCCATCTGTTCCTCAGAAATGCTGAGAATGGCACGCGTTGCCCCATTTCCCTTGCGTCGGGAATCACTGGAACTTTTCATGTTTCATTTCAAGCATTCTGCCCTGATTCTGCTGATCCCTGATCACGTTCACCAAATGCACATTTGCTCTTGTATGTTAAACAAGGACCAGACTGTTAATATTGCTTTTCTGTCTGCGGCAAAATAATTATAATGGAAGCCTAAAAAAAAGGAAAGTATTAAAGTTACAGAATGACAGTGTTATTTTGTATTCCTTATTAACAGTTTAACAGTGTTGTTCCTTAAGATGAATGATTTCTAATCTACAGAGTTTATCAAACGTCTCAGGCGTGGTCTGCTGGCAGAACTTCTGACTCTAAGTTGAGGTGATATATCTCGTCTATCGTATTTACATGCGTTAGGTGCCTGCAGTGCCGACAGCTCATGGTCTGTCTGTCTGTACCGTATAACAAGCATGTTCTTTGCTTGTCTCACAGATTAGTTTCCTGTCTCTATTTTGACTGTTTCGGATTGACGCGTGTTAATGCATGTCACTCAGGTGATTCAAATCAGAGACGCCCAACTGATAGGATGATATTAAACTGTGTATCTTAACAACATTATTGTTGCAACCAAAGACACATAAAAGATAAATGAGGTTAGCAGTGCATGAGTGTGTGTGTGTGTGTTTGTTTGTGTGTGGGTGTGTGTGTGTGTGTGTATTTTAGATAGGAAAAAGGCAGTGTACCCCCGCACACAACCTCACCTTACCTGCACACAAACCCAACTTACCCACACACAACCTCACCTTACCCACACACAACCTCACCTTACCCACACACAACCTCACCTTACCCACACACAACCTCACCTTACCCACACACAACCTCACCTTACCTGCACACAAACCCAACTTACCCACACACAACCTCACCTTACCCACACACAACCTCACCTTACCCGCAACCGCACACAACCTCACCTTACCCGCACACAACCTCACCTTACCCACACACAACCTCACCTTACCCACACACAACCCCACCTTACCTGCACACCCCACACAACCCACACCTTACCTGCACACAAACCCAACTTACCCACACACAACCTCACCTTACCCACACACAACCTCACCTTACCCACACACAACCTCACCTTACCCACACACAACCCCCACCTTACCCACACACAACCTCACCTTACCCACACACACAACCCCACCCAACTTACCCACACACAACCCCACCTTACCCACACACAACCCCACCTTACCCACACACAACCCCACCTTACCTGCACACAACCCCACCTTACCCACACACAACCCCACCTTACCTGCACACAAACCCAACTTACCCACACACAACCTCACCTTACCCCACACACAACCCACCTTACCTGCACACAAACCCAACTTACCCACACACAACCCTCACCTTACCCACACACAACCCACACCTTACCCACACACAAACCCACCTTACCCACACACAAACAAACCCAACTTACCCACCTTACCCACACAACCTCACCTTACCCACACACAACCCCACCTTACCCACACACAACCCCACCTTACCCACACACAACCTCACCTTACCCACACACAACCTCACCTTACCCACACACAACCCCACCTTACCTGCACACAAACCCACCTTACCCACACACCACCTTACCACACACAACCCCACCTTACCCGCACACAACCCCACCTTACCCACACACAAACCCACCTTACCCACACACACCTCGCCTTACACACAACCTCACCTTACCTGCACACAACCCCACCTTACCCCACACACAACCCGCACACAAACCCAACTTACCCACACAACCCCACCTTACCTGCACACAACCCCACCTTACCCACACACCCACACACAACCCCACCTTACCCACACACAACCCCACCTTACCCACACACAACCCCACCTTACACACACAACCTCACCTTACCCACACACAACCTCACCTTACCCACACACAACCTCACCTTACCTGCACACAACCCCACCCACACCCACACAACCCCACTAACCCACACACAACCCCACCTTACCCCCACACCACACAACCCCACCTTACCCCACACACAACCCCCACCTCACCCACACACAACCCCACCTTACCCGCACACAACCCCACCTTACCCACACACAACCTCACCTTACCCACACACAACCCCACCTTACCTGCACACAACCCCACCTTACCCACACACAACCCCACACACAACCCCACCTTACCTGCACACAACCTTACCCACACACAACCTCACCTTACCTGCACACAACCTCACCTTACCCACACACAAACACCCACCCACACACAACCTCACCTCTTTTTACCCCACACAAACCCAACCCACACAACCCCACCCCACACACAACCCCACCTTACCTGCACACAACCCCAACTTACCCACACAACCTCACCTTACCCACACACAACCCACACACAACCTCACCTTACCCACACACAACCTCACCTTACCTGCACACAAACCCAACCCACACACAAACCCACCAACTTACCCACACACAACCCCACCTTACCCACACACAAACCCACCTTACCCACACACAACCCCACCTTACCTGCACACAACCCCACCTTACCCACACCCACACACAACCCCACCTTACCCACACACAACCCCACCTTACCTGCACACAAACCCACCTTACCCACACACAACCCCACCTTACCCACACACAACCCCACCTTACCCACACACAACCCCACCTTACCCACACACAACCCCACCTTACCCACACACCCACCTTACCCACACACAACCTCACCTTACCCACACACAACCCCACCTTACCTGCACACAACCCACCTTACCCACACACAACCCCACCTTACCCACACACAACCTCACCCTTACCCACACACAACCCCACCTTACCCACACACAACCCCACCTTACCCGCACACAACCCCACCTTACCCACACACAACCCCACCTTACCCACACACAACCTCACCTTACCCACACACAACCCCACCTTACCTACCCACACACAACCTCACCCACACACAACCTCACCTTACCCACACACAAACCCAACTTACACACACACAACCCCACCTTACCCACACACAACCTCACCTCACCCGCACACAACCTCACCTCCGAAAACGTATCTCTCTCGCATGACGCCACTGCTCCTGTGGAATGTGGCGTGGGGAAAACAGGTGTTGGGCAGGATCTTTCTGGCCCGCCGTGATTCAGAGCGGAGCATTCCAGGGTGTCAGCTCCGCCGCTGCGGCCTCCGGGGATGCGGAGACTACAGCTCGCTTCCCTGGAGCACGCAGACCCGTCTGCCCCGTACAGTCTGCCCTCGACAAGCATCCGCTTGCACCAAACCTGTGCTGAGGTCAGAGGTCACACGTGTACACACACACATGCACACTCAACCACATTCCCTACAAATGCCACAGACAGAGATTATATGCCAAAAACTGAGTTGCCTTTGGGCCACCTATGTGTGTGTATTCATTGCCTAAATTCATGTAGAACTGTTCAATTTTGCAACATAATCTTCAGTGCTTGCTGCTTATTTATTGTGAGTTGGGCTGGTGGTAACTGAACACAACACTGAGAATTTTTGCCAGCAGATCAAATCGGTGCTCGTGCAGGAAACGCACATCAACTCGTGCATCGAGACCCGCTGACCTTCAGACAAAGCCAGGACATGTTCAGTCAGTGTTTCTTTATGACCTAGAAAAACTCCAATACTGGCATAACAGTTTGTCATCATAACTGTCAGGCGCACACACACTTGCAGGTCGGGAGACTGATCTCCACCTTTCCCTACGTTATGCGGAACTGGCGTTGTCGTCATACGTAGCATCATAGTTGTTTCAAAATGAAGTATTTCAGTACACGTGAATGCATGTTTGGAGAAACACTGTGTGTTGTAGAGGACAAAACTGAAGTCAAAGAGGTCACCGCCCCACTCCTCCCCTCCTAACACTTTCCCTCCACAACTCTCCCCTCACCACCTCACCCCTCCTGCCCCGCCTGCTCCCGGGGGTGTGATTGTGGAGGTCCCTCCTCTCTTCAAAAGGCGTAGGCAAATGATCAGGAGCTCACGTACTACGCCAGCCCCAGGATGCTGAGAGCTGCTGCACATTCAGAGACGTAACACGAACTCGCCGGCGTCTGCCTCTCTCTCTCGCTCTCTCTCTCTCTCCCTCTCTCTCCCTGTCTTGGCATCTCTCTCTTACACCTCTGGCTTTTTTGCAGACAAAAGTAAGTAATCACTACATTTATGGCTTAGAGTGGCGAGTTCTGTCAGCATTGTTATTTTGTAAGAAACTCAACATTTTTAAATAGGTGCATGGAATGTTTTAATGTAAACGTTCTTATATACTTAATATGTCATTCACTGTCGCTCTTGAAATTTTACAACAGCTTTAGTTACAACGACCCAGCTATTTGCTTCTTTCTATTCTCGTGTGCTGAATATACTGGCTTCAAACAGCACTGCTCGCAACCGATTGTGCAGTTCAAAGAGTGCTTGATTGCTGTTTAAATATATCTTTCCCCATTCTTAACATGTGCTAGGATCTGAACTACCTAATCAGTTTGATTATGAGTGGAGTATGACGTTAAAGTGGATTAACACGGTGGACTGACCAGCTCTTTGTCTCTGCAGGCATGTGTCACCAGCTGCGCTGGCTGCTACTGCTGGCCGGCTTGCTCGGTGTCTGCGCGCAGGAATACTATGAGGAAAGGGCCGCTGGGAAGAGATCTAGGGTCAAAGGCCATCCTGCAGCTTTAATACAGAAACATGATGGACAAGGTAAGGCTCATGCCTCCCTGTGTATGTGATATCAGACATTCATGATCATGCTTGACACATTTGTTTGCACTGGGAATGTGTCATACATCCATGTTTTCCATTCTGTTGAGTTCTTTTGGATTTTGAGTACAAATGGAAAAAATGCAAAATGTGTATACTGTATTTTCTCAAACGTGCTGGTGCATGTTCACTGCTTTTAACGCTTTTAACCCCTCTTATGTGTAATATTCCTCTAATAAGGCCACATATTTTACTTTCTTTATGCCCTGAGGCATTCTTACTGACACATTTCTGACATCATCAGCATGATATACAGTACTGATCAGAGCCTTCTTCTTCACTTCTTGAATAGTGATTTGACGAGTGATGTGTCTTAAGGCTTGTTAAATGTGTTTAGCTAAGACCTCTAGTTTGATAAATACAACACACATAATGCCGTTTGGATTGATTCCAGCGATGATGCAGAAATAGTGCATCATCCATATTTTGCAGTAGTTTATGTAACAAAATGATGAAACACAGGATAATAAAATACAGTTAAACTGCTCACATGGCTTAAAGTGACAGGCAGGAAAACAGACAGTTAGATATCACAGACATACATATCAACATGTGTGTGTGTATGTGTGTGTGTGTGTACATTTTGACTGATCTCCTGTTTCAAAGCCATCCTGGATGAGGACTGTGGCCTGGACTTGGTGGTCCTCGTGGACAGCTCCGAAAACGCCAAAGGCCACCACCAGCGGGAGAAGCAGGCCGCCGTGGACATCGTGGGCGGCCTGGGGAGCATCCGCCTGGAGACGGGCCGCAAGCTGAGCTGGCGCGTGGCGCTCCTACAGTACAGCAGTCACGTCGTGACCGAGCAGACGCTCAAGCAGTGGAGGGGCATGGAGACCTTCAAAAGCAGCGTCACCCCCATGGTCCACATAGGACACGGCACCTACACCACCTACGCGATTACCAACGCCACCAAAATCTTCGTGGAGGAGTCCAGCCCGGACAGAATTAAGATCGCACTGCTGTTCACAGACGGGGTCGCCCACCCGAGGAACCCCGACATCTTCTCCGCCACGGCTGATGCTAAGAACCAGGGAGTGAAGTTCTTCACCATCGGCATCACCCACACCGCCAACGATCCGGCCAACGTGGCCCAGTTGAGGCTGTTGGCCAGCACACCAGCTTCACGCTTCCTCCACAACCTGCAGGACATAAACATCACAGAGAAGATCCTCACTGAGATTGTAAGTATGGTGTCCCTCCCAAACTGATAAGCTTTCTCTCTGGGCCATGGAACATTTTATGAAACCTGCAGTTGGTAGTTCTGCCAAAAGTGAATGCCAACCAGCAGATATCTAGCACAACACTAAAATTCCCATCTGGTGTCATTGGCCGGACTGAGGTTTAGAATAGTTTCAAATATAAATACATACTGATTAGTGTATTTAGTGTAGCGTGATTCTTTGTTTATGCACATATAACATAAAATTACTGGAACTGTCATACAATATAATTGTTGTATTATAAATTTTTATTACACAAACCAAAATGTGCAACAAAGTAAATATACCATGATGATAATTTGCATACCTGTGTCACCTTATTGCTACAATTCACACAAGGTGAGAGCCAATTAAAAAAATGTAAATGAGGCCATATATATATTAAAGATCCACGCCCACAGTCAGATGACTGAGAAACCCCAGTCATGAGAAAACTGCCAGTTACACAAGAATGTAAGGCACTTTCATCACGACGGGGGCTTTATAAATCATTGCAGAGCAGCAAAATGATATTTCATCTCAGTCTGTATCTGTTTATAGCTTCTTCCTCTGTGACACAGAAATTTGCATTTCTTTTGGCAAATGTTTGTGGCATTGTGATGCAGGTCCCCTTCCTCTTCATGTACTCCTGCTTTTGCAGTTGCGGAGTTTGCCGTCCTGCTCACCCCAGACAGACCAAAAATGTGCCTTTTAAAATGCATATTTACATTTGTGAATTATTTTCTTGATGCCTTGCATGTGTGACCAAATCTTGTTAAAGAAAAGTTCAAGCAGTACACATCAGCTTCTTACTAGGACAATTACCATCAGGCAGGTTCAGGTGGTACTTGCGGAAAGGTCTTATTTCATAAACTGCTACCAACACAAGCAAATGAGGGCAAAATGCAATAGTTATTCAAATGATGAACCTACTTTGGTCTATTGGCTGTTAATACATTTGGCCCAATATATTTTAGACCAGAGGGATTCAAACCACAGTCCTCAAGGTCCAGGTCTTGCAGATTTCCCCACCCTGGCTTTATCCAGGAGTCTGGTGTGGCCGACCAGTTACATGTATCATTTAATCACTACGAGGAATTACAAAATCCAGGACCTGATTCAGATAAGAGGTCCAGATTTGGATCAATGTCTTAGACTTTAAAGTCTAAGATAGTGTCAAAGGTCAAAGGTTTACTTGCTTGGAAATATCTTAAAGAAAATAATAGCTGAGTGTTAATATTACATTTATACAGCAGTCCTATTTTAATTAGGCTAGATAGAATTCTACAGATTTTTTGACACAAGTTGTCTGGAAAAAATACAAACTTTATGCTTAGAATGATCAGTTCTGTCATTCTGTCTTCTTTGGTATTTCAAAAGGTCTCAGTCAGTCCACATTTGGTGTTTAACATGTACATACATATCCTGTTGCCGTTCCGCTGACATTCCTCTAGGTGGAAATATTCTGTAGATTTTAATCCTCTTCACTTTTCTTTTCATGCGATTTGTGTTTTTCTTGTGACTGATTTGCACAGATTTGATCATTGGAATATTGGATTCCTTTCAGCCAGAAACAACCAAATCCATTTGTCTATCAACAAAAAAGTTCAATGTACAATCAGTTTTTTTTTCAGTGAAGCCAATCTAATATAGTGATGTAACGACTTCATTAAGTCACTTGTAACTTGTATTATTTATGTGAAATGTTTTTTATCTTACATTTAACATATTACACTATTGAAACATACTGTAAAGCTGTTGTTTCAAGGTTAGTTCTAAGAATTGAAGATCCCTTAAAAGCTTATATAAAACTTATTGTACATTTATTAATCTGACAATAAATTATACCATAACTGAGCTATTCAGGAAATACAGTGGATCTAATAGCAATGGCATGTAGTTACAGGAACGGAGAATAAGATGTCGGTACCACTGGAGGGTCCTGGAACACTAAGGAAACTTTACCCACTTGCTAGAATATGTTAGGATGTTGAAAGTAACCTTACATGACCCAGAACCGGAAGTCATGTATGATATAAGGTGGCTGTCTTCAAGCTTCTGATCTCTTGCCTTTGCCTCCACACAGGCTCTGCTGGCTGATGAAGGGGTAAGCACTTCATATTTAAAGCTCCTGTGTGGATTAGAAATGGATTTGATCAAAATGGAACTGAGTAAACCTCACATTTTCATCCTAAAACCTTGTTTCTTTTAAAGTGTCCCAGGGTTCAGAAATGTGCGTGTGAGAAGGGCGAGAAAGGAACTGCAGGCCCAGCCGTAAGTGCTTTGTCTTCTTTAACTCTCTTATTTTTCATCCCATATGGGTTTGTTTGTTTGTTTGTTTGTTTGTTTGTTTGTTGTCCATGCTAAGAGGTGACAGTGTCAGCCAACTCTGTAGGCTGGATTCTGGCATTTGAAATTATTGTTTTGGTTTGTGAAGCTGGGTATAATTGCAGGGTTTTCTTGCATCTGTCATAACTAACACCAGATTAGGTTTGCTTAAAGGTGCAAAAACAGACATGTATTCACTTTTACCTTCCTTTAAATTTAAACCTAAAAATGCATGGAACACATTTAAAAAAAATCATGTTATAATTGAAGCTCTAAGCACTTAATGCATCATTTAAAAATAGCTCTTTCCCACCCACTGGAGCAGTTCCTACAAAGTTATGACCTAGAAATCCAAACAGCACACAAACTTATAATACACAATCAATAACACAAACAAAACAATATTAGCCAAGCACTGATAAATAGTAAGACTAACCTAAAAGATAACAAAATTAAGCATGTAGTCAGGTATTAGAGTTTGGGGAATAAGAGAACTTTTTTAAAATAAGTGAACCAAAAACAAGGCAAAGAATAATAAAATATGTATATTTTATATTGGAAACATATAACAGTCAGTATTAATTCTGTTTAGGGACTGCTGGAGCTCCTCCCAAACGCTTCTACCACTAAAAAAAAAAAAGACCTTTTGTTCCTATCTAAATAGTACCAACCAACTCACCCCCCAGTCCTCAGTGCCTTTAACACAGTCCCAGACAGAGGCAGACATTATCATGCAGCTGTTAGCAGAGTGGAGGCTCTGCATGATCGGGAGTCACACCTGAGGTGAGAAGAGCGCCTTTGATTGCACAGGCCAGCGTCTGGCTCGTCATGGGCAAGCAGCGGTCTGTCAGACAGCTGCACCATTTCCCAGGTGCTTTCACCTAGCAGAGATTCCAAGCATTGTAACCACGATAATTGCTCTCGTTAGGTAAATGGATGCTGAATGTCATTCCGGAAAAAGTTATAGTGCGCGTTAACCAGGTGTGACCATCGGTGACTGGAGAGTTTATTCTGACTTGGGCTCTCTACCTGCACTTTACACACACACACACACACACACACACACACACACACACACACAGAGTCACTGCCCTTTGCTCTTCCTGGCTTTATTCTCATGTACTGCTCACACTATACAGTGTCCTCCTATTCTGCTTTCCTTGAATTGTCTATGGCTACTCTGATTTAAGTCTACCCTGATTGGTGAGTCTGCTCTTGGCATTGTTCCAGGAAGACAGATGAGGTTATTGAAAGAGAGGTTTTATTTTCCACCACTAACATCAAGAATCTTTTATTATGCTTATAACTCCAAAAGGGAAAGAAAGGTCGTCCAGGTGAAGATGGAACCCCTGGGCCTAAAGGTCAAAAGGTTAGCACTATTCCATCGTATGTCTCTGTATTATATTTGCTGATGGGTGTCTGCATGTCAGCCAATGGCAAAAGCCTAATCAAAACAGTATGCAGCATGCTTCAGCGCAGTATGGAAATGACCCAACATGAGGTCTTTATAGCTATACAATATAATTCAATGTCATATTTACTGTCAAATCAAATCCTATTTGATCACAGCCTTGATAATTGTAATAACCTACATATATACCATTTATGATATTCGGGTCTCAAAGGTATATCCCCTATAATGCAGATGATTTGCTTATTTGGATCTGATTAAGGTAATTGTTTATTATCCCGTTCCCTCCAGGGAGAGGGCGGTCTGAGTGGACTTCCTGGTCGCGAGGGCACAGAAGTGAGTCCTGCAGTGGAACCAGAACAAGACTGGACTGGCACATGCTGCTATAAGCATTTTTATTGGTTGACTTAATATAACGTTTCTATGGAGATAATTGAAACAAAAATATTGGCTTGTAATCAGTTTTTCTTTCTGGCTTGTAGGGGAAACCTGGCTACAAAGGAGAAAAGGTACATTGTGATTGTCAGAGTGATCACTGGAGTCCATCACTTGTAATTTATCTATAAATGTTTATTAACACCACCTTCTTTTACTCTTGTGTCTGAAGGGAGATCGAGGTGAATGTGGCACACCGGGAATCAAGGGTGACAGGGTGTGTATAAATCTTCATTTTATGCTTTGGCATTTTAACAAGATTTACATTTTAGAAGAGGCAACCGTGTTCAGTAATCTGTCAGTGGTTTCATGTGAAATGGTTAATCTGTTATTAAACTAAATTAAACATTTCTCAGGGTCCAGAGGGGCCTCTTGGCACTAGAGGAACCAGAGGTTTGCAGGTGGGTGATAACAAAGCTGCTTTGACCTAAAATTCTACATATTTACATATTATATATAACCTTATTATATGTGAGGCACCAGACACTATTTAAATACATTTTGTATTGTAGCCTAATGATGCATCACTTACATCCCAGCAATGCAGTACTATATCACTGCAATATACATGCTTATATTTCACCTTCAGGGTTTGCCAGGACCACAGGGTGACATTGGACCAGAAGGCCCACTGGGAAAGAAGGTCTGAATCATCTAATGTTCAACTGTCACCTACAGTGGACAATTTCTTTTTTACATGCACACCTGGCAAAGGTTCACACGAGACACAGGAAACCCTACAATCAACATTTTTACCTGTCTGCACCAGATTTTGTTTAAAGGGTGTGCAGAGAGCAGTCTGGTTTTGTGTTTAATTTAACTGCAGGAAGTGTCCCAAGAGGTCTTGCGAACTTGCCCAGTAGGGGTTCCTAAGTTCACAAGAACTGTGTGCATTTTACAATTTAATACCACCCCTTAAACAGACATTCTAAACGACTGTCATTACAGTTAATAACAACAGTAAGGTGTTTCTCGCATAAAGGCAAACTCTGATGTTTTTTCCATGTACCAACATGCAGGTGTAATGAACAAAGGAGATGTCTGGTATGTGTGTAATGTACAGTGGCCTAATGAGATAATTGTGAACCTGTGCGTGTCTTTATCTCTTCCTATTTTACAAGCTAACAAGCTAAAACCAGAATAATGTAATGATACAAAAACAAAGTGCGGGCTGCAACTATATGATCGTTAGCTCCATAGGGCATGATTGGCAGTAAGCAAACCTCAGCTAATCCTCCCAAGTTGAGAGGTGGAAAAATGATAAGGTATGGAGTCAGACGCATAGTCATGGAGGCAGAGAAGAGGGGAAAAAATGACTCACAGAGAGGGGGTTATCACAGCCCAGTATGGGCTGAGCCGTAGCAGAATGAGGAAGTGGTAGATGGGTTTAAGAGTTTGCGAAAAACTGCTAAAGGTGATGGTGTGTGTGAACACGTAGAAGTTAATGGGGGTGGAGTATATAAATGCGCTGTGTTAATGCCACTACCGTACCTAACCCAAACCAAAGGGAAACAAAAAGGCAATCACTTGAATGCTCTTTCTAATTAGCTGCATACCATGCAATCAAAGCCCACTCCCAAGTGAACTGGAGTCACTGGGGAGAATTGTACTGGAGCTGCAGTGTTTGGAGAAGAGAAAAGAGAGACAGACAGATAGACAGACAGACAGTCAGCACACAACACCATCTACCTGAAGAGTGGTAATTATTCAAATCCCACCACAGGAGGATCTGTCACTTCTGGTAGCTCAGGGCTATACATTAATGTTTGTGTGCCATGACTTTAATTTAGGTGTAAGCAGCAGAGCGTAACGGTGTATACTTGACAAACGCTTTCTTCAGTAGTATCTATTGAAAACCTATTATTTCATTCTTTGTAGATTCCTTTTTTTTTCTATGTTAGCTCACAGGCATAGTGTCTGAAAAGAATGAGCTTAAACCTGTTCAGATTTGCAAGACCAAGCACTGCCACCCCACCGAGGGCCTAGACAGTTGAGCTGATTTAAAGCCTGAATTTAAGTAATTATAAACCTTTAAGACCTCTACACTGGTAGACGGAGAGATTTCTTTGGTTGCCCTTGAGGAGAGCTGTGGTTATTAAAAATAAGTCATGTCTTCTTGACTTGACTTGGGACTAGTATTCATATCAGCAGATGAGCTGCAGATCTGTCACCGTAGGCAACACGGTGTGAGTGACATACCCCGCAAAATTGTCTGAACCAGCAAGAACTGCAAACAATCAGGTGCAAAGTATTGTTTTATCTCAGTGCCAGATGGGATACTTGTTTGTTCTTGTTTTAGGCAAGAGGGATAAATATGCAAGAATAATAAATCATAGCAAATATATATTCAAATAACAAATGTTTGACATGCTATGACAGGGCGAACGTGGTGCACCTGGTCCTCCAGGCCTCCAGGGCGAAACAGGAATTGGACTTCCTGGGCCAAAGGTCAGTATCTCTTTCTTCACCAGAACCACCATCTCATATCCAAATCCACAACAAGCCCTTCCTCCAACATGCTGCTAGACAGGATAGACTCCTGAAAAGTAGGAGCTCCTCCTCTCCATGTCTTTCTTGCAACTCATTTAAAAAAAAATGTATTCACATGTTTTATCATAGGCCTCACTAGAACATCAATAGCTCTAAAGTAGCAGCATGCTAAAACACAAAGGCTGAGTTGAAGTCATGGAAACATTATGATCTCATCACTCTGGAATTTTGTCTGCAGGGTGACGTGGGACTTCAGGGCAGATCAGGTCCTCCCGGCCCACCAGGGATTGGAGAGTCAGGCCCCCCTGTGAGTGCCCAATGACCCATAACAACACACATTTTCCTTCTTTCTCCAAGTGAATTGATTTATCAGCAAATGTACATCTACTGCCAGCAATTCTCTTCATTAAGAACCAGCATGCTTCCACACGCATGGTCTCAAGGCAAACTTGAAGATGCTCTGCTGTGGCAGCACAATTTCTTAACATCACTAAATGCTCAAAAACATAAATTATTCTCTGTGAACAGGGACCTCAAGGTCCACAGGGTGTGCAAGGGGAGAAAGGACCACAGGGAGAAGGATTTCCTGGACCCAAGGTAAATGTGTCCTTCTAGCATAGGATGTCTTCAATCCTCTCGCTGCTATTACCCACTATTCTCTTTAATGGAAAGAGGATTTGTTATAGCCAGAAGTAAAAGTAAAGTGTGAAGTGAAGGCCAACCCACCTTGAAGAGTGGTAATTATTCAAATCCCACCATAGGAGGATCTGTCACTTTTGGTAGCTCAGGGCTATACATTAATGTTTGTGTGCCGTGACTTTAATTTAGGTGTACTTGCAAATGCACAAATCATTGAGAAACATCCCTAATCCCTTATGTATAATCCCTTGTTGTGAAGCAACCAGATTCTAAAGTGCCTAAAGTGCCCGTGTTATTCTGAAAATGTAACTCTTTCTATAGTGCAATAGAGGTATATAGATATGCGGGGTCATGCAGGGTCATTTCTAGTTTTACACGTGAGCCGTCTGAAACATGCACATCTGGATTGCACTTTCATGACCATGGTGTAAGATCATCCACTGTAAAACCACTGTTCTTAAACATGTGGGGTGGCCTACAACAGGTGTTTGTCCCAGTATCTCATTCCAACTTGGGGCACACGCATGTGGATGCAAGTTTGGAATGCAAATGGTATAACACCAGTAGGTAGGATGCAAATGAGAATAATTGAAAAATGTAATCAAAAAAGGCTTTGTAATCAGATAAAACTGCAACATGTGCTAACATATCCTCAGGCTTCTAAACATTTGTCAGGAGTCTGCCATGGACCTTTAGGGGAAAACCATATCCTTTAGACCAAGGCAATTTTCTACAAGGCACAAAAAACACCTTGTACTAAAAGAATGGTGGACTCGAAGCTGCCAGTTTTATTCATCTGTACATCCATGTGATCTACATGACTAAAGGACAATAAACAATCCGTCACTGAGAGAACAGTTTATTGCACCAAGAAAGACCTAAAAACCCCAAGATTAGACTCCAAGTTTTCCATTGTATGAAGAAAGGAAGATGTGTTTGCCTTTCTTGCAGTAACTTCAGACCTAGAGATATAGAAAGAGACTGTTCATGTGGTGAACTCGGCCCCATGGTGAAGAGATGCAGGGGTGGTTAATGGCGGCAGGGCTGATCTCTTTGCCTTTTGTCTGACAGGGTGACCGTGGACCCGAGGGGCCACGAGGGCCAAGGGGACAGCCAGGCGTTGGAATCAAAGGAGAAAAGGTGGGCTGTAAATATGTCAGCTGTTGAATGGTGTTCACATAAAACCACCATGTCTGCTACACAAAAGGCATAAAGGAGTACATACAAAGTGGGCGAATGACCTTTTGAGGTTGCTGTAGCCTGCACAAGTCATGCTGGGAAGTGGGGGAGAAACTAGCAGACGGGATGGCGGAAGATCTTGAGTTACTGTGGGAAAAGTATACCAGATGCCAGTAAATCTATGAGTCTCACTACAGAATTCCACAACAGTCCTTTAAAGATTTTACTGACGAAGTTAGAATGAGACACCTGTTCCTCACTGCATAGCACAGCGAATGTGGCATAGAAGGATAATTAATGGTACTAATCTGAGCATTGTGAACTTAACGTGTTATTAGTGCGTTTGTTTCCTGTCACTGTATTTGACATTTTCTGCCTGTCTGGGGTGTTTAGGGCGAGTTTGGGCCTCCAGGTCACACCGGCCCTGTTGGGCTCCCAGGGCTCGGCATCCAAGGAGAGAAGGTAACATGATGAGGCCTTTAAGCGTTTGTCAACAGCCATTATACATACTGCAGTTGAGACAAACAGAGCTCAAGGCCTTTACAAAAAGTTCCGTTTTCCTCATCAACAGGGTGTAGAAGGTCCAAGAGGTCCTCCAGGAAGCAGAGGCCCCTCGGGGGAGGGCCTCCCTGGACCAAAGGTTGGTGTCACCACACCCACATGTTTCAATGCAAGATTCAAGTTTTGTGAACGCAGTACAAATCCATGGCGAAGGCATGATGGTTTAATAGTACCCATGACATGCAAAAATCATGCTTACTGGTTATCACTGTGTTTAGGGTGACCAAGGACTACCAGGAGAGATTGGCAGCCCAGGAGACAGAGGGATCGGAGATCCAGGACCAAAGGTATATGTGTACAGATTTTTTTTTTGTTTGCTTGCTTGTTTTGTCCTTGCAACTGGTTGATGACTTCCAAACACTCAAATGTCAAATACTCCAGTAAGCCAGTAATGATTTGAGCTGATACACACTGATTGGTGAGAGAAGCACAGACCCACAATGCTCTTCTTCTCAGGGTGAACCAGGAGCATCAGGACTGGCAGGCTTACCTGGGCTTCCCGGAGAAGACGGAGCCCCAGGCCAGAAGGTGCCACTACTGACACCCCCTGGCAAATGTTCACACATCATTGTAGCAACTGTAATCCAGGCATCATTAAGGAACGTGCATTCTTTGTCCATTTCCCTTCTCATTAGGGCGAGCCAGGCGTATCAGGTCTGAGGGGACCAGAAGGAGTTGCAGGAATTGGCACACAAGGGGAAAAAGTAAATCATTGAAAAAAATATCTCTGGATGCCTTAAATCAGTTCCATTGTATGAACCTCCAAGAGAAAGTGTCCGTTTGCCTTGCAATTGTATAATGCTGTATATTGACCCTTCAAGGTGAGTGATATTCTCCACCTTTGTAACAGGGAGACCAAGGCCAGCGTGGAATTAGGGGATTACCGGGCCCACCTGGCATTTCCGGACCCTCTGGGGCCAAGGTGAGAACCCCCTGAAGATGAAGAACATGTCACACAGTGTAGGATGTTTTCTCTAGTCAGTGTGGCTGTATTCCCCATGTCATCTTTACATCACCAAAGCTATCGTGGCGATGTAAACAGTAACCAACTGCAGCCTTATGTGAGTCCCTGCAAAGTCAATGTGCGGGTTAATGGCGCATATAGGCGTGAAGTATTCAAATCTGAAGTGTTGTTTTTGTAGGGAGAGCCTGGAATAACAGGGCGACTAGGCATGCCAGGACTTCCTGGGCGTGCTATCGCAGGACCCAAGGTAATGAATGCAAAATGCTCCAACCATGCCTCATACCACAGACCCTGGCAAGCCATGATGGAATAGGCCCATGGCCAATAGAGACAGTGTTCCAGGGTTCAGTACAGCACACTATCACCCTCTGCAGATTATAGAGAAATGATGGTATGACATCCCTCTGTGTTTGTAGGGTGATTTGGGACCTCCTGGTCCTCGTGGGCCAATTGGGGAAACAGGCTATGGATTGCCAGGTCCAAAGGTTTGTATTCCGCCACTGTACACTATAAGAAAGCATGATGAGGTGGACTTTTTCAAAAGTATGGATAAAAGATGTCCGAATAGTAGTGTTCACTGTGTCTGGCTTGGCCCAATAGGGAGACCGTGGCAGTCCTGGACCTAATGGTCCTTTTGGCCCAAAAGGTGAAGGATTTCCTGGACCGGCGGTAAGTAGACTTGTGCAGCACCATATAATACACTGCGAGTTACACAGCATGTTCCTATAATACATAATACAAATATTACACAGTCCAGGCTTATTCCCTCCCTTGTCAACAGAGGTCGCTGTCTCCTGAGTTTTAACTTATTGTCTTGCTCCTGATTGTTAGTTTATTCTTGTAAGACTTCTTTATACTGTGAAGTCTTGTAAACTGCACACTGCAACTCTAAGTCCGTGTTCTTTCAGGTTCTGTTTTACTCTGGTTCTGGTTCTGTTTCTGTGTCCTCCCATTTACGTCTCTATCTGTGGTTATTGGTTGGTTTGTTATTGCTCCTATGGTTACTGACCCTTTGTTTATTTTACTGGTTATTAATCTCGCTCCTTTTTTTTTTCATTTTGGATCTGTCTGTGCGTGTGGACCTGTCTGTCTGTTTGATCTGTCTGTCTGTTTGGACCTCTCTCTCGCAGGGCCCTCCAGGTCTCCCAGGGCTTCCAGGTGAGCCCGGGCCAGAGGGCATCGGTTTCCCTGGACCAAAGGTATCGCCGTACACACCTGTCGGTTATGTTTGTTGCACAGAACCGCTCATGAGCGTGTGCACATGTACTACTGCCCTTGGACTGGCACGGCCTGTGCATGTTGTGCTTGTGTAAAGCTGTGGGCAATGTCCTTGTTGCAGGGTGATGTGGGTTTCCGAGGGTTACCAGGTCTGCCGGGACCACCAGGCGAGGGTCTGCCTGGCCCGCCGGTAATCCCAAAACTTTTTACTGTTTCCTACACAGAGCTCAGTGTTAGGTTCCTGTGAACGACAACGGCCTTTAAAGAAATTAGCTCAAATGTCTCAAACTAGGATGACCTAACAATGTATAAACTTGTAGCAAGCTGAATTAGTGCGTATGTATCAGGATTAATTGTCTTTTGAGGTGGTCCAGTCTGCAGTGCATATTTGCAAAAGATGCCTCGTGCGCTATGGTGGCGTGACGTTGCGATGAGCTCCGCTGGTGTTCGGATAGTCAGTGGATGCTGTGGTCAGCGTCTGCTGCACCACTCCCAGTAGATCAGAAGTAATGCGCTCCTCTCTCTACATGCCCTGACCATAAAGACACTCTGGCCATGAAGCAGATGTGTGGGCAATTCTGTTTAGCTGCTATGGCAGTGAAAGAAGACAGACCGCCTGCTCTTTAAGATATTAATGCTGTTCTCTTGTGGATTAAGGGCAACATTGGAAGATCAGGGCCACCAGGACCGGTTGGGCCACCAGGAGAGGGAATTCAAGGCCACAAAGTATGTCTGTCTCCTGCAGCCTATGGTCTCTGTATCACGGTCTTTGGAAATGTTACCTCATCCAGCATTAATGTGAATCAGGAACTGACATTTTTTGTCATGTGAACCCTATAGGGAGACCAGGGGGCCCCTGGTGTCACAGGACCAAGGGGCCCGGCAGGGGAGGGACTCCCAGGTGCTAAGGTGAAGTGTCTGCTTATGCCGCCGCATGTCATTTTGTGTATATATTCTTTGGCTACACTCATTATACTGACATATTTGTGAAAACATTATAAAATCTCCCTTCTTGTCTTTTACAGGGTGACAGGGGTCACCAGGGAGAGAGAGGAATGAAGGGTGTAAAGGGTGACATGGGTGACCCTGGAGAACCCGGGCTAGCTGTGAGTCAAATGAAAAACTGGGCATGAATCTTAAGCAGTCAGTAGCACCATGCTCGTCAAGCCAGGTTAAGGTGTATGTAATGTGGCAGTAGTTGATAAAACCTTCTATTTCTATACTATAGGGAAGACCTGGAACCAAAGGGGAAATGGGTCTCACTGTAAGTTCCTGTATCTACTAACTACTATAATTTAAAAAGCAATGTAGATTAACATGTAGATTAATAGCAACGTTCTTTTTCTTTAGCGAGAGGATATCATTAAACTGATCAAAGAGATCTGTGGTAAGTTCCAAACATTGAAGTCTGATTCCTACACATGGATTATACTTATTATTGTACTAAATTACAGTGCCAATGTGAACTAAGACTTATTGCACCACCACTGCTGAATGTGTGTGTGTGTGTGTGTGTGTGTGTGTGTCTACATTTAGGATGTGGTATCAAGTGTAAGGAGAGGCCCATGGAGCTGGTGTTTGTGATTGACAGCTCCGAGAGTGTGGGCCCTGAGAACTTTGAGATCATTAAGGACTTCGTCACAGCACTGGTGGACCGCGTCACCGTAGGCCGTAACGCCACACGAATCGGCCTCGTCCTCTACAGCCTGGACGTGCACCTGGAGTTCAACCTGGCACGCTACATGACCAAGCAGGACGTCAAGCAGGCCATACGCAAGATGCCCTACATGGGTGAAGGGACCTACACAGGCACAGCCATCCGCAAGGCCACACAGGAGGCTTTCTACAGCGCCCGCAACGGCGTCCGCAAAGTGGCCATCGTCATCACTGACGGGCAGGCAGACAAACGAGAACCGGTGAAGCTGGACATGGCCGTACGCGAGGCCCACGCTGCTAACATTGAGATGTACGCTCTGGGCATCGTCAACACCTCCGACCCCACTCAGACAGAGTTCCTTAAGGAGCTTAACCTCATTGCTTCTGACCCGGACAGCGAACACATGTATCTCATCGATGACTTCAACACATTGCCTGGTGAGGCTGACGGCTGTTTATAAACTTTATTTGATGTCTTTGTAACATGATAACGCGGATGAATTCAGTTTAACTTCATGTTTATGTAAAGAACCTTAATAACCAAACAAAAAATACTTTTAAAAATCAAGGTGACGGCAATTCTAACTGACTAAGATGGACCATGCGTGTACTAATGAGTAGCTGTAATTATTGTTTATCATTCTGAGATGCATGTTCTCTCACACAGCTTTGGAATCTAAGCTCGTGAACCAGTTGTGTGAGGATGAGAATGGAGCACTCATCTACAACCGCATCACCAACGGTGTCAACGGGCACAATGGATACAGACATAATGGCTTTGATAACCATGCAGATGTCTTATATGGGAATAATGGTTATGGAAATACACACCAGAAAGAGCTGGAAAGAACCCAGGTTAACAGTCAGAGCCATGTCAGAAACAGAGGAGACACGTTCATTTTACCAATCAACCCTGCACCTCTTAATACTCGGGTTAGTTCCTACATAAAACTCGGGTTGGTTAGATTTCCTGAAATGAAAGCAATAGTTATATTTACATGATCTGGAAACTATTATGAAATTAAATGTGTTTAATTAAAATGTTATTTAAATTTAAATGCAAAATAAATTATCTAAGAATTTGAAGGATTATAAAATAATAGCAAACTTTGATTGCAAATGCATGAGCCTTGATCAGTGAAACTACTGGTAATAACTGTGATCAGATTTTGGATTAAGAGTGTGTAAGTAAGTGCTATTTTTGGTACTCAGGACGAGGTGGAGGAAGATTACTATGAAGGAGAGGATTTAGACCTAAGCTCTCGTGTACAAGTGGGCAACAAAGTAACTGTTGTCAATAAAACACCTGTCCCACCCATAAAGCCTGTGGATGAGGGCAGCAAACTGTCTTCCACTCATCATGTGTCAACATCATCCCTGCCATCATCATCATCGTCGTCATCATTCTCCTCCTCATCAGGAACCATCACCTCTTCGTCAGTGACCCATTCTGTTACAATCACAGGTAAGCGTGGATACACTTAATTACCAACCTAAAGTTTGCTATCAGCTTTGTCTGGTCCTTGCTGCATTTCCAGACCGAATTAGTAAGTTATAAGTTCATTGTTCCACATTAACTGTCCTGCTGCCCTGTGATCTCTGCACCCCTCTCTGTGTCTCTCCCTCTCTGCTTGTATGCAGCTCCTCTGGATCCCCGCTGCAACCTGAACCTGAGCCAGGGCACCTGCAGAAACTACATCATTCGCTGGTATTATGACAAACAGGCAAATGCCTGTGCACAGTTCTGGTACGGTGGCTGTGATGGTAACGAGAACCGCTTTGACTCTGAAGCTGATTGCAAGAAAACGTGTGTTCTCACAAGTACAGGTAAATTACAAAAGACTTGACTATACAATACTTGAGCTCCTGTACCTACTAATGATCCAAAATGTCTAAGGATAAAAACCCTTGGAGTGAAAGTTCTGGATTTTCTTTGTGATACCCATGCTATATTTCTTTTCTAATCTATATTCTCTTTCTCTTTCTTCAGTGGGCTAAGCTAGATAGTTAGCATAATTATTCATGCCATGAAAAAAGACTACAGTCTATATGAAGCTCACTGAATCTAAGTATCGTCTGCCTTCTCGATCGAAGAGGATAAGATCACTTCAGCAAGTTAAGAAATTTTGTTCCTCAGCAAAAAGATCATGAAAAAAAATCATGAAAGAACTACCATACCAAATCTGTTTTTAAATATACTGACCTGCTCTCTGCAAAAGTAATGGATCCTAAGATATACCTCACATCTTCTCCTTGATGCCCAGTAGTGGTTTTCTGCACTGTATTTTTGTGTTCGGTTAATGTGTACCTTGTATAAATATTAAGACATGTTTTCATATGTAACAAAGTACAGATAAAATCCCACACATGACCTTAAACATTATGGACCTCCTGTGTAGTATAGTCACTGTGATAAATCTAATGCCTTATTTACTTTTTAACACAAGTCAAGGGTTTTATTCTTTTTTAAGGAAAATAATGGATAAAATTATTTGATGGTGCTTTTACCTTTGAATTGTACAGTATCCCTCAATCAAAAACTATATATATATATAAATTGTAATTATGATTCATTTTAGAAACAGGTGTGTTGAGTACAATGTTTATGATTCTTTTGTACTTTTTTAACAAATAAAATATTTGGTTGATAAAAGTTTGACATTTGTTTTCTGAAATTTTAACTCACATAGCTTAGGCTATTCATACATCCTGAATCCTGAATTTGCAAGCAAAATTCCTATTTAATATTTAAATAATACAAATGCATTGTAATAAAATTATGCTAAAAAGTCATATTCCTTTCAGCATTACTTCAGTGGCTATCATATGGGTTTAACATTATTATTGTTACTGATACATCAAGATCACGGTCAGTGAAGGGGACGGGACTCCATCAATCTTCTCATTCGGTCTTTAAAAAATCTGTGCGCAAAATTAGAATTCAGTTAATGTAATAGAATTTAAAACATTGGTTTGATACGTCGTGCTTGCCGTAGCTCGCGGTTACCGAGGTGATTGTAAGACGCTAGTTAAGCCCCATGGAGAAGTCCCATTTGGATAGCTAACGTTAACAAAGCGATTTCTTTGATAGCTAGCTATACAACTTGAATTGAATCCAAAGCAATTTAAGGATATATTAAAAGCTCCCCATGGCGGGCGTATTGGATGCACTATGGGAGGACAGAGATGTTCGATTTGATATTACACCACAGTAAGTTTGGCCGTTTAGCCAAATAGCCAACCATAACTACGGCTAACTAAGCTAAGCTAAATAGCAGCTTGAAATTAACCATTGCCTTACAACACTGGATACGTATTAACTACAAATACAAATAAGTAGACTACACATCTCTAGCTAACTATAATCTTCCTGTGATGATAATTGTCCTGTCAGATTAGCAAGCTTCGGTTGGTTAACCTAGGTAGCTAAAATAGCGTTAGCTTTCATTTGATTTTTTAGCGTTAGCTTTTCATTTTTGTTTAAATAATTGTGTGTAAGCTACACGTTAATTTGTGAGCTGACAGTAACATTGTATAATTACTTGATTTAATCGATTCACGTAGCTAGCTTTTGTAAGGGGTCGTTGATGATTTTGGACACTAGCTAGTCTAACGTTATGGATGTTTACTGTTGCTTTTTCTTGAATTAGACAGATGAAAACCAGACCCGGTGAAGTGCTCATCGACTGTCTGGATTCTGTAGAAGACACGAAAGGAAACAACGGCGATCGAGGTTTTGATCTCATCAGCAATTTATCTTCTTACTCGCTTGCTATATAAACAGTCAAAGTATTGCGCAACGCTTGCATTTCTTTCGCGTGTAGTGATGTGATGCCTATCTGTCATATATTTCATATAATCTAAAGATTAAAACGCATTTCTGTCGTTTGAGCAAATAATTATAATAAAGGATAGACATATCTTCCTTAGAGTAGGCTCCTGACCATCCTTTGCTCACATTTTAATTCCAAAGGAAGACTCCTAGTGACCAACTTAAGAATCATCTGGCATTCTGTCGCTTTGCCAAGGGTTAACTTGTGTAAGTATATGTTGTATTAATATGAAATATACATTTCTTACATAATCGAATATAAATCATTTGTTGATATTAGAACTAGCCAATAAGAATTCAATCTCATTTTGTTCTATTTACACAGACGTATAGCCTAAACCCAGTTACTTTTATTTTTTAACCTTTTTTCATTTACAGCCGTGGGATACAATTCTGTCATAAACATCACCACAAGAACAGCAAATTCTGTAAGACATTATATTATTATTATATTATTTTGCAGTCCCTCTTGATTTAAATAGTGCAGTGTGCTGTAACACATCGCCCCGCCCCCTGTCAATCATTCCCCACTTTCCCTTTGCTTCAGTGTTTTTCTATTCCCCGTCTAGGTCCAGCCCTTCGTGTCTGTTATGTGCTTCACCTGTGTCTCGTTCATCTCCTCGTTTACCCCTCCATTTACACCCCTAGGTTGACCACAGGTCTGGTTGGTCGTTGTTTTGTGCGCCTCGTGTTTTCAGGTTGCTCCGTAATTCCCATACCCTCGTCCCTCGCCTACCGTTGTCGTTCTCGTTCTCGTTCAGGATTTTCCCCCTCGTCTTTGTTTATAGTTTTCTCTGTTTTCTGGTTGTTTGTGGCGTCCTCCCGCCGTTGTTGGAACTTGTTACATGTGTAAAGTGTACCCTTTGTCTTCCGTGTAATTCAGTTAACGTCTTTTGTTACTTTACGCTGCCTATCTTAGTAACACATGATTGTGTTTACGTTCGGTTTTGTTTATATTGAGATCGTGAGTGCTGTTTTATTTGGCGCGTGGTAGGTAGTTCGTCATGGGGTTGTGTTCCAGTCCAGTTTGCTTCATTGTGTTTCAGTTATATTTGATTAATTGTCTGAGTATTTGTCTCCTTAGTCCCTTTGTCTCTCCCCTGTTAATTTATATCCCAGTTTCAACCCGCATCACCTAGTCTGCCCAGTATCTTTACATGTGCATAACATGGGGTTTATAACTTTTGCAGAAACTAAGGGGGCAAACTGAAGCTCTCTACATCTTGACCAAATCTAATAATACAAGATTTGAGTTTATATTCACCAATGTAGTTCCTGGCAGCCCAAGACTCTTCACATCTGTTATTGCTGTCCACAGGTATCATAATCTCACATATATGCAAACTAACTGCAGTCCTTTAGACCCTGAATGGATTGTTTAAAATATATTTAATCATTATTCAATTTATTTCCTGTTTGTAAGAAATGTGTAGCAAATGTTTAAGAAAACATTTCCTAAAAATACAACTGATTATTTCTTATTTGCTACAGAGCATACGAGACCTCCAAAATGTACCGAGATCTCAAATTAAGAGCAGCTCTGATTCAGAACAAACAGTTGAGACTACTGCCACGGGAGCAAGTTTATGACAAAATAAATGGAGTTTGGAATTTATCCAGTGATCAGGTAGCGTAAATCTCTTGGTGTAATATTGACAAGGATGCACAAAAAGGGATTCAGTCTTTGTTCTGCAATTGTGTATGGCTATCTTGTGCATCTTAGATTTTATACAGTGGCAAATGTTGCAACCCAAAATGTTCTAACGGGCATTGTTTTGTTTTCAGGGTAACCTTGGCACGTTTTTCATAACCAATGTGAGGATAGTATGGCACGCAAACATGAATGAGAGCTTCAATGTCAGCATTCCCTACTTACAGATTGTGAGTGTTCGTTAGTACTGTAAGCTATGAGTTTATCAAATCATTAAAATCATATGGTCACATGTTCCTCTGTCCTTGTTTCTCCCAAGCGTTCCATAAGGATTAGAGATTCAAAGTTTGGGCTTGCACTTGTCATTGAGAGCTCTCAACAGGTGGGTCTGAGGGAAAATGCACTAATAAAACGTGTTTAATGGTCGCAGTATAGAAACCTCTGGTAAGCTTTTTTTTTTTTTGGTTTTTAAAGAGGATAAATTCTATTTTATACAAGTACACACAAAGGAGTTAATGTGTCATCAGTTTTCTGCATTTGCTTTCATTCTGTTTTTAGTGTTTCATTTGTGTGGCTATTTCAGACAGGAGGGTATGTACTAGGTTTCAAGATCGATCCAATGGACAAATTACAAGATGCGGTGAAAGAAATAAATTCCCTTCACAAAGTGTACTCTGCAAACCCAATTTTTGGAGTTGAGTACGAGATGGAGGAAAAGGTAAATGGACATTTTGGGGGGGGGAGGGATTGTTGGCTGTATTTTCATCACATTCACTTTTAGTGAAGAACATGGTTAGAACTTTGGGTACCAGCCAATTAATGCTAAATGTTTGATGAATGATGATCTGCTGTTAACCCAGCCTCAGCCACTGGATGAGCTAACGGTGGAACAGCCTCCTGATGACGTGGAGATTGAGCCAGACGAGCACACCGATGCCTTCACAGTGAGCACACTACATTCAGTAATAAAGGATGCACTCAACAGGGACATTAGTCGCTCTCATTCTGAAAATAGCAGCATGCTTAAATCATGTATCACGATGTCCCATCAACACTGGCTTTGTTGCCTAGTTTCAAACCTGCTTATGTGAAAGTGTCATTTTCAATGAACGATAAACAAGAATAGCGAAGATACGCCACCATTTTGGAATTCATTATTGTTTACTAATTTGTGGATATTCTTTCTTAATTTTATAGGCTTATTTTGCTGATGGCAACAAGGTATAATAACCATACTACAACTACAATCAGATTAGATACCATGTTTTATTCTTGTCATCTTAAAATGTCATCGTTATATATTTTTAGTGATCAACTGTTTTTTACAATGTCTTTCAAAGCAACAGGACCGGGAGCCAGTATTCTCTGAGGAGCTTGGTTTAGCAGTGGAGAAGTTAAAAGAAGGATTCACTCTACAGGGCCTCTGGGAAGTCATGGGCTGAAAACACATACTGCCAGTAAGTTTTAAATAGTAACAATGCGGACCAGTTGGATCTTCACATCATCAGAGATTAAAACAATGAATGTATCAGTAGGTTAAGGTTTGGAGCTCATATTAAATGTTTACAGACACAATCAAGGCTTTTTCCCCAGCGGATATGTAAGATATGTAACAAATATACTTTATATTTATTTTTTAGATTTACATAAACAAAGTGTGTGTATTCTATGAAACAAACTAGACGAATGTACTGTGTTTGTAGTTTTGCTATTATGGTACAATAAAAAAAAAAATGCCCAAACAAGAGTAATCCCTTTGAGATTATTTTTAATTAATGTAAGATAAAAGTAGCCAAAGCTAGTTTTGTAGTTTTGAATAGTCATTTTTAATGATGGACATCATGCAGCTATTTTAAAATATATTTCTGAAGCTGAAGAATTTCACAGATGGCCTAAGAGCACAAATTAGCTGTGGTTAACAGCTGTTCTTTGCTGACCTGTAAGATAGAGAATTTCAGTTCACAGGAAGCACACTCACCACAAAACCACACACTGGGAAGACGTTTATGGGTGAGTCAGTGGTAGGAAAAAGTGACAGAGGGACTTTAAAGCCATGAAACATAAAAGCACATATAGAACAGATATAATATTCCAACAAACGTCACATTCCCACACCCCTAATGGACTCATAATTAACAACACTCCTGGCCATGTAGAAAGTACAAAAGAGGAATAATGTCTTCACCAGACGAACATGAATAGGCCTGTTATAACTGTCCAAGGTCCTCAGTTGGTTATTTCCATCAATGACAGCTGCCTAATGTGACTCTGTTTTCTAATCTGGCCAACCTGAATTCTTTCTGCCTGTGTTGGGGTGCTAAATATAGAGGGACAGAGTTAAACTGCACCGACTTCTGTCCTCGCTGCTTTAACTTGGCCTGTCACAACAAAGACGGCGAGGAAAGGGGAAGCATCACAGTCCGCCGAGATGGAACCGACGACTATGAGCGAAGACCTTAAGCTCTATCAGAGCACCCTGCTTCAAGATGGTTTGAAGGAACTCTTGAAAGAGAACAAATTTATTGACTGCTTACTCAAAGTAGGAGACAGGAGTCTGCCTTGTCACAAACTTATCTTGGCAGCATGTAGCCCTTACTTTCGAGAGCTTTATTTCACTGAAGATGGCAAAGAGAAAATCTTTGAGAACAAGGAGGTGGTGCTGGAAAATGTGGATCCAACTATTATGGATATGATTGTGAATTACCTTTATTCTGCAGAAATAGAGATTACGGATGAGAATGTGCAGGACATTTTTGCAGTAGCCAACCGCTTTCAGATACCATCTGTGTTCACGGTGTGTGTGAACTATCTGCAGAAGAAACTCTCAATGGGAAACTGCCTGGCTATCTTCAGATTGGGGCTGGTGCTGAACTGCCCAAGATTGGCTATTGCAGCAAGAGACTACATAGCTGAAAGATTTCAGACACTAGCTAAAGAGGAAGACTTTCTCGAGTTTAACCCTCCTGAGCTTTTTGCCATCATAGGAGTTGACGCTCTTAATGTGGACAAAGAGGAAGTGGTGTTTGAACTACTGATGAAGTGGATCAGGAAGGACAAAGAAAAACGGGTAAAGTTCTTAAGCGAAGCTTTCGAGCACATCCGCTTCCGTCTACTTCCGGAGAAGTATTTTAAGGACAAAGTAGAAAAGGACGATATAATCAAATCTGACCCTGAACTCGTGAAAAAAATTAAGGTCATCAAAGATGCTTTTGCTGGGAAGCTTCCAGCAAATAAGGAGGGAGGGAAAGAGGACGGAGAGAACTCACTGCCTGGTTACCTGAATGACAACCGAAGGATTGGGATGCATGCTAAAGACCTCATCATGATGATTAATGACACCGCCGCTGTAGTTTATGACCCTGTTGAGAATGAATGCTCCTTAGCAGCAATAGCAGAGCAGATACCCCGAAACCATGTAAGCATCGCTACCAAAAAGAACCAACTTTATGTCGCAGGTGGACTCTTTGTGGATGATGACAATAAAGAAACACCATTGCAGTGCTATTTTTATCAGGTAAATGACCATGTAATATTCTTCTCATGTTATCTTTGTAATAGTATTCTTCATGACTTTGAATGTCTGTTAGTATGTAATACATCAGAGTTAATTCTACAATTAATCATGTATATTCCAGTATGATCCTCATACACCAGACTGGATTGCTCTACCACCATTGCCTTCTCCCAGATGTCTGTTTGCCCTGGGAGAATTTGAAAATCTTCTCTTTGCTGTTGCTGGCAAAGACTTGCAGACCAATGAATCCCTTGACTCCGTAATGTGCTATGACACTGAGTGAGTGTAGGACTTTTAACTGCTGGCTTTTCCTTTTAGCTTTTCAAATATGAACAGGACATTCACGTCATGTTTTTTTTGTCTGGCAGCAAAATGAAATGGAGCGAAACAAAAAAACTTCCATTGAAAATACACGGTCACAGTGTGATCTCACAAAATGGCCTGGTGTACTGTATTGGAGGAAAGACGGATGAAAAGTAAGAGGAGTATGAATATAGAAGTGGACTGCAGGCTGTGTCTCTGTAATACTCAGTAATGTTTTCTTTCATACACAGCAAAATTATCAACAAGATGTTTGCATATAACCACAAAAAGTCAGAATGGAAAGAGCTTCCTGGAATGAAAACACCAAGGTCCATGTTTGGGGCAACAGTTCACAAAGGAAAGATTATTGTGATTGGAGGAGTCAATGACGATGGCCTGTTAGGATCTTGTGAAGCTTATGACTTTGGATCCAACAAGTAGGTGCCATTATAACTGATTACTTAATGCATATATGTAAACATTTTAGTGGCTTGCAAAACTTTCATCTTGACAATACATTGAATAATGCAGTCCACATCACTTAAGACTAAATCATATGCTTCTTTCTTTTGCCTTGCAGGTGGGAACCCTTTCCTGAATTTGCCCAGGAGAGGAGCTCGGTCAACCTCGTCAGTTCTGGTGGTGTGCTGTATTCAGTTGGGGGCTTCACCATGGTAGAGATGGATAACAAAGAGTGTTCCCCTTCGGAGATCATAGACATCTGGCAGTAAGTAGTCACTGGGCTTTTAGGAACGCAGGTTCCATTGCTTCAACATGAGATTTTGCCAGTCATGTTTGCGCTTGCAAGAATTCTATTCTTAATTTATTCTATTACAACAGCTATGAAAACCGTTAAGCCCACTGAACTGCATAATAAATGTGCAGGGGCCTAATATAGAGGACACTTTTTTTACGACAGGTTTGAAGACGACAAGAAGCAGTGGTCTGGCATGCTGAGAGAGATGCGCTATGCAGCTGGTGCCTCCTGTGTTTCCATGCAGCTAAATGCAGTAAAAATGCCCAAACTGTAAAAACAGCCTCACTGTCCTAAACTGTGCAAGACATCATTTTGGACTTTGTCCCAGTGATGCATAAATGCATTTTAGTAGTAACATTAGGAATATGTTAAGCATGAAACAGGCCACTGAAGAACAGCTGGATGGTTTTAGTGTTGGGGAAACTATTCATTATGTCAATTATACATACATTCTCTTTTACTTTTTAACATTTAATTAACATTTGTGGTTAAAAACATGTATTCACTTAATGAAAATGTCTGCAGCTGTTCATGTTCATTGTATTTATTACAAATATGTTACAAGTATTTCACCCTTATAAAAGTCATTACAGCCATCACCTGTCAGGTATTTACTGCTCTGTGCTCCCTTTAACAAAGGACAAAACAGGAGGATTTAATATGCAGTGTCAGTTTTTCTCTGTTACTGTGGATATCCAGAGAAAAGTTCTATTTGCATTGAATTTAATATGTAGTCCACTATCTTCATCAAGCTTCTATATAATTTCCGTGTGTCAGGCCAGTTCTGTAAATAATTTCCTTCTTAAATATTCCTTCCAAGCGTCTTGGGTGGAGAGCTCCATAGAATTCCATTCAAAGTGAGGAATCTGTATTAGAGAGGATAATGTTTATATTAGAGAGGAGTTATTAATGTTTATCAGTTCTCAGATTTTTACTAAATTACCTCCTCTTGAATCAGTACAGAGGAACAACCATCTCTCTACTCACATGTAAAACATGATATCCTAAAATCTCCAGATGTCGCTTTCTCATCAGGATTTCCCCTTTCACGTGCTGACAATTTTTGCAGAAGGATTTGGAATCCAAGAAGTCTAAGGCAAAGCTAAATACACAAGTTACCCAGTGGGGGAAAAAAGAAACAGGTTATTGTTTTAGTCTCTTCCTGATTTTAAAATGCATCCTCTAAACATGTGAGTAACAAGTCAAGTTGACAACACACACAGACACAGCCTGCGAAAAAGTGACAATCATTCCAAAGGTTCTTGTGTGTGTTCCACAGCTGCGCCTGTGCATGAATTCTCCTGCATGTTTACTACCCAATGGCTGACTGCTGTCCATCACCCATACCGGCGAGCGCCTGGAGGTAGCCCCACCCTCTCCTTCACGCCTGGGGCCGATTCCCAGCGCACCTTCCCATCCTCGCCGATCTGAAGCTGTCTCGCTTCACTGTAGGGTATCGCGTGCTGGTCGCGGTCTAGGATGCACTCGAAATCTGCGGGGGTGAGATTCAAGCTTCCAATGTGAGCGATACGGAGAAGGTTCCCTGCTCAGCACTGGGGCTCACTAGGACACATGCTGCAGAGGTGAGCCATAAAATGCTGACATCAAAATGAAGGCAACATCTATTCAATGTAAATACCTTACTATATTTTACTGAAGAGCTTAAGTTAAAGTAGCTATCATCTAGTTATACATCACTTGCTCACCTTCGCAGTTCTAAAAGCACTAACCACCATTAAAACTCTGCTTGTACTTACCGACGGTGTAAAAGTATGGAGTCAATACAGCTGCCCTTGCACAGTTAATGCCTCCGAGCACCTCACCCAGCATTGTGTGGATCTGCTGCTGCACGGGACTGACCGAGTTGTTGCCTATGAAAAATTAGTGCTCCAAGGTTATTAACATGCATGACATCACTTGCCTGCATGGTTAGGTTTTGGCCAACCCTTGTGATCTCATCGAGACTGAAAAAACTGGAACAAAATCCCTTTGGTTTATGTCCACTCACTTCTGTTTTGGAGCTGCTGACAGTAGTGCTCATGGAACCAGGGCACCTGGAATTCTGGGCACTCGAGACACACAGCGCGGTTCACCTCCATCAGACGCAAACGCACACGCATGTTCAGGGCATCTGGCAGCACTGTCAGAGCAAAGCATGCAATAAACGTAAATCCTTAGTACCGTACATGCCAATATATACCGTACCAATGTTACTGATGAGCATGTAATAAGTTTAGTATTCCCCAGAATGCATTTGCAGTGCTACAATTTTAATTTGTAGCAAAATGAAGGACATATTGACCATTCATTGAAGTAAAACTTCACGTACTCTCAAGCTGGGCATCCAGCTTGGCCAGGAAATCCACACTGAATATTTCTCTGATGACTTCCTCTGGGAAACAGTCGACCAGGGCCAAGGCGTAAGCCAGTAACACCAGCATGTGAGGATCAAAGGAACCTGAGAGAATGGAACAGTCAAGTGTAATTGCAAATGAAGTTTCTGAATTAAAAGGGATGGGCTGCAGATTTCAAGTACAAACTCACTGATATATGGAGTGAGGCGCTGGATGCAGGCATCAAATAAGTCATCCACCTTGGGAGAGTTGTAGTCAAGCACAGCAAAAGGGAGTAAAGTGGCGTAGATTCCAGAGTAATGAATCTAAACAGGACATTCAGAAACACATGTAGCAACACGATGTATTTTAGACATCACAGTTGTTGGACATTGACAAATCTAGAACAATTCTCGAGTCGCTGGGTCTCACTGGGCAGTCCCAGTTTTTGCTCCAACACAGTTCCATTACAATAGTAGCAGGTGTTCATTTGTTCAAATATACTGGATTGCTGGATAGAGCGAAAACGTGGGCTGTGTGGAAGGTGTTTTACTTGACAAAACTGAAAAAAAATCACTATTCACTTGTTTGTGGCACAAAGCCAAGAGTTCGTTAAGATTCAATTATTTCAAATCGTCCTACCTTATGCATGTTCTCAAATGACACGCTCGCGATTTGTTCCAGCAGTGTGTCGAGGCGACATCTGGTCCTCGTCAGAAAGAGGGCCAGCTCTTGCGCGTTGGTCCAGGATACCTGACCTACCAGCCTCTGCAGCATGGCGACAGAGTGCTCGAGTAGCGTCTCCTCAAACCATTCCCCAGATATGTACCTCAGTTCCTCCAGGGCCGCGTCCAGCCGCATGGCCTCCTGCAGTCGCTTCTGCCCGCAGTGCTTCAGCGTCTGGAGCAGGCGGACGTACTTGCTGGGAGTGTTGTGATGGTAAGTGGGGTTGTTGCGGATCCATTTGGCAGTGGCTACGGTGAGTGAATTGAAGTCGTTCAGGCTGCACTGAGGCACCATGGCCCTGACCCGATCGATGATCACGTCCTCGATGTGCGGAGAGGGAAACATGGAGAGCACGCGCATCAGCATGGCCACCTCGTGTGGCTGCAAACTGTCCTGCAAGTAACTAAACAACAGGGACGCGTCAGCCCCAGAATAAAAACACGGGCTTTACTTATACAGCCGAGAGCAAATTAACATCGAGGTTTAAAATAAATATGTATAGATTTGAAAAAAGGTCCTTTTACAAGCTCAAATATTTGAGATGAGGTCTTCAGTACTGATACTGTTTTAACACATAATGACCATCAAATATCTCAGCCTTTTTTTTCTAGATACATTTCTCACTCATTCTCCATTAAATTATGCTTTGGTCAACACCTAAACCTTCTGAGCACAACTGGTACAATTTTACAAACCAAAGAAAATTCACCGAAGCAGAATGTTCCTCAGTCTGGAGAAGAATTCAGGATTCTTATAGTGCAGCTGCAAAAGTGACTGGGTCATCTTTGAAATCTCCGAAAGACGATATACCTCCAGGTTCTTGTGCAGTATTGACGCAATCCTGTTGATCACAAATTTACCAGAAAAACTCAAGGACAAAATCAACAAATCTCTACGGTGCTATTTTTTGTTATTGCTTATTATTTACATGGCCCAAAATGGTAAGGTATCGCTGAACTTGTACTGAAATCCTACACACCAGAGATCATCATAGGTCAGTGCCATACAGACATCATGGGTGAGATTTAAAGTCTTACTTATTGATCAGTTGAAGGTTCCGGCATTGAGTCTCTTCCAGTGTCTCTAAAATAGCAACTGCTTGCTGGGCATTCAGTTCATCAGCCAATATCAGTGCTGAATTTTCTAGCCTGTGAGATCAATTAATTAAACTGAACAATTAGTTGGGTATCAACACTGAAAATTGCATTTTTCCAACTGAATTTAAACATTAAATTAATTACCATATTGCCGAAGTCAATATTTCATCATCACCAAGAAGGTCAGATATCAAAAGCTAAACAGTTCTTCACTCTTACCCCTCTCTGGTTGCTTGTCCTGCCAAAGGCACCAAAGCAACAAAAAGCCTTGTGAAAGACACAGCATCAGTACTAGTGTCCACCAGCTCCATCAGCCTTTGCTTAGCGGCCAGTCTGAAGTCACAGTTGTAGTACTGTATTGACTGGTACAGTCCCAGTATAATGCTAATGTTCTCTGCATCCAGACGGGGTACACTTCTGAGGAGAATGTGGTTGCATTTATCCAGCAGGGGTCGATGGATGTGCTTCACGTTTCTGAGGAACTGAACTATCCTTCTGGGGTTGTTGTAATGAAATGAGTCCTCATTGTCCAGTAGAATGTCAGCTTTCGCAATTAGTGCGTCACGTAAACAAGGAGACACCAGGTAGGATATACTGATCATGAGGGTGGTCAGTACTCTGGAGAAGACAAAGATCATTTTGGATTTTTAGCAGTATAAAATGTTTTAAGATGTTATTTTCAAATGGTCAGAGGTCTGTTCGGACAGACACAATGATGTACCATACCTGGCATCATTTACTGAATCCAACCTCTGTTTCACAATCTCGGTTATCCGACCCATTAGTGGACTGTTGTGCAAAAGCTGATAACTTACACACACAGAAAACTTTGACAGGGTTGACATTGGGAACCTGTAAATCATCATAAACCTGATTTAAGAGGATACATTTTGAAGCCTGAGCTACATGTAATGCAAATAAAATGGCCATGCTGAGAATGCAGTGCCTTACCTACCTATCTAGTCTACTACAGGCTTCCATCACCAAATTCTGGACAAGAGAGTCATGTGGTTCCACACTGAGCCTTTAAAGGGAGAGTCAGAGGCAAAAAGTTATGTACATTTTATGTAAAAGAAAAAAAAAAGTTATGTTTTCCCAACACTAAAATTTTGCATGTGCAAATATGCAATTTGCTACAGCTGCCTAAACACATTTTGAAGTTATCTGGTCACAATGGTATTTAAAACCACATTACCTCAGAATTCCATAAAGTAAGTCCACCACTGTGGTATCATCCATCAGATGGATCTTGTTCTCAGCTAGGACACAAAGCGTCAAGAACTGAGGGTGGCTCCGCGTGAAAGCAATTGTTCGGAGCATCTGTGGCCTTTCCTTCTGAAACTGCCACAGCAGGTTCAAAGCACAACTCACATGCATAACTGAGAGTTTAGCCTTGTTTTTGCCCACCACATCAAAAACCCTGTCCTCTGCTGTGCAGGCTTTAAGCTGTTCCAGAACTTGGTCTTGGAAGGTGGCCCCATATTGCATATAATTAAACACCCTGCGTGGATAGCGTCGCAGGGCTAGGAGTCTGAACATGACTGAAGGGCACAGATCAGGAAATGACTTTAGTCAGTGTTCTGACTTTAGAGTGAAGTCAGTGGGACGGTGGCTTCACAAGGCATCTGATATTGCTCGTCTGAAGCATGTGGAGTTCACGGGTAGGAACACAATACATAATTTCGTTGTCGGCATTTACGCCACTATCATGACTACTTGGTTGAGATGGACAGGGTCATTATACCGACGTGAGAATTGTTATCTAGTTAGCTATTGAAACTCAAAGAGAGCAACTAGCTAACTATGCTAGCATAGCTACAAACTCACGTGGGAGACGTTTATAATATCAGAACAGGTCAGAGCTTTTTATATCCACGCGTTTCCATTAGTTTCCAACCAAAATACACAACAAAGCTGTGGGCTGTCAGACCCGCTTGTATGACATGGCACTGACAACATTGAGAAGAAAAAGGGTTACATAGCTCACTGGTACTAAAGCAGGTTGGTGTGTTCGCAACTTGCTTTCGACTTCACGGTGCTTATTATCTAAGCACTTTTTACCATAATTCAAAATAAAAGTTCTGTAATTCGAGGTCCTGAAAGGTGGAAGAAACCACATTAAGTATTTCTGTAGTCATTCAAAATCAAAGTGCTGTTCTGCATTCCAACGTTTTCAGATGTGAAATTGTTCCAAAAAAATGTACTCTTCATGGATTTGTCAGTATTCCACATTTGAAATGTTAAGAATTTAACTACCAGGCCCAGAACCATGGTAATTTAGGTATAGGACGCAAACAACCAAATAGGAAACAATATATTTCAAACAACCAAACCTCCTGCCCACGTTACTGCTAGCATGCCATATTATTGATTATGATTATTGAATATTGAATATGAATATTGAATATGATTTTCTTGCTCAGCTTCTATGCACAGTGGCATAGCAGATAGTCAGAAATCAGAATGATTTTGTAATGGTTTACATTTTTAATCTGGTATATCTATACAAGACAGAAAGTGGTGTTGGTGTGGATAGAAAAAACAAAATAAATCCCAAACATGTAGTCTTGGTCTTCTATATTATAAAATTTAAGACTGTGATAAATAAAGACTGTGATAAGGTAAAAAAATACAACTACAAACCTAAAGATAACTAAATACATGCTATAAATATGTGACTAAATATGAAAACGAAACCGTAACATCACAACCAATAGGCTGCAAAACAAACAAAATTACAATTCTACAATTCCTTTTCAAAATACTAAAACTCAATCTGGTCATTTTAAAAGACTTTTTTTATTACTGTAATGGCAATGGCAACAAATCAGGCTTGAACTGCTAAATGTGGTGTTACCCATGTTCACCAAGTAAATCCTAGTCGCTTTTTGGACTCCTTAATGTTGACAGTCTCGTTCAGCTCCTTTATGCCTTGAGTAGCACTGCACACATAATTGGGCATCTGAACACCAGACTCATCCTGAACAAGATAACTTGGCCTGATTCCACTAAATATGGGGCCCAGTCCTCCACCGATGCCTTCCCGGGCAGCCTTGCGCAGTGCATACGTGTTTTTCTGGGCCTCCCCGGCTGTCTGGATCACATGCTTGGCGTACTGCTGAAACTGATTCTCCTCCTCAGCAACAAGGGTAGCATCTCTTGCCTCAAACTCCTCTTGTTCTTTTTTCGTGCGCTGGTCTTGTGCACGTTTCTCAGCCTGGATAACACAATTGAGATCAGAAACACAGGGGCAATTTATGTTAAACATCACTTAGACAAGAAAACAACGGGGGAGGGGATGTAAATGTTAAAATGTATTAAAAGATTAGCCCACCATTTGATGTATGTAAATGTCTTGTAGTTTTTTGGCATCCTCTTTCATTCGTTGTGCCTTGAGTAGCTGTTTTTCAAGAAAAATGGTATCTGCTGCTTTCTTTGCATTAAGCATTTCGATTGCATTCTGTTTCTCCTCTCGCTTCCTGAGATCCTGTTCTTGTCGCTGAAGCCATATAATCAAAAATGTGTTTTCAAAAATACAACTTAAATTTACGAAACAACAAAACAATATAACTTGAGCAACATCCTTTAAAAAGATGTAAACAAACCCAGACGAAAAGCTAAATCTTTTTAAAATAAAAATGTCAAATACCAGTGAGGTCTGAACATAGCTCTCCATTTTCAGTCTTTTTAACATTATGAAACAGTTGCATATATATTTTTACCATTGCTTCTCTGTGTGTAGCTATGGACTTCAACATGGTTGCTTTCTTCTCATTCTGCTCACGCTGCTGTTGGGTCTGCTTGGCCTCAGCTTTTGCCACTGCCTTTGAGATCAGCTCCTCCTCATTGATGGTCTGCTCCTGATGTTGTGCCATCAGTCTCTCGGTAATAATCTCTCTGCTTCTCTGGAAGTCTCTGCCATAGAACAATGGTGCCAGGAATTACAGAGTAATACTGTACTGACTCTCTGACACTAATGTATAGCCATTCGGAATGTAGTATGTTGTTTTCTAATGTCAAAAAGTAGTCAGTGACGTACAAGTATGTTAATTGCCATAAATAGTTACCAGTGGAAATGGACATGCACCTACATTTGAGCCCAAACCAACTGTAATCTAATACAGTGATGCATGGGCAATTTACTCTCCTGAAATATTGATCAGTGTTTCTAAATATACTTCTCAAAAACCTGTACCTAAACAGCTCTGCTTCTTTTTCCTTCCTGAGTTTCATCATTTTCTCTTTAGCTCTTGCAAAAAGCCTTCGTCTCTCCTCCTCCACCCCCTCCTTCTGAGCCTCAATCGCCTTGATGGTATCCCTGTTAGCCAGGTGCTCCTGTCAGAAAAAGCAATAATTAGTATTGTTTTGTTACATTTTAATTAGTCTGGACCTCTCCAAGGGCGAGCATCACTATCCAAAGAAGTTCTTTTACGTGAAAGAGGAGCAAGTTTACTGTAATATTTGGCAGTTGCCAATATGCATTAAATGCCAGCTGAAAGCCTTTTGTGAACTTCTAAAATGGAACCTGTGCAGGCCTTACGTGATGGGCCTTCATGATGCTTTGCTTCTCCTCTTTCTTCTTCTGCTCATGCATGGATTGCTCCCATAAATAGAGCTCCTGGAGTTGTTGCAGTTCCTCCGCCTCCTTTTCCTCCTCTGTCCTCTCCAGCTCTCTTGCATGCTCATGCTCCTTAATCCTAATAAAGATGGACACTTCAGATATACTGTTGCAACACAGATATGGTCCTCCTATGGTCCTCCTCACAAATAAACAAGGAAACACTGCTGACTTTGTTCACATGTCACTGTAGATCGATGTACAATAGACATCTTTAGTTTCTGAGGTAATTTTTTATTGCTAAGGTACTTTGTTTCATTGTTTCAAAGGTTAACCAGCTTAAACCTTATATATAGTTTTATACTTTACTGTTGTTTCAAACTCTCAGCAACCACCAGACATTTCTCCTTCTTCGTCAAGGCATCCTGCTGCACATGCTGTAAATCCTGCCTCTCTCTATGCAGGATCATTGCTATGATCTCTTTATCTATGTCTTTAGAGGCATTCTGCTTCCTCCGCTTCAGCTCAATCTGGGCCTCCCTCTCCTTTAGAACTTCAGTCAACAGCAGGGCACTCTGAGGGGGAGGGCAGTAGAGAACATGAGGTACTAACAGATCCATTTTTATTTTTTAATATGAATCATCTCAAAAATATGATTTTTTGTTGCTGGTGGCACAAATGACATACAAAAATGTATCAATATGCACATGCCATTTCAGAGGACAGATATGTTCATATTACAGACAAAGATTACTTGCTAATGATTGTAAACCATCAACCAAATAGAATTGAGTAATGTGGTTTGCAATGTGAACATAGTCTTAGACGTTCTGCAAAACCTGCTCCAGATCGGTATCCTTGGGCTGCTTCAACTGCACCAACAGTAAATTGAATTATCAGGGTAAAGGAAGACGATGCGGTAAAGGAAGACGATGTCAGTCACTAAATTAAACACTAGTGAGTGTCAAAACAAGACTGAAAAATATTACAAATACTAACATGGAATCCTTTCACTCTGTCAGTCTGATAATATTGCTGGGCTTTTGCTTTCTCAATCGCTTCTCTTCTTTTCTGCTCTTGATACTTTGCTTCCTCAATGTCAATTCGTTTCCTCTCTTCTTCTTCATTCTGTTCTCTAAGTTTCTTTGCCTCCAGTTTTTTTTGTCGTTGACCCTGTAAATGCACGAGGGGCCAGCATGAGGAGTATTTCACTAAATGTGTAGAATCATTAAAGTTTGCAATCGACCGTAAAGACCAATGTAAATGGTAAAATGTAAATCAACAAACGACTTCAATCACTGTTTCCTGAGTAAACAAAACAAAAGTAAACAAAAATTACTTACGGCAATAGTGTTTGACCAGTTTTTTACCACCTCCTTAGATCGCAGGTGCAGCGCCTCGCGCTGCTTTGCTGCGTCAGTGCCGCTGTCATAGTGTCTGTTCACACCATTTACACGATCTTGGAGTCGTAGCCATTCTGATTTGGGCAATACGGTTACTTGGCGAAGATCTATCGGTCGGCTCGGCTCACTTTGACCCTCCGCCGAAAAAACTGTTGCAAAATAAAAATGTAGGCTATGAAATTCAGACCGGCAAACGTGGCTGTTTGCCAGTTTACAGATTTCGTGGTAACATTATCTGAAAACTCTTATTAAACTCTCTTAAACTTATTTTGCTCACCTCTTCTGCTCGAGCCTTTTCTTCGACCGTACTGCACCACAGATGCAGAAGCTGTTGACATTTTGACTGATTATTCTAATTCACTTTAAAAACATTTGACAAAGCTATTGTTAGCGTTAAAGTATACCTTGCTAATTTTTTCGCTGGACCTGTTTCAGACATGATAAGTAGCTACAACCGTGGAAAACATGTTTCGGGTTCACTATGGTTACCTGGCGAGATCGTTTAGAAGTTACACCGTATCCATTGGCAACCTGAGAAGACCGTGAAGAATACGTCACAGAAATCCTCACAGGAACGCCCATGGACCGTATTTACTGATATATACGGTCTATATGAAAGCCGCGCAAATAGACTTGGGCATAGTCTTAGAAACGGTGGCGCATATACATAACATAAATCTTTTTTGTATATAATGTCATGTGCATAAAATTAAAAATAAACAATTTGAAAATTTAATATTACAGTAATAACAATAACAGTACAATCATTTTGGCTAAGAAACCTATTTTAGCTGTAGATAATTAACAACCAGACTTGGGTTGCGGGGTCAATCTGATTCAAAGGTTGGCCCCAGCCTCCCCTGTCACATAGGCCCCGCCCTTACCTGTACTGATCAGCTTCTCGCCTCTGTGGAAACATTTGGATGCTCGATGGTTCTGAGCTTTTGTCACCCTGCCACCTGGTTTACTCCTGAGCTCAGGTTTAGTGAAAGCAAGAGGTCATCAAATGGAGCACCTTAGTACGAAAACTAAACTGATAGTTCATGCAGTTGCTTATAGAGATCATTCTTGAGTACAAAACTGCTTTAAAGGCAAAGGTAAATTTTAACTCCACTAGCATCACCAACCAGGGAAATCCAAAGGCTCCAAGGGCTGACGTGCTACGAGTTTTATATTAACCCCTTCTTTGCAAATGATTTATTGTCATTCTTTAATGAGAAGATTCCCACCATTTAATGAGAATTTGAACCTGCTTCCTGCCCCTTTTTATATCACAGAGGCCTCTCCTCCAGTGAACACTTAGATTCACTCCAGTGAATCTTTACTTATCCTCTTTTCACCCTATCAATGATTTGTAGCCAAGCCAAGCTTATCAAGGGTTCTAAATCAGTTACCTGTTACTTGTTCTAGTGAACATATTGTTTCTCCTTGACCTTACTGCAGTGTTCGATACAGTCTGCCATGACGCACTGTTATACAAGTTGGAGACCTGGCTTGGGATCACTAACATGGCAATTGCTTTGTCATCATCTTGCTTATAGGCAGCAATTTGTCTCCCTGGGCAGCTACAGATCTAGTACCTTGATTCTGTCTCATGGTGTTCCCCAGGGTTCAGCCCCTTTCTTTTTTATTATTTATTTGCTATTTATTATTATTATTATTTATTTGCTTCCACTTGGTGGTATTAGCAAATAATACGGTCTTCAGTTTCACTGCTACATGGATGATACTCAAATTTACATCAGCACTTGGACTTCTGATACATTGCCTTCAGATTCACTGGTTAGCTGTCTGGTTAATATTAAAAATGGATGGCTAAGAATTTCCTAAAAGTAAATATTAATAAATCTGAAGCCATTCTTATTGAATCTCCTGCCACCTTTAAGAAAAATCACTCAACATACACTATCTACCCCAGGCTTCATTACATCATCTGAGGCGCAGGTCTGTAATCTGGGTGTTATTTTGGACTTTACATTTTCTCTAGAGGGTCACATTAACAACAGCACTAAAACTGCCTTCTTTCCCCTCAAAAATGTTGCTATATTGTATCCGTCTTTTCCTGAGCTGGTACCCTTAAACACGCCTTCATTGCATCCAGACTGGATAATTGCAACTCTTGTAAGTCTTAATTGGGTCCCTACCACCAGTCTAAGGAAGCTCTCACATTAGTCCAAAGTTAAAAAAGACCTGCACTGGCTTGCAGTTCAATACTGCAATCAATACAACATACTCCTCTTGGTCTTTGAATCTCCTCATGGTTTGGCTCTTCACCACCTTTCTGCTCTGCTGTTGACACACTGTCCATGTTCGCTCCGGTCTGCTGAGGCACATTTTCTGTCTGTACCGTATGGTAAAGGGCTATTAGGTCCAAAGTTATGGAACTCTATTCCCTTGTATCATTGTACATCTGCATCGCTTTCGACTTTCAGGAGCCATTTAAAAACGTATCCTTCTAAAACGTCATATTTTGTCCTATTCTGTTTTCGTTCTCATATTCTTTTCTTAATGTTTTATCTTTCGTTTCTTTTTTTTTAAACTACCTACTTTTACTACTTTTTTTCTTCTTAATGTTGTCAGGTGTTTGCTTCATTGTTTGTACTCGTTGTATTGTGTCGTGTTCTGGCACTTTTATCACGTTTTTTGTTATTTCTGAACTGTACAGTGTCCTTGATCCTGAGCACAGCGTTTATATTCTGAGATCATTTTCGCTTGGCAACTCGGGCTTAAAATTCCTTTCTGATAATGCAATGCTAGATACTGTTAAACTATGACTGACAAACTGCTTCGGTAAAATAAAATACCATACATAAAAGGTACGCTGCAGAACAGGATTCCTTTCTAAGATTCCTTTCTATTATCGTTAAATGTTTTACGAGCTTTATGCACTGAATTAGCATAATGAATGAATGCGGGCAAATGCGAATGAGGGAAAATGTTTTTTCACAGCGCAATCTACCTAGTTGACTCTTTTAAATCTGAAGCCATTCTTATTGAATCTCCTGCCACCTTTAAGAAAAATCGCTCAACATACACTATCTACCCCAGGCTTCATTACATCATCTGAGGCGCAGGTCTGTAATCTGGGTGTTATTTTGGACTCTACATTTTCTCTAGAGGGTCACATTGACAACAGCACTAAAACTGCCTTCTTTCCCCTCAAAAATGTTGCTATATTGTGTCAGTCTTTTCCTGAGCTGGTACCCTTAAACACGCCTTCATTGCATCCAGACTGGATAATTGCAACTCTTGTAAGTCTTAATTGGGTCCCTACCACCAGTCTAAGGAAGCTCTCACATTAGTCCAAAGTTAAAAGACCTGCACTGGCTTGCAGTTCAATACTGCAATCAATACAACATACTCCTCTTGGTCTTTGAATCTCCTCATGGTTTGGCTCTTCACCACCTTTCTGCTCTGCTGTTGACACACTGTCCATGTTCGCTCCGGTCTGCTGAGGCACATTTTCTGTCTGTACCGTATGGTAAAGGGCTATTAGGTCCAAAGTTATGGAACTCTATTCCCTTGTATCATTGTACATCTGCATCGCTTTCGACTTTCAGGAGCCATTTAAAAACGTATCCTTCTAAAACGTCATATTTTGTCCTATTCTGTTTTCGTTCTCATATTCTTTTCTTAATGTTTTATCTTTCGTTTCTTTTTTTAAACTACCTACTTTTACTACTTTTTTTCTTCTTAATGTTGTCAGGTGTTTGCTTCATTGTTTGTACTCGTTGTATTGTGTCGTGTTCTGGCACTTTTATCACGTTTTTTGTTATTTCTGAACTGTACAGTGTCCTTGATCCTGAGCACAGCGTTTATATTCTTCTGAGATCATTTTCGCTTGGCAACTCGGGCTTAAAATTCCAATGCTAGATACTGTTAAACTATGACTGACAAACTGCTTCGGTAAAATAAAATACCATACATAAAAGGTACGCTGCAGAACAGGATTCCTTTCTAAGATTCCTTTCTATTATCGTTAAATGTTTTACGAGCTTTATGCACTGAATTAGCATAATGAATGAATGCGGGCAAATGCGAATGAGGGAAAATTCCCCTGTTTTTTTCACAGCGCAATCTACCTAGTTGACTCTTTTACTTGTATATTTTTTGTATATTAAGTAGTCACATCAGAATATATATTAAGTTGAGTTGTGTAAAACAAAATTAGAGAGTTGGGGGATGGGTGCAAGGATGGCGTGCTCTCACGTGTTTCTCCTAATTGGTCAGGCGCTTGTACGTCAAAAAATTATCTTAAGCAGACTTAAATAAAGTGTCTTAAACACAGCAGTAGCCTGTTTACTGTAAGGGGCGTCCCAAGCACAGCTCCCAGTGCACTGTACTCGGCGCATAAAATGCACGATACTTTTACGCAATTAATGTTTATTTGACTGGTTCTTTTGATCAAGTGGAGGCGAGCTTCCCGTTTTAGCCAAGGTTCCTCCCATCTCTGCGTCACTGCTGCTCCATGTTCATTCAAAGACAGCGACGTGAAATCATTTCACACATGCACATCAGGTCCAGCAAGTTGCATCCGTAAGTCAAAAGAAATGGCCCCGGTATCAGTCAAACGGATCTTAATAAGTGAAAGTGTCGATCCGTGCTGTAAGAAGATTCTGCAAGAAAATGGCATTGAAGTGACGGAGAGACACAATATGAACAAAGATGAGTTGCTTGCCCAAATTAAGGTAAATTGCTTATATTGGCGTCACATTCTATGCAATATTTAACGTCATTGTGTTTTTTTAATTACACCACTTCGCATCGATTACACAACTTTTGAAACCTGGCAATTTCTGGATCATTGAAATTAGCGTCTCTGCGCAGTGACCCGCCATTGTCGCCTCCTCATGAGGCTGATGTAACATCACCCTGGCGCATACAGGGCGGCTTTATGAAAACGCTATGAAATAAATGTAGTCTCTCCCCGCGTGGCTCTGAATACATTTTAATCTCATCAAATGGTACGACTTGACGCACAAGAGATATAACTTTTTATTTTACGAATAGTCTTAATTGTTTTGTTTTGACAGCAGCTGACTATTTTGCCGCACCGCGTAGCACGGAGTCCTGACCCAGCATCACCTGTCAAGCTGACCCTTTGTGTTTGTTAGGATTACGACGGCCTAGTGGTTCGATCAGCAACCAAAGTTACAGCTGACATTATCAATGCTGCGAGTAGCCTGAAGATCATTGGACGAGCTGGGACTGGCGTTGACAACGTGGACGTGGATGTGGCGACGAAGAAGGGCATAGTTGTCATGAAGTAATGGCAGAATCTCGCGTTTGTAAACAAAGCTTAAGATTTAGAGTGTTTGTGAGGCAGGGTCTCTGTTTTATATCGCTTTTTCCTTTTGATAATAACCAGTCATATATTTGGGCAAGGGCTGAACTATAATCCAGTGTAGACTGATATATTTTCCAGTATGCAGCTGTCTTGCATACATGCAAGGTGTGGTTTGACTCATAAGTGGAATTACTAGGTATTCTTTCATGTATGGGATCAATTTGGTTACTAAGGCATGGTGCAAAATATTATACAATTACATACGTGTGTATATGGTTATGGATTTTATGTCAGGATGTTGTATTCTGGAGCCTTGTCCCAAGGGTTGAATTTTGTGCTTGTCTAGGACATTGTTTTCAGTGGCAACCATTTGTATGTGTGTACCACCCCACTTAAATGTGCTTTTAATTTGACAGCACTCCTAATGGCAACACCATCAGTGCCGCTGAGCTGACCTGTGCTCTTGTGATTAATTTGTCGAGGTAATTGAAACCTGTCGCATCTTACAAGACAAACCAGTCTAACTGTAACATAATTCTATCAACATTAATGATAGAATGTTTGTTTTTGTTATAAGTGGTTCTTAGTTCTTGGTATATTTTAGTCTGGCAGGTGAACTTAAACATGCTTATTTCAGTCATTTATTTTAGGTTTCTAGATAATAACTGCCATATTTTTTCTTTTGTAGACATGTTCCACAAGCTGTTATGTCAATGAAAGCAGAAAACTGGGACCGTAAAAAGGTACAGACTTGAATTGCGTTTGCATGTGATTGATGGTTTGGTGTGTAATTTGGTGTGCAAAGTAAATAAAGATGCTTTCATGCCTCCTGTGCTCAGTCAGTCAAAACTAATCAAATCTGACCACTGGGTAAATAATTCCATTTAAGTTCTAATGGAGGTGGGTCAATTTTGCAGTTCATGGGTGCAGAATTGTATGGCAAAACCCTTGGAATAATTGGGCTTGGAAGAATTGGAAAAGAGGTGGCCACGAGAATGCAGTCTTTTGGCATGAGGGTAACATCTGCTCATCCATTCAAAGAACATTTAACATTTTGGCTTGCACTATAAGGTTATACCAGGTTATGACTTGCCATGTCTTTTTGCTTGTTTTTGAAAGACCATTGGCTATGACCCCATTACCCCTGTAGAAGTGTCTGCCTCCTGGGGGGTGGAACAGATGTCTCTGGAGGAGCTCTGGCCCCAATGCGATTACATCACTGTGCACACACCTCTCATGCCCTCCACTACAGGTGAGTATGGCTCAAACTGTGTGCAGTGTATTGAGCAGGTTGTCTCTCCTTATTGGCAATATTCTTGTTTATGTTAATTTCAATAAGTGTCTTATAAATATTAATTTTGAATAATTCCATTGAACATTACTGAATTCTTTAAAGGCAAAACTGACTACTGACCTTGCGTTGATTGGTCCTAGGACTACTGAATGATGCCTCATTTGCTAAGTGTAAGAGAGGTGTGAAGGTGGTGAACTGTGCTCGTGGCGGCATCATCGATGAAGATGCTTTACTACGGGCTTTGGAGTCTGGGCAGTGTGGAGGAGCAGGCCTGGATGTGTTCATGGAGGTGGGACATTTTCAACGACCTCTCCAATGATTTAAAAAATGCTGGAATCAAACTGAAAGCAGTGGACACATACTTTCAGTGTATAATTCATATTCTGTGTGTTTGCATGCATAATCAATGCTTTTATGTAATGCTGTTGTAGGAACCTCCACAGGAATGGGCCCTGGTAAAGCATCCTAACGTGATCTGCTGCCCGCATCTGGGAGCCAGCACGATGGAGGCCCAAGCTCGCTGTGGCCAGGACATCGCACTGCAGATTGTGGACATGGTCAAAGGCAAAGCATTAGTGGGAACTGTGAGTTTCATCCAGGACTTCAGCATGTTTTCAAAACGAAAAAAGCACAACTGTGTTTCATGGCACATATCATTTTGTTCTTCACTGTTACATTTAAAATGTGAGACGCTCTTATCCAGAGCGACTTGACCAGTCAGAAAATTCTATCATCAGGTTTAAGTCCAAACTACTTGAGGTCAAGCACTGCCATTTTAGTTCTTCAAAGACAACAAAATATAAGATTAAAGACGAAGATATCACTTTACAGTGTAGCACTTGTATAGTTAACTATGTTTATATTGCAGTGTGTCATTCTCTTCTATACTGAGGAAATGAATTGACCTCTGCAAAGAAAAATAGTTGTTTGTCTTATTTTATTGTCTTAAAAGATTAAGGTTAACTTACTCCCCACCAACTGTTGCCTAGGTGAATGCCCAGGTGTTGGCCAGCACCTACAGCCCTGACTCACAGCAGTGGATCAGTCTTGGTGAGGCCATGGGTCGGGTGCTGAAGGCGTGCTGCTCCTCCAAACAACCCTTCGCTCATGTCCATATCACCACTCTAGGTGGGCCCAAGTCCTGGTAGTTGCATCTCAGTGAAACATGGCTAATGAAGCAACCATACATTTACAGATTTTAATATATTGTTACCTTGATTGAGCAATTAGTGTAGACAAATATGATGATTGCTTTCCTTGTCACTCAGGAGAGTGTTTGAAGAAATCAGCTGGGTTCCTGAGTTCAGCAGCTGTCATTGGTCTGCTGACTGACGGGTCTGAGAATGGTCCTAACCTGGTGAATGCGCTACCTCTAGCAGAAGAGACAGGGATTACAGTAAGGCTGATATTCATTTTAAGCATCCATGATTATCCACTCCCTGCCCACCTATATATGCAGCTTAATGAATTTATTCATCAGTTTGTGTTCTGTTGATTCTGTAGTTTAGGAGTGATGATCTTGATGACTCATTAATGGTGTCTTTTTTCCTGCAGCTAAAGAGTGAGCTATATTCTTCTGGTCTCACCAACAGATAAAAAGAAGTCACAGTGATGATGCTAACTTGGCCTGTATGGTGGAGGTGTCTGTGAATGGAAGCGTCTATAAGGCATTAGGCTCAGTGCAGGCAGGGGTGCCTGTGTTGTTGGAGCTCAATGGCAGTGTATTCTGGCAGCCAGTCCCTCTCTCTGGAAACCTGCTCTTCTTTAAGGCCACAGGCTCACCTCAGCTCCTGTCTTCTGTTACTGGTGAGCAGATTGACAGCTAAACATCGCTAACTAAATTTCACGTGGAGTGGTGGAGGTGGTGAGAAAGGACAGTAAAAATTCAGGCACGTTTTAAGTTTAAAAAATTATTACAATGCCTTCCTTCTTCAGGTGTCCTGGCAGCAGCTGGTGTTGAGATGGAACGCTTCAGTGCCTCAACTGCCCCTGGTGGTGACCAGTGGTACTGTGTGGGGATACCCTCTCGGCTAGCAGATCTCAGTTCTTTGAAGTCTTTGGTGAAAGATGCCGTACAACTAACTGTATAAATCTTTGCTAACTGAAAGTTAGTGGAAATTACATTGAATCCTGTTGTCTAACTAGGTTAACTAATGTGTAATTTACAATGAAGAGCTTTGCACAGCCAACCGTCATCTTTGGTCTGTTAATACTAAAAAGTGAATGTTTACTTTTTGTGTTGCACAACAAATAAAATGTTAATTTTGCGATTAAAGTGAGCAAAAACGATTTAACCTAATTACTGAGTAAAGTGCCTGCAATTGCACATAAACTATAGGCCTAGTATATTTTTGTCACGTTACAGACAATGTAGTTTTTTTTAGATACATTTTGCCAGCCACAATGGTGTGAAAAAGTTGGACTAAATTTTCTAACCTTTTTTTCCACAACGGTGTACTTTGCTAACATAGGCTATTTACTCATAACGATGTAAAACGTGATGACCACTAAACTGTTGTTCTGAAAGCTTTTCCTCCCTTGTAGACTTATGATTATAGGTTATGGTTCATTTTATGGTTAATTAAAGCAAGTGTTCCAACCAGAAGCTTTGTTCTACAAAGTATGCGCTGTTTAAGTATGCGCTCAGTCTCCATGGTAACCCAGCGATATTTCCATTCTTTTATGTTCACTATGTACCCTTGGGACTGATGAGTAGCCTAGTATTGAAATACTCAAATTTCCAGAAAACGGTCACAAAACAATGAAAAAGTGCAGAACGGATTCCTTGTCCGTCTTTTCGCGTAGTTTCAATTTAAAAACAATATTATGTAATGGTTTTAGTCCTTATTTAGGACTATTATTTAAATCCGATTTTGCCATGGCAACAGAAGAGAATCGTATGTGCAGCAACATTTCTTTTTACATGGTTATTTAGCAACCTGTCTATTCGAATATCATTTGTTGCCCACATTTACTGTGTTTGAATGGAAATGCTCTTTTTGCCGCGATTAGTTAGTAGCTAACATCCTCGAGGCTGTGCAGAATCAACAACGCCCGGTGACAGCCGGGCGCTTCTCCAACTATACACAGTTACCAAAATAGGAGCACAGCACTCTCCTGCCTGCGGCTAAATTGAGGGGCCATATGTCTTATCTGTCCCAGCGAAGCGCACGCGGGAGAATCTCTGCCAATGAATCACGTCGTCCTCTCTTTTTAATATAAGAAAACGAATCGCGCCACTCCTTATCTTCAGAATCAGGTAAGATGAAATGTCTCAAGTTATTAGTGCTTCTAAAAAGCTCGTTAATATGTCCATTTCACGTCAAAACAAACATGTAAGTGAAGTATGGTCTTGTCCTTAGCGACGTGACACTGAATGTTTGATGCAGAATGCTTTAAAAAATAAATATTATTAAACTTTTTTTCCCTCCCAATTATAGAGAAAGAAAGCATGTCCTCCAAGGATCAAGAATGTTACACATATGAATTCTGTGATTGCTCTCATCCATCAGAAGTTCTGGATGCTCTTCAGGGGTTCTACACCAGCGGCCTATTCACAGACATCACCCTCCGCACTTGTACAGGGCAGTTGTTCCACTGTCACAAGGCTGTGCTGTCAGCCCGTAGTTCCTACTTTAAGGTAATGTTCACTTTAGACATGAGGGAACGTTCGAATGGCGTCATCAACCTGTCTGGAGTAGACGCAGAGACCCTGAGCGCTTTGGTAGATTACGTCTATTCCTCGAAGGTGAGCATTACGCAAGACAATGTGCAAAGCCTCCTTGAAGCAGCTGACCTGCTCCAGTTTAGTTCTTTAAAGAAGGCCTGCGAAGAGTTTTTGGTGCGTTTTTTGGACGTTGACAACTGCCTCGGGATGCATTCGTTTGCCGAACTTCACGTCTGTGTTCTGTTAGAGCGTGAGGCACGGAGGATCATGCTCGGCAGATTTGAGGAGCTGATCCATCAAGAGGAGTTCCTGGGACTTGATCTCAAAAGGCTTACAGACATGCTGAATGTTGAGAACCTCAACGTGAGGAAGCAGGAGACCCTACTGGAAGCAGTGGTGAAGTGGGTCACCTCTGACATGGGTTCTCGAAGAGGTAATGTTCAGGAACTGCTGCAGTGCATCCAACTTGAGGTGGATAACATATACCTCCAAACAGCTTTAGAAGTGCACAGAGCATGTAATGACAATAAGCTGAGATGTATCATCATGCAAGCTGCAAAATCCTGTGGAAGTGACTTCACTCCAGCATGCAAAAAGCTCACATCAAGCATGTACATCATAGGAGGATATTACTGGCACCCCTTGTCAGAAATTCACATATGGGATCCCATATCCAATACGTGGCTTCAAAGGAGAGACATGCCAGACTACCCAAGAGAGAGCTATGGCATCTCACTGCTACATCCCAACATCTACGTGACGGGAGGATACAGGACACAGACTGTGGATGCACTGGACACGGTGTGGATTTACAACATTGACTCAGATGAATGGACAGAGGCCTGTCCTATGATCAATGCGAGATACTACCACTGCTCTGTGCCTTTACATGGATGTGTCTATGCCATAGGAGGATACAGAAGTGGTGCTCCTGCCCGCGAGGCTGAGTTCTATGATCCTTTACAAAAGAAATGGTTCCCTGTGGCAGATATGATACAAGGTACGATTAATGGTTTTATATTAAACTGTAAAAATCAAAAGAAGACACTATTGCTTACATGAGGTTTAAGTGGTTCTCAAACATAACAATATTGTTAAGAAATAATGAAAGAAACCATAATTTCTGGTCATTACTAATTGCTTTCACAGGCTGGGAAGCAGCCTATAACTAGTGACTGCCAAAAAAATATATCATCCAGTCTTATAGACAAAATTCACCCACTGGTTGTTGCCAGGTTGGACTGAAGATGCTAACATGCGAAGTATGAATCAACCATGTTTGTTTGTTTACCTTTTGAAGGTGTTGGAAATGCTACCGCATGTGTGGTGCAGGACAGAATCTATGTGACAGGAGGTCATTATGGTAACAGGGGAAGCTGCACCTATGACAAAATCCAAACATACAGATCCGACATCAAAGAGTGGAGCATTACAGCAATGAGCCCACATCCAGGTAGGGGACCTGATCTCCTTCGCATTTAAAGGAGCAATAAGTCATTTTTACAATGATTCTTCACATTATGAAAGTCATTTTACTGACACATAGGGGCCCGCATGGATCAGAGATGCAGTACTAACTATATTTTGAACAAGACCATCTCCTTAGGGCACCTTCATTGCACCTAGAGAAAAGGTAAAAATAATAACCACGTTCATAAATATTGTTTGGTACTTTTTCAGGGTTAAAAGTACTTATTGCTCCTTTAACTAAATACTGGACTTTTCTCAAGCTGACTTCATAAATAACCATACACCTTCAAAAACATTATAAGAAGTGGGGGGAAAACTAAAATGAACAAATAGTGCAACAAATTCTTCATAAATCGTTTAACCATTCCATAAACCGTTCCAGAGTATGGGCTTTGCTCGGTGTCACTGAACAACAAACTCTACTTGGTCGGTGGTCAGACCACCATCACAGACTGCTACGACCCAGACAGGGACGAATGGAAGCAGATGGCAGCAATGAAGGAGAGAAGGATCGAATGCGGAGCTGCGGTAATTAACGGATGCATCTACGTGGCTGGCGGCTATTCCTTCTCGAAGGGGACGTACCTGCAGAGCATAGAGCGATACGACCCTGAACTCGACTGCTGGGAAATAGTAGGAAATCTGCCTTCTCCCTCACGCTCTCATGGGTGTGTTTGTGTGTTTGGTGTCTAGCGTGCTTCCAAAAAGACGCAGCATGCAGGGTGACGATGGGGTGACTGGTGTGATATGCTGTATCACTCTTAGGGAGTGATCTGAAAAGCTGCTTTAGAGCTGTGGTGATGTGTCAGTGAACAATGATCAGAAGGTTGGTTTCTTGTGCATTCCTATATTTTCCCCAAATTTTATATACAAACACATACTTTGTGGTTTAAAAGTGTTACTTTTGCAAGTGAAGGTTGTAACATGGAGTTATATGAAAACATATATGAAAACAACTTTTCATATTGTGAAAAGTGTGTTATACTGTAAGGGCCAAGCTGAAAAGCTGAAGACTTATATATTTAGAAGTATATGAGTGCATTAAATATTAAAAGAAGCTATATGAACATTTTGTCACTTTTCTCCTAATGCTGACTTTGATAGTGTTGAGAGTTTATAGTGGAAACACAATTTTAAATGATTTCTTAAGCAGCCGTTTTAGGCATATTTATTAAGTGTTGAAATAAAAAAAACTGTATTAAAATATCTTTCTTCATATTTTAATATTTCTTCATGAACCTGACCTAATGCAGCATCAAACCAATCAGCCACCACATTGCCACACCACATCTTGAGAAAGACGCCAGGAATTACACAGGAAGAATGGCTCCTGTATTTCTTATATTCCTGTTCCCACATTAGATACACATACATAATGTTAATCTAAAGTGTTTCTAATACACACCTGAAATAATAAAAGTTGTAGGTGACCTTCCTGAAATACTTGGTCATCCAAGTTACAAGTGTAAATAAACTTTTAGTAAAAAGGGTACAGACTAGTTACTTAAATTAATGACATTTATTTTGAAATATATCAACTGTACAAAAAACAATCAGCCCCCATAAAAACAAAGGAAAAGCGATCATAAAAGTGAATGTGAAGAGATCAGAGATCTGCCCCTAGCTTCATCCAGGAGTAAATCGAATGAAGTCCACCCGGATATCAACCTAGCATTATTCAAAAAAGCACAAAGAACAGATTTATACAGATTTGGAACCCAAATGGGGGCATATGCTTAAATGAACAAATTACAATGATCTTCATCCACCCAGTTTCTTACCGATTTCTTTTTGTGGAACTTGTAGGATGCTGGGAGATCATACCTGAGCTCTGTAAAACAAGGGGGGGGGGCAAATGTGGAGTTATCAACCAATCACGCTGGAGAAATGACATGCACGATTGGGCCTTGTGTATCAAACGATGTGCAAAGAGAAGAGAGCAAAGGTCTGAAATGCATTACCTGCAATTACCTCCATCTTCACGTTCCAGTCACTTGCCTTTTTACTTATATGCTGCAGAAAAGCAAAGCTCCATTCTAAAATTGTCCAGTCGAGCGTACCGTACTTCTAATTATAATCGGACCACTTACATCCCGTGTGGTAGTCTTATGAAGAGAGTACACTGCTCCTCTAGCCATGGAAATTGCTGTCTTTAGGAACTGCATATCTATACCTGCAAATAGGAAATAAGGTAAGTAGACTGATTGTGGTGGTATGTTTGACTTTTTGTCAGCCAATTGTGGTGACCTCTTACCCTGGTTGTGTTTTGTGCCAAAAGGGGGGTTCATGATCACTGTGTCGAACTTCTTTGCATACGATGATCCAATGGAAGAGACGTCAATCTGGACCATATCAATGTTTGACAGTTCAAATTCTTCCACGTTTTGTTTAAAAATGTCTAGAGCGTCCTTGCAAATGTCAAACCCTACACACAGTCTGTTTGGAAAAATGGATGTACAACATTGTAGTTATTATGAAGTTGTAGTAGTTATGAACTTCGAGATTACAAGATATGAGGTATGTAACTTGCTTATTCTCACCTTGCATCCAAGACAGCTGCTCCTATGCTGAGCACTCCACATCCACACCCCAAATCAGCAACAAGCTTATTTTTAATGTCATCAAATGTATTGTGGATGGTATAGAGCATACATCCTGAGATAGGGACAAATAAATGCAACATGTGGCCTGGTCAAATATGAACTATTCTTCATACTGTACACACATAACAAATTAATCAGAGATTCGCTGACAATTCATGAGGACTATTTATAATGGAACATGTAAACCATGATATGCAGTTGTTTCTCCAGCATGTTACAGCATCATACCTACCTGCTATATGGGGATTAGTGGGGTACTGTTCCAAGAGAATCTTTGGCTCCTCGAATCCATCAACTTGCTGAAGGCAACTTTCCAGTTCTTTCAGTTTCATAGCTACAGGGTGCGTGTTGAGAGCACCTTCAGTAGGTTACCTGCTAAAATGATTTGCAGAGAATGAACGCAATGAGACCGCGGTTTCATAGTGATGGAGTATGAGGACAGACATTAGGTGAGTCTCAAAGGCAGCTCCTTAGTGTGGGAAATACCTAGTATGGAAAAAACTAATTGCATAGTACTAAGGAAATTGTGTGCAATGTTTTTAAGAATGGAGAACCAATTTGACCTTTTTTGCCCCAAGTACACTGCCCTTTCAGTGTTTTAGATACAAATCTAGTCAGTGTAACATTATGTTAGTCCGTAGCTATCATTACACTAGAAAAGGTGGAATGATGTTTAAACAAAATGACTGGAGAACGACCAATAGACTTCCACCGCCAGCCTGCTGGCAGTATACGGTCAGCACCGTCTAACTGCCACCTCCCACGTGTGGACAAATCGCAACTGCGAAATCATATGGGCCGTGCGTGCAATATTTAGAGGTGTTTATGAACAAACCAGCCATGCAAACCTAAAGTGTCACAGGCGCATTTTACACAGTGGCAGAACTTCCATGCAATCAAATATTACCAAAGCAGAAGCGAGAAGCTGCTTACGTGCAGGTAAGTGCTTATTTTTCTGGATCTAGAGATAGCTAGCTAAGTTAGATACTGTATATCAGAATAAGTTTCCTGAAAGATAATAATCCAAACACGAGGTAGCTAGCTGGATAGCTAAAATAAGTTTGAATCTTTACCCCCCAAAATAAGCTTAACCTAGGTGGGTCATTACTGTGTATAGTAAGAATATCTAAGCATACTGCATGTTTTCCACGGGAGATTCGCGTAGCTAGCTAGCTACAAGTGTCTTTACCAGCAGAAAGAGCGGAAATACGTTTTAACGCACTTACATGAATATACCTAAAGCTAGATCGCTACGAACTGAACGGTTCAGGAATACAAACGTGCACACAATTTCGTTTCCCTACTTCCACTTCCGGATTATACGTTTGTGCAATACGTCAAAACAAGAGTCCTCAGATTATGCTTATGTATTAGGTAAATCAATAGATTTAAAACTATTTATAATTAAATTCCCAGTTGACTGCTGGGCTTATCAATGAAAGAACTGGGAAATACTGATTTATATTATTTTTTTCCACAATGCTTGGCTCTCAGCTGTGATCCATAATTGCCCCCGTATAAAATTTAATTATATGTTGACCAGGCAGAACTACTGCATAATGAATTTTGCTTTTACATATTTAGTTTTCTACAGGCTATTACATATATTCCATAAGCTTTATGATAAGAAAGATGTTAAGTTTTACACATTCTGCTACAGAATACCAGATTGTCCAAAGTCCCTCTCTTCACTATTCCTGTTTTTTTTTTTTTTTTGACGCATTTTCATGAAGCAGGAACAGAGACCACAAACAACATCAGAACATGTGAATGAAAGGCCGGACAGTTCGTTCCAGCGGCTTTAATGAGCCGACAAGCCTGTTTTATTTTCTATTATGTGGGTTTAGAATATGGGTTTTTTTAATGTATGCGATTTAAGTGCAGGGTGGAGCAGTATTTAGTAAGGAAGCATTTTATAGCTTAAAATGGTTAAGGAGATTGAGTGTGAGTGATGGGGAGCTGTGGTCAGAGCTGCTGCGGCGAGGAAACCTAAAGCCTGCTGTCTGACCAGCACCACAGTAACAGCATAGTTGCCATTCTTCCTCTAAACCTCAGGCAGGCCACGCCAGTTCTTCTCACCAAGTGCCCAGAACCTCCCCTTCGGCTCTGGGATGAATCGGAGGTGGAGGACTGTGTACAGGCAGCGTGTATATTGTGGCATTAGCAGAGAAGGAGATATAGAAAACACCTGTTTGTAACAAGAATAGTGTTCTTTATTGCAAACATGTAACCTGGTTAAACACTAACACACAAAAACTGAAAGCATGATGGAACTAAATAAACAGGTGCAATGGGAAAAGGTGAGGGACATACCTCTGTATGGCCAGTAACTCAATGCTTATGTTCTAATAAACTCAAAAGAGATGTGAATAACACAAACCAATACATGTACGTAACTCAATATTTTACATACATGACAAAACGTTACATTGAAGAGGTACACAGCATCCTGGGGCTCCTGTCTGCGCTCTCCTAGTCCTGGAGCTCACAACCCCAAGGTCCCCAATACCAAACACCACACAGTACCCCCTCCTCTCCCAGAGGTCCCGCCCAAACAGTCAGTTCCACCTCCTGGTAAGCCACAGTCACTCTTTCCCTCTTTTGTGGGGCCTGTACGGGGTAAATCAGTCCCTGTGGGCCACAACAGTGTGACACCCTAACCATAACTGATAGAATACCTTGCTTAAACACTGCTCCATGATACAGGGACCCTGCAGTTTGAGGAAGCATCCCTTTCTGTGGTGCTACATTCGCTTCCCTGGCAGGAGCAACTGTTAGTCTTCTTTGTGATGGTTGCTGGCTTTGCCCTGCTGTACGGCATAGAGATGGCGGTGGAATTCCTTGGCATTCCTCTCTGGGCACACCGTCCTCCTATGATTGTGGTGGACAGCCAAACACGAGCCGTGTGGGCATTCTGCACTCACGGCCAGACGGGCTGGTGTACAGCAATTCGACTCCTGCAGCGCAGAGCCGTATGCCAGCTGTGCCAAGGGTGAGGGGGCGCTGGTGTCATGTGATGATGATGGTGATCCCAGTGGTGAGCTTACACTTGAAACAATAGAAGCCCTATATGCTTATGACAGTCCACCCTGTAGGGCAGCCACTGCACCAATCCCGCGCCTCGTGAGAAGCACCGTGCCCAACGCACGTTTTCCTCAAACTGTGTGGCACCAACCTGAGCCTGTAGTGGTGCAGCTACAACATGTGTTGTAAAAAGGGCTATATAAATAAAATTGACTTGACTTGGCTATGTCTGTGCACTAAACGGCGGCAGTTTGAAGCCCAACCCGGGATGCTTTGCAGCTCGTTGACGTTCCATGGCGTGGGCCACCATTACAGTGCTTCCACGTTCGCTAGGTCCTCCGGTGTGAAGGTGCTTAAGAAGGTTGCAGTTTTTGGAGTGCAGTTGGAGGTTTGCAGTCTGGAATGCCTGCTCCAGCTTTGGTTGCGCAGTCTAAGTGGATCAACACATCGTCCAGATAAACAATGCACCGATCCTAAATAATGGGGAGCAGGGAGGCGCACAGCATCCTGGGAATCCTCACCATGCTTCTATCCACATGCTCATTGTCCCCCAGAGTTCATGGCAGATGCCACAATATGAACAGTCTGAAATTTGTGGAGTTGTGGAATGTAAATCCATGTTTTTTCCACTTTTGCAGTGAAATTCCTCCTCGATAGAAAAATTTCTGATTACAAATAGTAGTATGGCATTTGTTCGATGGTACTGTGTTTTATGTGTCGTTCGCTATAGACCATAGCCCACGCTTGCACATGTGCAAACTATTCTCACTACGCATGACAAAACTGACGGACCGAAAAGTAGCCCCATTCTCAGACGGTTTGGAGGAATGAATCCGTGACGCTGTGCTGCTTGCAATACCAACGGTGATCAACAGAGGGCGGTATAGCCCAGCTTTAGGGCGTAGAGCTGAAGCAGCAGTCCTGCCACCGGTTTCCTGACGGTGTGCTGTTCCCAGACAGGCTCTGTTGCCCACTGCAGCCTGGTGTTTTTCCTGGCACACAGTGGCAGGCCAGTGGCGGCCATGATGAGGAAATGATAATCGACAGTGGTCAGAGCAGCACTAGCTGTCAGACTCGTTTAGAAAAATGTCATTCCCCTTACTTTTCTCCTTGCTGGCTCGAAGCAGCTGGCTTTAAATTCTTTTAAAATGCTGTGTGCATCCACTGCGAGGGTGTAATGGAGGTTCTTGTTTTGATTTGCTTGTATTTACGTGTGCTATACTGAGATTAAGGGTCAAATCATTCGCTACGTGAAGTGCATAAATAGGAATCGGAGGGAAATTCTCCATCTCGTGTACACTGGAAAATGTAACGTTGGCACACCTGTCACCTCTTCGGACCTTCTGTGTTCAAATGCCATCCAGTTTATGCTTGACTTGATTCCGTAGGTAGAACGAAGCCCGTTTCAGTTATACGTCGTCCACCGGAAGACTTGTGCTTCTGAATTAGAGAGAGAATGAGAGAGAGACGTGTGAATGAGTGGTGGAGTCCGAGCGCCAGGGTGACGCAGTCGGCCGCAAGAGAGAGCTTATAAAATGTGAATCATCTTGCACCCTGTTTTTAGCCAAACCATGAAAATGCTGGAATGAGAGGGCACTTCATTTAGACTCCTCTTTTTTAACTTTCCTGTGGCTGGTAATTCATGCATGGCAACAAGCAGACCGGATTTTGGGGGAGAAGGGAAGGAGAGACGGCGGGCCAGGGGAGGCGGCACCTTCTCCAGCGCCCGACCCTGGAGCCCATTGGTGTCCTCACGGAGCCTTCCAGGCAGGGAAGGAGATAAGACTGGACAGATGAGGAGAGCAATGAGTGAGAACATGAAATAGGTCATAGAGTGAGTGGCATTGTAGGCAGGTAGCATCCTCTCTTCTCCTCTCCTCTCCTCTTCTCTTCTCTCCTCTTCTCTTATCTTCTCTTTTCTTCTCTCCTCTCCTCTCCTTTCCTCTCCTCTTCTCTTATCTTCTCTCTTCTTCTCTCCTCTCCTCTCCTCTCCTTTCCTCTCCTCTCAAAGGAATGTAATGGTACATTGAACCAGTGATTAGGATCACTCTTGTTGTGGCCTGAACAACACATTTATCTTCAAGTTGCTCTCGGGGTGTCTGCCCTCCACCCAGTGTAAATGAGAGTTTGATAGCGTTGACTCGCTCTGGTAAAGGTTCTGCTTAAGAAGCATTGTGTTTGCAACGTACGTGTTCGTAGAGACAGGTGAAACGTTTGGTAGGTGTGAAATCAACTGTGACAGCAGTGTTTACTCCTGCTTGCTGCTTTAGCAGAGGTTACTCTAAACAACAGCCCTATTATGTAATTCATGGGATAAATATTATCTAAGTTCCACATGTTCTGTGTCCTCTCCTGCTTAAAGGTGAAAGGTTAGGCCCTTGTTTTCACTGGCAAATGTGCTATGGCCACTTTTATGGAAGTCCTACAGGTGTAAAACCTGAAAGTGTCATATCATCTGTGTAATTTTGCATCCCATAACACACCTGGCGCACTGTGGCTGGACTGAGATTTGGTGCTCAGCGCTTTAGGAGGCGCATGCCGTGTTCCTTCGACCGAACGTGTGATTGTTCAAACTTCCACTTACTGATGCTGGCGAAGAGTCTAACCTGACACCTCTGTTCACTTTTCATTTGCACTGCACACAGACGAAGATTTAAGGCCTCGATTCTACCTCATGATTCTTGAGTGTCTCTCAATCTCTCACAGTTTGATTTTTATTTATATTTATCGAGTCATTATTGCCCATTTTGTATATAGCCCTTTGTGGCCTGTACATGATGCAGCGCAATGCCGAGTCATGCACGATCACTGCAAAACCAAGCTCAGAGTGTGTTTCAGGATATGTAATGATTTGAGAGGACGCCTTTATGCGCGCTGAAGGCTTTGAGTTCATAGGCGAATGACCCGGCTTTCAGCCGCTGATGCATCCATCCTGCATTATCTCATGGCCTTGCTGTGATGTGGACACCATTACAGGTAGTGTTACAGTAAGCTACGCAAACCGTGTGCACACCCCCTTCTCTCGTAACATCGCTCGCTTTCCAAGGGGGAGTTTTGTTGACAAATTAAGACGTGTCATTTCAGTTTAAAACGCCTTGTATGGACTGCAGCGAGCGTTCCTTCAGCTCATAGCAACACACATACACACAGTCACAGCGTATAATAAGCACTGCCCCAACTCTGTGGTTTGCGTTTCCCCATGTGCAATCGTGGAGAAGCCACATGAAGAGACCTGGGTATTAAAGGACAAGTCTTGGTTGGGAGGGATTTTGTCAAGCAACAAGAGTGTGTTTTTCAATTTTTTTTTTTTTGGAGAAATTCAGCCACTGCTGCATTAGACAAGCAAACCGCACTTTTCTCCTTTAAAGACCCTCACCACCGGAAGAGGATGGGGAGGTTTACTAGCCAGTTAAGGGTTAATTAGGTGTAGCTTTTCAATTATTGGGAGACAAATACCAGTTTTAGATACTTAGCTAAAAATACTAACTGGATGATAATGAAGACGTCTTAAATTGCTCTGTGTGAATTTAATTGCGAAGAGGACAGTATGAAGTGAAATGTCTGTGATATGTTTTATATTATTTTATCATTTGTGAAGACAGGATAACTTCACACATTTGCATGTTTAAGACCCGGCTGGACCAGCAGAGACAGGAACACTTCCTGTTGTTGCTTTGATGTCAGAATATTAATCTTCACCTTCATTCTCAATAGATGAGATGTGAGATGTTGCTTCACTAATTGACCTCTATCATTTTGCACATGAATGTCCACATTCTTCTTTTTCATCCATCCATCCGTTCATCCAACATGCATCTCATTGTCCCTCCATCCATCAATCCATCCATCCATCCATCCAGCTCCCCGTTCATCTCCCCATTCATCCATTCCCACCTGCTGCCTATTCGTCTTCAAACAGGGGAGAAAGACAGAAGTGCATGAAGACAAGAAGAATCCATTATTACAGAGAATCCCAGAATAGACATCGTTTTATTACAAGTCGGTCCAGTGGTGGTGGCGAGGAAATTACAGGGAGCTCTTCTCACACATAAAAAAGGTCGCAATGCTGAAACCAGGAACCTCAATAAAGGCTGGATTAGAAAATCTTTAGTTTTTGCTCCCCCCAACGTTTTTGAAAAATTTCTCCATTTTTTTCCCCCCCTTCTTGTCAAGAGTTTTGTTTTATGTTGAGTTGCAGAAGGCAGTTTCGTGGCTTCTCTCTCAAGCCTGCGGAAAGCAAATATGCTCACTTGTGGCTGGCTGGGATGCCACTCCTGAACTTAACATCTGTTGAGAGGAAGATGTTGAAAGGGATGGGGATATGGCATGGAAAAAGCTGCTAATCTCATGTTCGGATTTTCAAATTTGTGTCATGTGTTGAGTTGAAGGGCAAAACAGCGTGCTCGGTCTGACTCAGAATGAGGAAAGATCAGTGGCTCTTTAGATCTTCATACTCCTTTATGGTTCCATCTTTCTGTGGCAGACAAGTGCACTTCAAAGCCAAATGAGGAGAATAATCTTGTAAGTGGTTACTCACCCAAGCTATGCATCCTCTGCTTGATTGGGCATTTTGTTCCTCCATAAATAGCGCATCTTCTGCATGTAGTAATATGCAACAGATGTACTTTGTGCTTCAGTGAACCAGCTAAATACAACATAACTTTTCTGTTAATGGATATTTCTCAGTCATTAAAAATAAATGAATAAAAAAATATATATATATATATATATATATATATATATATATATATATATATATATATATTACATAATATATTATATATATTTACAGTCAAGTGCCCAATGAAGCATATATATATATATATATATATATATATATATATATATATATATATATATATATATATATATAGAGTAACTGTTCTGTAATGATTCTGATTGTTCTGTTCTATTTGCTTTCATCAAACGCATCAAACGCACTGCCGTTGGATCTCCAGGTAAAGGCCTTTGGCTTACATCCAAACGCAGCATGTAGCTTTGAAAATAAGATCTCCTGGAAACACGTAGCCATCTCTGTGGAATCAGCTCTCTGTGGTGAGAGGTGTGGATCGTTTTTTTTTTGTTCTTCTAGCAAATCACAGTTACACAGCACATGAATAAAAAATGCGGCAGGGAATTAAACTGGGCTCCCAGAGTCTCCCCAGTGCACTGTGTTGGCTGTAACACACCCTCTGCATAGGCTGCGTGTGATAGATGAAACATTGGTCATAATGTGTTGGCAAACACATCAGGTCTGTCAGTAAACACAGACCAGTTTGGAAATTAGCAGCCTGAAACAAAGGCAGTGAATCTTTAATCATCTGAAGAACAGACTGTCTGGGTGGTTAGTGGTAAATATCTGGTGGTTAGGCACTTACAGCTCACAGTGAAGTGATAGAAGCCACCGCAGCCAACCGACTGCCACCATAATCACATCCGAAGTGAAACGTTTCCGGTAAGCAGATGCCTTTGTGGAACTCAAGGCATCTAGCGCTAAGGGTACTAGAACCCGACCTTTATCCTTTACAGCAGAAAGCTTTAAACGAACCCCAGATCATCAGCAGAAGGCTCCACCTAGAGGCCCCATTGCACTGGAGGGAGGCAGCAGTCTGGTGGTGGTGCCGGGCGCTGCGGGCCACTCCCTACATGCTGCTAATTGGTGTAATCACTGCAGTAATGAAGTACAGTGGCTTCTGTGAGTGTGATTGCAGGTCGTCAGCTCCCAAAGGAAATGAGGGGTTGGGGAGCAGTGGGATTCTCTGTGATATGGGTGTCGTTACGCTTTTACGGGATGTGTGAGTGAGGCGTGTGCTGCTGTTTTGACGCTGTTGCTGATGGTAGTTGCTGTCAGGCATTCTGTGGGGAAGTAAACAAGTCTGCTTGCGTGGGTGCAGACGGCCTTTGATATCCACCAGCTTCCTTGTTCGAGTCTTATCTCGGCGTGTAAGAGTTCACCACTTTCTACAGGATGCTGTGCCGTGTGTGCGTGTGCGTGTGTGTATGTGTGTGTGTGTGTGTGTGTGAGAGTGTGCATGTGTGAGACTTGGCACCATAGGTATTGTTATAATTAAAATGTGTAGATTAGAGTGTTTTCATATTTTGTCATTCTGAAATGTCTTTATTGGACCTGTAAATGAAAAAATATGTTGTGTATTTTAGAATTTTTTAGAAAGTTCATAATTTTACAAATTAAATGGATTCACCATTCCCCTCCTGTGAGCCTCAAGTCTCGATTCTTCCTTCTTCCATTTTCACTGATAAATGTTTTTTTTTTTTTTCAGAAAATTCAGTGACTCGTGAAGTAAGTGTTTATTTCAGGTCCTGTAATGTGGCATCGTTCACTCTGTTTATTTTTCTGACTCTCAGTTTCCTTGAGGAATCTTGAATCAGCGTAGTATGTGGATGATAAACTCATTCTACAGACCTTAACACAAACACCCAGCTACATTTAGGACTCAGTGCCCAATGTTTTTTCCCACACAGATGATGAAATAGGACATTCACCATCAAAGTCCAGTATGAGGTATTTCTGGAGAATAATTTTCCTCCATCTGAAAAGCTGAGAAAAGGAGTCTTGTTTTCGGCGTGTTTGCTATGGTTAGCTTGTCCTCAGGTGAAGAAGAATGAGCTAAGTCTTCTGTATCCTCCGTTCTGTATCCTCAGGGGCAACCCCAGATTCCCTCTTGCTGTATGACTTGAAGGGAGACAGTGTGAAACGGTTGGTGGAACCGATGCACAGGGAAAAAGAGTCACTTAAGCAGTATTAAAGAAGTCATTCATAATGCTCATGGTTACCGAATGTTTAGGTGGGCAGTATTATCAGACGTTAACGGTATTTACCTGATAAATCTGCTCTAGACAACGTTGCGTCACTACAGTGATTCCCAGGAAGAGCTGAAACAGGTTCGTGCCAGTGAAAGCTTTGCTGACATATGCAGACTTTACAAGGAAGTAAGAATTATTCAGAACAATTATTCCGTACAGTCCTGGTCACAGGGTCTATTAGTCCTGGTGTAGCTGTAGCTGTTGCTGATAATCTTATGTAATCCATCATCCTCTCTTTTCTCTCTCCATGTTGTCTAACTGATTCACTGTAATATTGTCAGTGTTCCTTATAACTGCGCATACCGCTCGCTGAAAGTAGAGAAGTCTCGTCGTGATGTGGTGTCACTAATTAGTTCTACTGGACGTCTTGAGACAACGCCAGGCAGTTGGAGCCAACTTCAGTTCCTTTTTAACCTGAAGTATTTACCTCTACCTCTGAAAGTGACACAACCTTTTATTTCAAATCATCATCACACAGCCAAACATTCAGTGAAGGGGACTAGAGGATTTAATTCTTAAATGTAGCTACAACATGGATACTTAAGCCCAAAACATTTTCGATTCTTATTTATTTATTTATTAACAAAATTGCATTACTGAAAATTAAATATTGTCCACGTTACCTCAGCAGAAATGACGGGTAAGTTAAAACAGTGACAGTGGACGTCTGACCTAGATTCTTCACTAGTGTTATCTTCAGATGTCTGAAGGTCACTGGCCATTTGACTGTGGCGATGTTGTTTGTTTGTTTGTCTTAAATCATGATATTTTACCTCCTGCTTCTTGCCTCAAGTTTTAAAAAAAACATTTAGGTTCTTACATCTTTTTCTTTCAACATTTAACATTTTAACACTAATTAATACGGCAAATGAGCCATTTAAACTCAAATTAAATAGTTCAATTCGCATTTGCACCTTCCTGTGCATGTTTGTCATAAGCAGGAATATATTCCCAGGAGTTGTGCCGAGGGTCTATCTTAGCCCTAACAGCAGCAACACCTCTTGCTGCAAAGGTCAATATTGACTCATAAGGTAATTATAACTCCCTCAACATGTCTGGCTGACCATCAACAGTGCCACATGGAGGCTTTCTGATTTGGATTACCTGATCAAGGGAGGCTGAGATTTAATTTGGCCATGATCAATATTTATCTCTCACCACTGTACTGCTCACCCCTGCCGTGCTGGTGGTGAACAGTTACAAATTTAAAATCAGTATCAAAATATGATCCTGCGAAAGAAACTCTGCACAGCAATGGCTCCTTCCTCCACGTCATGTAACGATAGGGGACTGTAGTGTTGCTATGACCCCCCCGCTTTCATTACACGGGTGGAGAAAATTAGTGTTGTTAGGATTTACTGACCTGTCCTTAGTTCGGTTATCAGAGCTCACGTATAGGAACAGGCCGTTTGTTCTACCACCTCTCTCTTCCTGCCTTGTCAATCAATGGGGGGGGAAAAGTAGTTAAATCTCTCTGTTAACCATATATGTAATTACAGTTTGCCAAAATGTTACTAAATATGCCCTCACTGGGATTCTGGTTTTGTTTTTTCCTCCCCTTTCGCCTTTTGAAGGAGTTCTAATTGGTGGAGACAGTGTGTCAGGATTAGAGGCTGGGAGTTTTAAACCCCGACACCCCCCAAAACCACACACTACCCTGTAACCCCACCCTCACACACACACACACACACTCACACACACACCGCCCCCCAGACTCTGAGCCCTGTCTGTGCTGTAGGCTTTTTCAGGGCTGTGTGGGGCTACGTGCCGCCCAGTGTCAGGCTCTTATCACATCTGCTGCATTCCCGTGTTACACTTAACACACTGCTCCCCTCAAATGCACACGGCCGGCCGATCCTGCCGCAACTTCGTTTGGCCTGATGACTGACTGGCGGCTTATCCGCCGGCTAGCCCAGCTTAATGGGTGTAGAAGAGCAGCTCTCAGCCTGGGTGTTATCGCGCAGTACACGCGACTAATGGGAGGTGCACGTCTCATGATTAAAGGACAGGCGAAATGTTGACCGTGGCCATGATTGTTCACTGCAGCGGAGGTGCAGATAGATCTGCGGCATAACTGAGCGTTCAAACACTCCACAGGCGGCATAAATGTGCTGGTATTACAGAGACTGCCAGAGCTCCGTGTAGCCTTGCGTTGCCGAAATGAGAACATCCTGTACCGTGCGGTTCGAGGACTGAAAGGCTGATGTATACACCTACGTCTCCTCTGGGACATCTCGACAATCTGATAATGTCAGCAATGAAAAACCTGGTTGCCAACTAGACCATAGAAAGTAAACAAACGAACACACAGTAGCTCAGGGCCTGCTGGCGACACCGCTGTGGCCTGACGGCACGTTGAGCGGATCTGTAGGTGCTGGACAGGTGTACGAGTGCAATCAATCAGCCTCTTTCATCACCTCCACCCGCCAGCGCCGTCGACTCAGCATCTGTTGCGGGTTGGGGGGGGTTGGGGGGGGGGAGGGGCCGCGCTGCTGGCGCACTTCTGCCGTCTCCGCCGCACTCTCCTCCTGCCCCGGGCCGCACGGTCTGTGCAAACACGGCGCACAAAAGGCCCACAGTGGTGCGGCGGGTGAGCCGAACGCCGCGTGGTGCGTAAATCCCGGACCGCCAGACGGCTTTAGCTTCTCTGCCGTGGGCCTCATGGGACGTGTTGGCCTTCGGGATCGACCGAAACATCAACGACCTTTTTCAGGTGGCTCAGACCGCTGTGTGAGCTTCTCACTTGTTTGCGAGGCCGTAAACAAATGTGAATTGCCGTGCGTATTAAAAGAACAGTGGACGAGAGGAAACGGGAGCGAAAGTGGCCTGACCTCAAACTCTACAGTCCTGGGGTCTACAGTCAATACTGAACCCAGTACAGTACTGAAGCTGGTACAGTACTGAAGCTGGTACAGTACTGAAGCTGGTACAGTCCTGAACTCTGCTGAGCTTCCCCATTGGTTCCCTTCATTAGCTCACACTCATCTGCTAGCTGCTGCTTTGCTCCCATGTTCGGAGAAATTCAATGAAACAATATGAGCGACGGGTGTGATCTTTGAGAGAAAGCAGTGTGTTCAGGCCGATAAACGTACGAACAATAAAGGAGCACGTTTGTTATGTCTGACCATGCCCTCTGCCCTGCCGAGCTGACCCCCTGCTGAGAGCTGGAAGCCACGTTCCTTTGTGAGAGCAGACAGAACTTCCCCAAGTCCACCTATCAGACAGACTGCTCGGTGCTACAAACCTGTAGTTAAACATTTTGCACAGGTTTCAACCACAGTGGGCCCTACAGACATACTGAATTACATTGCAAATGATTTTTAAGGTTTTCTATGGAGAAAATGTACTGAAATATTTGACAATGTGTAATTTTTAAGGTATCCTTTAACCCAGGCCTTTAGAGTATAGAGTTATGAAGTTTACATAGTGCTCCCAGTTTCCTAATATAATCTTATATGAAAGTTTAACCTATGCAAATCACTGATAAGTTATTCACAGTTACAGTAATTTTCCATAGTAGGACTATACAGTATCAGTAAGGTTCCTTCGGTATCATTTCTTCACAGTACTAATTAACCTGCCCTGTTACTGGCTTTGACCTCTTAGGAAATTGGGGCACTGCAGCATCACACTGAGTTGTGTCTCTTTTTTTCTTTGCTATTTTACCATGGGTGTGTTGCAATAAGGTTCAGTGGACCTGGAGCTGTGAAGGGCTCAGGCAATGAAAGGCTAAAAGGAGGCCAGCCAGCCAGTCTCTCTCTCTCTCTCTCTCTCCCTCTCAGTCTCTCTCTGTCTCTCTCTCTCTCTCTCTCTCTCTCTCTCAGGCTCTCTCTTTCACTCTCTCTCAGTCTCTCTCTCTCCCCCCTCCTCCTTCTCTCTGTCTCTCACTCCACACCCCTTTTCCCCAGGTAAAACATTTACACTCAGTCAATAAATGTTCAAGCTGTTTTGTCATGTGTACTTGTGCAGGTAATACAAAACCTGCTCATTCGCTGAGCCGTAGGGGAGTTCAGCCCAGAGCCTCTTCCTCTCCTCAAGAGATTTGTGGGGGATCTTTCTTTAGACTGTCAATATGAACCCTCCAGGTCAAGGGGAGGAACAAGCAATTCGATTTGCTTGGGCAGTATTATGTTATTGTACTGATCTTGCAAAAAACCTGCAGATATTTACACCTGAAATTCTTTAAACAATCAGACACAAATATAAAGGTGTAACAGAATCTATAAAGCACAATTTTAGGGCACACCAAGCTGGTCAGTGCAACAGATCCTCTCGTCCAAACTTTCTTCCCTTTTTTTAGGGGACCTTTATAACCTGATGACACAGGGGTCAACAAGCCAATACAACCTGACTTGTAAGGCTGCTTAGAGCTCTTTAAAAGAGCCTAGCCATACCCTTATTCTGCACATGCTCAGTTAGGCTGACACTGGACATGGAGTTGACCAGAGTTCTCTTCACATCTGGCCTTCGAGACCACAGAGAGAAAGAAATTTTCTCTCTCTCTCTCTCTCTCTCTCTCTCTCTCTCTCACACACACACACAAAACCGGTCAAGCAAAGCCTGCATTTCCACTCTAAAAATACCAAGGGCAGCAAATATCAGAATTATATAAAATCTCACAAGTACAGATACATAAATATAAAGTGCATAATGAATTTATTGATATTTGCTTTTTCTGAGTTGAGGGAGTGGCATTGCAGTGGTGGACCAGAGCAGCGCTGGCATCCTTTAAAGTGGTGTTCTGGGCTGTGGGAATGTGCGCTTTTGGGTCGCAGTACTGAGCGATGGCGAAGAACCTTGGCTCTCACATAACATCCCTGATCCGCTTTCCCATTCAGACTATACCTTTCATTTCCAGAACTTTCCATAACATACCATATTAAGTGTCAGGTTATTTCTGTACTGCCTCTCTCTGGCTTGCTTTCTACGCCCCCCCCCCCCCCCCCTCTCTGATTTTTATGCTTCTTGTTCTCTCTTCCTCTTCATCGTTCTCCCGATTTACAGAAATCTAAATTATGTTCAGGAAGACTGTTTCCAAAGAGATAGTGGATATGATGATTAAAGTTCAGAAGACAATGGCCTTAGTCACTATTATTCCCACTGATTAGGAAGCTGATCCAGTGAATTCTGTTATTGCATTTCAGAAGTCGGCGTGATTGAGCCCCGACTGTTGACGCATCAAACTCGAGAAGATCAGAGAGCAGTGTTTTGGTTTTTGGTGCATCTGGCTGCTGGTCTCTGATTGCACTTGTCTGGTTTAAATCACTATTGATGACAAATTGGAGACGAGGTGGGGCCCTTAGCACACGCTAGCTCAGGCCTAACAGCCGATCCCAGATTCGGCCGCTGCATGGGAGTTGCCATTATTACTTCCTTCAGATTATAATCTTTTGTGAACATGAAGTTTGTTCAATGAGTCCCCTCCACTTTCCTTCCTACTCTGAATTCAACTTTCAATTGTAAGTCCACACTGAAACCCTCCACCCATGTCTATATGTAGATATCCTCAAATGTAAGTGGCTTTACTCTACTCTCTGTCTTCTGACCAGCAGACCTGGCCAGCGTTACTTTTTAATGATGTTTAATTTTGTTTTTTTAAATACCTCATAATTCAACTCAGGCAGATGCCTGCATCAATGTTAATTCTGTGTTGCTGTTAAACCTTGATTGTTTGGTAAAGTGGATGAGTGATGGTTTCCTTTTCATGAGGCCTTAAACTAAATATAAGTCTGCTGAGATGGAAATCAATAAATGAAGGCAGTGTTGGCAGAGTAAATATTCCTTTACTGTAAATACCTTGACCAGTGTCATCGCTGTAACTCAGCTCCTAGTGCTCTCGCTGTGTACATCCACACTTCCCTTCCTGATCTCTTCACTCTTCACAAGCTAAAAGAGTTAGGGGATTATTTAGACATGATAATGTATATGTGTAGTGTACATATACAATGCACACACAAATCGGTGAGGTCAGAGCAGCTGTCAGCAGTCCAGACAAACCGTGGTTTCTGGATGACATAAGCGCTTCATTGAGTCCAGCCTACAGTCGGTCAGCTTTTTTAAGAACTCTTCTTCAAGAGTTCCCCTTGAAGATGTGTGAGCAGGCATTCATCGCTGGGTAGTATTTCTGTCCATTATGGTCCTAGGTGAGCCCATCTGTGGTGTGGCAGTGTTTACCTGTGGTCACATCAGCTATACTGCCATCCTGTGGGGCTCCATCTACGTATAGGTGAAGCAAGGAGGGAGGAAACATGAAGACAGACACGAGCGATGTTAAAATTAGGAGAAAAGGGCCTATGTTTCAGTGCTAAGGTCGTAAACCACACTATCAGAGTCAAAACGACGTCTGTGCTTGTACACTACTTGAACAGCATCACACTGACCTTCTGTAATAATCAAAACCTTTTTATAAAAAAAGACTTCATCATTCAAGGTTTTGGTCTGGAGCTGGCTCTGCTCTAGAGTCCGTTCCTCTCCAGCTGTCAGTCAGTTTAACCCATCCCATGTGCTGTTTCCCCCCCCCCCCCCCTTTTTTTTTTTTTTGCAGGCAAGTGAGGGGGAAGAGAGAATGGGTCCTGCGTGTCCATGTCGTATGGGTTTGTCTCGTGATCCTCTGCGGGACGCCGCTGTCACCCCGGCTGTGGCGAGCTACTCTGGTGCTGCTGCAGGCTTCAAAGACTGCAGGCCTGCCCACAGCCCTAATTAGAGGGTGCCTGCCCAGAGCTGGGGACAAGCTAGCGGAAAGTGTGCGCAAGTGTGCGCAAGAGCACGCACCGCGCTTCAGTAGCAGCGAGCTGACATGGGCCGGAGACGAAGGGAGGAGCAGCAACCTCATCACATCTGTCTCATGATTTTCTTATTCTCTCTGTCTGTCTCTCTCTCTTTCTCTCACACACACACACACACACACAGGTCTCAGGCAGGGGGGATAAGGGCTAGCAAAGGGCACCTCGGTTATACTGTGAATACGTTCGACTGTTCCAAGGTTCTAGTTCTTCTGCGTTCTGACATTCTAAGGGCTGACGTTCCTATGGCGATGCCCTGTGCAGTCATAATCGAAAGGTGATTGTTCTGTGTTCCGATGTTCTATGGGTGTGAAGGACTTCAGACAGCTGCTGCTGGAGCTGGAGCGAAAGTTGCGTGTGCTGCCAAGCCCCACAAAACAAAACAAAAACACGTATTCCTTTACACTGTTCAAATAAGCACATGGCTCCTCCAGCGACTTCGCCCAGCCCTCTCTGTCCCTTCACCGTCTCCTTGTTTCCCAGTAAAACATTCTACTCCATAATCTGCCATTATCTACCAGAGGTGTTTATGCTGGACCATCCTCAGTTTTTAGCTGTTTGACCATATTGTCACAGCCTATTTAAAGGAAAGAGGCTGTTAGCCAGCACACAGCTGGCAAGGCCAGTGGTGGTGTAGTAAAATATAAATATAATAAGAACGTTTTTGAGCTGGTGGATCCATTCTGAGCAGTGAAACATCACCACAGCAACCACAGCTGTGGCACGCGTGCAGGAAAGAACTTAAAAAAAAAAAAGAAAGAAAGAAAGAAGGAAAAAGCAAACAGGCCAGGCCTCTGAAGGCTGAGAGAGGGAGCTGTGTGAGTGAGGCACGGGCTCGGGGCTGGCCTTCAGCACCGCCGTCAGCATAGTTCTTCTTCAGCACCAGCAGTGCTTAGATACACGGAGCTGCGCATCATCTTCGCGTGCATCCTCGCCTGCTCGTGCTTTGAGCTATTCGCGTAGGGGTCACCTGCACCGCATCACGCCGCCGTCTTCAACCTGGGGTTTGGGGTGAGGCGTGCGGGGTTGGACATCCAGAATATCGCATCTGGGCTGCGATTGCGTATGGCTTATCCTAATAACAGTTCTGTTTTCAGCTGTAAGCAAAGGGGAGCCAGGCCAGTGGAGGTGAGGGAGGCTTTCTGGGTAAGCAGAGGAAAAAATGAAAGTGGCGCTGAAGGTATAGAGACAGAAAGAGAAAGAGAGGGGGCAGCTCCCACAGGCTGCCATTGATGCATTGAGTTATTCAGGGCTCTGGACTTCAGGCCTCAATTACTGGCATTTGGCAGGAGCGCTAACGCAGGGAGACGCGGCTGCGGCAAGTCCGCTCCGCGCCGCCCGACCCTGCACTCGTCCCCTGGGCACGGCTTTGTTTTTTTAGCAGGCGGCTCGCTCACGCCGCTTTTAGCCACCGCTTTTAGATGCTCCCGGTATTATTTTTGCCCCGCTCGCTCCGACGGGCCTCGAACCGCTCGGGGGGGATCGGTCCCCGGCGCTGCCCAGCTTCCTGAACGCGCGAGTCCCCGTGACGTCGCCTCTCGCCCCGTGCTCGGCAAAAGTTGGCGAGGCAAAAGGAGCGAGGCGACGGACCAAAAACCGAGGTGCACCGAGTGGGGGGGTGGGGGGTGGGGGGAGAGTGCTTATCATTTACTCCGAGGGCTCTGCCCCTCTTCCCTCTGAGGTTGCTGGGGATAGCAGGAAGTGGTAAAAAAAAAAAAAAAAAAGCAGCAGCTATTACCTTGAGGAGAAAACGAAAAATGACTCAAACACTGAATCCCACCGCAGTCCACAAGAACGCCATTCCTGGAGGACGAAAACAACTAAAAACAGAGTTGTTTACCAGTTAATACCAGAAAAACACCAATTTGCCCACGCTCCCTCTGCCTGCCTACTTCCCCTCCTCTCCCCCCCTCCCCTGCCCCTTCTCGCTCTCTCCCCCCCTTTACATCCTTTGTTGGTTAGTTCCGTGGGTAGCCCTGGTGCCCATGTGAGAGCCCAGTGGACCAAGTCCGCACACCCCACTGTCACAGATGAAAGACCCGCATGGCTGGCATTATTTGAAAGGCACCCATCTCCCTCTGTTTCGCCCATGGTGTCCTCTTATTTCACAAGGGCAAATTAATAACTCTACTACATCAATGGGGCCACGCTAAAAAGGCCTCGGCTGGCGTCGGAGGATCCGCGATGGACCCGCCAGGCGCGCACCAGCCACGGCAGCACTGCCTTTTAGGCCGTGGGCTCTTCCCTTGAGGGCAGAAGGGATTTCTGACTGGCTCCGACCACTTCTGAAGTATTGTCAGCAGTCAAGTTCAATAGGCAAGTCCTACAGGGAGCTGTGTCTTTATTTACATCCCTCAAAGGGAAGAGCACACACTTCGTGGGATCCACACACTCTGTAATTGTGCCTCTGTGATCTCCAGATTCATGCTCCAAAACAAGTCTGTCCGTGCGCGTTCCACACATGCATGCTGATGCCGTGCCGGAACTCCAACGACACGTCCTCTCCGGTTTCCCTGAGCGAGGTTAGGTAAATGAGGATTCAAACGTGCCACCTGTTCCGGTTGAGTCAAGGAAGCGTTGGGTGTAACTTTCACCAAGCTTGTGTGCGAGTGGTTAAAGACAATGAGCGTGCGAGTGAACGTGTGACCGTGCAGGCATGCAAGTGGGAACGAGAGAGTGGTCTTTTTCTTACTTTCCACTGTTCGCCCTTTACCTCTCTGTTCCGAATGAGGACACGCAGACCTCTGCAGAGCTGAAATACTTTGTTGTTTACACTCCCAAATAATAAAAATATAAATCAACACCAGACCCCAAATGTTTGTGAAAATTTGCTTTTGAAATGGGCACAAAACCACAAACTTCTTTCTGGCAAATATTTGAGCAGCTAATTTAGAAGACGCAGTCTGTTTTTCTTCCTCGATTAAAAAAGAGCTCAGTGAGTACGAGTGTCACAGATCTCACTTTTCTTGAGGCACCGACCACGGTCCGGCCGGGAGGCAGACACATCCACAGGGACGCACAGTCCTCCATTTGTGTAAGTGGAGCATCCTCTCTCTTTCGGCGCAGTGAAATAAGCGCTGTTCCTGTGAAAGCCCGTTCCTAATTATACGCTGCCCTCTCCCCCTTACCTGCTCCATCCGCAATTAGAACAGTGGAGCCCTCAGGAGAGACCCACCGCTGCCCATCACCTCAGCGCGGCCTGCCGCAGATGGCAGCCCCTATATGCGTCTAAATGTTATATAAAGATGCCAGATGCCTGCGTTTGTGTCAGCATTATAAATTCATAACAAAAGATTAAGCGTAACAAAAAATATATTACGTCAAATAGCACTGGCTGTCATGGATATCTGATAAGGAGTATTTTGATACTGCGAGTATCACGGTTACAAATTGTAATTCGTTTTGGGAAGAGGAAAGTCACACTTGAATGGTTCAGGAACATCCGTGTTGCATCCATGCATCGAATCAAAATTATGGGACATTCCTTGTCCGACTATGCAAAAAAATACCGTTTAAAAATGTAACTCCAACTATTTCCGACGTAATGCACAATGTTTTGAATACGAAGGCACATTTGTACTTGACTGTGAAATATGAATCCTTATTAAATAAGTCTGTTGAACAGTGGTTTGTCTTTCTCAGTGGCAATACAATTTAAAGCGTGTATGAGACTGAATGCTTGCATATGTTGTGACTTTATGTGAGCACGAGCTGGTTAAGGGGGGAGGGGGGGGGGGGCAACGATCACCGGCGATAGTTTGAGGCTTGAGGCCAGTCAAGGCTAACACTGTGTGTGGATCTATGAGTGAGTGTGCCTGAGTCCACAGTTTGTCCGAGAGATATGTGTCTGCTCAGTCACAAGCGTTCTGCTGCTGCAGGAGGAGAACCGGTGGGTATACGACGCACCCACTGTGACCCGCGGGGAGGAGTGGCAGGCAAGGATAGAAGTTCAGAACTGGCAGGGTGCGGTCTCATGCGGCAGCTGGTCTCTCGGATCACTTCAATTCCCGATTCTAGTGGAAGACGTGCGCCAAAGGGGTTCAGTTAAAGACAACCGCGGAAGCACAGACTGCCATGAGGATTCCTCCTTACAGCTGGCTGTCACTTTGCGCCGGGGTTTCACAGTGTCTCGCTCGAATCTGTTAGTTAAATAAATGGACTTGGTTGCTCGTTCTTATTTCGGCGTTTTTCTTGGGAAACTGTCGTTTCGCAGTGTATGGACGCTATACACTTGGCATCTTTGGATCTTTTTCCTTACGTTTCACTTCGCGTTGTGTGCCTTTGCGTTGACCAAGTATACTTTTACGCATCGACGATGACAAAGATAAAGGCGATAAAGAATTAAAGATTGCGTCCTCCACCCCCCATCATTGACCCCGTGGGGGGAATAAGGAGCTACAAAGGGGAGTAGGGGACAGCTTTACATTCAACGGCGACCTGTGCCACCGTACCACTCCATTTTGGAGTGACTGGCGGTTGGGGTGGAATGCGTTTCCCCGTGTGTTTTGGGCTCCTTGTCGGCTGCGCCCTGATTTTCGCACCTGTTAACGAGTGCTGTGGGCCGGGGAGGGGATATGGGAAAAGGCGGCCGCCAAAGACGCTGCCACCCCTCAATTACAAGCAGTTTAGTCCAAATGTAGCCGAAAAAACATTGGGAGCCAGCGGGAGAATTGAAGGCAAAATAACCAGGAACTCTGAACGATTTAAAGAACTGACCCCCAATTATAACCCCGACATTATCTTCAAAGACGAGGAGAATACAGGTGCGGATCGGCTCATGACACAGGTAAGAGAGCCTTCTCTGTTCGAATGAATTCAATTATCTGGCCATTAGGAAACACTCTGCGGGTGTGATTTGATTACAGGCACATTAGACCTGTTGCTTTCCAGTTTGCGTGCCTCTATTTGCCCTTTGCTCAACGTTTGCAAGGCGTTGTTATCGATCGGCACTGCTTTCATCTCTTGCGCATGGGAATTGATTGCTGTTAGCACTCTTTTTAAAGTTGGTATTCGGCGCCGGCTATGCAGTTTTAACTCAGACTTTTGTCACAGTTAAATCCGCGACATATTCCACTTTCACGCGTTAGTTCATAGTACTATCCAAAAAATCTATAATTTAATTATAGAAATTGAAGTCGTTCGGTTTGAATTTAGTGCACAACGTGTTCAAAGGTGCTTGCGTTTATCCAGTTTTTGACCAGTTACGCATTATTTATAATTACCTTTTACGTTATATTTAGTGTCCTGTCATTTGTAACTACTTCTTGAGTACATTTTAATTGAATTACACATCATTACATGTTCGTATGTGCTCCTGTTGCTGCACGTATTTCTTACTCTGAGTCTGAGATCAAGATGTATAGATAACATCGCAGCATTAACTGTGGTCTGGGCCTAGACATCTCACTTCAGATGTATTCGTATATTTAAAGAAATAGGTGGTTTACCTGGACAGATATATTACCATTTATGAACCTGTACCACTGAAACCAACAGAAAGTAAAATATACTTAAAAGCAATTACACTAGACTGTAGTGTTTTGATGTTGACACTCTTGGAAGTCATAATACTCTAAAGCACATTGCATGCCTTAGAGTCTATAAACATTGTTTGAAATGCATCACTGAAAAATAATAGGTGCAGTAGAGTAGTTTTATATTGATTTTTTCTGGTATGTTATGGAACAAATATTGCTGAAATATTATGTGATGTTCTGTTTTGGCTGTGTTCAGCTCTTTGCAAAAAATGACTTAAAAGGCAAATATATTTGTTTTTCTATGGGTTCAATATAAAAAGGAATAAGCATATAGAAATATTTTGTGATTTGCCGGGTGAAAGTAAAGTCAGAGATGTCCTAATGCCCAGGGGACACCTGTTTCCCTCTGTGCTTAGGGGCTGTAGCATGTTATTTTTTCTTATGTACTATGTACTTATGTACTATCTGATGGTATTGGAGTGAAATTCGGATACATGTGTAAAGGTTAAGCCTCATGAATTATGACAGCAGTGGAGAAGGTGTAGCTTGTGTACAAGATTCTGGACTCTTGAATTGAAGTGAGTGATGCAAGAGGTTGTGCATGGGATTCTCTTGATAAAAGGTTATGTAAGCTATCCAGATTAATTTAGCATGGAATATTTAACACTCTCTTGTACACACTCTTGCACACTCTCCTGCACACTCCTCTTTTTCCACACATGATTGGAGATGTTGATTGTGATGCTGGGAACAGAAATGTTCACAATCCCTGGCAGTGACACCTTGAATATTAATGTGTTTGTTGACTTGGTGTACACGTTTGTCCCACATATTGTGTGATTAACAGTACATCAAATTTGTATTGTTTACCATTTTTATTTCCATCCCTACCCACCTTCCCTTTCTGTGCCTCAGCCACGGCATGTTGTGTTAAGGTTGGTTATACTGACGCAAAATGGCACGGATTACTATGGTTTGGCAGTACTCTGCTTTAGCCTTCTAGGGTCTTCTGGTCAAATTAGGATGGGGAACTCGTCTCAGAAGCAACAAATTCAGGCCCGCCGTGTGTTTTTTTTTTTTTTTTTTTTTTATTTCTCACGAACGGTTTGCGTTTGCCATGCTGGTGTGTCTGACTCCCATCTGAATGTCCGTTTGTCGTAGCGCTGCAAGGACAAGCTGAACTCCCTGGCCATCTCGGTCATGAACATGTGGCCGGGTGTGAAGCTGAGGGTCACGGAGGGCTGGGACGAGGATGGCAACCACTTCGAGGAGTCCCTGCACTACGAAGGCAGGGCAGTGGACATCACCACGTCCGACCGCGACCGTAACAAGTACGGCATGCTGGCCCGGCTGGCCGTGGAAGCAGGCTTCGACTGGGTCTACTACGAGTCCAAAGCTCACGTCCACTGCAGCGTGAAGTCAGGTAGGAAAGAGACGTGTGCCGCGCCACGTGTGCCAGAGGGTAGCCGGTACGGGCAGACTCCATTTCGCAAGGCTCCAGAATCGCATGGCGTAATCCGGTTTAGCTCCAGATTGAATGAAACCCATTAGTGTGGTGCTTTGCATGTGTGAAAGGGAGAAGTGGCGGTTATCTTCGAAACCCTCTCAAAGCAATAAACCATTTTCTCCCTTGGTGCTGCGGCAAACCGATGTCATGGATGAGGCAGAGGCACAAAGATGAGTCTTGAGAAAGCTGTCGGAAATGTCCTGCGTTATCATTTGATATCTTGAAGATCTATCGTAGTGCACACTTGTTTCATTAGTGGTAGAAGCCTTCTTTAGATTTAGCTATAGATAACAGTTTAACGTGAGAAGACCCATTTTTTGCACGCAGTACACCACCGATGTGCTCACCTGTAGGGTGCGCACAGTGCACTTTATATGGTAGTTGTCAATGTAAAAAGTGCTATGTTAAAATGACTTGATTCCACACACTGACCAGTACAGACCTTAGTTATAAAGGGTGGGGCTGTTCATTGGAAAGTGCGTCTGTCTGTGCATCCTCGATGGAGCTGTTGGTCACACCAGTATGAATTACGCATGTCTAGAGATGGATAAGGCGCTTTCAGTGCACAGGACAAACAAACGACTCTTAGGTGTGACTGGCTCTGCAGTAGCCCAGGAGTCCTAAGGTGTGTCCTACTGTGGGAATTGTGGTCAGTTCTCATTAGGACAGGTGATCAAGATAAGTGGGAAACCTGGGCTCAAGGTGATGACCAAGTAACAGACCACATCATTAGGCCGTCAACACCTACCTCCACTAGAGTCATTTGGGAGTAAATTAGCCTGGAGTTTTTCTGGTAACAACTCACCCATTGTCTCTGTTATCTTAATGAACCTCTATCTTCCCTTATATTCCATGTGTAATGTTTTGCCAGACTGTATGGGCTGACTTTATGCTTTGCAAGGAGCTGAGTGACCAAAGAAATCCTCCACGTCGCCATCTTTTCCACTGTGTTTGTTTTTGTGTATTTTTGTCAGTCTGGAATGTGCTTTTTGACTATTTCATTCAGCAGCTATGTTGCATCAGAACATTCTGCATTCTTTTTATACTATTCACACACAGACACACACACACACACAAAGTTGACCTCATGTCCTGTGACTTTTCCGTCTTGGCACAACACTTAAGTCTGAAAAGTGTCCGCTTCGGGCCCCTGGAGAGGAATGGGACTCCTGTGTGGACGTTTGTGAAGCACTATTGTTATCACCCTGATAGAGTGCAAACACTGGCAGGACCTGCTGTCTGCTGCTGCCTTATCAAAGTCCTTTATAGGTGTGTTCTGCTGCACAGGGAGCAGTTATGCCATATGTCTGCATGTGAATAAATGTTACTTGAATAACACGAAATTGGATTCATTTGGGAGCTAGGTATTTGGGAGCTAGGTAAGTGTAAAATTATTACATAAGGAATCACCTGAAGATATGCATATACAGTAATTCTTCTGCATTCTGTTAGTTTCGCTCGGCAGTGCCGTTGTGATGCAGTGATGAGGTGAAATTGCAGGGTGATAAGAGGAAATATTCTTTTCATACATGAAGTACTCCTATTAAGCACTAGCAGGAGAAACCCATCGGCCTTTGTAGTGGTGCAAAGCAAGTTTCATAGTGTGTATCTTGTAGGTACTAGAATGTAGGTGTGGCAAGGGCAGAGAACAGAGAGAGAGAGAGAGAGGGAGAGAGACCGGGAGAATGACTGCGGCTCTGTGGTAAGAAGTAGAGCAGGTTACTAAAGCGCTTTGAGATGATTAACCCGCTCCTTTGTTTCCCGGACGGTAATTCCGTTGTTCCCCTTCTCAGATCTCTTATCTCAGTCATGTCTTATCACCTGGCCTTGGTACTCACCTTTCCCAAATATTTGTGTTGGACTCGCGGAGACACGAGTCTTCTCATTCCAGTCTCCATAGCGTCTTGCGGAGTCTGAGTCACTTCGACTGGAGAGGCCAAGCAGAGTTTGAGTTGAGGCCTGTGGTTATTTATTAGCTTATATTGTATTTTTACATGGTGACTCAAGACGAGTGAGAAGAGCAAACGAATTGGCTTTCAGAATTGCGTTTAAAGTGTTTGCTTGCACACAACGATGTTTTGCCAGTGTGACGGACTTTCAGTTTTATTGTTGTTTTATGCGTGTATAATGAGTAAGAGAAGATCTGAAAGAAAGAGACAGCGAAGAGGACATGGAGTGAGGGAGGGGGGGTAGTTTCATATGTCTATGTAAGGGAAGAGGGGTAGGAAAGACCATACAGCGATTACATCTCAACATTTAAATCCTTCTTCGAGAAGAACACTCCTTAGCTTCAGAATTTAACATGGGTTTGAGTAGTTAAGTGCCACTGACATATTTACAATAGTCATTTAATCACTAAAAGCGGCCTGTGTTACTCAGAAGATTTGAATTCTCTCTGCCTTCCTCCCTCTCCGTCTTGGTTTCATCCCCCTTTCTCTCTCTTTCTCTCTCTCTCTCTCTCTCTCTCTCAGAACATTCGGTGGCTGCTAAGACCGGAGGTTGTTTCCCTGGAGGAGCTCTGGTCACGATGGAGGACGGCACCAGCAAGGCCATGAGAGACCTGGAGCTGGGCGAGGAGGTGCTGGCGTCATCTCAGAGTGACGGCGGCGGGCGGCTTCTTTACAGCGAGGTCATCGCCTTCCTCGACCGCAGCCCCGAGGCCCGGCAGCGGTTCTACGCCATAGCGATGGACTCGGGGGCGGAGCTGAGCCTCACCGCTACCCACCTGGTGTTCGTGGCCGACGACGGCAACTGCTCTGGGCCGGCGGCCGGCGACGAGCTCAGGACCGTGTTCGCCAGCGACGTGCTCCCGGGGCAGTGCGTGGTGTCTGCCCAGGGGGGGTGGGGCAGCCAGGGCATCTGTCCCGTGTAAGCAGGGTGCGGGTGCGGGACGACGCGGGAGTGTTCGCTCCGCTCACGCGCCACGGCACGGTGGTGGTTAATGACATTGTCGCCTCCTGCTATGCGGCCACCGATCACCTCTGGATGGCACACCGGGCTTTTGGGCCTCTCAGGTTCCTCCATAGTTGGGGAGGACCCATGGGCCACCAGGCTGATGGAGTACACTGGTACTCCTCACTGCTGCACTGGGTCGGAACCTGCATTCTTGACCCAAAACATTTCCACCCCTGGGGCATAATCGGAGACGACAGATGAGGAAGAGCCGTGCGTGGCGCGAGTAAAAAGGAGAAGAACGTTCGTCTCTTTAAAAATGAAGGAAACACAGCTGAGGGATGGAAAGAGTTCAACCAAAAGGAGGACAAGAAAGGAGGAGGGATAATATGAAGAAAAGATTCTGAAATGAGGAGGAAAATATGAAATGAAGAACAGAATCACTTCTGACTTATTAAAGACTTTTCCCTTTAAAGACTTTAAAGATGCAGTCATTCTGTAAGATGGGTGTATTCTCACCTGGAGGATGTTGTCCATGGGGGAAGAAAACATTCAGAGACCCATATTTAAAATATTCCACATAAAAACAATTTAAATGGGTTTCTTTTACTGCTTACACTGGAACATACTCACAAACACACAAGCACGCACACTTTGGCATGAACACAATTACACACATCATTATGCTGACTGAGGTTATGCAACAGATGTAAACTGTAGATAAATTAGCTCAGGTAAGAAGACACTCAGACATAGGGAGTCCGTCTTAGCCTGTCTTATACTGTAGGTGTTTGAGTAGAACGAGGTGTTCTGTGGAGAAGATGGAACGAAGGGTGTGGGATATGTAGTCAAATGCAGTTAAATGTAGTTCTGAACAAAAGCTCTGCAGTTATTGGAAAAGGCAAAATCCACCGGATCTACAAGATATCAGGAAGGGCCTGTTCCTGGTGGCCTGCTGTTCCTGGTGGCCTGCTGTTCCTGGTGGCCTGCTGTTCCTGGTGGCCTGCTGTTCTGGCCTTTATGTGCTGTTCTTACTCTCATTAGTCTATCAAGTTCAAATTCATTGGTGTGGACTCATTGGTGTCGTCAGTTTCATGTTTTTTTTTTGCTGGAAATGTTCTTTGTAAGTTTATCAAGTATTTAATAGTCACATTGTACACTGTATTGCTGCATATAGCATACACAAAGGGGTAAAATACACACATTTATTAGTTATACCAGTTAGGATATTGAAATATACCATATTCACTTTAGTCAATGCACTCAGAACAATACACAATGTCGGTGAACAGCATATTAAAAGTCCTTTTTATGCCATACAGTTTGAATTCCCTATGTATGCTTTATGGAGTAATACTCTATATACAGTCTGACTTGCTGTATTTACCTTTTTGTGGCATTATTAACTTTTTACCAGAAAGATGTCAAATTATATAATGTTCATAAAACTATTTAAAGATCTATTTTTCAAAATTAAACGATATGGAAATACATGTTCCCCTCTTTCTTTCCTCAAGTCTTATAGTTTCCAAGATGATAGTGAAACGTCTGTTTCCTTCATGCGTTGCATCAGTGGAGACGCGAGTGTACCTGGGTCTGTGTGAAACCTGCTGCCGTGCGTGACGGCCGGACGCTCCACTGTCCTCAGTTCAAACCGTGAATTATGGTCGCGTAAGGCTCCCGTTAAAGAACAAAAACGCGACAGGACAAAAGCGTAACCAAAACGAGCGCAATGCAGCCCTGCTCGTTGCATCCTGACGGCGAATCCAGTCCGATCCTGCCGCGCGTCATCGGCCGCCGCGGTGCAGAGGCAGTAAGCTGAACATCTCCGGCGACGTCACCACGATTTTCTCCATCTGTGGGCCCCTGCAAGCGCAGAAGGGCAGGTGGCGTAGCCCGGGCAGCCCCAGCAGCCTCCTGACCAGCGGGGAGGGCTCGTACACAGCCTCCAGGCTCTGGACAGTGGCTTGCTTCTTATCAGCTAACGAACGGATCTTCATCGTGCCCTGATCCCGTTCAAGGCCCCTCTCAGACAGAGTACCTGGATCACAGAGCAGGAGGTTTACTGGGACTAGTTTATGCAGAACCAGTCAGAAAGATTTTCCCCCACATGATGTGCAGCACTGCCAGTGTCCCGTACCTGAAACGGTGTGGTCTAGGAGAAAAGCCAGGAGTCCCACTAAAAACACAGGCAGCATCAAGCACGACTGGAGAAACACATCCAGAGCAGGTACGCCTAAATGCAGAGAGGGGAACGTGAGGACGTGTATTGCATCGCAGCCGGGTGGAGGTGTGCATTACATCACAGCCCGGTGGAGGTGTGCATTACATCACGGCCGGGTGGAGGTAGGTGTTCGCAGCGTACCAGTGTGGATGAAGCCCGACTGCACCCGGAACCAGCGAGGCAGCACTAAAGACATGAACACGGTGAAGCCCGTGTTGAATATGTTACGTCCCGAGTCCACGTCTGCGTACTGGAGGTACGTGATGCCCGTCGCCGACGCCACGGTGTAGGTCACACTGAGCACAGCGCCTGGCAACCAGTGAGGAGAGGGGAAACAAATTCAGAGAGTCCCGCACCTCCTTGGGTGCGGCGCCGGCACCAAGGATGGGGTGATGGAGGGATGCTGAGTGTGAGAGGACGGTCACCGTGGACAGCCAGAGGGATGGAGGCAAGGAGCTGAGTCAGGGGCAGGAACACGCCTAGAAGGAGCAGCATCATGGCAGCAAGCTGAACTGCCCCTCGAGAACCACACTGAGACACAGAGAGAGAAATTAGAAGTTAAGTGAGATACAAGCTATGAGAGATGTTGCTCATAAAAGAGACATGGAGCAGATCCAATGGCCGATAAAATGTAAAAAAAATAAAATCACGTGAAATTTCAGAGTGTGTGTGTGTGATATATGGCAGTGTCATACCTGGCTGAGGCCCAGGGTACAGGCATTAGACACACTGCTGGATACACCCACTGGCGCCCCCATCAGGCCAGCAAGGACACTGCCCAACCCCTCCACACTTAGCCCCCTGTTACAGGCCTGTGCTGGAGGTGTGGGAGCTTTCAGGAGTCTGGCTGATAGCACATATACTGATGAGGAGCTGACGCAAGACGACAAGCCTGCTGCCACTCCAGCTGCAATACCCTGGCTTGACAGCAGGGGGAGTCCTAGACCTGAATATATAAAGGCTGTCAAGTAGCGTCATATGCAGTGTCCTATTCTAAAGCAATAGTTAAAAAAAACTATAGTTTTTCCTTGAAAATTTTGAACATTAAGCAAACATTGATAGTACTGTAAGTACTGTAATATATTTCCCCTTCCTCCAAATTGACATAAGTCTTAAAAGCACTGCCAATAATGCCTGAACAAGCTAAAGACTCGTCTTAACTTCATCAACAGCCACCATAATCATTTCATACACCCGTGTGGTGTCTTTTTCTTGTGCCCTGAGCTCTGACAAGAATGGACAAACATCTGTGAGGGAACCTGGTAGGGGCAGGTTAAGCCACGGTGCAGTGGGATCTGCTCTGGAGGAGTTTCCACCAGCCCAGGGCTGGATCAGTGTCATATTGACGTCGGTCTTCAGCAGAAGCAGTTCAGGCACGGAGTAAATTCTCATATATCCACAGTGGTGCAGAGCGGCACAGACACCCCACACCAACAGCATGGAGAGCAAAATCTGCAGACACACATGCATGAACACAAGTGTTACTTAAAGGTGTCTGAGTTTTCTGTGGATTCATCTGAGCATTTTCATTGGACACCAAGTCCCTACAAAGCCGTCAGTGGCACCAATATCAGCCTGACACTCACAGAGAGCCTGCTGAAAGGAGGGAAGTGCAGGGACCTCAAACGGGCAGGCAGGGACCCACAGCGCAGGTGCTGAGACAGGCCCACCAGCAGAACCGCGGTCCTAAACACAGAGGCATGTGTGAAGGTGTGTATCGCAGTTAATGGAGCGACTGCACTCCTTTAAGTAAACGAAGTGGCTTAATCCTTTATCAAACGTAATTATGTCCACTTTAGTTAAGAGCCACCAGACGTGCTGACGCTCACAGCAGTGCGAAGCCCCAGTGGCCTGAGCAGAGAAGAGCAGCCTCTCTGTAGATGGAGAAGCCCAGCATGCAGAGCACTGGAGTCAGGACGAGTGGACCACACCGGCCCTGCAACGCTCCACCCGCCCCGGACAAACCCACGCCCAGCTGCACCAGTCCTGCAACCACAGCCATGCCCTGGAGCTGCGCACACACACACACACACACACACATGCACACACACATAAACCGGTGAGAGACTAGGCATGTGAGTTAAGCAGGCATTGAAGTATCAATGTCACAGTACTATAGCAGCAAAGATGTGCACTTCTTCAGTCAGTGAAAACAAGCGATGCAGTTAGTGTGACGTTGTAGAAAAGTTGTCCCTACAGAGTGTGTGCCGATACTTCAAAGCACACTAATGGTGAGAGAGATAGTAAGAGGGGTGGTCTGAGTATTCAGGACCACGGACAGCAATGCAGTACCTCTCTTACAGGGTGTGTTGGTGCCACAAAACCTTCTGATTTGTCACACTGCCCTCTGCAGGCTGCAGTTAAGTATAACAAATGATCAAAATTGCAGCGTTGTACAGTTTATAGCGAGTTGTAACTAAAAACAATATGGTGTTGGGGTGAGAACTTGACTGACCTGTCTGTGCAGAAAGCAGGACAAGAGCAGGAACCAGAAAGTCCAGAGATGGTGCCTGGACCATTGGCAAACTGTGGATGTGACACAGAGGCAATGTTCCATAATGATCATGTGACAGGGGGCTGGTGGTAGGCGGGACGGGGGGGGGGGATCTTACCATGATCCAAAACAAGTGTGAAAGAGTGTAGAAATTCCAGAGTAAAAGAACACAGAAGCTGCCAAATGCTCCCTCTCGTCTTCGTGCACTAATGCCCCAACCACTAGCGCACACAGAGAAGCGTGCACCAGCACATGCTGGGACAACAGGGAGAAAGAGAGGAAAAAAACTTTGATTAGGTTAGACTTTACTCGTCCCTTTTACGGTGAAGGTTTGTCATTTTGTTGGCTAACAATACCCAGGCTGGGAGCAGGACAGCACATCCAGACAGAGCCGAACTGCCTAGAGGCTAAGCGCAATGCCCAGGGTCCAGTAGCAGACTAGTAATGTTCAGGATGCTCGTTTTAACAACCCTCCACACACAGTCCAGTGTCTCTCCTTATTCCTGGGACTTGAACCAGCAGCCCTTCAGTGGCCGGTTGCTTTTCTTCTCCGGGTGAGTGTTGGACGTTACCAGTGAGTTTTTTTTATATATATTTATCAGGAACATTTTCCCCCCACACTCAATGGCTCAAGTTCAATTTGAAATACTATCAGAAAGCCATATAATATACAAAAGTAGTGTGAAAGCAATGTTTATGAAAACGGAAAGTAGTCTTGAAAAATAGCTTCGTTTTCCCAGCTTTAATCACAGGGAACTGTGTTTTATGGTATAAATATAGTTTAAGTTTTATTCGTTTTGTTTGTGAGCGAAACAATGGAGGTATGTCCATATGTGAAGGAAAGTTAAGACATTTTTGCTGGACGTGGCTGTCAAACATCATGCACTGGCGCTTTTTGTGGTTTTAACATGCATTAATCTGGCAACGAGACTTCCGAATCATTAACAGTTGAAATACCTCAATTCAATACCTCAGGGATTGTTTTTGTTGCGGTTAAGATCACCGAATGTGGGCCAGATTCCTCAGACTAGTTCTCCATAGTGTATGGCCTTACCGAAACCACAGGAAAATAAGGCAAGACAAGAAAAAGAGGGAAACTGTAAGACTGCGCGAGAGACTGGGGAAGTGGACGCAAACCTCCCGCGTCCCTCTGCCATCGATTTTCTTGTCCAACGTTCTGTCGCTTCAGAACAAAACTGATGAGCTGCGAGAGTACAGGTTTTCAACATGAATTCAGAGACGCATGGCTGACTCCAAGAGACTTGGATACCGATCTGTCGATAGTTGGATTTGGCGACCCAATTCGTTTTGTACAGATTCTAAAGCAACGGGGGGGAAAGCATGGGGGATACGTTTGCCTCCATGAGCGAGCGTTGGTGCAAATCGGCCTTAGAAGAACAATTTACACAAAGGACATCGAACTCTTATCTGTTTCTCCTCGGTCAAACTTAACAACTCAACAAGGCAATTCTTTTAAACAATGCCATTTCTTTTAACAGATTATATTAATCCTAAAGATCTTAATCTTAATGAAACGACGTAAGTTATAGAGCGACGCAGTTGCAGTCGTTCTCTCCAGAGGCATCTCATTTTATTTTAGGGGATCAATATTTCTTTAATGCAAAAGTAAAAAAACAACATATAGCAGAATGTTGCCTGTCCAACTCACAGATAGAGTGTTAAATCTTTGTTATGGCTGATGTTTTATAGATCAGTTTTGAAAATGAAGTTAAACAAGGCAAGTTTATATATAGTACCTTTCATAAACAATGGCAGTTCAAAGTGCTTTACACAGGAATAGGAGAAACTTATTACAACCCAAGATCTACCACCTCGGGATAGAGCAAACTAGAATATAGCGTTTTCTGTGCCAAAATAATGATTACACAGTAGTGGTTAGTAATTGTGTCTTATACTTGTATCAAGCGAGAAATGAATAGCATCTAGCATAGGATCTGAATATGAAGCCATGAGTTCAGTTGCCCTCTTATTCAAGGATGAAAATGCATTGATATGGAGGGAAGGAAAGTGATAATGAGATAGTGAATGATTTTAACAGGTTTAATTTAAGATTCGGGGTTGATTATTTAAGAGGGAAGAGAGAGGAACCAATCATTCAGGATTCAGAAGATCAAGTGTTCTTGGTTTAATGGGCACTTCAGTGAAGTGGATTAAACAGGGGAGACATTGTTACGATGCTATACAAAGGAGATGTGTGCATTTTTGTATTATATTCTTTAAGCAGTTTCTCTACATTACATTGTCTATGGAAGCTATCCACAATGATCCCACTGGCGAAGGTGATCTGGCCTGTGGCCCTGGTGATTTCAGACTAGTTGCCTTGACACATTTAGCGGCGGATGCATTAGAAACATTGATTAGGAAGAAGAGCAGAGCAGTAAAGCCTGAGAAATGCTTGGACCCACTGCAGTTTGCTAACAGGGTAAACAAGAGGGAAGGTGCTACAGGAAGTTGTTTTATACGAACATCTGAAAGGGCAAAAATATTCATGCGAGAACGCTGCTTATCGATTTTTCATTATCTTCTACCATTATCCAGCCTCAGCTATGGGCGGAAAGGTTGGTGGATAATTACTCACTGGACTTTAGCTTGGTAGGGTGAGTTATTGATTTTTTGACAAATAGGACCCGGAGAGCCGAGTTACACCACTTGTTCTCTGACAGTTGTTTCCTTTACCGGCTCGACACACGCTTGTGTTTTATTCCCACGTTTGTTTGTTATTTATGGTTGGAGCGTGTATGAGGACAGACGCAGAAGCAGATGCAGACGTTTAGGTAGTATCTGGTTTTCTTCAAGACAATGAAAATGGCCAATGGTCTGATTATGGAGTGTGGTGAGATATTTGATTCCTAATGCTTTTACAATGTTTACAAAACTAAAGATGGTAAAAGACTAAAGACATTTAATGTAGCCAGGTGACTAAAAGTATTCACTCTACAAAAATATGCGGCGTCACACCTGAGCATGTAAACATCTACAAGTACCTCAATCATAGCTCAAAATCTTCAAGAAACGTTGACAGATATTTTTGGATACGTTTCAGGAGCGCTCCAAGCATATCTCTCTATTGTACTGTCAGTTTTGACATTTGCATTTATAAATTTGAGCATCAAAATAACAATGTTCTCAGCAGAATTGTGAAAGCTGTCATTCAGATTACAGGACGAAGGCAGCTGTCCTTATAACAACTATTTCAGAAGCACAAACAAGATTGAATAAATTACTGTATCGTTAGATCACCCACTGAATGAAAATTTCAACATCATTGCTACAGACTCCCAAAGATATGCTGTAACATGTAAAAACCCGTTTATCCCAACTTCAGTTGTGTTGATCTCTTGTATGTCGTTTTTGTTATATAATATGGATGTAAAGCTGACTGTTTCAAATCAGGATTCTCCTTGAGAGAGAATAAAAAAGACTTGAACCAAACTGAATTGCAGTGTGAACATAATCATACAAGAAGCTGTTTGCAGGGATAAGTTCTCTGGTCGTGTGAAGAATCTAAACGTCGGTGCGTTGTTATAAATTGGCATTGGAAGCACGTAGCATGTGCAGCTGATTTCTATTTAAAACATGCTGTTGGCACAGAGCAACGTCGTGTCTCACGGATACACATTAAGCAAGGGCGGCCGCACATTAACAATCTAAATCGACTTGACTAAATCTAAGAAAACCAAGGTGAACGGGCAGTACCTGCAGGGCCAGAGCTACGCTCAGCAGCAGCGGAGGTCTCTGATCCACTTGGAGGCACTTCAGTCTTTCAGCCTGACCGGGGTCGGGAGAGTCCTGCTGAGTACACATGGCCATCCACACACACCTATCCAGCCTCTCCACGACCCCACGACCCCCCGACCCCTGCCCCCAGATCTCTGCGTGTCTCGGCTGAGCTTGGTGTCAGTCTCTCGTTGTCTTCGCAATCCTGCGTCGCTACTGCAGCGGACGTCTTATTCACTTCCTCAAACCTTCCTGGTCTTTTTCTTTTTTTTTTTACGTCTTTCTTCAAAGCTCCGAGCCTCTTTCTCTCTGCAGCGACTCTTGGTCCTCTGTCGGGCAGACTTAGCTAAGGCCTCTCTCCTTCACTCTGTGTTTCTAAACCATATGATGACCTTTGACTCCACATTGTGAAAACTGAGCTGTTTGTTCCTGACTGGATGTTTCCACTTAATCATTATCCTCTTGCTGACTAAGAAAAGCAGTTTACGGATTACATAACAAAAGGGCTTTCAGCATCTGCATGCATTTCTGCTACCGCAAGCGTCACAATTCCACTTAACGTACATGTCAACAGGTACTTTATGTGCATAACTATGTCTTCCTTTATCAGACTATCATGTTTACTTTATTTAAGCAGATTATGGCCATTGAACAGTCCTCAGTCTTTCATTAGGGGAGGAGATTAGTTGCATACCAGGGACCACAGGTGTTAATGTGCCACGTCTCATGCTGCAGCACAGAGGAACAGTTTTCATTCTTAGCTGTGTGGTGCCACTTGTGAACGGTACCGCTGCCCAAGCTATCATTCTCATGGAACCCCAATATAACATTAAACTTCAGCTGTAGTGAGTCTAGGATCTACTGAAAAAAAAGCAATAAAGGACGTGATATTGGAATTAAATCAAGGTTTATTAGTACCGACCAGACAGCATTGTACACAGCTGTAGAATAGGAACACTCATGGCTTATAGAAGCGTAAGGTAGACCCGGACCTCACTGCCATCTCAGAACGAGAACATAAACACACCAACACACTACACATGAGGTTAAGCATGCCCCTGTCACATTCGCACAATGGCCACACATATACTGTAGATGTGCTGAGAGATGATGTATATTCACTGATGACGCTCAACAAAAATGATACCGTGTTCACATTTTACGAATGCATTGGCACAACAACGGAAGCAAATATACTATTATTATTCTGAAGTAAAGAGGAATTGGCATGTTTTTCAACCCGCCAATGTGTTTAATAAGATCTAATCAAACCTAATCAAGATATATCAGCTAGAACAACAGCGAAAGCTCCAGTAATTCAGTTATAGATCTGATGTTCATTGAAGGACACGAGATCAAGTGTCAGAATCACACACACATACACACAACCGCACATTTGATTGGATGAAGCTCTTCTGCCCTTGGACATTCAAGGTGCATCATTACAGGAAGATCAAGAATAAATATGAAAATAAAAAGATTTTCTTTTAACACAGCACAAACATTGTCAACCAGGCTACACGTGATCCAGTTTATCTCTTCCTCTGTGTGGACCATGTCATTACAAGGTTAAAATCCATATCATGAGATACAATTATGCAGAGGGGAGGTTATGTTTCCAATTGAACCAACAAAAGAATGAACTGTAAAGTGTTCACACACAGAAATCTATAGATCAATGCACAATATACTTTATAAGACCCAGTTAAGAATCCTGTCAATGGAGTACATTATAAGCACTCATCAGTATCTCCCCCACTGTCATCTGACTCACAATGTACAAAAATAAACTATAAATACAGTGTAACAGGATTCAATAAACATTATGCATATTCCTGGTCATGTTTGAAATTTGCACCATAGGAGAGTAACTGGCACTCTCAGCTGAACACACACACACACACACATTTTCTTTCAGTCAGAATAAATATCAGCATCTTAGAAACACCTCCAAGAATTTGATGACAGGAGAAATAAAGATTGGTTAAAACATTATTGCATAATTACACATCTCGAGGAGAGCAGTCACCAATATCTAGTGAAGTTCTATAGAGCATTAAATAAGAATTATCGTCAGTATATGACAGCACTGATTTATGTGTTTCAATAAGCACTAATCTGCCCAATAGCGAGGGCGAGGGAGTTGAGAAAGGTATAGTCTGAAAGCTCTGAACCCGTTCACATTGTCTACACATAAAAGCTGAGGACCAAGCAGAGCACAGTGTTTTATTCTTAGTTTTCTACCATTTAACCTGAGCAAAAATTCATGTTCCTTACTGTCTAAACTAGCTGCATATGTCAGTGTTCATCTGCATATAATTATGGGATGTTGTTGGCTTTTGTGTTTTGATTGGTCTGTCTACTATACTAAGTCGGAGATTTTCAGATATAGCGCTTAGGTGAAGACTTGCTTCATGCCCACGTAATGACTTTTGAATTCATTAGTTCTTTAAACACACCTTTATATCCAACATGTTGTAAGATGGAGAGGCCGTGGGGAACCATCTACGGACCTGAGGATATTCTAAATCCTCCACAATCTCTCTCAGCTCTGACTTGATTAGAATTATTCAAAAAGTATCATGCATCTCTTATTTGTACTATTAAACATTAAAGTCTCATATATTCTTTATAGGTTTCTTATATTTATGAGAATATCCTACTCAGGGAGAGGGATAAGATCAGAGAGGGCCTGAGGGTTGGCAATGGATAGCCTCTTTAAAAAGTGGCGATTTACACCCAAGTGTAAATATTTAACAGGCTGGCACATATAGCATGAGTCTCTCAGCTGAGTATAACATCACAAAGCAACTGAGAGGTTCTTTATTTTCAAAGGATACACAAAGAAAAACGGTAACACACAGACAAGGTTTGACAACCACTCTCAGATCACCCCAAAAAGCATAAACACAGATCCATTAACGGCATGTCCTTCCTCTGCTGCAAAAAGTCTTCGACAGAATCACGTGCACGTGAGATCTGCGCGAGACCTTGTGAGCACGCCGCTGCAGAGCTGTTTCTCCTACCTCTCTCCTTACAAAACAGCCACATGTGGTTGACCAAGGATTTATGGAAGAGAGTATGGGCTGAAGCTCTACGGAGAAGGTCCTGTTCTGGCTCTCACATCTTCTGTGTGAAGTTCTCAGGAAACACCCCTTTTTTGCTGAGATCTTTCATCTGAATCCAGTCGGGCTCCTTCACACCAATCAACCAGCCGTCGTCCTGTAATAGCACAAAAGGTCTCGGTTTGCTGCCCCACTGCTTTGAATCATCACCGACACGCATGGACCATTCCAGCTTTGGTCCTCCACACTGCTGTGGTGGAGGGCCAGATCTGCTGGAGTTGTGTGATGTTCAGAGTGGCCCATAACCGAGTGGAATCTAAGGCATATTACAGGAGTATAAGAAGAGACGGCGCTGACCTGCTCGTCCGAATTATCATAGGTCATCACGAGGACCACGTCCCCGGCCTTCATCTCCAGCTCATCCGAGTCATTGGCATTGTAGTCATGCATTGCTTGAACCTGCAGAGGGCGATCATGGGTAATTTTGTGGTTGCATTGGAGAACTCTAAAGAAGAGTGACTCTAAAGAGGATCGTTGGAGCTCAGTGGCAGAATCTTCGACTCACTTTGTACAGGAAGCCTGGTGGCATTTCCACCTCGACACTCTCATTATCAGCTTCTGCTGGCTAAATGTAAACAGGAAATGAGATTCAAAAAAGAGGAAGTCTGAATACAGCTGGGTCTGCATTAGTAATGCAATTATAAGATTACAAAAAACAACAGGTGTGTTTGTGTGCATGTATGTGTGTGTGTGTGTGTGTGTGTGTGCGTGCGTGCTTTTGTCATGTAGAGTTTTGAGAACATACAGAAGAAGCACTCGCTGCTGCTGCATCTTCAGGAGCAGCTGAACTTTCTGTTGCCTACAAAACAGAGAGACCAGATGAGAAGGCTAAAAAATAGCGTGAATAACAAAGAGACAGACAGAGACAGAATACAAATAAAAGTAATGCAGATCTCTGCCCTCCAACATACCATGCTAAGCTCACTCTCCCACCATAATTACTGCTACTGCTACTACTGCTACTGCTACTGCTACTGCTACTGCTGCTACTGCTGCTACTGCTACTACTACTACTACTACTGCTACTGCTACTGCTACTGCTGCTACTACTGCTACTGCTACTACTGCTACTGCTACTGCTACTACTGCTACTGCTACTACTGCTACTGCTACTGCCAGCATGTCCCAAACGCCATGCCAAGCAACCGCGTGCCTAACTAGTGGTGCCCACAGCAGCATGTCTTAAGTCTAGCTCATCAGCCAGCCAAGGCATAGGCACCGCCTGAGCTAGAACAATACCTGAGCCTCATCACTGTCCCAGCCCTGAGCCTGCGCTGGCTGGGACCCATCATCGTCCCAAGTGGGCTGGGCGGCTGGCTCCGCCCGCACCGGCTGGCTACCTCCGTCATCCCAGGTAGGATATGCGGCCGCTGCCGCGTGCGCGGGCTCACTACTGTCATCCTCCTGGGGGGGGCGGGCAGCGCCATCCCCCCCGCTAGAGCGCACAGGCTGGCTACCATCATCATCATCATCCCATGTCTGAGGCTCCTCCCCTTGGCTCTCTGCCTGCTGCAAGGGGTAAGGGTGGTGGTGTTGAAAGGGGGGGGTTTGGGGGGTGGTGGTGGTTCATGTAGGAGGGGGGCGTATTGGAGCCAGAGACGGCAGGGCCGGGGGGGAATCGGGGAATATTGAAGAACGTGTGAGGGCCCAAGTGTGGAAGATGTGAGCTCTGCTGTTGCTACAGATTTAGAGATAAGGACACCTGGGTGGACAACAGAGAGCTCTTTTGTTGAGAATTTGAACATGTAAATAAAGACTGGCAGGTACTGATGACAAACAGAGAGGAGCACAAAAGACACAGTTACATTTATAAAGTAAAAACGTGACAATGAAAACTCAATCAAAGAGCTCACCTCCCAGGAATCCCAGGTCTTCACAAAACCACAGCATGGGCCAGATATCAGAACATTAACGACAAGGCAAGACATAATAACAAAACATTAGACAAAACACGTGACGACTACCGCAATGGAAAGTAAATAATACATCTTATCCACGGAGATGAAAGAAAAAAAAATGTCCTTCAAACATGTAAATCAAAGTTTTGGGGCCCTTTGACCTTTTGAGCCACAGGCATTATGGGAGTCAGACCTGCGGAGGTGCAGCAGAGGCTCCGGGTGTGGTAGCTGCCTGCAGGGTATCCAGGTCCATGTCTAAAAGGTTGCTGGTGACTGGTGCATCATACTGTTTGAGGGGGAAGAAGAAATCTGCTACAAAGACGATACTAATCCCTTTCATTTTATTGTAGGCTTGGGCTTTGTGCTCCTAGGAGCAACAGCCAATCGGCATCAAGCACACAGGTAACAAGGTCGTGTGAAGTACTGACCTGTGTTGGGGAGGTGACACTGATGGCTGGCGTGGCTGCTTCATCAAACAGGTTAATGATGTTATCCTGCTTCAGATCCTTTGATGGAGTCACTTTAGGCGGTGGAGGAACAGCAGGTCTCAGCTGTCACACACACACACACACACACACACACACATTTTAACTGCATTCAAAGAAACAACCCTAAACTATCCTAAGTTAGCTACTATAAGTAATTTTGACTTAGCATAAAGTATAAACTAAACACACTCACTAGCCACTAGCATTCATATTGCAGGTGATTTTGAATTACGTTAGTCAATGTATTTGCTTTAGAAATATCTACCTTAGACGGAGATTTAGGGATGGCAGGTGGCCCTCCTGGGCTTAGAGTGTGATTTGTGTCTTGTGTTGGCTCACTTGAAAACAAAGGAGAGCTCTATTAATTTGACCTCCATGGCGTTACTGCTTATAAGGGACCACATGCTTCTTGTAGGCCCCATCCAAGTCCAGCCACCCTGCACTGCAGGCTGCCCCCTCAGCAGGCAGTAGTGTCTACAGCCTAGACGAATGCAGTACCAAACCACAGCGATTCTCAAGTCTTTATGGGAGGGGGATATACAACTGTTATTCATGCAAAGACTCTTCAACACACTTGTTCCTTATGCAAACTCATTCCCCAAATGCATGCTTCTGCATGGACATACAGTAGACTCTGTTCAGACACGTTCAGAACACGCCAACCCGCAAGCTAATGGGCAGCAAACCAGGGCGGCACGGTTTCCATCTTGCACAAGACAATCTGCTGTCCAGGTGGGCAGCTAAAGGCAACACGTAAAAGCTTCCAACAAAAGAGAAAGCATACCCACATACTGCACACACACACATGGCACACATTCACAGATTATGCATCCTCAGACACACACTGATAATATACACACACACACACACACACACGCAGCACCGCAGGGCTACCACCGTTACCTCCGTTGGGTTGTTCGTGTCTTTCCGCCTCGGCTGCCTGCTTTTCTGTGAGAGTGGTGGTGGTGTTCAATTGCTTATTTATTCTTTGGTTTGTTTATTGCATAGTCATACTGGGCAGAAATGCTAGTATCAGTCTGAGATGCCTCTTCTAAAGGAAATGGTGATGGCTCTTCAAACATATAGTTAAAGTAGGCCAACAGTGACCAGCACATGTCCTGGAGAGCTATCACTTCACAGAGTTTAACTTCAATACACTTCACTCAGTTACTGAAGGTCTTGATTAATTGGATCAAGTGTATTAGGTTAGGCTCTGAGCTAAACTCTTCATGGTAGTAAATCTCCAGGACAAAAATTTGGCACACTTAATTCAGAAGTGATTACCACCAAAAGCTATCAAACAAGTGACTGACCTTGACATGTCCTGATTCTCCAGTTTCAACAATATGTCGTTCATATTATGGCTCAGCTGTGAAGAGGGGAAGAAACAACAGTCTTAAACAACAAGCTCCTTTTACACAGAATGATTTGAAGTCTAGCTGAAGTCTTTACCTTGCCCATTTCTCTGTGAAACTTCTCCTCCAGGCCCGCAACACTCTGGAAAGTGTTTACGTAGAAGCCAACGCGACTGGAAGAGTAGAAACAACATCCAGCAAATTGGCAGTGAAAACATCTTCATAAAGCTACTGCAGGACAAATCCTGGCACAACGCACTGAGCTTCGGGTGCGCAAACACTATTCAGGTACATGAATGCAGATTTGAAGTCGCTACATCCCCACCAAGAGATACATAAGGTTGAATAGATCCTGAGCGAATAAGGAAAAGTCTGTGTAATAAACCAGTGCTCACCTGTTCCAGAGTGATGGAAGCTCCTCCTGAAGATCTATGTTGATGTCCTCAAATACCTTCTGGGCCCTCTCTAACTCTTCTTCTGCCTACACACAAACGCACATACATACGAACGAACGCTGGTCAGGATGTATTCCACACAGACGGACGCTGCCTGAACATCGCATTAAGGAGCAAAATGCGTTTAACTACCTGACACCTGGTTAGGTTGGTCTGAGCGACGTTATGAGCCGACAGAATCCCCTGTGCCCATCCAGGAGTGGCCCTCTCCAGCAAAGACGCTGGCTACACGAAAGAAGTCCAAACTAGTCAAACGGCGCACAATAGATTCACCCAGAGCACATTTTTTTTATGCATGGAAGGAAGGACGGGCAACAGATGTTTTCTTGCACGAATTTGAAACAGTGGTGTGCTGCAAACATTCGTGTCAGTAAGAGCCTGGCTGGGCCACCTTTGAAATCTTAACGGGCGCGTCCTTCTTCTTGCCCTTGTTGACGGCAGCAAAGTTGTGGCGGGCGCTGTCGAAGTCCACCAGCTTCCTGTCTCGCTTCGCTATACGGGCCTGGAGACACAGGTGGAGGTGGAGTACACAGGTGGAGGTAAGAGTACACAGGTGGAGGTAAGAGTACACAGACGCAGGTGGAGAACACAGACGCAGGTGGAGGTAAGAGTACACAGATGGAGGTAAGAGTACACAGACGCAGGTGGAGTACACAGACGCAGGTGGAGTACATAGGCCCAATCTGTGGGAGGACGTATAAGAGGCCGGAGAATAAACACGCTTCTTAATATACCTTAATATCAGGGAACTGGCCCAAATAGGTGTCCATGGAGATCAAAGCATGGTCCACTAGTTTCTGGTGAAAGTCTGTCCACAGGAGGTCTGAGTCCTGTAATAAACACAGCAGTGCAAAATGCTATTGGCTTGGTGCAAGTGCGCAGCCATATTCATACACCATGGCCATGTGCACCCTAACACCCAGACTATTGAATCTAGCTCCAAAATCAATGACAATCAAAAAAATTTATTGTAGCATAAAAACATCGCTATACTACACATGCACTTTCCACATAGCGGCTAGAAGAGAGAAACCTTGAAATAATATAATAATTATTATTATTTCAATTTTATAATAATAATTTAAGAATTGACCTAAACTGTTACAATTTTGAAGCCTAAAGCCTCGACGTTTAAAGCCTCAAATCACCTGTCACCTGCACTGCTTCAGCGCATTTCTAACATTCCCTTAAGAAAGAAAATTAAACAGACAAAAACCTGAGCCACAAAACCACAACTTGAAGTGAATTACATAACAATACGTTTTCCCAGTGTTTTGGAACAAGAAATCGATCAAATGAAACAAACGGCAAATGGGGGTAGCACTCCAACACTCCCATGCATCCATACCGCAACTAGGAATGACAACAGGAGGGGAAATCAGTCACCTCTACGGTAGAGTCCATTTCGTCTTTGCCGTACCAGTCCGAATCATACATGTCAACCAGACACTCCTGGAGATGGCTAGACGACTCATGCATTGCTGTTGGATAACAACAACCACAATAAATAAATAAATAAACAAACAAACAAATAAATAGAAAATAAAAATCGTTAGCTGTGCTGGAACTCGATACATGGCGTGAAACGGTTAATCTCGAGTTATTGAACGGACCTTTTACGGCGGCCAAATACGCCCGCAGGTCTTTCTGCAGTTTGGTGCCCTCCACCTAGGAACCGAATTATAAAAAGACAGCACTGTATAATACAGACAGGGCCAAAGGAAAGGAAGACTGAACATCCAGTGTGTAGCAATACGAGAAAGTGATCTAGGCTATTGTATGAGTAACGGGGTCAGCGTGCGTTGTCACCAGCTGTTTGTTGAAGTTAATCACTCCTTCCTCAAATGCAAGATCCTTGGTCTCATCTGCCTTGCCGAGTTTTTGCATAACCTGAAAGATTACAGAGGCTACAAGACTGAAGGGCAAAATGAGGTACGTCATTGGAAACACTCTACAGTTGAAAGACCGGAGACGTGTCAGGAAAGAAAGTGTGGCGTTGTGCCTTTACATCAATCTAAGTCACGAGATGATGCAAACAGTTCTTCTTTTCAGAGTAAATTTATGGACGTGGAATTTTTCCTGAGCTGAAGGAGAAATCTGTCATTGTTCATCACAGCTGAGATGGCCTTACAACCACAGGCAGCAACAGGGCCTTCCAGGTGTCTTCACTGAACCTCTGCGTACTGTTATTGTTGAGGGTCATCCTACCACTCAGCAAGCAACATCAAATTCCTAGTCAGGTTTTAATGCAGGGCAAGTATTTTAAATATTCATCCTGCCAACATCCTGGCATGTTGCATTATAAACTCTCAGTCTTTAAAGGGCATTAAAATATTTTTGTTTGTTTTGGGAGGGCATTTCCTAACAGTAATATAATTCAGCCTTAATACTATTATTTAATATTAACTTTAAGACTGTTGTTGGTTGCATTGGACTATGGTTTATCTGCAAAGTTAATAGGTATGAAAGATGATTTCATATCTACTCAGATTTAACCTTTTTTTAACTAGCAGTTTTTGCTGTCCTCCTATTTCAAGTGACAGTCTTAAAAGGAAGTATGGATTATAAGGCTAGACCACTGGACAATATCTTTAATACCCAAATAGTTACGTTATTAACTATATGATGATTTGATACAATTACTACATCAAGACATAAGTGTAATAGTGGGAATGTATCCGTGTTGCAGGTCATTCATCTGAAGGTTAAAAGACTGCACCCAGGTTCACTTGGTTCTTGGTGTGGGTACAGTACTTTGGGTAATAACCCCATCGAACCATGAATGCAGCAAACGTCCCTAGCTTCAATGGTACGATTTAAACGAACGGGTTAAAACAACACAAGCGATTCATATATAGGGCTAAAGGAAGATGTATGGTTAAACGCCGCAAAGTCGAAACAGCCATCAATCGGGCCACGAACATCACCAAAATTACGGGTGCAGTCATGGATACAAAACCGTTCTGCAGCGTCTCAAATATATGATATCAGCTGACAGACGCCGCAGCTCACATCATTTAGGCCACTCCGTTTACCTACAGTGGACGCTCACGGTCTCAATATCCCGCCCCCAAAGGCCAGAATGATTAACCACAAAATCCCATATTGTTAATATTGTGAAGGTAGACAAATTTCTCCTGCGTGAGCTCTGCGTGGGCTCACTGCAGTAGACGTGTGAGGATGGCACGAGCGCCTGGGTTCTTAGTGCGTTACGCGTGAGGGGTGGGCCTGCGCCGTAGTCGATGCTTTCAACGTTAGCCTATAATATGATAATATGAGACAGATAACCGAGTCAGATAATATTTCATATTTTATATTTTAGAAACAACTCTAAAAAAACGTGTTAGTTTTGTGAGAGGATGCAACGGCGTAAACGCTATCCATCACAACATGGCAACTGGGCTACGGCAGTCCACCATCAGTATACCATCAGTTGTAAAAAAAATCAGTTAAATAATTATGAAGGGCAATGATTATATTAAAGTAATATAATTGCTTACCTTTTCTTGAGCCCTGGTAATTTTTTTCTGCACATTGCTCGCAATTTTTCCAGCAGAAACCCCCTTTCCCATCGTCAACTCAGCCATTTTGTCTTGCTTTAATTCTTAAACCCTGGTCAAAAAACTAAAACGCCTATTACATTGGGAAACTGTTACTACGTGTATCCACAACACTAACAGTGATTTAATGTTGTGTGGCCAGTTAATAATAATTTCCTTTATCGTATGTAAACCTGCACAGACTCACTCAAGATCCTCAGATGCGCGTAGACCGACGACAACATCGTCTTAAAGTGACAGTGCACAAAAGAGAGAAAATACCCTCGACATGTTACAGACCCAATATCATATGTTCATTCACTACGATTCACACAAATTCACACACTAAAGTTACAAGATTTATTTGTATTTTACAAAAAGTTTTATCTCGTGAAATGGCTAGAAAAACACAAATGTAGGTCTCAAACCCTTTCCCAGTTTTCTTTACTTAGAAAGTATTTTAACATGATAACATTAACAAGTGAACACACAATTTGTGAATTATCCTTAAAACACAGCATGCACCATATGTAGGCTACATGCACAACTATAAAGTGATACACAAATTCCATCCTTGACAGACAAAGGTTTGGGATTAAGTTTGGTCTCATTACCTGTAAATTGCTACATATCTTAAGCATATACAACTCCATTTCGCATCTGTCAGCAATGATTTACTGCTGACAGTGAAACGCCTGCATGCAGACATACATAATTATGCCTATACAGGAAATTCAGTGGGAAGTTTACTCGAGGATTAGACTTAATTAATTTCCAGGAAACCATCCCGTAGTGTAATAAATTTCGTCTGATGTATGAGGTCACTGGAATGGAGGAATCTCGAAACGTAAGATCAATTCTTGACAAATGAAGTGTGTGAGGTGTGAGGATTCTTGGGGGAGCTTTTACTCTCGCAACTGCAAATGTGCGAATTTGCAAACCGCAAAATTGAGGATCAATTTTTGTTACAATTTTTCGCTGAGACCAGTGCAAATAGGCTATCTTGCTTTGAAACATCATGATTACAGTGACTTGCTGTTAAAATTATTGCTTAGGTCTTGACGTTCAAACATGTTCTAGAGTTACACCACACGATGGCGCCCGGGTAGCAATTTTAGGTGTGTTTTTTGCAACAGTTCTAAGCCAAGATCGCAGAAAAATGCACAAAAGTAGTAAACACACAGAAATGCCAAAGGGAGGTTTCCTCTATATTTTTGGTGTGTCTGACATTTGTCTTCAATGGATGTATGGACTTTAAGGGATGTTGCACGATAATAAAGATTTTGCTCCCCTGTTTTAGAACTAACGGATCATACTGCCCTCATTACTAAAGACCGACACAAGTCAAAACTCTTTGGCACACAGTTTAATACTGAAAGTGCTACGTTGAAGTCATATGTGTATTTCAATGTCATTCAATACACTTGACAAGGATTTCCGAAGGTGTAAAAATGAAATATAAAATGTAATTTCTATAAACGTCCCATTTTGATTCTAATGTATCACTCAAATTTGACTGACGTTTATTTCCATTTGAAATGTTTATTAAAGATCTATTAATAATATTTTCATTTGAAACCAAATTGCATCACTACAAGACCAGACCATTTCGCTTCTGAAAGTCATCACACCTATGTGATGTGGTGAAGTAATGGTGGAACTAATGGTGGCATCAGGCTTCCCACAGGGCCGACCACTCCCTGACATTTGATTAGACGCATTCGCGAGTGGATGAAACTTGAGAAAACTTAAGTATTTGCAATATTTAACCAATTTCGTTAAATAACTTTTTTTTGCTAATTTTGATTTTAACTAAACGTTTATACTAAAAAATGGGTTGTAAAATAAAGGTTTTAATGATGACTCACTCAGTTTTCGTAGTAATTATGTGTAGTTCGCGCGCCTGCCACCTGCGCCACTCCACTTCTCTCCCACCGAATGGTACACTCCAAACAAAGCCTACAGCGGGTGAAACAGAATCGATCTGGAAACACAGGATCAAACTGAAAAGGCTTGGATACACAGCCGTTATATCAAGATCCCGACCACTGGGAACGAACTGTTTAACCTAATCATGGTTAAGACAGAGATCAAAAGGTTTTGCGTTCGTTTCAACAAATGGTGATGGTCCTGTTCTCCACCATAAAAAAGACTGGTCAGGAGAAATTCACCTGTTATGATTCTCTTTAACGCCAGTTAATGTTAAACTCAACAAAGGTGTGTGTGTGTTCATAAAAAAGGACCGAGCTCGTGCTTTTAAAAGGATGCTGAGCTTTATCCCGTTGTTTAGGCTCGAACAAACACCGTACCGAGGAAATCAGAACTCTTGAATGAACCGCGGAGGAGGTGAGTTGTTTTGTTTCCTCTAGTGTTAAAAACATACACGACATGAAGCAAGCTTTGATTTTAATTTTTTTAGAAAGGTTGCCGTTCGAATATGACATACGAAATGTTAATTTTCTGTAGTGTGAATAGTGGCCCTTTTTAAATGGGATGTGCATGAAGAACCTTCCCATAATAGTAATTACAGGGAAAATCAAAAGGCAATAATCGTCAGTGTTTATATGTCCAGTTTACATCATCTGCATCACTTCGGATCATTTGCACTGGCATTTGAAGCATGTAAAAACGCCCCAGAAACATTTGAAGACGACGTGCTATTGTTCTCCATTCTATGTTCTTTTGTTTGATCGCACTGAATGTAATGTTTTGGTCTTGGTTCGCTTCCCAGTCGGCAGCGCGCGTAACAGCGGTCCATCTGGTTATGAAGTGTAGTGAACGACAGGCAATTTGCCTATTTAATTACAATAATGCTTGTAAGTAAACGCTGTTTATGGTAATTCGATGCATCGTGTTACTGTTCTTTGATAATAAGTGGAGCTGATCCCATGTGCGCTCTCGCAGCTGACATATTTTGGAATGTAATGTCACGTGCTCAGGTTGACAGCATATTTTGGTTGTTATTTAAGATATAATATTTATTTATTTTTATTTACGTTAAACAAACATACCACATTTTGACAGATACAATGAGTGATTTGTATAAACCACCAGCACAAGTATAAATGTTCATGCTGGCAGTTGAAAATAGCTGGGATCTGAGGTTCCTGTCCAAGCTCCACACGCAAGCCTGCCTCCCAAATGAAGGAGCATGAGGGTTGTCTACTCAGTGTTTTAAGACACTGGTTATACCTTTCAATTCTTAAACCAAGCAATTTCACCGGACCTGAAAATAATGAAACCGGAAGTTGTTTTGTCATATGCAAATTGTCTTTGCAAACTTCTTTATTTCAAGAATCAGTGCCAGTGTTTGTCACTAGGGTGTCCCTGCCATCTCCGTTCTCACCAAAATAGCGAAACTGACTCAGTGCAGTACCGGTGTTGAGTGCGGTGTTAATTATATACTGTTCAAACTGCCTTTCATTTCACACTTTCTATGTAACTGCTAATTGATATGAAATCTATATAAAAATAGAACAAACAGTGTACGTTATGTGTCATGTAGTGGCACTGATATGTGATTGGATGATTGTCACGTGATTGGATGACTGAAAGACTCTTGACTGTGGAGGATAGGTCAACATCTCACATCCCACGTTTCAGATGGAACATGATTACAGAGTTGCCATGCAGTGATTATATCTTACATGTGATGGCTTGTGATGAAGTGAGTGTGGAAAAAGCTCAGAAGTGCCGTTTGATTTCCACAATCTTGTCATACTTGAGAAGTATGAAACCCACCCATCAATAATTAAAGGCTATGCACTTTATCTGCAGACATTTCTTGGCACAAAACAGGGCAAATTAAATTACAGTGGATACACAATTATGTTTAAAAGATCTAAAAGCTTTTGTACTGCCCATATTGATCAGCAAAGTGCCTGAGGGAATGTAGTCAGGATAAGCATATATATGCTACTGAATCCCCTCGATCATGAAATTATAAACACATCTTTACTTTGAACTAGGCAATTCTGAACTAAGAAATTCTGCAGAATGTGGTATGGACATCCCCCCTCCATCCATAACATTTTGGAAAATATTTCACACCACTAGCCAGACCATTAAATTATTTTTATAACATATTTATTAGAGAATTATTTACAATATACTGTATACAATATATATTGCAAAGCTGTAGGGATCACCCATTCATTCTGTGCTGAAAAACTTTTACTTCATTACATTTCTTCACAAGTATGTACAGTAAAATCATATATGTTAGATCAAGGCACTACATGCATATAAGACCAGTGTGTATTACTGCTTAGAGTAATCACGTATGTCTCTCTGGAAAGAAAGATGTTTTTTGAGTTTTACCAAAAAGTTTACACTTCCAGTGTTAAGGTAACCTCAGCATGCTCAAAAGAAAATGTGCTTGTGTGACAAGTTGCAGATGTGTGCACGCCGAGGCCGGTGTAGTGCACGCCGAGGCCGGTGTAGTGCACGCCGAGGCCGGTGTAGTGCACGCCGAGGCCGGTGTAGTGCACGCCGAGGCCGGTGTATTGCACGCAGAGGCCGGTGTATTGCACGCAGTGGCCGGTGTAGTGCACGCCGAGGCCGGTGTAGTGCACGCCGAGGCCGGTGTAGTGCTCGCCGAGGCCGGTGTATTGCACCCCGAAGCCGGTGAATTGCACGCAGAGGCCGGTGTAGTGTACGCCGAGGCCGATGTAGTGCACGTCGAGGCCGGTGTAGTGCACGTCGAGGCCGGTGTAGTGCACGCCGAGGCCGGTGTAGTGCACGCCCGAGGCCGGTGTAGTGCACGTCGAGGCCGGTGTAGTGCACGCCGAGGCCGGTGTAGTGCACGCCGAGGCCGGTGTAGTGCACGTTGAGGCCGGTGTAGTGCACGCCGAGGCCGGTGTAGTGCACGTCGAGGCCGGTGTAGTGCACGCCAAGGCCGGTGTAGTGGGGCTATGAACTGGGGCAGTGGCTGGGGAAATGAAGGGGTGGGAGAAGCGTGAAATCCAGACAGTGTCTTGTGTTATGAAAGCAGTTATGTAATAACGTGGAGATGAAGGCAGCAGTGGCGTTCCTCCAGGGGACACGTCCGACTGAGTCATGCTACAGCAGACCAAACAATTTCTACAGTTCATCTGAGGCAGAGATGGCGAGAGAGAGAGAGAGAGATAAGCCGAGAAGGTGATTGGAGCAGAAAGAGAGAGCGAACGTTAAAGTGAAAAATAGAATAGGTGGGAGATTGGGGGGGAGAGTGAGAAAGACACACAAGAGCGAGAGAGAAAAGACGCAGGTGAGAAAGAGACGGAGTGTAGAAGAGAGGAAGGCAGAGGGAAAGTCAATGCTAATCCCATCAGTCCTTTCAGTGGTGTCCTTCACCAGCTCCAGCTCCACCATGCGGACGCTAGTCCAGGAGGCAGTGGAGAGAGTGGGCTGGATTTGATGTCTCGGATACTGTGTGATTTAGAGGTTTCTCAAAAAGAAGATCATGTTTAGTTTCATCCTTATTGTCTCATTAGGACTGGATTTTGAAATGTATCATTTGCGAATGTCAACCTGGGCTGAGTTGTCCCTTTACTAGAAACTAAGTGAGTTTTTATTGTATATATTAACATCTGTTTCTAATACAGTTGTTATTGTTAATGCCTGTATGTTTTAGTCTACTGCATTGCTTAATATTGGTAAACTGGATGCACAGTGTGTAAGTATATATGGATCTTCACATTCACATCTTTCCCAGTGACCGTATGCCGTTAATCTCTCTTCTATTTTTAGAAGTTAGAACTGGCTCCCTTTCTCAGAATGTTAACATTAAGTACTGTACAGGAAATTGTGAAAACTGATCTCAGGTCAGTGTTATCACTGGTATACTTTGTAACTGTTCGGATGAATTAAGGAAGGTTTAGAGCTGAGTCATGAGATCAGTTCATAGCTGACCTTGACGCTGTACCTGGAGGTTCTTGATCAGAACACTTCGTCTGATTCTCTAGGACAGACATAAGATGTTGTTCTATCTAGTGTCAACCATTCAGAATTTGTCCTTTCTGAATACTTTGGAGTGATTTCTGGATGCAAGTATAGATCTGGAAAACCAGCCTTTTATGCCACTAAGGCATGTTTGTGGAAATTGAAGTGAAATCAGTGCACTGTGCTGTGTAGTGTGTGATTAATGGTAATAATGATTTTATGGAAAATCATAAAGTGGTCCCGATGTTGCCCTCCATTTTTCAGAGACTTTGACTCGTTCCTTTGCTACCCAGAAGCCACTACAAATACCTTCTTATTGTTATTGTTTATTACACCAGGTGTTCTGTGCTTTGGGGTCAATCAGCAGCCAATAGCAACAGCAGTTCTCTGTGTGTATTGGCTGCCCCTTACGTTAGTCTGTGTTAGCCCTGCTGGTCTTGAGCAGCCCTAATCTGAGAAACGCTGGTTTGGCTCTGGCTTTCTGTTGGCATTGTGGGGACGCTTGGATCAGCAGAGGAGCTGCGTCTCGCTGTTCCTCGGTGGGGGAATCTTCGTCCTGTCTCTTTCTTGGTGAGCGTTTTAAACGTCACCTTGCTCAGTGTAAGGGTTCAGATTGTAAAGTTTAAGTGGAATACCAAGGGTTGAGGTTTTATCAGGGGTAGCGTCAGGGGACAACACTGTGGTGTGATAATACAACTCCAGAAATCCAGCCATAACCAGAAGGTGCTTCTGAACTGCAAGATTCATAGTGTCTGTAATGTATAGTCTACTATTATTCTCTGATATGAGTAGTATTTGAGTACTGGTTGAGTAGTATTTGAATATGAAGAAAAGCAGACAGTTATTGTGTATTGTTGAGAGTTAATTCATATGAGCTTCTTTTTTACAGATAATTCTGTGGGTTTGTCTGTGTTGGAACATCTATCGTTAGCCTTGGTCACTGTGTGTTGATTATCTCTGTGGATTTTCACCGCCTCGGAGAGATTTTATGTTGAAATGCCCTTTAAAATGTCCATGTGTTGAATAGAGCCTGCATGAGAAAAAAGGAAAAATAGCCTAATTAGTATAATGTGGGTGTGGAAGCTTGTTTTAGTTTTCTGTAATGATGTCGTAACATTTGGAATTTGTCGTAACATTTGGAACATGGTTTAAAGCATTTTCAGTTTTGTTTTGAGTTTTTTGAGCTGTTGAGATCTTCCCCAGGAGTGTCAATGTACATGGTTTCTATGACTTTTATCTTCAACTGTTTCTTTAGCACCGTGCTGTTGCTAATATTTTGTGTATGTGGATTGTAGCATTCTTTACCCATACACATCTACGGAGGAGAATAATTGACTTTAGACATAGACTAACGTTCTCTCCATCCATGTGTGCGGAGCACTGGGCATGCGTTATCATGTACCAACCTCCACCCTCCCTCCACCCACCTCCTGTTGCCTCTGTCTGCCTCCTCTCCCTCCTCTGGCCTGGCCGCTGGGCTCTCTCTCTCTCTCCCACCTCCCTTCTTCCCCTGTATGTTTCCTTTCTGCTTCAGTGGACGTCAGACTCTCTGCTCATAGCCAGGCCAAGAATAGCTCAATAGGTGCTCTATACCGGGCCCGAAGCAGCCTGGGAAACTCACCAAACCGGCGGGTTAAGACAAAGCGTCTGTGGTCGGAGGTGCCTCGGCTGTTTTCGAGCATGTGTGCGAGTGACGTGTCTGGTGAGGAAAGCGGAGCTGAAGCTGCTGCTTCACCACAGTCACGTTTCATGGCCTCTTGGTTGTTTGTGTAGTTGTACATGAAGATGAAACACTCCACTCCTGGCTCACTGATTGCAGATCTGTCTACATGTCAAAGCCCTGTTGTCTATGGCCCCAATGGGGGGGAAGATGCTTGTGTGATGATACTATGAGATGATAATGAACTAAACCAATGGTGGATTCGTTGTTCAGAATAAAATTAATTATTGTTGTTTTTTGAGGGTTTTTTTGGCTTGTCATTTTAATGTACCTGTGTCTTGGTTCTTGTGTTGTATTTTCTTTTATCAAATGGTATTAAGAATACTGAGAGGAATCAAACTACAGAACAATGTGGCCCCCTCTCCTCTGTCCCCACCCTGCGTCCCCTCTGTCCACGCCCGTGTCCCCGTGTGCTTGGATGGGTTCAGATGGGGGCATCTCAGTTGGAATCGATGCCAAGAGCATCATCTAGTGCTCTCAGTTCCCCTCACCCGCATCTACACAGCAGGCGTCTGGGTAAACTGGTGAATTCCAGTCTGGTGTCAAGATTGGCTTACTGAACAGCGCAGCACTGCATTCAGCTTGTGGGACCATATGAGATCATTATGTGCACTGAGCAAGCATTCACCTGCTTGATGACCATTATGCTGCTAATGGTAATTGCGCCTATTGACTATGAGATGGTTGATGAAACACACGCACACAAACACATACATCCAGAATCTAGACTGCATTGTTCGCTGAAGTGGTGATTACTTTGGTTTTGAGCGCTGAAATCCATTAAGGATCTATCCATCCAGGAGCAGCAGTATAACAACACCACCTGCAGACAGCCTGGCGGAGTTTGTTTCGTCATTTTGGCAGTGCTGCATCACCACTGTCTTCATATTGACTCAGAGCAATAATGCATTATGAAGTGATTAATTTAAATTATTTAAAGAAAATGCACATTGAAACTTATTGTAAGTGTTGGACACCACACACCATGGACACCACACACACATACACATGTGAATAAATACAAACAAACAAAAATCTACTGCTCTATCTTTAGACACACCCATTAGAATGCTAATCATATGCATGTCATGAGAAAGGGGGAAGCCCATCCATGGCTAATGGAATTTAGAGCAGCTGCCCTCAGCAAGATTAACGAGGTTTAACCCAGCCTTGGCCCTGTCTTCTGGATCACTCAGTCTTAACACGGAGAGTCTTCTTGCACACCTGCACACACACACACACACACACACACGCCTATCTTCTCCCTCTCCTCACACAAATCCCAACTCTGAGACCTTGAGACGCCTCAGTCTCTGAGTAGGTGTTGCTGAGGAACCCTGCACTGTGCAGACTCCTGCAGAACGAGGAGAAGGGCAGCTTCATGAAGGACCCAGTCTGCCTCCTCTAATGCCTCCGCTGAGCTTCTGGCGTCTGTACGAACAGCAGTTCCTTCTGTGCGCTAGACGTCGCCTTGTGCACCTGCACGAGCCGTGAATGGGCTCTTATGATTCCAGTACTCCTGGAATACGAGAGTTTATGAGTTAGACAAGAATGTGCAAACCCTCAGCACTTTTAGAATCACATTCCTGGTATCTGCAGTCTGTTCGTCGTTGCGCACCGTTTGTTCGTTGGTTAGCAGTCCTCCAGCAGTGGTGCCGACTCACGGGGTTTGTGTTTCTTGTCCAGCACCTCTTCTGATATTTTTGTGTTTGTTTATTTTTTTCAGTCTGTTGCCCATAGTAAGAAATGGGCCATGACTAACAGTGGATTTACAAGCAATTAATAACATAGTGGTGTTTCTAATGTTGCGGCATACAGATTAAGCCTGTACTAACAATTAATGGAAAATTCCAGACTAAAATCACAGCCGCTTGTTTTGTGTATTAGGGTAAATTTGAGGGTAATGTAAATAGTATAGTATAGACTATAGTATAGCATTGAATACTATTAGATACCTTTCAAGAGATAAAACGTACTGAAATATTAAAAACAATCAAGATGATCTCATACACTATACAGTGGCGGAGCCCTTGAACTTGACACTTGATCCTGAAACTCGATCCTGAAACTCGATCCTCTTCTGGTTATTAGTTCTAGCGTTCAGCCGGTTCTTTAGGCCTGGTTACGAGTCTTAGTTGTTATGCTACACATAACGCGGTGCTGTCAGACGCAGTTCTCTTTCCCCGTCTCACTTGTACTGTCCATGCCTTTGACTTGCTGTGTCTCTGCTCATTACCACGTGCCTCAGGAGGATTTGGGCAGAGGGTTGACCAGCTGTGGTCCCTCAGTACACCTGCTTCCTCCAGCAGCGAGTGCCTGGGGCGCTAGACACGAATCGCGCTCATGTCCTCTTAGGCCGTCTGCGGCTGATGTGATGATGTTTAGTCTGGACGTAAAACCGCTACCCACATGCGCACGCCCACACGGGACTCGTTCAGCCTGGAGCCCTGGCTAAAATATTCATGCGCCGTTGCACGTTTGACGGGGCCCCATTGTGCCTCGTCGTGACTGGCATGTCGTCATGCTGCCGATGAAAGCAGGGCCCACGCCGGCGCTGCCCTGCGGAGCAGCAAAGCCTCCGCAACAGAAACCACTGACAAAAGCAACAGTGCCGATTAGCCACCGCAGAGCGAGGGGGCCTCGGAGGTCAGGCCTGTTTGCTAAGGCGCTCATCCGGGCCATATCTGGGAGACCCTTACAGAAACATCCCTCGTTACAGTTTCCCTTGCTGGTGTTGCGGTGGTGTTTTCCTTTTAACAGCTGGGCACAGGTCCAGATCGATTTGCGTTTTGCGCATTGTAGTGTAGCAGTGCTACGGAGGTATCTATACGTGGCGCGGGGGAAAATAAGGCTTTGCTTACAGTCACATTCCTTTATTCTTTTGCACCCAACCCCTCTTTGTCTGACTCTTCTGTATGGTGGGTTTGTTTACATGTCTTGGGTGTTGAAGAGGATGGGAGGGGGAGGGGCTGAAAGGAGAGGAGTCTTCAGTGGTGGAGAAATGCGGGGCAGACTAAAGCATTGATTGGCTCTCGAGCTGTTGCCATGGTGGCAGGCCTTTCTTTTATTTTCAAAGTGCTGTACAACATGGAAAATCCCAGATTCCCTCAGTTGTTATGACAACAGACAGGAAGTAAGGCATTATTATGGTTATGTAAGGACATAATGTTTTTCTTTGATGCGTTCATTTCTTTCCTCAAAATCATTCATCTCCTCTCGAGTCCTTTACCCACTTCAGCTTTGATCTTAAAAATCTTAAATAACATAGCAGGAGAACATCCAGCTCTGAGCCATCCACTTGCCCACCATTTTGACTATTGTTGTCCTAAAGTGTTGTTCTAAAGTGTCTGTTTGGTGAACACGGAAGACCTCTTAAGTATGACCATCATTTTCTTGGACTAAAATGTCCAGGAATGTGAATGTGAAATTCACATAAATCCTGATCTCAGTGAACGGCAATTTCCACCAGAGAGGCGAGAGCTCAGTGCAGGACACAGAAGATCACGGCCCATTTAATAACAACGTTAGGGTAAGAGCAGTTTGGAGCACACCATTTTATCTGTGTGATGCCATTATGCGGACGACCCATTTAGACTGACGCAAAATGAACCTGAGACTGTACCCCCAGATACGTCACTCATGGAACGTAACTTTTTCATTTGGAAAAAGCACATTAGTCAGACCCCTGCGGTTCACAGCCAGTTCACTAGTGCAAACCCTAGAGCAGAAGTGTTGAGGAGACAGGGGTTGTCCTCAGGGTACTCGCATATTGCTGACTCCAGTATGTTTCTCTCTGATTTGCAGAGTAAGCTGTAGGAGTGAGTTTTTAATGGGTTTCTAAAAATGCCCCTTAGCATGAGTTGATCTTTCAATTCTCCGTGTTCCAGATCAAAGATGGGGTTTGTGCAGGAGCCCAGCAGCCGTAATGTCTGCCGTTCTTTCTGTCTCATCATGTCCTTCATGTCTTCATAGCCGTTTCATGATGAACCTCATCGGTTCTATTAATTCTGCCTTGAACAACTTGATGAACGAGATGGTCCCGGGTGAATCTGCAGTATGTTTCTGTCACGTGTGTGTGTGTGTTTTCATTGAAAAATTGACTCATATCTTTACGCATTAGACACAGAACTAGCAGACACACTCTACGCTCTATAAGCAGTGTGGTGGCACCATCTGAACCACTAGCCCTCACTACAACAGCACTCATAACAATCAATCGGTATGACAGTTAGAAAATGCATCACCAGCAGAACAAGGAGACATGCGCCCGGCGCTGTTCCATGGTTTTAGACCTCCGTATCGAGTGTCCCCCTGACACCTTTGAACTGAGTTACTGGTAGTGGTTGAAATCTTCCCCTGCAAAATGGACCGACCTTTCAGGAACCCGATACGTCATCCGTGGATGCTGATGGATTTGCGAAACCAGACACGAGGAGTTTTAGCCGGACGTTTTCGATATTCCCTCGTCAGCTGCGGTGATCTCTCTTGCGTGGGCTGTAGAGTTATTGCACATCCTCCTTCTCCTGGATGTCATCTGTTTGGGCCCTAAAAATGTAACCAGTGAGTATTTCTGAAATGCCCAAAATTTCTGGACTTCATGTTTTACTTCCTTCAGTCTGTATTGACTTGACCGTTCTTCAACTTTCTCGCATGCTGCAATAGAATAATCATGTACACACCATTCACACAAACCATCGGCATGTGTGTATGCAGCTGCTTCACAGAAGCGTTCATGGCCAGAGGGGATATATGAAGTGTGCCTTCTATATGATCTTTTGCATGATGCCTTAACAAGGCTTAAAAATGCCCAAATGCAGAGGTGATCATGATGAGGGTTGGCCTCATCGCTCTGCAATGTCCTATTTGTCCACATGTTGCGAACACCACACACCTACATTCGTTTCAGGCTTGTAATTCTAATAAAACTAAAAACAGATCTGATTCAATTATGGCTGTGAAGTGCCCAGAGTGTAGAGAGTAGATTCCCTCACGTGGACCGTACATCTGCTTTGGCAAAAACAGCATTTTCAGATCTTCAAAGATTGATCTTCAGGAAGGTATAGCGGGTTACAAAAGAACAATGGAAAAGTGCCCATTGAAATGTATTTATATGGCATATCACTTCATATGTAAGATTATCTGGCTATATAAGCTCTGAAGCCATGTGCTATTGGTCTTATAATTAAGCCTAATAAATCAATTTGCACCCCCATACACATTTCTTTTGCAATAACCCAAACAGTCATCCTAGCTGTTGCCTTTTGTGGTTGTCTGCAGTTGTACTCAACTTTAATTTCACGCATCAATCGATCACCGAATAAAAAAGAAGCACTGTGTTATTAGGCTGCAGTGGTGCTCGGTAGGCAGGCTGCTCTCATACTACAGTAGTGTAGTTCAACTTCCCTGCTGGACTTCACATACATTTTGGACATGAAATATGCTTGCTTTGAAGAAAAGGACCACAATCCATTGAAATCACATTAGACTTGGATAATACAATGGATTGTAATAAGTATGTATCTTTATTAATGTAGAAAATGTGCGTGTCTTCGGTCTTTTCTGCAGCCATCTTGCCAGTGAACCGCAAGCCATTCTGAGAAACTTCTCTGAATATTCCATCTGGAGTCTGCGTCTGAAAAACCTCCATTTGGACGGCCATGTCAACACTTTACCCTGCCCCTCTATGCCAATGAGAATCGGGAGACCGTACCTTTAGGCACGAATGAGCAAAGGGGATGGGTAGGGCAGAGTGTTAGGGGAAACGTGTGTGTGTGTGTGTGTGTGTGTGGTGACACTGGCATCCTCACTGTAGCAACTGCAGTGTATAGTAGTGCTTGCTAGTTTCCCCGATGATTTCACAACCCATTAACAACTGTTGGCTTGCGGCTGAATTTCCATAGTTATGAGAGGAAATGATAAAATTCAGCAAGGAAGGAGACTAAACTGAACTGGGCAGTTAATTTTCAGTCTCCTGCTATTAGCTTAGTTTTCTGGAGGGGACAGCTATTTGTCAAGGATCAGCTGTGTCAGCCCAAAGACTGCTTTAATTAGACGTGGCTTTGCTGAAGCAAAAGATTTGTGAAATAACATCTGTACAGTTGAATAATTTCACTCTTCCGTGCCTTGGGTGTCAAAAAGGTGGTGTCTTAAAATATTCAGCAAAAATATTTCATTTTCAAAATATAATATGCCTTACAAAGCAATCAGGTGTTACTATTGAACATGACAGCCAGGTGGCCTATCACTGGGAGGTCATTCTCAGCAGTCACTTTGAACTTGTACTGGGTTTGACCTGAGCTTGCAAACCAGAGGCAGTTTGACTACTTGGTTATTAATGTGTCCATGTTCTTGTCTGGAATGTTAATGTAAAGCCCTGGTAAGGTAGGCCAGTTCGTTTGGTTTCGCAATAACTTGGCCTTTGATCAACAGCGCGACCTCCAGCACTGTACTAAAGGTGAACTCTGTACGTTTTCCGCCCTGCCTGCTAGTCTCGAGGTAGCCGCAGTCCCCAGTAGTCCACATTGGCTCTGAAACGAAAGAGCTCCTATATGTGAGGCTGTGCAAACATCTGCGTCCTGTTGCAAGGCAGCATAACGAGACTCGTCCCGTAAGCCTGTCAGGCTCTCAGGACAAAGTGCCGGTCTAGGGCCCTATCTTACCTTTTAGACCACTTTACGAAATTGCATCATGCTTCCTGGGAGATGATATAACATGGACAAAGGCTTTTTAACCCTAACACTAACCCTTTAAGTACAAAAGTACTTGTTTTCTTATATAAAGTCATAGAAATCTTTGACTTTGATTGTTTTTGCATTATGATGCAATTGTTGAAATTGCTATAACGCAAGTGTTGTGTGGATATCTTGATCTTGTGGATCATACTTGTAAAGTTTGTAAAGTTTACCTTTGTCCTCTCATGATGTGCTGTACTCGTTTAACATTCTCATACCCTTTCTTTTTCCAGGTGGATCTTGGTGAATGGGAAACCCCTCTTGACCCAGTCTGACCTGTCTCGCCCCAATCTTCCCTCAAGACCCCCTCTCCATCTCTCCTCTCTCATAAAGCTGCCCCTCCCCCCTGTCGCCATGACATCCACAGCCCGGCTGCTAGCCTTTAAGCTGGCCCCGCCCTCGCTTGATGGGAGCATGGACCGTCCAATAAGCTGCGAGGATGAGATCGAGCGGCGCTATGAAGTGGTCCCTTCTGTCGTGTGCTCCATGTGCTGTCTCTTTGGCATTATTTACTGTTTCTTTGGTAGGTGGCACAGCATGCTGGGATAGAGGAGGACCCCTGACTTGAGCGACATGTTTGTGTCATATTGCTATATAGACATAACAAAGGTGAAAGGAAATTTGCTTCATGCAATTTCCTGTCACCTGTGGGAAAATAAGGTGATTTTATTGCATGGCTACATGCAGCACACAGAGACACGCACAGGAAAAAATATAGAGCCCTATCAGTTGATAACTGCGCACGCCGCTGTTGTACCTTCCCTCGCAACGCCGTGCCACTGACAAATCTGCTTCACAAACTCACTTCACTCAGTAACTCTGAATCTGACAGCTGCTCACCAATGGCCCAAGCCTGTCCCTCTCCATTAGATATGCTCCATCACATCACAACGCTGTGAAATGCACTTTCACTGTCCTCCGTTCCCACCGAGAGAGAGTTCAAGTGGGAGGGGCGGAGAGAGCAATGTCGAGCCTCTTCTGCTGTGACAAACAGTGCCCTCCCCTGTGGTCCTCAGCGCTAACTATCTGTCCAAACACTCAGACACTCAGGTGACGGCAGGGCAACGAGACGCCGTGGTGGGAGCGTCTGTTCTGGGGTTGTTCAATCAATTTCAGTGTTTTTTTTTTCTATTATTCTCCTTTGTTTTCTTTGTTTTTTGTAGCAAATAGTGTTATCTAAAGATGTACAATAGACCTTGAAATACCATCAACTTAGCAATAAGCATAATGGTAGTGCTTTTATATTTCTCATTAAATCGTAATCAACAATGATGTGAGAAAACAACATTTCAGTAAAGCAAATGCTTAAAGTCCCTCCCCCTCTCCTCCCCTCTGCTCCCTCTCTCCTTCCTTCTGCCATCTCCTCTCCCCCCCTCCCCTCTGCTCCCTCTCTCCTTCCTTCTGCCATCTCCTCTTCCCCCCTCCCCTTCCTTCCCCTCCCGTCCACTCCCTTCTCCCTCAGGCTACCGCTGCTTCAAGGCCGTGATGTTCCTCACCGGCCTGATGTTCGGCTCGGTCATCATCTTCCTGCTCTGCTACAAGGAGCGAGTGCTGGACACGCAGCTGAGCGTGGAGGCCAGCGTGGGCATCGGCCTGGGCATCGGCACGCTGTGCGGCCTGGTCACCATGCTGGTGCGCAGCGTGGGGCTCTTCATGGTGGGCCTGCTCCTGGGCCTGCTGGTGGCTCTGGCCTCTCTGGTGGTGCTGGAGGAGTTCTACCATCCCCGCACGGTCTGGCTGCCCCTGGGCGTGCTGCTTGGCTCGGGCATGCTGTTCGCCGTGCTGGCACTGCAGTGGCAACGGTGCTTCACCACGCTCTCCACCGCCGTCTTCGGATCGGCCGTGGTCACCGTCACCGTGGACTACTTCGTGGAGCTGTTCGCGCTCACGCGCTACATCTACGAGCGGGTGAAGGTGGCGCCGGTGCGGCCCGTGTGCTGGTACACGTGGGTGGTGATGGGAGTGTGGCCCGTGCTCACCGCGCTGGGCATCCTGATCCAGTGGAAGGTGACGGCGGAGGGCTACTCGCACACGGAAGGTACGGCTCACGTCCGGCTGTCACATCTCAGGCCACCATCATTGAGTCTACCGTCTGATGGTAAAGCGCCTGGATGATGAGAGGAAAGAAAGTAAAACTTCCGAGACGTCAGTCTGTCTCCAGCGCTGAAACCCAAGTGCGCGTGACGCATTTAGAGCGTGCAGAACTGATCGCGGCGCTAAAACGATAAGTGGCTTACTGGTGGGTTGTGGATGTGGCTGGCTGGCAGGTTTCAGAGCAATTAGCCTTTCTGCATTCGCCGTAACGCATGACACATCTCGTCGCTGTCTCCCATGGCTGTCCGGAGCAGCGGGGCTGATGAGCAGAGGTGCTTCATGATGCTCTACTTCTGCCTGTCCTACTTAATTACTTGCTGCGACAGCGCCGCCGTGGAGAGCAGGTCACTTCTGCCGCTGCCGTAGTCACGGTCTCCATGCAGAGGAGGCGGAACACTGCGAGATGTACGTCGGCATGGCGATCAAAGTGGAGTCTTCCAGAGACGGGCGTGAGAGCGGACGCGCGACTCGACATGTACCGTCACACCAGGGCTCGGTACCGTCAGCACGTGCGGAGAAAAATAGGTTTTTGGTGATGCTGGGGTGGTTGCCATGGCGACAAAGGGGCGAGAATGGCCGTCGATGAAGGTTGGAGGGTGGGGGGGGGGGGGGGTGTAATATGAGCGTGGGATAGGAGGGGAGTGTGTGCTCGTCTGTGTGTGTGTTACAAAGAGGGAGCTCATTATGTGAATTCCCTGACAGATGGGGCCCGTAGCCACCGTGGCACAACAGAGTGACTGAAAGGACTGAAATAATCCGTCTGCCTCTAATAATGGCGAGGGACAGAATGTGAATGCTGATCTTGGCATGTGGAACAGCACGATGTGTCAAAACACTCAATGGTTTGTTTGGCGTCAGGAAGCCAGATCAGTGCAAGGTGGACCTGGTTTATGCAGTGGGATCAGTGCCTTTACCTAACTGCTAACAACGAAAGGGAATGTATGAAGTGTCTGTGCTGTCGCCATGACATGGCATATGAATGAGTGTGGATAATGAGCAAACTGGCCTGTTGAGTCTGCCTGCTTCTCTCTCTCTCTCTTTCTCTCTCTCGCTCTCTTTTTCACTCACTCACTCTCCATTCCCTCTTTCCCTGTTTTCTTTTGTCTGGTTCTCTTCGTTTTTTCCCAGTCTGTCTCATTCTCAGAACGGATGGCTTTGGGCAGTGAGCATACTGACTCTTGTCTGGCTCTCTAAACGTTTCTCTCCATCTCGTCCCCCCCCCCATCCCTCCCCCTCCCTCTGCCCTGCCCACAGTGTTCATCAGTCACCAGCGGCGGCGGGTGCAGCTGATGAAGATCCGGCAGAAGGAGGAGAGGAGGGAGAGCAGGACGAGAGCGACGCGCAAGAAGCAACCGCAGCCAAGCGCCGAACAACGCCAGCAGCAGCAGCACAAGCAGAAGCCCAAGTACCACCACCCGCCGCAACCCAAGTACCACCACCCGACACAGCCCAAGTACCACCACCCGCCGCAGGCCGGCACCCACCCGGCCACCGGCGGCCCGGCCAAACTCCAGCACCTGGAGCCCACCTACCGCAGGAAGCTTAACCCCATACGGCGCTACGACGGAGACGTGCTGTCCCCGGTAAAATGGCTTCCTGGCCACTCTGTCTCTTCCCCTGTTTCCGTTCGTCCATCCGTCCCCATCCGTCTCTCTGTCCCACCGTGTCCGTTCGCTCACTCCGTGACCCTGCCTGACTCCGCCCGTTTGTCCTTCCGTCCGCTCAAGAGTTGCTCGTGTCTTTATTCGTGCTCTGTCTCTTCCTTTCGTCTTCCAGAGCTACATTCAGCATTTCCGCGACAGGCACGTGGACAGGCGGGACTACTCTCACAGCAGACTGGTCGGCGCCTCTCACGCGGTGGACATGGACTATGACTGCGGATCTCAGGTGCCCCTGACGGCACACACGGGCCCCGCAGGAAGAGTGTGACCCCAGCACGGGCCTCGTTTCCCAAAAGTAACTTTTCTTCTCCACAGGCCAAAAGGAGATGCTTTTACCCAGAAGTCCCACATGCTACGGCTCTTCACTGCTGCGCAACGGGAGGCCAATTGGGGCAAGTTGTTTTCTGCGAATGACCTTTGAAATCACACCTATGCCTGGTGGTAGTTTCTCCTCCTCCGCTGAACTTCGTGTGCAGCAGCTGAGGGCGTGCGTGCGTGCGTGCGTGCGTGCGTGTGTGATGTGTGTGTGTCCGCCCCTCCGAGGCCCTATGGACCGTTACCAGTCTGCAGCCAAACAGGGAGATCTCGGCACTATTGCGGCCATTTTAAAGAGGAGCCATTTTTCAGGTTGAGTGCAGGACTGAGCGTGACGTTACCGCAACCTTCCCATCTCCATCCAGCATGCACGTACGCTTCTGTGACACCAACACGTGGGTTTACACCTGCAGTCTTTATATCTCTACTGTACGGGGGAGACAGAAGACCACATAAGGGATGCACTCGATTACCGAGAACCTGATGTTTACAGCACAGACAGGGCCACGTGTACCTTTTACAATAACAGAGAGCAGGGCACTTTCGTTTGTCAAGACTGATGGCCACATTCTGTGAACTCATCTAAGCGAAGCCTCCCTCTGTTTACTGGAAGGCCGTTTTTGAATCTTCTACTGCCAAGCATGTACAATAAATGTTGTGAGTCTGGTGATGGTTTACGTTGGCAGTGTGTGATGGGTGAGCAAAGGGGACCTTTGTTTGGTGGTAATAACGTTAACGGCGGATTGTTTGAAACTCCTGTAGATGTTATGTGGTGGATTTATGATGATTTGGCTGAACCAATTCCTCCTAATGTCCCATAAGACCTACATAAAGCCTTAGAAGATTGTCGAGGTGTTTCAGATTAGAACCACAGGAGATGAGGAAACACGGTAACCCAATAACCCTGGTAGGAGGTGAAGAGTAAGGAACTTTAATACAGCTGAAAGGGTCTTTGTCTGTGAGGGTTCTGAAGGACACTGATGGAAAATGTTTCAGGCTACATTCACACAGCAGGTACAAGTGGCCCAAATTTGATTTTCTGACAATTTTTTTGTAGAGCTATTCATAACACCTTTTTAATGTGACCTATATCTGACATTGGACTGAAGGTGTCGGGCTCCTAAACTGACCCTCGTGCGCAAAAGAACAATTAAACTTTAAGTCGCAAGCTCACCCAGAGGTAAACGATCAACATGGAGCCAGCTCTAGAGGCCACTAACCGAACATTAATGATCGTGTTAATCTGCAGTGGAGGTCGGCTGACAATTTGTAAACAAATTATCATGAAAACATGGAGCGCTTGTGATCAGTTCATTTTTTGTACTACAATCTATTTTATACTATATATCATCACAAATGTTTATGAGGTGTGTTACCTCACTACCCCACCGCTGGAATCCCACAACGTTGTTGACGAAAATAACGACGAACGTCAAGTTGGATAGGAGTGAAAGCCCCATGAATTCTTTTACCTGCAATGCGAATGTAGCAGATTGAAAAAAAGTGGAGACTTGCAATGGTGGGCCAGCCACGTTAAACAGGCACTGCGTGTGTGTGTGTGTGTGTGTGTGTGTGTGTGTGTGTGTGTGTGTGTGTGTGTGTGTGTGTGTTTGCGGGCGGGTGTGGGAGGGACAAAGGATGAAGAGTGTATGCATTTGCACATTTGGATGTGAGGGACAAGGAGGTCAAGGGACTACTTTTTTTTTTCATGTGGATTTACTGTCTGTTTACACACGGCCTCTCTCCTGCCTTTTCCCCAGTGGCGGATGAGTACGAAGTCTTCAGTCTGATCCATGCATTAAGAGAAGCTGAGAGGCTCAGACTCTCTCTGTTTACTGTGTCTTTTACCATGGCAGCGTCAGTCAGGAGCTGACTTGTTCCTCCTGCACATTTTGTACATTTATCTGAATGCTGTACATATTCATACTGTACTGGATCCCTGCTAGTGTTGTCTGTCAAAGGTTTTTTTTTGTGTTTGTGGGTTTGTTTTAACCAGTCTGTGGAAGCTTAATTGCAGCCGAATGCTAATTCAATGTTATCATGTGTCTGTGGGGGGTATTATTTATTTCTAATTTATTTTAAAAGATGATACTTTTGTCTAAAATCAACTGCTGGGACGTTGGGTGAAGGGTATCAAGAGGGGAAGAGGAAATTGAACCCTTATTGTTATTATTATTATTATTACTGCATGTGTTTGTAAAAAACCTGGGTATGATAAAAAAAAAAGTGCATCTAAACACCTGGACTTTTTATTGTGTGTGTGTGTGTATTCCTTCTTTTCTATTTTGGATGAACTTGGAGCTTTTCAACATGCACAGTGTGTGGAAACATACCATACAGTGACTCAAGGATATGCACCAAGTCTGACAAGAAAGCCAAGCTTAAACAGGGCTGAAATGCATTAAGGTCTTTTTCTTCACTTAAATGCATTTCTCCCTACAATGAGCAGAGTATAATGTGAAATCACATTAAAGTATTTTAATGTTCTTGCTTCTCTTTACGGGAAAAAAATCGGCATGAAATTTGACTATAGACCCTATAGTTCCTTTTCTACTTTCTAGATTACAGCCTAATCTGTGATTTGTAGTATTTAGGAAATATTCCTCTTACACCTTTGCAACCAGGTCAATGTTTGGTTCAGTTTTTAGGAATGGTATTTAAGACCAAATACTTTACTGCTTTCAGATTGTTTTCATTGTGGTGCATTTGCCTTCGAACAGCCACATGTATCTGCTCTATTCTTTCCTTGTGCAGGAGGCGTGTGGTCCAAGCGTGCGCGCCGTAGCTGGCCTCAGCTCTCATCTGCCGCTCAGTTTCTTTGTTTTGTTTTGTTTTTTAGGATAAGTTCCGCCCTCCCAGTTACTACCCCCTCCCAGTTGCTACCCACTCCCAGTTACTGACCAGTGTTCTACACTCTGCTGCTAATTGTCCCACCCGCTTCAGGCACTTAGACCGCTCGGGGAGAGAGAGGGAGAGGGAGAGAGAGAGAGAGAGGGAGAGAGAGAGAGACGAAAAAGTGCTGTCCCACCTGTTCTACTGGAACAGGACCCTGAGCGAGAGGTACACCATCTGTAACCCAGTAATGAGAGAGGGAGACGGTGTGTGTGTGTGTGGGGAAGAGGGAGAGGGAGCAAGTAATGGGCAGCAGGCACCGTGTCCACTCTGTCCAAGAACAAACGTCCAGGTTGAACAGCTCTGGTACACACAGGCAGGGACAGAGCGGGCCCTGGCAGAACCGCTCCGGCTGGGTCTTATCTCGGCCCGCGCTCGCGGTGTGTCGTCTCGACCTTCGCTGTGAGGCAGCGGAGTGCCATATTCATGGCTGCATGAAGCGCTCTGAAGATACCCCCAGAGTTTTGGTCTGCGGGGCAGGACGTGCATATCTCGTGGATAAGGAGAGGCCATTAGAGTCAGAGACACATACACTTGACCTCTGACTTAAGGCCTTACTGGTGGACTGTTGAAGTGGTGCAGAAGGAGCAGTGTGTGTGTGTGTGAGTGTGTGTGTGTGTGTGAGAGAGAGTTTGTACTTGTATGTGTGGTTACATATAGAATTCCTGTTTTGAATTATTGGGAGCAAATGAGATTGAGTATTTGCAAGGGAGTTATTTAATAAACCTTGAACATAGACATGCATTTACAGAGTCATGTGGTATTTGTATAACACTTTCTAATTATTTGATTCACACTGTGAACTGCATTTTAACATGCCATCTTTAATACTGTGAGAGACATGGATTTATGTTGCATTGTGGGTTAGTCCAGTAAAACACAAAGGAATGATTTTTTTTTCACTAAAAGTACTTCAATTTTAACAAAATCATGATGACCATGTTACAGGTATTTGTGTACAGAGCCCCTCAAAGAATATCAAGTATATTCCACAAAGTGTTTTGTCATTTTTCATTTAGCTGATTAATTGACATGCATGATTATGTAATGGTCATATCAAGGACATCCAGCACCTTGGGTTCTTCAGGTTTTCCTTAAACAAAACCACAAAATCAGTGTTGTATGAACTACAGGGTACATCTTTCTGTGAGCTTATTTGTCATGACAGGAGATGGTCCTGCAGACGTGACCCGCTCAATCACAAGCAGACGCGCACACTCACACAAACACACACACACACACACAATTCTGAGCTTCATGCTTCTTTTCGTTTCCACGGCAACCCCTCGATTCCTCGTTACTCCTCATTCTTTGTCCTTTGCACTTTGCACTTTGCCCGCTCATTCGTCCACGGCTGCTTGAGGTCAGGAGTCATGCTGCCATGACGACACTGAGGATATGCATTAAAGTAAGCTAAACCTGAAGGCATCTGTGACATGGAAGTGTCCTGGTTTCAAATTGGATTAAACTCAGTGTGTTGGGGATTCTTGCAGTGCGTCGCTTTGCATTTCCTGTCTGCTTTACATGATGTCCTGCTGGTGCTGTGTGGATTCACTGACAACCTTCAGGAAGACAACAGTGGAGATTAGTCACCCAGGGGGAGAAATGCACAAAACTCACAGATGATTAAGATGTAAAGTAAAGAAAGGAGCAACCACACAGCGAGGGGGTTGGAAGAACAGGCGTTAGGAATTCAGATTACTGTGCTTTTATGCTGAATACCACCAGTGTGGCCTGTGTGAAACTGTCTGTGGAAGCTAATGATAAACAGCCTTTTGCGGTGGTCTTGTGTAAAGAGGAGTGTGTTTCTGAGTGATAACACTCTTCTGCCTGGGTGGAGGGGGGTGGGGGGTGGGCTATAGAGAGGATAGGTGATATCAGTCCTGGGATTGTAGTGCTGCTAAGAGCATTGGGAGGAGGGGGGGCGTGTCCTTAGAGTGGGTGCACCTGAGAGGGAGTGGGGGAGCATGTGGGGGAGACGTGAGGTGGTGCGGAGATGGATAGACTACTGCTCCACTTACACAGCGAGCGCTCACGGCACTCGTCCCCTCTCTAGATGTCCTGGTCTACAGGGACATAAGGAGCAGGCAGGTGGATGCTTTATGAACGCTATGGCAAATTACGCGTGTTTACGTGACTTAAATGAGAGAAAAGAACTGATCTTTGTGTAAACTGAAATGGGGCAGGTGAGTATTTCTTGTGTGTGTGTGTGTGTGTGTGTGTGTGTGCGTTACCTCTCCATCACGGGTCTCTATGGTCTTGATTACAACTGTTTTCTTGGAGTGGACCTCAGAGGCACGATGCTGCTCAGGGCTGGTCTCTGTAACAACAGTTCACAGGTGCTATCAGCTTAGTCATGTTTATATGCAGCATGGAAAGAGTCTGTTTATTATACAGAATGCTGGTGGAACGTCGTCTTGCCACCATTACCATTATTTATAGTTATATATACAGGAAAACAGCTAAACATGAAAGCGCAATGGCTTTGCTCCCCCTTGTGGAGAATGTAAGAATATCACGTGCACTGAAGTTGTTTGGGGAGATGAGAGTTTTACCTCTGACGTCACCTCTGAAGTTCAGGGAGGAATATGATTGTGCAGGCAAAGTGATCCTGTGAAGAAGAAACCATAATTAATAAAATTACGTCTATTTCTAATGACAAAAAAAACTTTATTCCTATTTCTGGTGTTTCCCTTTTTGTAATCTTTTTGACATTTTTGTAAATCTTTTAGGGCTAAACTAAATCTGCATCTGGTCATTAGATAATGTCATATACTTAAATAATCTAAAGATTATTTCAATCTGACTACAGCTAATTTTTGTTCTCTCTCTCCCGTATATCTGACCCATCTATAGTGCTTCACCTGCTCTCCTCCCCTTCCAGCAGCTTCCTGTAGGTGGCGATCTCCACATCCAGAGCCATCTTGACGTTGAGGAGGTCCTGGTACTCCCGCAGGTGACGGGCCATTTCGTCCTTCATTTTCGCAATCTCGGCCTCAAGACGGGTGATGGTGTCCTGGTAGCCACCGGCCTCGTGTCCCATTCTCTCCTCCATCTCCCTCATCTGCCTCATCAGGGACTCATTCTGGGAGACGAGAGAGACAAATGAGACATACATAAAAACGCTCAAAGACCCTAGTTTGAGCCCAGTCCTCAGTGCTGTTCAGTGGCTGAGCAAACAGAGCTTGTAATAACTACCACTGTGCAATAATCGGTGCCTAAGCTGAGTATACTGGTCGGTACTGGTGACATGCAGCTCGTGGAGGGAGGTGAATAAAGCTTACAGTGCCCTTCAGGGAGTCAATCTCGCAGGTGTAGGACTGGATCTGGTGGCGGTACTCCATGCTCTCCTGCTTGGCCTGTCTCAGAGCATCGTTGTTCTTATTCACAGCTTGGTTCAGGTCGGACACCTAGGGGAGAGAGTGATAATGCTCCGGTCACGTGTGTGCTGAGAATGAGAATATATCACTACGGCGTGACGCCATCCGGAAAAGTAGTGCATCTGGTGAAAGAGAGCGGCTGCTTATTTTACGCTCATCTTTATATCTCAAAGATTTGGGCTTTGCCGAAATGTTCGGCAGCTAGTTTAGGTTTGGTGTTTTCCATGTGTCATGCTCTTATGTCTGACCTTGGACTTGTACCAATCTTCAGCCTCAGCGATGTTCTTGGCAGCAATGGCTTCGTACTGCGTGCGTATGTCCCTCAAGGCAGCAGTCAGGTCAGGCTTGGACATGTCCATCTGCACCTGCACCTGGCTCTCCTGCATCTGGCTCTGCAGCTCACGGATCTCCTGCACCAAGAAAAAGAGCACATTCAGTAGGTATGAGAAGATGTGCCTTGCTAATGTCTGGCTCGATGATTGAGATGGAGCTACAGTCTACAACTTCATCAGGCATAAAGCAATGCGTAAATGTAAATGGAGCAGGATAGTATGCAGAGACCTGTGTGATGGCTAAAGTCACATTTATAAAGCCAAAGTGTTTAAAAAATTAACCTGGTAGTATATAGTGCATCATGTTTCTGGGTATGATACACATAGGGAATGCAAACGGGAAGCTTATTTTCTCTGTTCACACTTTGGGGAGGGAGGATCTGGATCTTTTCTGTGAGGTTTTAATTATAGAAATGCATCTGCTTCGTGAGTGTTTACACTGGCCCACCCTGTCAGAGCCCGGATGATGGACGCACACCCATGCTCCTGTGATCACATGTGCCATATTAACATTTCACCCTCAAATGTCAGGCAGAATATATAGGGACCAGGAAAAGACCTAACCTTTGAAGCCTTTGGTATGCCTCTGTGTGTGTGTGTGTGTGTGGGTGTGTGGGAGTGCATCAGGCAGACCTCCTCGTGGATCTTCTTCAGGAAAGCGATCTCCTCCTGGAGGCCTTCAATGCGTCTCTCCAGGTCCAGCCTGGCCAGAGTAGCAGCATCAACATCCTACAGAGAGAAGCTCAGTGAATGGAGTTCAATGGCAACAGAAATACGTAGGCTTTTACAATAGACCCCACATGACCTGTGCCCAAAGTAGGAGTCAATGGTTAAAGAGATAATCTGTGTCCTATGATTAATCACAGCACGAAGAGATGGACCATTTTTAATATGTGTGAATGTGTGAAGGGGACGCACAGCTCTGAAAGCAGAAAGGTTGTTCTCGGCTTCTTCTTTTTGGTGGATCTCCTCCTGAAGTCTGTAGAAGAAGAAAATGGAGCTCAGTCGGGCTGTAAGAACACTCCGAAGTACTCGGCCTGTGTAAAACGCCACAGTTAACTCCCCTCACACGTCCAAAAAAAGGTACAGTCATAAAAGTCCTCAAATGGCTGGCATTACATTTCATTTGTGCCATCCAGTTCAGCATTTGTATTAAGCACTGTTTTTTTTTCCCCTTCCTGGAGTCACTTATGAATTTGCACATACATAAATATCCTTCCCAAAATAGTAACTATAAATATCATTTCCAATTCCTTCCATAGTCAGAAGTTCTTTGTTCATATATGGGAGCAGTGGAGAAGGTCTGTTGCCATCACGTTACCACCAACAAACAATGCAGAGAGGCGAGTGACGCTGGGACAATTCAGCCGAGACGCGTATCACGTGGAATCACAGGCACGGCTTTGAACATTAAAACACACTCGTGCCCCCAACTCCTCTGAAGTACGAAGAATATGTGGCGTATATATCTGGTGTCATGCGTGTAATTGTTGGCAGCCCGGTAATGTCTGATCTTATTTCAGTGACAGATGTGACAGTCACGCCATGTCTGATGACTCCATTACATGTTATAGCGTAACAGACTATAGAACCTTTAAGGCAGTGAGTGCCATCTTAACAGGTGCCGGTAATCTCACCATCTGTGTTTAAACCGATCATGATTCTGACACTTTTGGTCCGACTGCTTTATGAAAGAGCGCTCTTAAGCGTTGCCTATGAATAGCAGTTGCTATTAACAGCCTGCCAACAGTTATCGTGAATCAGTGTTGTTAATGCAGGACAGTCACACTGTGATGCCTACAGTCCCCCTAGTGCTATGCGCTCACTCCTTCACACGTATGCACATATACACACACACACACACACACACACACATCCATGCACACACTGAGGCAGGCGGAGAGATAAGGGTATTTTAGGAGATGAGAATCCTCCACAGTGCTTAGGGTTGGGGTGGGGTGGGGTGGGAGGGTATATTGGAGAGGGTAATAATAGCTTTCTAATCTGGGAGCTGTGCTACATGACTGCGGGTAGCTGGCAGCACCACTCTACTACTGTCAAACCACATTCCCAATAACACGCGTGCTTCCGGGAAGCTACAGCCATGGTCACTACATGGAGTTACTGTACACCATTAAAATCCACCTCTCATTCATATACATTTTGCCCTATTTCTGTTTCTGTTCACACCCCCCCCGCCACACCACCCCCGCCTCTCTGTTACACGACTACCCGTCATTTTTCCTAATGCCGTTGTACTGTTATATGGGCTTCTAATTGATTTCCTGTGGTGATTCATGATTTCACCCTGTTTTAATATCTTCTCTGGTATGGCCATGTCCTGAGGTTGTGAGAGCTGTTTTAAAGAACTCTGACCTCCACCGACTCACTCAGTCACAACTAATTTAGTCCTCTGTGAAAAATACCTGCAAGTCTAAATGAAATTGCTTTCTTGCGATATATAAATTATGTATTTCAACGTTTTCCCCCGGAGGCCCATTTGAAATATAATAAGGTGGTCAACAGCTGCTCTCTATTGTATTCCAGGAATTTGACCATGAAAATCTTTGCTAATATGTGGACAATGTCATTGTCAAATTATGTAGATTACCATAAGGGATCATTTAATTTCACTTTTCTTCTCATAGCAAATGTTACCTACATAGATATGTATGTGAATGCATATGTATGTGAATATGTATATTCAAATATGTCTTTGAACACCTATTACTCCAGTTAGTTCAGTGTCACACATACATCATAGAATCAGTCAGATAATTTCTAACCTAACATTGTTGGTTCTTTTAAGTCAGGCATGTAAGAATGGAGTGAAGGTTCAGGGAGGCACTACAAAGAACCCCAAAGACCCTGATATTCTTTTTATGGCTGCACACATTCCTCACAAAAATAGCATCTCTACCGTATATAATGGATATCAGATTTTGAGCCGGATTTAACTAACAGTAACATGACTCTCATAAGTTAAGCCTTTCTTCTTGAGTAATGAAATCAGGCACTATTTTGAGTGCTCCTACCTCAGCTTAAGCTTCTGTAGGTCGTCGGCCAGGTTGTCCCTCTCGATCTCCACGCGGGCTCTCTGATTGGTCAGCGCATCCACCTGCATGCGCAGCTGCCGCATCTCGTCCTCGTACATCTCGGCGATGCGGGTGGGCTCGCGGCCCCGCAGGCGCTCCACCTCCACGGACAGCGCCTGGTTCTGCTGCTCCAGGAAGCGCACCTTCTCGATGTAGCTGGCGAAGCGGTCGTTCAGGTGCTGCAGCTCCGCCTTCTCGTTGGTGCGCGTGTGCAGGAAGTCCTGGTTCATGGCGTCCGCCAGGCTGAAGTCCAGCTTCTCGCCGGAGAAGGAGTGCACCACGGGCCCGGCTCCCATGCCGAAGGAGCCCGAGGAGCGCATGCTGGAGTAGGCCGGCAACGAGGTCTTCATCTCGTAGACCCTGGAGGACATGCGGGACGAGCCGGAGGAGCCGCGGCTGGAGAACAGGGACCTGGGCATGGAGGCGGCCAGTCCCGAGCCGAAGGTGCGGCGGTAGGAGGAAGCCGTCTCGGCCGAGGCGGAGGAATAGCTCTTGCTCATGGTTGGACCGGGCCGTAGGGTGAAGCTGGGATGAAAGTGACTGGGTTGGGTAGACTTGAGTAGAATGAGCAAGAGGAGGCAGGAGGTCTGCTATATGTAGCTTCATGTCAGGCTGACCCCCTCCCCCAGGTCCCAGCTGCCCCCACACCCCATGCCTCTCTCCACCAGCCCACACTCTTTGCTCAGCTGTCATGTGGTATTCCAGCAGTTGGGTGGAGTAGATGCCAGTAAGTGAGTGAGTTGGAGTGACTTGGTGGGCAGTGTTGGGGGGGGGTGTCTAGATTGGGTTACGTGTTAGACATGTCTTCTTTTCACAGGACCATAAATGACTTTGATAATGTACTGACATGCAAGCACGGTCAATACAATGCATACGTATTCGATTTAGACTTGATTTGATGCTAAACTGTCTTATGATTATATGCTAAACTGTCTCAGAACTATACTGACATGCGGGTCAGTAAGTCAGTGTGGTGTCAGTGCGTCAGCAGAGTCAGTGTGTTGTTACTCTCCACACTCCGCTGGAAAGACCTCACAAATACTCACTGTTTGCGGCTCGACGTCCTGCTATTCTGAAGCTCTTTCATGAAAATATGACGCGAGGCAAACGCTCGTGCATTGGCTTTACCTGAATCAGTCAGATTGTATCTCCACCACAGGGATGACAGATCCCTTGTGCTAGATTCATATACAACTCAGACCTCCCACGTGTGACAGGTTGCCAGAAATTCTCATTCCTGCAGGAAGCCGGGGGGGGGGGATGTCTGTCTGGACGAGCAGGTTGTGGCATCCTTGGGGTTGCCAGTGTGGTGAATCAGGACCTGTTCGTCTTTGGCGCTGAGCTTTGACAGAGTGGTGATTCAGTGACCTGTTCGTGTTTACCGCTGAGGTTTTAGCGTCTTCTATCAGATTAACAAGGAAAAACCAGACTAGTGATTTCTAGTCCACTTTTTACTCCTTATGATGATCGCAGTGCTCAGAGTGGTTTATGATGTCTATATTGTCCTAATTAACTAATAAATAATTAACAGTAGATAATCACAAATGTTGTGAGGGTTTGGCCTGTCTGTAACACTCGTTAAATTGTTTTTCTTCGTACATTCGGTTTTATCAAAGGGTTTGTAAATTAGTCATCATCATGTGAAATTTTAAGATGTTAAAGCATGAGAGGCCATGAGCCACAGCGTTTATCTCACAGGTAAATCTCAAGGGCCCAACGCGTAGTGGATAAAATTATGCCAAAAACAATAAACAATACAATACAACACACAAGTGTTCAATAAATAATTTAATTTAATATTAACAACAGTCACAGTAAACACTTCCTCCGCCGGGCAATGCAGCGCTCTAACAAGCTTTCGTTGCTAAGTAACACAAAGGCAAAGATTAGTCTATTCAATGGAGGATCATATTAATACAGAATCCAGTTATGGTGAATGTGTGTATAGGTGCGCATAAATCAAGGCAATGGCTTTACAACGGCTTCAATCGCGGCTCAGCCAATCAGATTTTAGGCTCAGAACTATGCATTTTTTTCCTTTTCTTTTTTTGTGTGCATCAAGAACATGACATAAAAGGTCATGAAAATGCCTGCTGGGGTTAGTCTGAAGGAGGAGGAACAGGAAGATGTTTTTTTTTTCCCTCAGGACATCATTCTCGTCTTTGCTCTCATTGGTTAACTTGTATCGCACAGCACACTTGAGATGATGGGACTCTCCATCAAACAGATATGAAGCCCTATGAAAGCACCGACACGCATCCCTCGCCCTGACGGCTCTGACATTCCCCCGGCTGTCCAGTGACCGGCTGGGCCATCTCACTACACAGCTGCTGCTAGCACTGCTATTAATAGCCATGGCGTCTCAACCCTGTCACTAGAATAGACCTGGTAGTGGCAGATGACCAGACGAGCTTTAAAGACCAAAGACTGCACCTGGACCGTCTAAATAAAGTAGGAAGCCCTGAAATATGTTTAAATCAGCTTAAAAAAAAAAAACTCTCAACATAGGATCTGTCAACTTTCTTTTTTAATTGACTGCCACAGCTTCATTGTGAGTTTAATAAATCCACGAGTGTGTAAGTCACACGTTGAAATGAAACAGCCTTTTAATAAACGCTTGTCTTTGAAAGGTCATGTTTAACTTCCATTCAATAACATGAAAAGAGCACGCATACTTTAACTCAGTCCTAACAATAGAGACGTTTTTGGTCTTTGGATGGTAGTTTTCTTTTACACACACATGCTCCCCCCTCCCCCCAGACACTGGGAACAGGTCTGGAATTTGTCTTTGGTGTCTGCCACACATGCACAAAGGAGCTTGATCAATACCATCTTCAACACACTGTAATTTACCCTCCCTAGTTCATACTGCGTGTCTGGGGAGCTGTTGGTGAGCTGGAATGGTATGGTAAGGAGTGGGTCCTTTCCAGACGGGGGGGACTCTGTAAAACTTTGACATTTACATTGGGCGCCAGTGGAGTGATGCAAGACCTCAGACCTTGCTGAGAAGACATGAAGGCTTTTGACTGCTGTGTTGTTGCTCTACGGCACAGCAACACTCGGGAGGATTTTGGCAAACCCAACTGAGTCAGCTGGGTTTTACAGCTTGACATAGCAAGTTTAGAAAATGGAGTAATAGGGGGAAAGCACACAGGAGTCCCCCTAGTCAGGGGCTGGCGACAGGTGAAACACGGCACGCGTGACTCAGACTCACGCTTTAAAATAAGATCAGCTCACCCAGATTACGATCTTAGTCTGTCGACTTCTTCATCCAGCAGTGCTTTCGTGAGCATACGTGGAAAGAACACGCATGACTAGTTTGATGTCCAAACAGTCAACATTAATGAACTCCGGTTAGCTCCATCCTGCATCCTGTCCATATGAGATGCGTGTTCTGGATTTCATCCTGCTACATTTCTGCCATCGCCTGTGCTGTTGAACCTTGGTCTAAGCTGTGGACTGATTGTGTGTGTCTATAATGTGCATTATATTCAGTCTGAGAGAGAATGAGCACTTCTCTGAAATACACTTTCAGTTTTATTCAGAGGCAAATGATTCAAAGTATTGTAGACACTGAGATGAGCTACCGAAAGTGCCTTCATGCTGGAGGCCTCGTCAGCAGGTGGAGGTGGAGATGGTGTAAACGCAATAACTCTTGACACATTCTGTTTTATTCCGTGTTTTGTCAACGTGACACGGCAGTCGGAGGTGACTGGAGGGCTCTGTTTGGTTCTTGTTTACTTTGAGAGACAGAGAGCAAGAGAGATTTCTGGAGAGATTGGAGCAGCATCGGTGACACGGCTAGAGCGATTGGCTCTTAATTGTTCTGTTTATTAAATCAGTGCCTACATACAAAGTGCCTGTTACCAGCTAAATTAACCCACAGCCCCATGCGTTGGTGAGAATAAGACCCAGCCAAGATACAGCTTTACAATACTATAGTGCACTGGACCACGGTCACCACCCCACATGCCCAACGGTGGATGTTTACTCAGGCATACTTGTGACACAGAAAACCAGGCCTTATTGCCAGAGCAATAAGTGACCTGCCTGATGGGTGCTCATGTTTATAGTAACGGTGTCATAGGAAGAGGCATGCTCCTCAGAAGATGGAAACACAACGTCCTGTTTCCTGTTAAACTATTTTTAATGGAGTCTTTTTAAAGATAATGAGCAAGGGAGACTGGTAAGACATGTTTAGCAGTGATACACAACACAAAAATGTTAGTGACACAAAGATGATATGCTGAAATATCCAAAATATAGATGAGTTCATTTAAATTAAAAATAAAAACATATGTAATTTGTTAATAATTAAGATTGGGTTTTGGGAAAGTCCCAGAGGAATGTACTGGCAGGAGAATGGATCAGAGGTGACAGGTTAAAAAATATTTATGGAAAGTTCACATCACATGGGGTCTCCAGTTGCCTGGCAACCACAAACACAGGGCAGACATTGATCTGCCTTTCTTGGCCCTCCCAGGAGGTAATGTCTGTGTCACGATGTATGTGAGGAATTTACATCTGTCCAAATTTGTGTTTGCTTGAGCTGTCTGCTTGTGCTCTGTTGGATGTGTGTAAGCTTCACCATGCCTTTCAGGATACAGGACGTGTCTGCTGCTTCTGACTGAAGTGCGGCAGCATGGAGCAAGTAGGTGGAAACAAGGAGAAAAGTGCTCATCTTTAGAAAATTCTAGAAACACTGGGCGTCATTTCATATGCTTTCGGAAAGACGCTCGGTTTGTGTCCTGATACAACTGAACTTACAATTTATATGCATTTCTATACGTTCAATAGCTTCCATGACTCTGGAAAGCTTTGTAATTTGGTGAAAGGTGAAATAAAACGAAACGCCCTGCAAAGTTTTTTCCCCCTGCGTTTTTCCCCCTATTGTCCATGTATTTCTGAATGACATTCACGTCCTCTCCTACCACATTGTTTCAAAATGGATCTGTCATCATGCATGGCCCGCCAGCGTGGGGGGAGGAGTCAGCTGGAAGGAGCGTGGGGGGAGGAGTCAGCTGGAAGGAGCTGGGGTCTAAGGGTCTAAATGCCAGGACATGTGACTCTGAACAGGCGCAGAGTTATAGGAAGGCGTGGGCGTCCGTGCAGCAGGTCAGCTTTCAAAAAACAACCAGCGGCTGCCCCGGCAACCCACCAAACATGGATATACAGATTGCAAAGCAAGAGTATAAGTTGCTTTAGAGAGAGAGAGAGAGAGAGAGAGAGAGACAGAAAGAGAGACCATGTAGTGTTTTTAATACCTAATAATATAATTTATTATTATAAGACACCTTATAACCTTAGGGTAAATAATTAGTGAAAGAATCACAGGAGAACTTAAGCTCAGGAGAACTTAAAAAAAATATTTGTTTAGTACACTGCACATCCTAAAAGGAAAAAAGCTAAAAAATTGCGATTGTTTCTACATTCATTTGTTGTGTATTGAGGAGAGTGTATACAGGGCCATATCTGTATATCATTTTACACAAACAATTAGTGGACAGTGGGTGGCGCTGCAACTTCAGTTATTCAGTCATGACATACGATAGTGTAGAGTTTAATGAGCTAGAAAGACATTTATTTTTAATACATGTACTATTTCAAATCAAATGGGACCTTACAAATGATACATTAAGTCATATTTGAAAAATGAATATAAATAATACTTTTGACAATACTGCTGCAGAAATATCTGTAGCAATATTTGAGGTTAGTCAAAACTAAAAAAATAGTCAAAACTATCCATTAATATGGTGTTCTGAGAAACGTATGGAACTAAATTCTTCATGGCTCAGGCATGCACTATCATATTTTGTTTCTGGTAAAAAAGGCAAAAATGAAACACAGACAAACTCGAGTTCGAGGGCGAGAGCGGCTGTGCTGCGTTTTTAAAGGGGGAATGGGACTGCACGTGAGACTGCACGTGTGAATGCTCACTGTCACGTGAATGGTCAGTGGTGAGAGAGAAGGTGAAGAAGGTTCTAGAGGTTAAAATGCTCTATTCTCCTGTGTGTGTGTGTGTGTGTGTGTGTGTGTGTGTGTGTGTAAGAGAGAGAGTGACTTAAAAAATCTAATTGTATACGTTTTTCATCAATAATAATTAATTAATATTAATTAATGTTTACAATAATAACAATTATTATTATTATTTATATTGTTGTTGTTGCATTTAAATCACTAATAATTTGTTTCTTTCTTTTACAGGATGTGTGTGTGTGTGTGTGTGTGTGTGTGTGTGTGTGTGTGTGTGTGTGTGTGTGAAATCACTCCCTATTTCTCTATTTTCTTTTACCTGCGATGAGAAAATGAGACGAGCCCAGATAAGGGACTTTACCTTTAGGCCCCATAAGGATGATTATTTGTATAGTGTCGACTTAATCTAAACCTTCTCCTCTTCGTCTCCTAGGAAACCCAGCACGGCTGTTGCTGTGTGACTCTTCTATCCCTTCTCCTCTACGTAAACGACTTGACAGCTCTCTGAGTCTCTCTGTGACGTAATTGCGGGTTCCCGCCACATAGGGAAAAGGCAAGAGCCACTACGTAACTCCTGATCCCGATCCGCACCAGACATTCCGGGCTTTCGTGAATGTCTCCGTGTGTTTTTGACTGCCTTAAAGCCAAAAGCTCGCTCGATTTCACTTAACCGACGTGTTCCTCACCTGTGCTAAACGTTTTAGCATCCGCATAAGAAGCGCATATCAAAATGTGGATCTAAATCGATACCGTGAGAGGACGGTGACCAAGTAGCGCTGGCCGAATTTAGTCTTGTGGATCGTTAATATGATGCATCCACGACTATGGAAAGCACTGTTTGGAATGACCGTGCTCTACCAGCTCGTAATGGCAGGCAAATACGGTGAGTACATGCGTATAGGCAAGGGAGTGGGCATAGGAAAGTCACCCAGAACGAAAAGACGCGAACCGAACGTAGACTGCATGCGCTGATTTAATGTTCAATGACCTGTTTTCCGCAAGTCATTTAGGAGTCTGAAGAAAAGTAGAGAATATTTTTGTTTGTGATTATGTAAAAAAAACATCTCCTCTTAGGTTACGCCTGTCAAATTCACAATCCCTCGCAAATGTTTCAGAAGATAAAGGAAACGTTAGGCGGCATTCTTATCACACTTTTGTATCTGCATACTGAAGTTCAACAGATTATTGAGGTGTTTTGTGCAATGAAGACCAAAGAGCATTAGCGAGAATACGAGGACATGTTTGAACAAATGGCACAGATTCGTTCGTTCCGCTTCAATTTACCTTTCAGAATGGAATACGTTTCCAGTTACGTCAAACTTAGTAAACGTCTGTTCTCCCGAACATTGACAGTGTCGTGTACGTAAGCAACATCTTTATCTTTTACCTTATTTAGCAACTGGTGGGAATAGGCTATCACCTGAAGGTAATAGATGGCGAGTTATGAGTAATGTTTCAGCACCACGGAGAGCGACCATATTAAAGCATTTTTATTTGCAGAACCGTCACCTCGCCATAGTTAAGCACTTAAAATATATTATTTTATTGTAGCCGTTTTGACCATAGAAAACACCTTGTCACTGCCGCTTGGCTGATGGGTATGTGAATGAATTAGGTGATGACACTGTCTTTCAGATGTATGTATCTGTGAACACTAAAGTCGATTTTATGCATTTTATTCACAACACTTGAATTGTTACTTGGGTGTCTTCGTGCTGCTGTAGTGTCTTTTTCTTTGCTTTGGTCTTATTTGTGTGACACTTTATACAGAGAACTAATAGAACCTACAATTCATAGGTAATGCTGTCACTTAAATATTGATGAGAAGAGAAAATAAATTTTGAGCAAAATAACATGTAATATTCCTGTATTCTGTCTCTCCAGGTGAGCCTTTCACCTTTTAATTCTCTCTCTCTCTCTCTTGGTCTCTTTCTTTCTGTCATCTGTGTGTCTTGGCTCCTGATTTCTCTGAGTGTGGTTGCTGAGTATATCGAGTCCTAGTTGTCATGCATATTAACACCACCACAAGTCCACGGGTGCTTCAGAAATCTGTAGTTCTAATTGGCATCCAACAGTGCTCAGCAATTCAACTTTAAGAAATTTGAAAATGTTATGTTCGTGGATCGGTATTTGGGTTGTTTAAAGCCCAATTTGCACTTTACAATTTTGTAAAATATTACATAATAAATTTTTAAGAAAATTGTTGCTTTTTTTTCTAATTGCTTTAATTTGACATTGGGTTGTTTATGAGTGCGGCTGAGAGCTGCCATCAGCATACAGAGATGTGCCCAGTGTGAGTAGGAAGCTGTCAGATCAGAGTCTGCCTCTGCCATATTCACTGATAACATCTTCGCTCTCTCGCTCTCTCGTTCTCTCACTCTCTCACTCTCTCGCTCTCTCACTCCCTCCCCCTGTCTTTTCCTCTCTCCCTCTCCATTTCCTCCTGAATCACTCATTTTGTCACACAGCTCTGATCACCACCTGTTAGCAAGTGGGAATGTGAGATTGACAAGCCCCATCTCATCCTATTTATATTTTCCATGAATAATGCAATTGGGCTATGCTCACTGGGGCTAGTGGAAATTACCAGCACATCTGTCCATACCCTCTGCAAGAATAAAGATGGTGTGCAACCAGATATAACATCTCCAATGCATTTCTAAGAGGGATGGAACTAGAGGGTCGCATATATGCCACAAAAAAAAATGTCTTTTTTGGACCATGGTAAAGCTAATTCATGTGTTTTTGATTGCAATATCTTGTTTTGAGCGCTATGAGCACACGTTTTGGGCTGGTACTCTAAGCATGTGGTGTGTGTAAGATATGCTGCAGAGGTGTTTAATGAGCACGCGCTTTTCCCTTTTCCTGATCTTCATCCGCCATGGATCCCCAGCCGTTTCAGGCTTTTCTGTTAGCCACTGTTGTCACGGCAGCCTTTTATCAGTGTTTGTCCTGCTTCGCTCACTTGGCAAGACTGCAATTGGCCAGTCCCCCCTTCCCCAGAGACACTCACACTCACACACTCACACTCACACACACACACACACACACACACACACACACACACACACACACACATATTTAGGCAGGATCGTGGACAGGAGTGGTCTGGCCGCTAAGCTCTTCCTGTTTGATCAGCTGTGTCCAGCGTGGCCATCGAAGCTCTGGCCCAGGGACCTGGCCCTGTCCACACAGCAGCTCAGCGGTCGTGGAGCCACGGGGCCATCAGCCGGGGCCTGTCGGGGGCCGCGTGGCTGAGCGCTGCTCGTTAGAGCCTGACGGGGCCCAGCCGATGCTAATGAGTCACGGCTGTACATTCGCTCCTGCGCCTGAAGCAGACAGAGCGAGACAGGTGGAGACGGAGCGAGACAGTTGGAGACAGATCTGAGCAGAGTGGCTGTTTACTGGCTGCTCAGTGATGCAGAGCTGAATGTGGGTGTGGGGCAGAGGTCACTCATCCAGGCAAGAAGCCCAGCTACCACCAGGCACCGCCCACTTCTCACACATCTAGGGTTTACCTCTTCGTATTTACAAACCTGTATAGGCAGTCGTGTTATCCTTTGAGTTTTAATGTCTCTCCCACTTGTCTATTACCTCTTTCTTTCTCTGTCTCTCTCGTCTAGGGTGTCTGTTTGACAAGAGGCTGTGCTCCAGAGACCAGTTCTGCTCTGATGGTGAGTGTTACCTAACTCCGCTATTAGCTGGGGTCAGCGTAATGCTCTATGCTAACCCCTGTGTCTGATGCTGCACTTCCTCATCGTAGTGATTTAATAAGAGGCTTTGCTGCTTCCTGCCTCAGGTCTGCTGCCTCCGGACAGGCGTGCAAGAGTACAATACAATAGTTCCTTATACTCAGTCACTTCAGTCATGCACACACACACACACACACAAACAAACTTGAGTAATTTACACCACATCATATGAATTTCCATTTGGCTGATTCCTTATTTGCCTGCAGACAATGTATGTATATGTCTGTGAGCGAGTGTGTGTGCGTGCGTGTGTGTGCCTGCATATGTATTTTATATAAATGGCTTCAACATGTGTCTTTGATGTGCGTGTAGCGCGAGCATATTTTTCACATTGACTGGCAACACTTCAGTAGTCTGTTCTGATGGAGGAAGATTATTTAAGTTACTTCATATAATACTGAAAGTTTACAGGAATGCAGCAAGTGTGTCTGTCTGTCACTCCCTCCCTTTCTGTCTCTTTCCTTCTCTCCTCTCTCCCTCTCTCTCTCTCCCTCTCTCTATTGCTCTCTCGTCCTTTATTACTTCCATCTTTTTGTCTCCAATCCTCACCAAGTCCCTCCTCCTACTGCCCTATGTCGCCATGGCAACCCTGACATCATCAAGCCCAATGTACGCCTCCACAATCGCTGATGAGTCACTACCCTACGCTTACGCACTGCTCTCTGTTTCTCCTGCACATACGAACAGGCACACATGTATACACACATACACGCATGTGTGTGTAACAGTTGCAATTGTGTAACAGTTGCCATTGTGTGACGGTTTCTATTGTGTAATATTTTTTTTTGGTGTACTCTTGTAAATATGGTCGATGGCCAAAGAACCCTTCTTTCCAGCTGATGAAATAGGATAACAGATGCGTATAGCTACATTTTGTTATATTCTCTGTTCTCTGAAGATCTCTGACACCTACACACACACACACACACACTCATATACACACACACTCATACACACAGATGCAGGTAGTCTACACATACTCACACTGCATATGCACAGATCTGACACACACAGACACACACACGCACTGTCACACACAAACACACACGGACTCACACACACACTCACACACTGTCACACAAATACACGCATACACACGCACTCACACACACACACACACACACATGCACGTGTGAATAGGACCAGACACAGTGGAAGCCCAGGGCACCATGTGTGTTCTTGGGTTTCTCTGTCCAGCGCTGTGCAGCTCCTTCTGCAGTGCTGTTCCTGTTTCAGCTCCAGGTTCTGATGTCTGTCACGATAACGCATCTAATAGTCCGGTCACAGCACAACCTCACAACTCCGTTCTCAATTTTTTATCTGTATTTTGTAAATTAAAAGCTGAATGTCTCTTTTTTTTTGCTCTCAATTAGGTATCTAATAGCCCTGAGAGATAAAACCTCCTTTGAAATGTTCAGATATTAGTAAGAAAACAACTTCAGTTGCTTTACTGTTTTTATGATGACTTGGCAAAAGTGAAGATAGTGCTTTATAAATTGACCCAAACATTTTTTGGGCTTATAACGTAAAATAATTGTAAAAGCTGTGTAACATTTTCCTTTTCACAAGCGTTTTTTAAAGTATGTTTTAAGAGACATGGGCAGTTGTATGATCTAAATAATCATGTGAAGAATGAGGTGATTGGATCTGGTGTAGAAACGTTTTGTTTTGTGTCTCAGTTGTTTGTTAGTGTGTAAACAAAAACAATGTATTAAACCAGTATGGATTTCTGTCAGTGGAACAGATAGAATGCAGAATATTTTGCAAACCAGTGAAAAAAAGATCATTGCACGAAACACATATGGTGATGTAATAGATTTCATTACATTTTAATGTGTGATCCTTAAAATGTTGCGCCAGCCCTTATTATATCAGATTATGACTCACATTGCCATATCTCTGTTTAACTGATCCATCTTGCACATATAGTGCCACTCTCTTGTTTCCTCTTGCCCTATAAATAGCAGTGAGTCATGTCAGCTCTGTCAGAAATGGGGTAGAGTTCAGGCCGGGAGCCTGCTTGCATTTGGGGATCAATTCAGCCTGGGTCTTTGTTAAACACCGTGTCTTAGTAAAGGATGACTCAGTGGCCTGTGTGTGTGTGTGTATGTGTGTGTCTGTGTGTGTGAGAGAGAGCGAGAGCAAAAGAGAGAGAGAGAGACTGAACATATATATGCATATGTATGTAACTGAATGTAACAAAGGGAGAGAGGGATTTCTGATGGAGCATATGCATATAAGTGAGGGGGTGTAAGTGTGGGTGTAAGTGCTTGAGAAACATGGCTTGAATGGTCATTATTTGGTGACAAAGAAATATATGTTGAAAAATGTTTTTATCTTTATTTACTTGTATGTTATTTGCACATAAAGTATATACATTTTAAACTATATATATATATATATTTTAGATTTGCTCATTTGTGTAAGAAACATTTTTCTCTGGAAGCTTCAGAGCTTCATCAGTAAACCACAGTGTACACCTCCACCTTTTAGAGCTTCATCAGTAAAACACAGTGTACTCCACTTTTTAGAGTTTCATCAGTAAACCACAGTGTACTCCACCTTTTAGAGCTTCATCAGTAAACCAGTGTACTTCTCCACATTTTAGAGCTTCATCAGTAAAACACAGTGTACCCCTCCACCTTTTAGAGTGACCACAGCCCCTCCAGATAGAGAACCTCTCATCCAATCTCACCTAAAGGCAATAAGCTTTACCATTATTCAGAAATGATTAAACTACAGTACGACACCGAGAAAGATTAGTTGCAGATATCCTGCATTTAATATGCAGAATAAGAAGTTATATTTAGAAATTATCTTATTCCCCTGCACTTTGAGGAGTTTCTCTCTCTCTCTCTCTCTCTCTCTCTCTCTCTCTCTCCCACCCCATCCCATGTCTGCTGTGCTTGTGTCTATTGTGTTACAGACAGGTTGTTTGGCCAGTGCTGGAGTTCTACGCATGAGCAGCTTCAGTACCAGGTGTCTGTGTCTGTTCTACGGAGGCTGCAGGAAGTTCTCAAACAGCTGATGATGCAAGGTGTGTGCTCAAATGATATTACTCATCACTCCCGGAGTTATTTTAGAGTTAAACATACTTCACAAACATCGCGCAGTTAAAAACATGTCTGCACACTCCTACGCAAAGTGACTCATATTTTATATTTTTGTCAGCATCCCACCACTTACAGTACGAAAACCAAAATTGACTAAACATACAAAAGGAAGTCGTATTGTTTTCTAGCGACCTGCTACCATCTGCAGAGGTTTTAATTTCAGTAGACTGTACAGTTTCACGCCGCTGCTTTTCGAATGCTTAACAGCGTAGCTCATACACTGACACACGCCCTATGTTTGTGTGTGCATGGGTGTATGCATGCGTGTATGTGTGTCTGTGTGTGTGGACAGGATTCTCCTGGCAGGATGATATTACCCAGCACATCATAGCGAAAGAGCTGAGCCGAATTCCTCACATACGGGCCCCAAGCCCTCAGCCAGCACAGTGAGTGGCAGCAGAAGCAGGGGCAGCAAAACCAGTGGCATCAGGATTGGTGGTTGTAGAAGTAGGGGCAGCAGAGGGAACGGAGGCTGGGACGACTGAAGCAGGGGCAGCAGAAGCAAGGGCAGCAAAGCCAGTGGCAGCAGAATTAGTGGCAGCAGGAGGGGTAGTATAAACAGTGGATGCAGAATGGGTGACAGTAGGAGCAGTGGCTGCACATACATTGGCAACAGATGTAGAGGCAGCCAATGAAGGGGCAGCCAATGAAGGGGCAGCCAATGAAGGGGCAGGCAATGAAGGGGCAGCCAATGAAGGGGCAGGCAATGAAGGGGCAGGCAATGAAGGGACAGCCAGTACTGTGGCAGCAATAATGACCAGCTTGGTTCCACTGTACAGTAGTATCAGTATCCTTTTCTATATTGGTGGCAAAAAAATAGGTTCTTCGAGGTTTAATTCCTCCATGTTTAGTTTCTTTAACCATGATGCACCTTGGAGGTTAATACTACAACTGAGATACTTTTGTTGAACTTTTGTGATACCAAAATTGTAGTGGACGTACTAACTGAATCTCGACTTCAGATTGATGATTGACTGTTACTGTGTTTTCTTTATAGGTTTAAGCAGCCTAGTCCTAAGAAGTCTTATTCAACCACTAAGTCTGAACCCAGTGTGGCCCAGAACTACCTGGATTACATGATCTTAGACCCTCACCAGTCCTCTTCTCTACGCATGCAAGCCTTGCCTCTAAACCCATATGCATATCTGCAGGTACAACTATGGGTGTGTGTGTCTGTGTGCATGTAAACTGTAACATTTGTGCATGTTTTTAGCATGTTTCTCAGTTCGAACACAGTGGCACATATTCCAACACATATTAGTTTAAAAAATGGTTTTACATATATATATATATATATATATATATATATATATATGTGTGGTATTTACATGTTTTTTTACTTAAAGAATCTTACAAGCTTTATTTCTAAGTAAAGTATTGTAGTGCTGAATTGAAAGCAGTGAGCATATTGTAATGGGCTCTGGCTGTTTGATCCGTGCCCGCATCTCTAATAGGACGGCATCGCACATTCGCTCCACCCGCACGCCGCCGTGGGTTACCAGCGTCCCTCCTCCCGCTCCGGCTCGCAGCAGCGCGACCGAGACCGCCAACTCCTGGAGGATGCCATCTCCCTCTACCTCTCCTCTGCACCACCCTCGTTCCGCCATCGGGGGGCAGCAGGCTTGCCCGCTGCTCCTTATTATGAGGACTTGGACTTCCCGCTGGATTATGGAGAGGACTACACCCTGCAGGAGCGACCCAGCTCACGCCAGCGGACTAACAAAAAGGTTCCACAGGACTTCACCTCCCTGTCCGGATTGGACGGTAAGAGCCGATCTCCTGGGCTGGTCTGCTGTGCGCAGGGGGGAGGGAGCTGCCTCTAGCTTTTGTTTTCAATGCTGTTTTAGATCTTTTTGTTTTAGGCCTGTATTATGGATGTAATTCCCTCTAAAATGTACTCCGTGAGGTTATTCGTATTTGCGATTGTGTGTTAGTTTGAGCTACGGTGTCAGAGCCATAATTCGTTCCTGGGTTCTTGGAAACGTATTGTTTCTCCTGGACAGATAGAGAATAGCTGATGGGAAAAAAAAGGTTACCTTTGTAGGTTTTGGATAAGTTTTAGAGCTAAAGATTAATCTTGAGAGAAAGCCCTTCATTGCAATTAACATGGTCACTCATGCTCTGTCTGTTGAATGTGCTATTGTGTTTATGGCGTGTGAGCTGTGTTTGTGGTGTATTAGCTGTTGATGTACATATGCGTGTGTCTGTGTTACAGATCACACAGTGGTTCAGCTGGCAACAGTGCTGGAGAGGTTTGGGGCGGATCCTCAGGACCTGAGCCCTCAGCAGTTAAACAAATTTGCCCTCCTCTTGCAGCTGTTGCAGGCGCAAGGCGTCGAGAGCGCAGGTATAACGCAAAATGGACGCACTCGCGCACGCATTCATTACACACGCGCACGCACGCACACGCACAAAACATTTCAACATCCCATATTAAAAATGTCCTAATTCATCTGAAATTCTGTCTGAATGTCGTTGATAACTGGATGGCCAGGCTGATTAATGGGCTTTCTTGCACTTTCTCATTTTCTCGTTTTTAGATAGTCATCCGGGAGTCACGGTGACGGAGGTACGTTGGAAATGCATTTCCTGGGACATTATGGAGGATTATTTTGTTAGGTTGTTTTATAAATGAAGAGGTGTATCTATAGGATCATAGAGCTTATTTAGAGTGAGATTCTCTCTACTGTTCCGATGTTTTCATAATTTGTGGATTTTATGACCATTCTCAGTTTACAAGACTTGTTAATTATGTTTAGAGGTGCAATGTGGTTCCATATCAACAAGTAGATACAAAACAGGAAGACTGAGCAGTACGTGTAAAATTCTACGAGTGTATATGAGTTTAGACCTCGTTGTATTGGTCAGAATGAGCTGAAGTATGTTTCCACTTTCACTGCGTTTCCCTGTGTTTCACTGCGTAGTGTTTGCTGTACTGAATGAAACCAACTCTCTCCCATTTTACTATTTCAGGCAAGTGTAGAAGGTAGTGACTCGGTGTCCCAGAAAGGTGCCAAACCTCTGTCTCCTGCTGTGGCCCCGCCCTCCACGTCACAGTCCAAGCTGACCCCAACGCCGACCCCTTCCACCGCAGTCCCAGTCACTGTGGCCCACGGTGCCGGTCCCGCCCCGAAGGAGCCTGTTGTGCCGGTGAAAGACGTGGAGCTTAACGAGAAGACCTCCTCAGACCCGAAAACAGCAGCCAAGGATGGAACCGGTGTCAGAGAGGAGTACGGTTACATAGTCACGAACCAGAGGTACTAGCTGGATCTAGCTGAGGTCCACTTCAGCTTCAGGCAGAGGTCTGCTGCTTTGGTCTCACGGCCTTCTTTCACAGAAATAAATTTAGCATCGCCCTGGCTAAAATAGGGTTCTCATTGAAAAGCCACCCTTGGCAACATAATGTAGTTCAAAACTCGAAAGTGGACAAGCACTTTCCACTGTAAAGTTATTAAAGTAAAATAGTTAAATACTTGATTAGATGCTTAAAATATCTGACCAGTGTTTCATAATACTTCAAACCTATTTGTAGGGTATGAAAGTGCACTAGAAAGTACTTTTCAAGCTCAAGACATTTCTGTATTGCCATGTTGAGAGTGACAAAGAGTGACATTTTTAGACAGAGACTGATCAGTGTCTTTGAAAAAGGCCTGAAAATCAGGGCTATAGGACTCATTGTTTAGATGTGAAATGTCCGTATATGTTTCTGGCCTGTGTAATGAGTATGCTGTATGTCTGTGCAATCCCCAGTCCTCTGAGTCTGTATGACGGGGTGAAGCTGTTAGAGACACTGGCAGAAAGGATCCACCTGACCACGAGCAGCTTCATCAACATCAGGTACGGGGAAAATGCATGAGTCTGGGAGGGCGAACGTTTGAAGATGGAGAAGAGCACGGGAGAGGAAGGCGACAATGAAAGACAAAGCAATCCGTTAAGTGTAATTGCAGCTGCCCACAGCCCATCCGTCAGCCCATGCGCGTGTGTGTGTGCGTGCGTGTGCGTGCAGTGTGGTGGGGCCCGCGTTGACATTCAGGATCAGGCAGAACTCTCTCAACCTCAGCGCAGAGGACGTTGCGAGTCAGGCTGGTGAGTGGCAGGATCTCACTCTCACGTCCACCTCTCCACTCTCTCTCCACTCTCTCTCTGCTCTCTCTCTCTCTCTCTCTCTCCACTCTCTCTTTACTCTCTCTCCTCTCTCTCTCTACTCTCTCTCCACTGTCTCTCCACTGTCTCTCCGCTCTCTCTCCGCTCTCTCTCCGCACTCTCTCTCTACTCTCTCCCTACTCTCTCCCCACTCTCTCTCCACTGTCTCTCCGCTCTCTCTCCGCTCTCTCTCCGCACTCTCTCTCTACTCTCTCCCTACTCTCTACTCTCTCCCTACTCTCTCCCCACTCTCTCTCCACTGTCTCTCCACTGTCTCTCCGCTCTCTCTCCGCTCTCTCTCCGCACTCTCTCTCTACTCTCTCCCTACTCTCTCCCTACTCTCTCCCCACTCTCTCTCCACTGTCTCTCCATTCTCAACCTTCAAGCAATTTAGCAAACAGCTTGACAGCTTTGGGGGTGGGTGGGGCATGTGAGGGGGGCATGGGGGGGCAGCACTAACCATTGCTCATATATAATTATTTCAAATATCACCTTCTGTTCTTGCAAATCTCACGTAAACTTCAAAAGCATTCTCCTACTTCAATGCTCTGCACTAAAAAGAAAAAAATGATTTATTAGGCATGTCATTAATACTTCCCATTTCATTTTATGGTCATTTTTCTTCAGATTACACTATGTCTTGTTATTTAAGATGAAAGTGGTTACAAACAAATGTTGCTTCATTTTACTCAGTGGCTGAAAAGAATTTCTTGGAGGGAGAGACTGGACTAAAGATCATTCAGACAGGAGTGGGAGAGGTGGGTGCCTTTTGTTTCTTTTTCTGTCTGTCTGACCGCCCCCGCCCACGCACACACGCACCCCCCCCCCCAGCACACACACCCCCCTGCAGAGATTACTGCTTTCACACATTTGTACTGACCAGCACAAAGATTTACTCTTCTCATTTGTGTTTCTTCGTCTTCTTGGTACTTGCACATCTGTTGCAATCATAAGCCATACGACTGCCTGCATTAACCAGGTCATGTCAGAAATAGAATATGTTACAGTTTGCCCATATATAAACCGTGTCTTGCGGCACAGTTTCGCGCTAACGTTTTGGGCTCCGCGTTGCATGCGAACGCGCCAAGCGGATGAGAAGCCTGCGTGCAAACGCCACGTCTCCGCCGCCCGCCGCTGGCCATCCCGAACCACGCAAATCCTCCAGTCCCTTTTCCCCTGCTGTTCCTCACTGTGCTCCTTCACTCTCCCCTCTCTCTCTCTCTCTCTCTCGTTCTTTGCCGAGTCCCCGCCATTCTCCCCTTCAGCTATTCTTTTGCCCCTTCTCTTTTTGTTACCTCCGCCGCTGAGCACACCCCTCCCTTCTCCTCCTATTTTGCCACCCCCCCACCCCCCCACCCCCATCGCTCTCCCTCTTTCTCTCGCGGTCTTTGTGCTCGTCCGTACATATTCAAGCGCTCGCTCACACTCCCCTTTCACCGTGTACAGCTGTTGTGGGCCCTTCAATGCAGTCCAGTGCCTTTTGTTGCATCCGCCTGCTCATATTTTTAATTATTCCACATTGTTCTGTCGTGGCCTATGAGATTCTCTTTGCTTTGAGAACGTGTAATGTATGAATGATTGTGTGCATGTGTGTGTGTGTGCGTGCATGTGCGTGAGTGTGTGTTTGGTGTCGGTGCACGTGTGTGTGTGTGTGTGTGTGTGTGTGTGTGTGTGTGTCCTTTTGTGTGCTATCCTTCAGTTTTCTCTCTTTCTGTTTCTCTCTGCCTTAGTAATGAGACCTGGACTTGCACCTGCCACTTCTTTGTCTCTACATTATTGGGACCAAATCCTCTTCTCCCCCATCACCTCTCTGTCTGTTTTCTCTCTCTCTCTCTCTCTCTCTGGTTCTCGGGTCATTCCTCTTCATTAGTGAACAGAATTGAATTCATGTATAAGCTCTGTTGTTTTGCTAGTTATCGTGTATGTGCAACATCGCAGAGATTATCCCGCAGTCGCTGGATTATCTGCATCGGCTGTGTAAAGTCAGTGACACACAACCGTACGCACCACACCGTATACAAATGGTGCTGCAGAGGTTGTGTCTTCTTTATAGTACACAAGCGTGGTGTGTAATTCTTCAGAGGAGTCAACATTTTACCTTTTGAAATATTAATGAAGGATTATGCCTGTTATGGTATTTATACAGTGGCGTTAGCTTCCTTGCTGCCATAGAAATTTGAATATCAAATTGTATTTTTCCCTAAGGTAGGATATACTTTCTGTTCTATGCTATATTTTTGTGTTCTTGTATAATAGCAATCGCTGCAGAAGCGCCTATCAGACTTTTCTTGCTGGCATTATATAAAACGACAGCAAAAACAAACCACTTAATGCACCATGATACGTTCTATATAGCCTTCCCTGTTCGTGTTATTTTCTCCTCATCCTTTTAGCATTTTTCTCTCTCTTCCACGAACGGTCGGTCTATCGAGGGTATCAGTGCCGCCCCCTCTTACCATTTCACCATCAGCAACATGTGGAGCTGTCGCCACGGCAACGGTGTTTGATGTGACAAGTGCCGGCGGTGGCTGAATGGAGTTGGTAGGTTGCGGGGCCTTCATAGGAGTCGGACACAGTTCGGGGAGGCACATTCACGTCCCTCCTTTTCTTGCCGTTTCTATCCCTTTTCACCGATTTGTCCTTTCTCTGCGATTACTCTTGCATACTTTTTGCTCCCTCGTGGCTATCTACAGCTTCCTTCTTTAAAGACTACGAAAAGTACTACGCCAGGACACATCGCTTGATTTGCGACTCGGCTATAAACGAGTCCTGCTCGTGCTTACGCTTTGCGGAGGCTTGCGAGTGTAAGATTTAATCATCCAATAAGGACCGAGAACAAGCATCGTTTCTACTCGCTTTTTTTTCTGTGCGATTACCTTGCGTGGCGTACAGCGGTTGCCCCGGAGAACACTAATCCGTGCGGTGTTGGCGGGTTCTGATCAACAATTCAAATTTCCATGTTCTGCGGGTTCAGGCTGAGGTAGGCATGAAGTTGAATTTTTAAGGCTACTTTTTAATTTTGGCCTAAATCGTAAATGTGGCGTTCGTCATTACATTCATAGACCAATTTAGTTATATCTCCCTGTTTTTTCCCAGATCGATACAGGTTGTCTGGGTAATTGTGTTTAGTTTTTTCCTTTTCTTTTCAACAAATTAGCGACGTGACATTATATGACAGTATATGATAAAAAAGAGTTCGAGTTGCAGTTTGCTCAGCCACATCTGTCGTCTATACTGAGGAACTGGAAATCGGCCTATCAGTGTGATCCAGAAACATAAAACTTTACCGTTTGTATTGTGGTCGGATTCAGTGAAAACAATTTTGTATCATGTGATCTAAAATAATCACTATTTCAAAATTTATCAAAGAGAAAAGTTTTATGCACGCATGACGCATATTGTTAATTAGCCTATTAAAAATATCTGACAAACGAGGAAATTAGTAGATAGTTCGAACTAGCTTTTTTTTAACATATCCGAAATTATGCAGCATAGTGTTTACGTGTAAAGGTGAGAAATGTTCGGAGAGTCATAAATTATCTATAAAAGAAGCACGAACAATTCCTCCTCCTTTACACTGATTTATTACACCAGTTGGAGGCTGCTCCTCGCCTTCATGAATTGTAGGTTAATTAGTTTGCTTTTATATGTTGGTATTTCAGTTTACAGGCTTTTTTGGTAATAAGAATGATGCACAAGATCTGGTTTGTGGGTTCTTTTTATTTTATTCTTTTTATTTAATTCTTTTTATCTATCTATCTATCTATCTATCTATCTATCTATCTATCTATCTATCTATCTATCTATCTATCTCTATCTATCTATCTATAAGTACAGAACAAATTATACTATTTATCATTATGAATAAATACATAGATTAATGATGGATAATTATTATATAGGGTAATGAAATGTCTTTTTATTTGTATGTTTTTTTAAAGCATGTGGATAAATTTTCCAACAGTTCCCTTTTTTAAAATTTTCACATTCATTGCACTTATTGAGGAAAGAGCACTACCTGATGTGCTCACGTACGGCATTGCATGATACATTATCACAACATTATTAGACAGGAATTAAACTCAACAAAATCATTGTGAATTACATAATTTTTTAATTTACCATATGGCAAGCAGACTGTTGTGTTTTATTAACGTAATGTCTTAGACACTAGGGCTGGTGGATGTGTGCGTGTGTGTGTGTGTGTGCGCGCGCGCGCGCGTGCGTGCGTGCGCTCGTGTATTTGTGCACATGCATGTGCGTGTGTATTTACACATTTGAAATTAAACACTTTTGTTGAACACTGGTTTACTATCTCATGGTGATGTCAGGTGGATTGGTTGCTGTGGTAACCAGGCTGTGCAGTCTGGATGAGTGAGATGATGTAATGTGTTTGTAGCTGTTGCAGATGCCCTGTAGTTCACTGGGTTTATGTGGGTTTTCACTCTGGAACCAGCACACTGATTGTAAGGGGTCGGAAGCCGCAGGCATATGGCTACACTTGTTTTATCCTGTACCATGTTATTCTCTAGTTTCACTCCTAGTCATTGTTGTTAGCCAAAGTACTTTTTAATATTTCCAAATGAAACTCGTGTAGTCTGAACATATCAGTCAACAGAAGGTCCTGTGGTAAACTGCATTCAGGCGTATTCTCAAAGCCATCTGAGTGGCAGCTGACGCCGTTCAGTGTGATATGTGTCCTGTGGGGAATGAAGCAAAAAAAAGCACAATGGTATTTTTTAAAGAGATAAAGGTCTTTATATAGGGGATACATGCCTTCCCAAGCCGAACGCTCAGGTCCAGGACAACACTGCAGCAGACCTTTTTGGTGAGTCATGCCCTAAATGGTCCTATCAGATTACAGAACAGCCAAAATTGTGAAATAGCTTCTTGGATTGCAAAGGGGTGAAGAGAAATCACAACCTGCTTACTGATAGGACATTAGGATTTATGAAACCTCAGAAAGATGAAAGATGGCCTACGCTCGATTTCTGCACCCCTCTATCTATTGTGATGCAGATAGTGGATGCTCTGTGTGATCTTAACCCCTGAAATCACCCAAAACACACACGCACGCACACGCACGCATGCACACACACTCGTGTGGGTGTGGGTGTATTCTTTCTGTGACTGAGGTTAAAGGGCTCAGTTGAGGTCAAAGGGGGTTATGGGGGATGGTTTAGGGGTCCTGGGACCCATCTTATTATTCTCTCACTTCTCAAGGAACAGATGTTATCTCTAACGGACATGCTATCTTTCCATGCAATATATTAGCATGCTTTGAATACACATTATCCATTATCATTCACTACTTTCTGAGAGCTTCGTCTGAGTAGGGAGTGGGTGGACTGGGTACGGGCTTACAGGTCAGCGTGGACCTCTCTTAGATAGATTTCCATGCACGCCATTTCAGGAGCCTCTCCGATGGCCTTCCCCCCCTTCCACTCCTGTCCCGGCTCTTGAGTGCCTGTGGTCCCACTCCTTCCACCCCTGCACCGGGCCTCCACTCTCCCGCTCTCCCTCGCTCCTGCTCCCCTTGCCGCCTCCTCGTTTCTCCGCTTTGCCCTCTCGGACCCTGGGGGGCCTTTGTGCTCCTGTCCTAAACCAGCTCATTTTTCCTCCCTGCGCCTCCCCCCTGCCCTCCTACCCATTCTGAAGGCCTGTCACTCTTCCTTTTCGGGGGCCTCTCTGGAGTAGCAGGTGAGGCGCCCCATTACACCCCCCCCCCCCCCACCACCACCATTGTCCCTCCATCCAGTTGCACGCTGGCCACCCCCAGCTACCCCCTTCTACACACACCCCCCCCCCCCCCACCCTGTCCACCCTCCGGAACATTCTTCTGGCCTTTCAAGAGAAAGTGCCCGAACTTGGGAGCAATGAAGGAGGACAGAGACCCAGGCTGAGAAACATGAGGAATGAGAGGACCTGGAGAAAAAAAAACTGAAAGAGGGTGTGAAGAGGACTGAGAAAGCGGTTGGAGTGGTGGGGGGGGGGGGGAGAGGGTGTCTTGACGTCTCCGTGGTGAGACAGAAGGATGTATTCACACTCTTCCCTCATAGCTAACTCAGCACGCCCCTAACCCTGCAATGTGTCGCAGGTCCACAGGGAGTTCAAGGGAAACAGCTGCTTTACACGCATGTTCAGTTAAAGCCCATTTTCATTTTAGTTTTATCCGGTGAGCAATGGTGAGCGTATATTAAAAGCATTAGTCTCAGTGGTGTAAAAATCACAGCATAACACTCCGAACGCATTTTTCATATTTACGTTAAAAAAGAATCAAGTCGAGGTGCATTATGTCAGCTGCTACAGCTTAACGGTTTGGTGTGTGTGTGTGGAGCATTCTGTTATTGGGCAGTGGGGAGGATTACTGAGCAAGTAGATTGCGAGTCTGCGCTAAATGTTTTTGGCTTAGTTGAATTTTTAATTTTAAATTCTGATATTGAAAAGTCATCCTCAATTCTATCAGCAAAATTCTACTGATTTAATATACATGATCTTAAATTTCTATGACGCACAACAGCTAGTTACATTTGTTTGATGTAATATTCCTTTATCCATTCTTTATTTCTATTCAGTGGTGCAGTACATTTTGTTTAATAAGTAATGACTGAACCATTGCTATCCCTCTTTTTTCATGTCCTGTCCTGTCCCCTACCTCACCCTGTCCCCCTCCCTCACCCTGTCATCCCCCCTCACCCTGTCCCCCCTCCCTCACCCTGCCCCCCTCCCTTCCATGCTCTCCCTGATGGCTGTGGATTACACAGAGCATTCTGCTGTTGCCATGGCAGCACCAGGGCCTGTTCTCCCCTGCTGAGGCTCCCAGACACCATGGCAACATCAACAGGCAGGGGTTGGAGGCTTGGGAGCTGAACGCCTTTTACCTTTCTCCCTGTCTGTCCTTTCTTCACTGCCAGAAAATAAGAGTATCGAGAGAGAGAGAGAGAGAGAGCGAGAGAGAGAGTGAGTGGCAGAGTGATAAGAAGGAAGTAAATGAGAGTGTAAGAGATCTCCTCTGGGTGATTAACCCTGCGTTGGGGGGGGATGGGTCTCCTTAATTGTTTACTTGTTGGTAATTATGCAGAGGGGTGGGGGCAGGTGACGTTCTCTAATTATTTCAGAGAGATGGGGAGGGCTGGCACGTGGCAGAATGAGCGCGCGTGTCTGCTTGTGTGTGGCTGTGAGGGTTGCCCGGGTAATTAGTCGCTGATGATGGTGCTGACATCCGGCTTGTTTACACAAACAGAGCAAGAGAGACAAAAGAGACAAAGGGAGAGAGCGGGGGAGAGACCGTGTTAACTGTGCCAGAGAGAGACCACCCAACGGCAGCACCTTCACTGGCCTCTCCTCCCCCGCACTGCCCCTGCAGACATGTTCCGCTAGGCCTCTGACTTCCCACTACACTAACCATTTAGCTTTTGGTCAAGTGTGAACGGCTGTCAGGTATAAAAAAAAAAAAAAGTTGCGTGTGTGTGTATAGTTTTATATTTTTCCTCTGTGCCATTGTTTAATAGTGCTCAAGAATTCTAGGAACACGGATCCACTGAGCAGATGATATTAAATCGTTTGATTTTTGAAAATTTGATTTTGTATGTGTCATTATTAGTAGTTGTGGATAAATGAATGTCCCTCCCTCCCTCTCTCCCTCCCTCCCTCCCTCCCTCTCTTGTCTCTCTGCAGAGGAGTGAGGGTCGCGGCTTTCCCCAAGCCACTCGTATCGGCGATGGCTCGCGCGGTGTGGTCCTCGCTATGGTCGCCATGGCTTGTGTGGGTGTGGTGGTGCTGGTTGCCCTGGCGATCGCCTGTCTGCGTCACCACGGCCGGCAGCTAGCCTCTGGCAAGCTTGGACTGGGCCCTGAGGCGGGCACTGAGACCCACTTTGACTACCAGGTAAGGAGACAAAACCCATGCACACTAATGCTGGATCAGGACCCAAAGCTCTTCAACATGGTTCATACATACATAACCAAGAGTGTATGGGTTCCGTCCCCTACAACGACTTCGCTTAGAGATGAAATGTAGGCTGTGCTTTTGAACCGTGGGAGTGATTTAGTGTGCGTGCGTGTGTGTGTGTGTGTGTGTGTGTGTGTGTGTGTGTGTGTGCGTGCGTCCCAGGAGCTGTGCCGGCAGCACATGGCAGCGAAGTCGTCGTTCAGCCGTGCGGAGCCGGGGGGCCGCAGGGGCACGGACACGTCGCGGGTGAGCAGCGTGTCGTCCCAGTTCAGCGACGGTCCGCAACACAGTCCCAGCTCCCACAGCAGCACGCCGTCCTGGAGCGAGGAGCCCGCCCAGTCCAACATGGACATCTCCACCGGACACATGATCCTGGTAGAGGACACGCCCCTCCTCACCACATTCCCTCAGTAATCAAGGGCAGGGAAATACTAGCATTTGCAGTTCAAATCGCAAAATCGCAGAGTCCACGGATTTCACGCATTAAATGTAGCCCTGTCTTGCATGCATGCTAATGGAGTCTACACGAGCAGGCAGGTGGTTAGCAAATGCATAAGTGAATGATTATTTCTGGGTAGATGGAGTTTAATATACAAACCGCGTATGTCAGAACAGTTCTTTGTTTCTTAGGTTACACTTGAACCTGTTGTGCGCCGTCGCCTTTTGCGGCTCGAGGCGAATGCGGCTCTCACAGGCCTTCCCCCTTGTTTGCTCAGGCCTACATGGAGGACCACCTGAAGAACAAAGACCGCCTGCTCAAGGAGTGGGAGGCTCTGTGCTCGTACCAGGCCGAGCCCAGCTCCGTCTCCACCGCGCGGAGCGAAGGCAACCTGGAGAAGAACCGCCAGCCCGACTTCGTGCCCTGTAAGGCGTGGGCCGGGCCCTTCCTCTCCTTCCCCGCCGCCTTCCTCTTCCCCCCCCCTCTGCTTCGTGCTCGCTGTGCCGCCGTTTACATTATGCAGCAGTGCGGTAGGGCTCAGAGTCCGTGAACCGAGCTTAATTCGCCTGCTCAACGGGGATGGCGTGAAGCCTGCTGCGATTTGCGCGTGTGGTTGTGAAGGTGTGAAGGGTGTGAGGGTTGGTGGGCGGTCATGGCTGTGCGTCTGTCTGCTTCAGATGACCATTCCCGGGTGAAGCTGAAGTCTGAGACCAACCCTGCTAGAGAGGACTACATCAACGCCAGCATTATAGTAAGAGTGACTCTCACTCACTGTCTAATCTGAGATGGGTACTGAGTTATGATGCACATTAAAACATTTTTAAAGCAGTTTTAGCCCACCCATAAAACAGGAAATGTATAACATATTCTACTGAGGCAGTGAATTTAATCTGAATACTAAAATTCCTCCCCCTACTTCCACAGATAGACCACGATCCTCGCTTACCAGCCTATATTGCGACCCAGGGCCCCCTGCCACACACTGTCGCTGATTTCTGGCAGGTGAGTCACAGTCCTGTAGTTAACAATTAACTCTCTTTGGTTCAGAGATTTCCTTTCCAAAAACAGAAGACCTGCTATTCAGGCGCTGGATATTGTCAGCGTTCTCTATGGCGAGCATTTACTTTGAGCACGTGTGTGTTGTAGATGGTATGGGAGAACGGATGCACAGTGATAGTGATGATGACCGCTCTCGTAGAGGATGGAGAACAACAGTGTGAACGCTATTGGCCCGATGAAGGATCGTCTTTATACAACATTTATGAGGTGAAAACTTCAGTCATGTTGACCTAGTTTGCCCTGGATTTCCTGGGTTAGATTTCTCAATATGTACTATATTATACGGAGTCGGTTAAAAGCACTTTTTTTATGCTTAAAGCCAGGCTGTCCTTCACCTTTCTACAGTAAAGTCTTGATTGTTTCTGGTACGATATTCATCAAATATAATTGTTTGATGTAAAAGCCTACATTCTGTTCAACCATGGAAAATTAATGGATTCATGAATGGTAGTGCATTAGCTGTATTGCTACAAATTATACTACCTAAATCAAACCAGGGTGATTTAAATCAGTCAAAGTGACGCATACTTTTCATATACCATCAGCCAAATCCAACATATAAATCACCTGAGTGATCCCCACAGTTAAATTCATATGCAAATCGTAGTTTATGTGTTGGACACCAATCAGGGCTGCGTCCCAAATTCATCCTAATGCAAAGATAATCTCTGAATGGTGGAGTTGGTATTACACTGAACACACAGCTCTCTCCCTCTATCACCTTAACTCGGCTGTGACACGGCTAAGGAAACACGGCACAGCGATACCATAGCACAGACACGGTTATGAAGCCCCTCCAGCTTCCTGGTAGCGTTTGTGTTTTAATGGAGGGCATCGTGTGGTGTTCCTAGTTCTGACTGGTCACTCACTGCGACTCTCAGGTGAACCTTGTGTCAGAGCACATTTGGTGTAAGGACTTCCTGGTGCGTAGCTTCTACCTAAAGAACGTGCAGACACAGGAGACGCGCACGCTGACCCAGTTCCACCTCCTCAGCTGGCCTGCACAGGGCATCCCCACCTCCACACGCCCTCTGCTGGACTTTCGCAGGTATTGCTACAGCTGAAGTCAACCTTGATCTGATAACACAGCTGGGTATTCATAAACACATGCCCACACGCACGCGCACGTAATCTCTGCCGTCGTAAACTGCTGCAAAGTCCTAAGTGAATCCTTGCTATTTATCTCCTGTTTCACTGTGTTCCTCAAGCCCTGCAAAGGCCCTTTGAAGATGTGTTTCCTCAGCCCCTCTCCCCTCACTGCCTTTGCACTTGGGGTTATTCTGGGTTTATGTTCACCCCCCCCAAACCCCCAACCCGCCCTGCCCCAATTTCTGTCTGCTCTGTCGTCTCTCCTCTCCCCTTCTTTTTCTCCCTCTCCCCCTCTCTCTACTCCCTTTTCTCTCCTCCCCTCTCTCGTCTCTCCCTTTCTCTCTCCTCTCTCTCTCCCTCTCGCTCTCTCCCTCTCTCTCTCCTCTCCCCTCTCCCCCTCTCTCTCTCTCTCTCTGAGTCTGATGGAGTCTCCTGAACGTTGCACACCTCCCAGTGTCATTTTTGTGATTTGCAGCTAGTAGTCTGGGTCCAGTTGCATAGTCACAAAAATGATCATTGGTAGGTGTGAGTGCAGCAGGAACAAGCCTGGGCAGATGCTCCATCGCCTCTCCCCCTCTTCCTCCCCCTCCTCTTCCTCACCCCTTCGAAACAAGGCAGCTGTGACATCTGTGCTCTTCCTCTTCTCTAAACTCCTGCTTTCATGTGGCACGCTGAGTTGCTTGGAGTGAAAAAGGATGTGACATTTTTGATAATACGGCAGAAATCAGCATGTGGCTGTTGAACGCCGTCTGTGCTCGTCCGATTTTAATCTCGCTTTTTGCCTGCCCCCCCTCCCCCCTTCCTTTTTTTCCTTTTCTTCTTTTTTCTTTTCTTTTCAGGAAAGTGAATAAGTGCTACCGAGGCCGATCCTGCCCAATCATTGTGCACTGCAGGTAAACAACTGCAATACCGGTCTGAATCTCAAGAGGGCAGAGTTTTTATTCTTACTATTTTCCTTATTTAAGGCTTGTGATTTTGAAAAATTTGTTTTACAGTGATGGAACTGGAAGAACCGGTACTTATATCCTAATTGACATGGTCCTGAACCGCATGGCCAAAGGTACGACTGTACATAGTGTGCGCAGTCTCAAAGTCCCCACTGCACTGGAGCTTATTTTTAAAACAACATTGTGTCTCATGAATGCGCTTTTAGGCGTGAAAGAGATCGATATTGCTGCGACACTGGAACACATTCGTGACCAGAGACCGAATATGGTGCGCACCAAGGTATGCAAATGCGAACCTGCTGGTGTGCGTGGGCCTGTCGTGTATGGGCGTCCCCAGAAATCACGTTAAGGTGTGTGCATGTGTGTGTGCGCGGGCGCTTGTTGATGATTGCTACACAGGTTCTTGTTTTCTGCTCTCTGCAGGACCAGTTCGAGTTTGCCCTCACCGCAGTGGCTGAAGAAGTGAATGCCATTCTGAAAGCCCTCCCACAGTGAGCCACTCTGCACCGCGCTAGGCCGCCCGTCTTCATCCTGCCTCCCCTCACACACCCCCTCGCAGGCTATTATACGGACAATACCATGTTTTCTAATGCATTTCAGACCATGGCCTTATGTACTACAAGTACAGGGAGGGCTACATGAAATCATTTCAGGTGACCGCTGGGTTCTGGGTGCGAATGGCGGAGCTTTCATAGTGAGGTAATCAGAGCTTCAGGTGTGGATATAGAACAAGATCAGGTTTCATTGTGGCAAATTTGAGTATAGCGGGTTTTCCTGACTGGCTATTGCCTGCTCACAATCTTACTTCTGCTGAGGAAAAATGTCATCATTAAGACATAGTGACACACACACACACACACACACATTCACACAATCATGAGGTCTGAACATAGGAAGATTATTTTTGGAGGAACGTATTGCCTGATTAGTGTATCAAAACTCAAAGTGATATATCCATCGCTCAATATGTGTGTGCTTCTCTTCATGTTCTTATGACTTATGGAAGACCGTTGTTGTGTGATTATTGTAAATAATTCATTGGCGAGTCTACTTGTCATATTCCTGTAGCAAATGTATGGAAAATTCTACAAAAAAAATACATATATATATAAATACATATATATATAATTTTTCAACTGTTTGACATTAAATGTGGTGTGGTGCAGCATGGCAGAGTGTGTTGGACCTTCGTGTTCTTCGGATTTCTGAGCTTTTGTAAACCTCATTTAGGAATCGGCAGCTTTCCACACTGGAACTGCTTCAGGTCCAGGAGGACGGGCTATGGCCCGTGAGAGTGCGGCACGGTACTGGTCCGTTATGAGGTTCTGTAAGCACATTGTCATCGTTGCTGTGGTTTTCTGTCTAACGGTCTAATTGCAGGACTGAGATTAGGCTTGAGGAGACGCCGGGCCGGGTCGGGCCGGCCCGGGCCGGTCCTGACACTTCCAGGGTCAGCCAGAGCCATGAGTGGAACAGGAGGCTGCAGGAGCTCCTCAGATCAGTGCGGTCCAGTCAGGTTTACACACGAGCATGGTGGGATGTAGATCTGGAGACATGATGTGTATGCACATGGGGACCCGTCTGCGTGTGTGTCCGTTGAAATAAAAACATGAAAACCCCATTGAAGAAATATTCAACCTTTATCATAATCTTTCTGATTTTGAATGACTAAATATAGCGTTTTAAATATACCATTTTTAAATATAGCATTTCGTGCCATAACTTCATCACATCAGTAACACTCAGTACAATTCAAAATGCCATCCGGTACCTTCCTCTATAAAACAGTAGCATTTTGCAAATTAGCTTTGACAAACCTTAGATGTTCTGAACATGATATCTTATGTTACATTTCCAGTGCTTCCTTTAGACCTTTGGAAACACAAGCATAAACAACCACACACACACACACACACACGTGCTCCCTCGCACTCGCACACAAACATAAACACATACACGTTGACCTTCACACACATACATATATTGACCTGTGTTGCCATGTTGTGTGTGGGAGGGTGTTTTGTTTTCCAAATAAAACTTTGAAAAGAGTCTGAGCATCAGGAAGGCCACGGAGAAGGCAGAGCACCTGGGAGCCCCTCACCTGTTGAGGGCACACGGACGGAGACGAGGCGTTAGTGCTGTCACTCAGCCAGCCTACCCAGCATTCCCACTGCTCTAAAGCTCTTAGCCACGTCACTCGCTAACACCGCTATGTTGCCACGGTGAGTATCACTGCAGAGACCCGCTCATGAAATCGAAAGGTGACTGAAACCATTTAGTTAACCATAGCACTGTCCTATTAATATCTACCACATTAAGCCATGTAAGTAAATGTAATGGTAATGGTGCAATTGTATACTGCAGGTGTAGGCAGCCCATTCACCGATAAACCAAATGAAGCTCATTCGAATATATGCAAATTTAAAATACTACCAACCTATCAAAACCGAATGCAAGGAGGCAAAAGGTACTAGATTGTTTCAGCAATATTAATATCCTGGATAAGGGCAGCCAACATCCACCCTGCAGTATTCAGAGATGGGAAGTCTGGTGTTAGGGATGAACTACACATATAATGAAAAGCACAGGGTCTAATGTCTAGACTAAGCTTTACCTCAGGGAGAGAGGAGTGGGGGGAAGGTGGTGTGCAGTCAGCCCGTGAAGGCCTGGAAGTCAGACTCTGCAACGGCAGGGAGAGGGAGTCAGGTAATCAGACCAGGATACAAAGATCAGACACATATGCAGATGAACACCACACAGTCATGTCTGAATGTAAACTGATGAGGACGGCAAAGACAAGCAAAATGTCTTTTGTGTCAGACACAAGACAAATAATGTGTGTCTATTGTGGAGAGTAAGAGAACGATTCGAGAAGACGAGAAGAGACAGAGAGATAGATGAGACGGAGAGATAGATGGAGAAATTCTAGCCTCAATGTGCAAAAAAACATACGGTCACTGTTCGTCTAATATAGTCGGTAATAGAGGAGTTATGACTGGATGTATTACATGGCATTCGTATTAAAAATTAGATGAGTGAAACAAGCAGTTTCAGGCCTTGTGTAACTGTCAATATGAAGAAGAGATGAAAGGGAGTGAAAATGATAAGTAACCCATTTTGTAAGAAGGACTGCTTATCATCAAAATGGTGCTCGGACATTTATTGTTCTTTCTATTAGTGTTGAAAGGTTCAGGTGAACATTTGCTGATTAAAACAGCTTTGAACAGGGATTATTGTGTATAATTACCAAACTAAAGCCCTCAGACTTGGAATATTCCAAGGTAAGTACATGTTATAAACTCTTTTCACATGACATTTATGAGAAAAAGCACACAACCAAAACCCCCAAGTATACACACTGCAGCTCCTTAAAAATGTTGCTCTCTTTACATCATGTAATATAAAAATATAGCATGAAATAAACCGACCACAACAGTCAGTATTACATTTGCAAACAGAATGAACTCCTCTACAGGTCTCATTAGCTCGACTCTACTGGTCTGTTATGGATTTTTTCATTCTCCCCCACAGAACACGAGAACTGATCTGGCTTTCTTAATTGTACAACTGGCAAAAATGTAATGTCTTTAGAACGATTTTGTAGCGGCTATCCATTTTCTTAATAAAGAATGGACAAGCAGACATGATTCCTTTGGTAATGAAATGGCACACCGGGTGTAGCATTCCTACTGCATGCAAACTCCTACACAGCAAAGGCACCGAGCGCAAACTTTTCGTTCATTCTGATGTAAAACTAGTGATGTCCAAGTCCTCCCTCCATCATCTGCTCTTTATGAGATCAAGTGCTGTGAGTCCAGTTCCCTCTTGTACGTGATTACAACAGGGTGCCGTCACCTCTTACATCATTACGATGTACAGCATTAACAACGTAAGCATCCCATTGCTTTTGTTTTTACAGCTCCTGCCAGCACTTTGTGTAACGAGGCACTAGCGTAGCATCGATTCGAGAAATCCCTCAGCACCTGAAAACCTCCCCGTATTCGACGGCGCCCTTTGAGAACAACTCTAAACAAGCAGACAGGAGCCGCCAGGATCAAAGCTGCTCAAAGAATCTTAAGTGACTTAATTGCTCAAGACCTTGTAGAATTCAATGATCAATGCCTCAGGGAAGAACGCTGTACTGAACGATGGTATAGGGGCAAACAGTAGACCTTCTTATCTGAGGCAGATAAGCACGAGCCACAGATATGCCGTCTATAGCCGTATATGACTTGCACTGAGCGGCTTCGGTATATTGCTTATGGCAGAACACACAGTACTTCTGAGCCACAGAATAACACTGAGACAAAGCAATGAGCTGTTAGGTAAACTACCTCTAACAAATGATTACGGGCACCGGTCCTATAATTCTCACCCTGAAGCACCGAAAAGAAAGCAAAAAAAGAAAGATGGTCAGTCAACGTGTTATAGAGGTAAATCTTCTGCAACACCGAGCAGTGCCGTGTAGGTCAACGCACTGCACAGAACTGCTATGGGATAGCCGCTGTACAGAGGGTTAATACTGATAACATGCAGCACCGAGTAACGCCTCGTCCGACGCGCCCCCCCTCCCCCATCCAGTCAGCACTGTCGCCGGGTCACTCTAACACAACACACAGCGACACTTCTTCCGACCTTTCAATACTGCCGTCCCATTGGCTGTGGGCTCTCTGCCCTCTCTATCCTCTACAACAATGGCATTCCTCTCTGGCTCCTCTCTCCCCTCGCCCGCTCCTCTGTCGTCTGGAGACGAAGGCGTGGCGTGCGGCGGGTCATCCGCCCCAACGTCACCCCCCTTCCCTTCTCGGCCAGGCCGTGCCGGCTTGCCCCGCCCTCCCCTGGCACCTGAGATCACATCCTGGGCGGAGGCAGCCGCCCGCTGCTGGGCCTCCATCTCAGACAGACTGTATGCCAGCGCCATCTGCAGGTCTTCATCCTCGTCCTCGCTCACACCGGGACAGTGAAAGAAGGGGTCGGAGCTGAAGGAGCGGCGGGTGCTGTTCCGCGCATCGCGATTGGCCAGGTCGGAGTGGGTGGGCCTTGGGGGGAGCAGATGCGGGTGTGGCTGCTGAGGCTGGCTGGGTTGCTCTCTGCGACTGAGTTCCAGAGCCAGGGCCATCTCATCCTCCACACCTGACAACACACAGCACACACACACCAGCTTAGACCACTTTGATGTATACTGTTGCCTGTTACACGTTACAGAGTTGGGGAAGTCAGGATCTAAGTACTTGACCTGACCAGATGCAAACCAGGTCAGATTTTAGGTTAAAATTACCGTTGATGAGGACAGACTTCAGAACCCCGTCCACCTCAATCTCTGTCCTTTCTTGTCCATTTTCTCTGGTCCTGGAAGTACAAATAATTCACATCAATTGTGTTGATCCATTTCATAGCTACTAGTGCATGACATTTTGCAAAAGAGTGCAAAAATGCAGCATTATTCAAACTATTAATTTATAATTCTAAGTCATGGCTAATAAAATATTACTATTACAATTCTAATCTTAAATCGTAAATTGTTTTTTTTAACTAATCTGATTAAAGTATAATTAGCCTAAAAAGGAAAAAAACAAAAAAACAAAAAGCAACAATAATGGAGCAATATCAGGTTGCTACGTTAAGGTGGTGCACAGAGCAGTGGACTGACTTTTTGGTGATGGTGCGTTTCCCATTAACGACACGGGTGGATGTCGACACAGACTTAATATTAGCCCCTCCAATGCCACCCAGTGAGGAAGAAGAGAAGGTGGTGAAGTCAACTGCAGATGAAAGAGAAGGACCCATTCTCCAAGTGAACAAAGTGCACAAAAGCAGAACCGCCTCACACAAGAGGAACATTAGGTTGTCTGATAAGCTTTAAAAGAACAGACTACGTTTTTGCATAATTACCACTGATCAATAAACAACTCAGCCAACAACCTATTGGACCCCTGGGCCAACTATTGTTTACAGATTACATGAAATGTTTAAAGCATGGAGCTTCGTGGGCCATAGAGAAGTGAGTATGTGGTACAGAACAGGAGAGGTTCCCACCATCTGCAGAGGGAAATGAGAAGAACCGGCTGGTCCCAAGTCTGGAGGAGCCATGGTGACCATGAAAAGCGCTATGCATTCCTCCAAATGGGAAATCATCTAGCAGATGTCGGACAGATACGGAGGGAGGGAGAGAGAGAGAGAGAGAGAGGCAGTCATTAGAACATGCACAGGCCAGAGAGGGACTCTGCTGAAAAGGCAGGAGTGGGAGAATGTGTCGAGCTCATGAGAGCTGTAGGTGTGAGGGAAAATGTGACCGAGAAGATCCAGCAGCGGCAGTCAATGGGTAAAAATGCACTCCGACTCCCACTGACTAACCAAAGAAGTCAGCAAATGGATCCTGGCCTCCAAAGAACTCCCGGAACACCTCATCTGGGCTGCGGAATGTGAAGGTGAATCCTGGGAAGTCATCTGGAAAAGAGCCACTGCTGCTGGAACCTTGGGGAGAGGAGACAAGACCCTAAGTGGCTGCTTCTTGAAGGCATGTAACCAGTCCTCAAATGTTTCAGTCAGTCAGAATCTTCCCACACCTGATTTCGAAAGGCCACTTTTGCCATAAGTGTCATAGGCTTCTCTTTTACTTCCTTGGAAATGTAAAAAAAAATATCCGCATTAGTGCAGGCAAACACTTATTCGCAAATGGGATGGAGAAGGTGGAAGTCTGCAGTCTTACTGTCTGACAGGACTTCATAGGCCTCTGCAATCTCCTTAAATTTTCTTTCTGCCTCCTCCTTGTTGTCCGGGTTCTTGTCAGGATGCCACCGCAAAGCTTGCTTCCTATAACTATAAATGCATATGTGCATGCGCATGCACACACAGACACGGACAGACACACACACAGATACACACGCACACATGCATAGATACACACGCACACACACACCAATGAGCATAGCAGGTTTGACAGTAACAATATGTTTTTTTAGTTTGTATCTTGAGAGAACCGGTTTGCTGTCAACTTGGCATCTTGTAATGCATGCAGATATTTTGGATACAAGTACTGACCCAGAATTAAACCCAAGAGCAATGGTTCAGACAGCAGTGAACTGGATTTGGAGGCTGAGTGGACAGGGGAACCTGATGCTGGTTCAGGACAGGGCATCAGCCCACTGTGTAAATAATGCTGATTCATGAAATTTTAAAAGGAAATTGTGCTCGGTCAACCTATCTATGTAGTTATACCATGAAAAACAGCCCTTATCCTCTACTACTATACTCAACGGCCATACAGATAATTAATATGTGTTTCTCTGTAGGGGTCAGTGCTTATTTATGGCCTAAAATAGTCAAAAGTGTTATATACAGATATATTGAGCAATATGTCCAAGTCGTCAGTTTCACTGTGAAGTGGCTAAACTACAGCTGCACTACTCTTTACTGCTCTGGACAAAGCCAAGCAGATGGACAGGAGGCATCTTCATTCTGCATAGTTGCCTATAAAATAAGAGAAGGGCAAAATAATTGATTTATTGATTCGGTTATGGAAGGAACTTACGCTTTTTTAATGTCATCTTGAGAGGCATTGCGTGACACTCCTAGAACGTCATAATAGTCCACCATGTCTTCCCCTCCTCGCTGTCCCTACTGCCCTCGAGACAATAGGGAACATAACATTAGCTTGCTGTCTGACCTCTCGATAAGCATGGCCTCTCAGAATGAGTGATTACACGTCAGACATTAACACAACCCACATTTATTTGTGATCAGTGTGTGACACACATGGTTTTTATAAATATGATTTTTTTAAATAATGCCAAACTATTATTTTTGTTGTTCAAATGATTACACATAGCTACATACCGGCATTTTATTTATTTATTACTGCTGAGGCCCTTATCTGATCTGTTCCACTACACTATGATCTTAAAAATGTCTGACTGATTTATGTCTCTCTCCGACTGTACACTGCAGAGCAACTTTATCCAAGTAGGGCATGTGTAAATGACTATTAATTCATGTTGACGTGGACTCCACAAACTATACCAAATGAATTAGATGAATATAGATCGGCATTTGCCTCGAACGCGAATGTGTGTCAGCATGCGGACTTCTCTGGAAGCCAGATACAATGAGCTGTTATTTCAAGCTCAAACTTTGCGATTTGTTTAGACCATATGGTCACTGACAGCTGCAGTGCTTTTAGCCGCCTGCTGTCATCCTGTTACATGTGTATAAAATAACCTAGACTCCGGACAGTTCTTGAACAGCAACAGACACTCTAGCAGCCCACACTACTCACAACATAAAGCGAGAGGGAACGTTTACCTTTTTTAGAAGTATCCACCCAGGAGGAGCAGAGCTTCTCCTCGTGCGCGTAAATATAGGAATGAATTATTTCGGTAAAGTCACTGGAATGCGCTGCGTGACAGTTCGCCCACAAGATCCACAAGAGGCGGATCCTTCACACGGTCTACCCGACGGTCTTTCAACGGCATACGCAGACTATGTCGTTATGGTGGTTTCTCACGCTTCTTCGCGTAGGCCTGTTGTGCCTCATTACCGGATTGTGGGTTATTCCCCACTTCTATATCTGGACAAGTGTCGGTCGCCTTCTCCTCTTTGGTACTGTACGTCACAATCAGCTGAGCAAACGTAATAAAAAAAAATAGAACGTCTAGAACGTACCAGTGTTTTTCTACGTCACTGCCTCCGCCCACTTCAACAGGAGGCATGAATATAAATATTCTTCGAAGTTACATTATCGAATTCCATTACGATTTTGTTTTATGAAATACTGTAAGCACGTATTCAGCTGCGATCGTATTCGGCCGCGTCTATTTGGTCTTGGTTGAATTAATCTATGAGATCTACCTTATATTGGGGCAGATGAAAAGATTAAAGACTTTAAGCATTTAGGAATGCTACGTTGTAGGTAAATTTACAAGGATTTTTAATAAAGACTTTGAGTGAGAATTCTGAATTAAGTTGTTAGGTTATATTGCTCACATGTTGCATAAACCCAGATTTTTTATCAGATGTATGTAGCTATAAAGAATACAGTGCACTGAAGTTTTTGGTATCACTGTTTGAGCCACTAGAGGGCGCAATGTACTAGCTCAAGTACAATTTAACAGCAGAGTCTAATAAACGTAACTCATGATCTTGATTAATATTTATCTTATTTATGTTTTACGAACACATCTTCATTAAATGCGCCTTATATAGTTACTGTACACAAATATTTTAGATACGGTATCTCTAAAGTGCAAAGTTTCTAATGAGAGTAGCCTAAAAAGTCTTCTTGTAGAAATATACCCTACTCCAGTAAGTTGCTTTTCAATTACTTTTTATTTGAAAACCAGTTATAGAAACATAGCAGACCATTTGCAATAGGGATATGGAATGTTGTTTCACATAAAATAATTAACCTCTCTAATGAGGGCAGGTTGCTTTGCAGGTTGGAGAGTGCTTGCATTTTATTTTTCTTCAGTATTCTTCTCCTTCTTCATCTTCTCCCATGCTGTCAGTGCCCACTTCTTCATAGTCCTTCTCCAGAGCTGCCATGTCCTCCCTGGCCTCTGAGAACTCTCCCTCCTCCATGCCCTCTCCCACATACCAGTGCACAAAGGCTCTCTTGGCGTACATCAGGTCAAACTTGTGGTCCAGACGAGCCCAGGCCTCAGCGATGGCTGTGGTGTTGCTCAGCATGCACACGGCCCTCTGAACCTTAGCCAGGTCTCCACCAGGAACCACAGTGGGGGGCTGGTAGTTGATGCCAACCTTAAAACCAGTGGGGCACCAGTCCACAAACTGGATGGTTCGTTTGGTCTTGATTGAGGCAATGGCAGAATTGACATCTTTGGGCACGACATCTCCACGATAGAGGAGACAGCACGCCATGTATTTACCGTGACGGGGGTCACACTTCACCATCTGATTGGAAGGTTCAAAGCAGGCATTGGTGATGTCTGCAACAGACAGCTGTTCATGGTAGGCCTTCTCAGCAGAGATCACAGGAGCATATGTGGCCAGAGGGAAGTGAATGCGGGGGTAGGGCACCAAGTTGGTCTGGAACTCTGTCAGATCCACATTCAGAGCCCCATCAAATCTCAGAGAAGCAGTGATGGAGGAGACAATTTGGCCGATTAGCCTGTTGAGATTGGTATAGGATGGGCGCTCAATGTCCAAATTCTTGCGACAGATGTCATAGATGGCTTCATTGTCCACCATGAATGCACAGTCCGAGTGTTCCAGGGTGGTGTGGGTGGTCAGGATGGAGTTGTAGGGCTCCACCACTGCTGTGGACACCTGGGGAGCTGGGTAGATGGCAAACTCCAGCTTGGACTTCTTGCCATAGTCGACAGAGAGGCGCTCCATCAGCAGGGAGGTGAAGCCAGAACCAGTACCTCCACCAAAGCTGTGGAAAATGAGAAATCCCTGTAGGCCAGTGCACTGGTCAGCCTGTAGGGAGGAGAGGCCATTTGGACATTATATTAGTTTTTACAATTTTGAAATTAATGTAATCTGATGTAATCTAATTTTTTTTATTTCCACCGTGGGACATGTCATGTATATACAATGTTCATTTGGAAATTAAACCTAACCAGTTTACGGGTCCTGTCCAACACCAAGTCAATGATCTCCTTTCCGATGGTGTAGTGGCCGCGGGCGTAATTGTTGGCAGCGTCTTCTTTGCCTGTGATGAGTTGCTCTGGGTGGAAGAGCTGACGATATGTGCCTGTCCGCACCTCATCTGTTTAGGACAGTTATCCAGATAGCATCATTTAATTAAACTGGCCCACAAATGGACATAATTGCATTGTATTCGAATACTGGAATATGAACTCAGGGCTTTCTCGTTAGGCAGTGTCATCTTACCAATCACAGTGGGTTCCAGATCTACAAAGATGGCACGTGGCACATGTTTTCCCGCCCCTGTCTCGCTGAAGAAAGTATTGAAGGAATCATCTCCTCCGCCGATGGTCTTGTCACTGGGCATCTGCCCATCCGGCTGGATCCCATGTTCCAGACAGTAAAGCTCCCAGCATGCATTGCCCATCTGGGCCCCAAGCTTGGCCAACATGCATAGAGATACACTCACGCTACAAAACAACAGAATCAAGAATGTGAAATATTATTTCAAAGTTCATCAGGAGATAGTTTTAAATAATACTATGTTCTCTTTGCATGTTTTTTAAAGAGGAAGTAAAATGCCCTCCTGCACTTCTGTCATTAACACTCTGGGAACCTCCTGTTCCAGATACTCCATCCGCTCTAAATAGTGTACCATGGCACAAGAATACATAAATTGCTTTGCCCTCATTATTGAACACTTTTTTTTTTTTACCATTCTTGGCTTTAATATCCTATGATTTAGCATGGACCTCAGGATTTTGCATGGCAAATAAGAGCTTTAATTTCCCTTTCTTATCTACAGGTTATTTCACAGCATTTGGATCCTGTTGAGCCACCGTACATTTGCATGTGCGTGTTGCGCTTTGGCCTGCTCACAGAGCAGCGTGTTAGAGAGGAAATAGCCCAGGTCCCTTGAGGGCGGGCCTCACTCCACCCCCCCCTTTCCCTGTCCCATTCAGCAGCACACCCTCCTTTGTGTGACAAGCAGAGATATCTCGCCCGAGCTGCCTCACCAGAACAGGCATGTCCATTCTTCCACACTGCTCCAGTCTCTCCAGTGTGTCTCCGTCATGATCTCATCTGCCTCGGCCTTTCGCGGATGTCATAAAAAGACTTGAACGCATTCGTTATCTTGAACGGTTCTCCTTGCTGCTGGGTTTTTTATGAGAGGGTTAACTGGCTATTTGGGGGGTTTGAGGAAAACCGAATGAAACAGAGTTGCCGATCTAGAAGTGGGGATGTCAGTTCTGGGGCTTCCTGCTAGAGCTGGTGGTGGTGCCTGTGATTTGGCTTGGAGGGCCTCAGCCACATCCTTGTTATAAGCAGAGGCGTGCCCTCTGTGCCCCAGCCAGCAATCCCATCCTCATGCGTTCTGCCTCTAAACCTTTCCTAAACTAATATCAGCAAATAGTACAGTTTAATTAACATAGATCTAACAGGCTAAGCATTCAAAGCAAGGACATTCCCAAACTTTACAAATGACAAGCAGTCACATATCTTTGTCTCTCATTAGTTAAATCATGCTTAAAGATGTAGTCTTTACTGAATCTGTGTTCCGTAAAAATGCTAAAAGATCACTGGTAAGAGTTGATCTACGTCAGCACTTACCATCTTGACGGATTTTCCTTCAGGCCGATTCGAGGGTTCGGAATGAGAAGGCAGTTGTGGAGGAGAGAGGGAGAGGTGGGGTTTTTATAGTGGGGGAGGGAGGAAGAAAGGGAGGAAGCAGGAAGCTGGATCGCCCGTTGGTGGGACGGAGACGTTTATGCAAAAGAAAGGCTGTCCTCCTCACAGAGGCAGAGCTCCTCTCCCTCTGGGGTGCTCTGCATTTGCAAAAGCCCATCTGGACTTTTTTTTTTTTGACTGGACTGTGCTGATCAGTTTGAGAGGAATTCTGAAGAATAAGTGTTTAAAACAGCTTGTGTGTCATTGATAAAGCTTCATTGCAACTGTGACAAAGTTTTGCTCAGAACGGTTTGTTTAGGAAAGTCTTGAAGATGACTGGCCTTTAAAATTATATAATCTAGAAAATGTTGATCTCTGCGTCTAAATGTGTGCAGAATACTCTCAGATTCTGGTGAATTCCAAAAACGCTACGAGGTTGAAATGATGAAATGAAGTCTATTGAAAACTTGAACGTTCATATAAGCTTTTGAACTTTTGAAAACGATGCACAGTATTATAGCATATGCTTATGTATGAAAATGTCTTGACCATATTCAAAACAGCCAATAAAAGAGATATATGCTATTAGTTCATTTTTAATTATCTGGCCTACTTGTGAAGTTAACAGCTCAGCATTATTTACATGTACATTTACATTTTTGGCATTTAGCAGCTATTATCCACAGCAACTTACAAAGGTGCTTTGTAATCTGCTCAGAGGATCTGCCCTACACGATATAATGGTCTGTAGTATAATGGTCTGCTTATTCTTTGTGAAGACACTGTTGTCCTCTTTATTAAAAAAGTGAGTGATCACAGAGGCCCATCTGTCATCAGAGTTTCATTTGTGTAGTAGAGTGATACTGAACAACACATTCAGTATTTATTTTCTCACACTGGTGTCCATGACCTCTTGCAGTCGTAGCCGTGGGGAAACCGCGGGGGAGTCCAATCACAGCAGTTTGCATACGTGTTATCATGTTTACAACTTGAAAGGGAAGGGTGTCATGGCATAAAATATGCCTGTACTCCTGTAGACCATTATACTCTATAATTACACTAATGAAATCTCCCCATTTAGAAGGACTGGTTTTCCCCTGAGTTTATTTTGAAATTTAGTAACAAATACTCATATTCGTGTAACAGACTCCATAGCAAATACCCCAGTGAAACAGACTCATGAAGTGTGTGCTTGCTTGTGAATTTGTTGTAACAGGGTATGGCAACTTTTATGAATCTACATTATAATTATGTTGATTTCTAATCCATTTGTTTCCCCCACAGCATGTTTTTATCATTGGTCCCACTGATTTCCATATTATTTTTTTTAAATCTGAGAAGGCACTACATAAGATGTTCAGAACTCAACTCCCTCTCCATCTTCATCTTCTCCCATGCTGTCAGTGCCCACTTCTTCATAGTCCTTCTCCAGAGCTGCCATGTCCTCCCTGGCCTCTGAGAACTCTCCCTCCTCCATGCCCTCTCCCACATACCAGTGCACAAAGGCTCTCTTGGCGTACATCAGGTCAAACTTGTGGTCCAGACGAGCCCAGGCCTCAGCGATGGCTGTGGTGTTACTCAGCATGCAGACGGCCCTCTGAACTTTAGCCAAATCTCCACCAGGAACCACAGTGGGGGGCTGGTAGTTGATGCCAACCTTAAAACCAGTGGGGCACCAGTCCACAAACTGGATGGTTCGTTTGGTCTTAATTGAGGCAATGGCAGAATTGACATCTTTGGGCACGACATCTCCACGATAGAGGAGACAGCACGCCATATATTTACCGTGACGGGGGTCACACTTCACCATCTGATTGGAAGGTTCAAAGCAGGCATTGGTGATGTCTGCAACAGACAGCTGTTCATGGTAGGCCTTCTCAGCAGAGATCACAGGAGCATATGTGGCCAGAGGGAAGTGAATGCGGGGGTAGGGCACCAAGTTGGTCTGGAACTCTGTCAGATCCACATTCAGAGCCCCATCAAATCTCAGAGAAGCAGTGATGGAGGAGACAATTTGGCCGATTAGCCTGTTGAGATTGGTATAGGATGGGCGCTCAATGTCCAAATTCTTGCGACAGATGTCATAGATGGCTTCATTGTCCACCATGAAGGCACAGTCCGAGTGCTCCAGGGTGGTGTGGGTGGTCAGGATGGAGTTGTAGGGCTCCACCACTGCTGTGGACACCTGGGGAGCTGGGTAGATGGCAAACTCCAGCTTGGACTTCTTGCCATAGTCGACAGAGAGGCGCTCCATCAGCAGGGAGGTGAAGCCAGAACCAGTACCTCCACCAAAGCTGTGGAACACCAGGAAACCTTGGAGACCAGTGCACTGGTCAGCCTGGGTCATAAAAAGGACACAGAGGAAACATTATGACCATTAACATCTAAAGAACATTTTTAAAAGCACTTCACTTAGTAAATAAGTGTTGAGTCGAAAAGGATGTGATAGAAAATGGAAAACTAGACTGAGTGGTCCTTGAATCCCATTTCTTGAAAATTGAAATCTACAGTCGGAAAAATATGATTAGGAGAAACAAGGTAATGACAGTTAGCTAAAGATCAATGTAAATCCTGTAGAAAAATTTTGGTTTAAGCAGTTTTTAACAATCATACCAGTTTACGTATGCGGTCCAAGACGGAGTCGATGACCTCCTTTCCGATGGTGTAGTGGCCGCGGGCGTAATTGTTGGCAGCGTCTTCTTTGCCAGTGATGAGTTGTTCAGGGTGGAAGAGCTGACGATATGTGCCTGTCCGCACCTCATCTGTTTATCAAAGGAATGGTGAGCACCTTTTTTGTCAATTCAAGGAAAGCGATACCATTCTCAATTCAGTTTCTATCAAATAAAGCATTGCTTTGGTGACCACAAATGACCTATTTTCACACACTAGTATGCTTTCAAAATACATTCATTGTATGCTTTTCCACATAAATGTGTCCCTTAGATTGACTTTATTATTAATATTATTCACAGGTTGCCCATCATTACAAATGTAAAATGTTTATCCTATGTATGTATAACTCATATCTAAATGCTTACCAATCACAGTGGGCTCCAGATCAACGAAGATGGCTCGTGGGACATGTTTTCCTGATCCTGTCTCACTGAAGAAGGTGTTAAAGGAATCATCTCCTCTTCCAGGGTCCTGATCACTGGGCATCTGCCCATCCGGCTGGATCCCATGTTCAAGACAGTAAAGCTCCCAGCATGCATTGCCAATCTGTGCCCCAGCTTGGCCAACATGGACAGAAATGCACTCACGCTACAAATTGAAATAAAACATTAATAGTCATAAGGAAAAAATGCTAAATTTCAGCCATAAAAAAACACATTATTTTAAAATGAAAGATGATAGAATGATTGAAAGATTATAGTATATTTTAACTTTAAAGTCATTAGATTCTTAATGCCTTATTGCACATTTGACACTGTGATCCTCTCAGCATCAGTATGACTCTCCAGTGAGTCACTTGACAGTTCTCACCATGCTGTATATTCTCTTCTAGCCGATGTTAAGTGTTCGGGTTGAAGATCCAAATGCGTCTAAGTAGAAGAACCACGTATTTATACCTGGATCCATATACCTGAGGATTTTTGAAATGAGAGAAGATGCAGAAACTGATACCACCTTTTGACAGTAGAAGAGAAAGTCAACAAAAGAGAAAAGGAGGTTAGCACATCCTATACTCAGAGGAATCGTTTACTGTTGTTATGAGCTGTGAATGAGAGTAGCTTTGCTTACATTTAGATGTGCCCATGTCAAAAAAGCAATGATGTGATATTAAAATTGCTACAATTCCAACACTAGAGAGATCATCAAAGCAGTAGAGAAAAACATCAAAGCATTATTGCCATTATTGTGTTAATCATATAGAAGGACCACTTTCATGAATTAAATATGTCTTCTTTCAATGCAGACAGAAAATGGTAACTAATACCCTCTTCAGTGCATGTTGAATAGGGTTTTGTTGTTGGTTATTGAAAAGTTGTAATATAATAGCTATACAGATTGACTTATAATGCACTTACCGTCAAGCACAGCGGCCAAACCTTAAATTTGTCCTTTGTGTAACATCCAGGATATTTACCTAACGTTTGGTTCACATCCTCTGCACAGTAACCTGACTCTGAACCTCTCAAGAGGGCTTTTGAGGTATTCAAACTTTTTTATTTACTTGCCTAATAAACTGAAACGTTTGTTGAAAATTCTACACATGAAAACTCATTAATGTCTATTCATTCGTGTTAATTCTTGTTTTGTTTTAAGCATTTGTGCTTACAGTGGTCACCAATTGACTAAAAGCCTTTGAAAAGGAGCCTAATTCTCTATATAAGACACGTTAATGATGAGACTGAGACCTCCAGTCACTGCTGTACAAAGCCCAGTGATGTGACTCTCCTGTCCCCAGTGGACTGCATGGCTGCCTAGGTGTGTTCTACTCTTTGTCATGTTCCCTGATAAGTCATATTTCTGATAGTTATTCGATACTATAAATGATGCGTTGCGTGGCTTCGGTTTCACACTTGCTTTGGGGGAACTTTACACAGCACATGCGTGTTTTTTTTTTTTTTCGTTTTTTTGTGCAATACTTGACTTTATGCAGAAAATATGAATCTGCCCCTTTGTACCAGCTACAAGCAGCAACCACTAGAGGGCGATACACCAGCAGCAGAGCGGCGGACGTTTTATAGTACAACACTATAATCTAAGAGTGTTGTTCTTCTTCTCGCATTACTTAGTAGTCTGCCTGATCATGAAACAATACATGCTATTTGTGTTTTTTGCCATACAGAAATTGAATAGTGCTGCTAAGCGATGTAACTGCCTGAAATGAATTAATTAGCGTCTTCAGTTGCGAGCAGCTTTGACTGATGATAAAGAGCCAAATCGATTCCTTATATAGTTGGACTGTGTAATGTGGGATGAGAAAGGCTCTTGGATCACACATGGGAAATCAGAGGTCCACACAATGTTATACCATACGTACATTGGCATAGTGCTTCTGGGGCAGGGTGGAGCGTCTGTATTCATTCCTATTGTTATGTTATTAATTTACAACCACCTCCTGGAAGGGGGGGGGCTCCCCCCTACACCACAGCATATGTAGTTGGTGGTGTAGTGTAATCAGTACAAGGCAGTATTATGGAGAAACTGGAATTTAAGTTTAACATTCATCCATGTGAACATTATTTGGGTAATTTTACAATATAAAATGTAAATGTTTAAAAAGAATTTTATGTACTTAAACAAGGTGTGCACGTTTTAGATCATTGACAATGAAAGTCATGTATACAGTGTGAATAAAACACACAATGGGGGCTCGATGGGGACACGTAGTGGTAGAAAGGTCTACAGTGCCAAAAAAGTGTGCTCCCCTTGTTCGTCAAATACTGCCGCCTAATGGTCTGAAATATTATAACACTGCCATTTTGTGCAGTAACACTTTTCCCGCAAAAGAGGGCATTAAAACGTTGTATGAGTCAGTATACGTACGCTCCAAAAGTTCGAGGAATATATTCACGGTGTTGAAAGTTGAAATTAATCTGATACCCCCCCACCCAAAAAAACAAACAAACAACCAAACAAACAAAAGAAAGTTTAAAATATAATATTATATTTAAGTAGCGCGGGAAACCTATATAGTTTTATTTTATGTTTTAAAGTTATGTTAAACTTCTCCGTCAGCAAGCAATTGTTCATAGCTGTCGTACAATAGACCACGTGCTGTTGCAAAGATAAGCAAACGTCTAACAGTCTCGGGCGGTTACACCCTTGCTGCTGTATGGATCGCGATAAAGAAAGAGCATTTGCCCAACAGCTAACTTCCAATATAAGTCCAAAGTGCCAAACATTCAAATGGTCATAGTTTGTGGATCCTAAAGACTAAATCCATGGATGAATGATTAGGAAAACCCACGAGATACTCCTTAATTTTTGCCAATAAATCTATATACATATGAATGGTAGTCCGGTAACGCCCCTCCCTATAAATACACAGATAACCGTTCAAAAAACCGCGTGCCGGTCTTACGGAGACCACCTCAACGGACACCGTAAGAAGTTCTCGGGAGCTACAGTTCGTTGCTTCAAATTAAACCCTAGAATAAAAGAAAATATCAACATGGTAAGAAACAGGCCTGTTTTATTCTCAAATGATTTTTGAGAATAGCTATTTATCAGCAATATCGAATAGCTCTTTTCTCGTTTATCTTTATGTATAAGGATATTTATGTATTTTCCCTATTTGTAAGACTTTGTAATGTCCCATATATTTTATTCCTTATGAAACGTTGTCATAATAATAGTATTGTACCGTGCCAAATTTGCAGTACCGTAATATTGCTCAGTTAGAAAGCTATCACATTTAACAGTATTTTAACTGATACAATGAAAAAGTTTGATTTGTGTTATAAAACCTACCCCAAACGTCAATTGCTGACCACCACTTATTTAAAACATAGTTACTAAAATTGAGTGTGTTTTGTAATACATTTATATTTAGCAGATGCTCTTGTATAGAATAGCATGTAACAGTACTTGGCTTCTGTTGTTCACCATTAAACTAATAGCCACCTCCAGATGAGGGATTAAGGTTTCATATGCTATGCTTTAGCCCAACATCATGCACCAAACCTACAGTGGGGTAGAACACATCAATAAAGGTATATTTTAAAATGGTTCCTTTCATTTTTCCCTCGTGAACATAAAGCAGTACAGAAGGTTGGTTCCAGATCAGTAAAAGAGGCAGGTTCTGGCTTCAAAGGGATTTAATGGGTCCAAAGTTGGATCAAGCGTTAATCAATCCCTGCAGAAGTCACGTCTCTGTCACATGGCGACGGCCACAGTAGCTGGTATAAATAGTCCCCTGACTGGTGTGTATTACTAAATGCCCCACAGTGTTATGAGGTTGCAGTTTTTAGGTAACTATTTCCGGCGGTCGAGGCAGGGGTGGAGGTGGGGAGTTGGGGTTATGGGGGTGGAGGGTGTAACATGCTACATGTTATTTCCAGCTCTATGTTCCTGTGCTGTACATATGCTGTGTGAATTATGTCACTTTAAACCTCAAACCATTTTAGTCTGTTGTTTTCAAACAAACATCGAGTCTCCGTGTCTTCCCCCTCACAGGTCTCTCTCCTAACACAGCCCAAGGTGTAGCGTTCCTGACACATATCCAAACGTAGATTCTTGTGAACATCTGTGCTTTGAATCAACAGCCATCCATAAATTCTCACCTGCAATCGAAGCCTGCAACGCACACATGTAACTCTTTTATTGCTGTCTGCCATCTGCCCCCCTCCTCCAGCGTGAGTGTATATCCATCCATGTGGGGCAGGCAGGTGTTCAGATGGGAAACACCTGCTGGGAGCTGTACTGTCTGGAACACGGGATCCAGCCCGACGGCCAAATGCCCAGTCACACCCCCGTGGGCGCTCATGACGACTCGTTCACCACCTTTTTCAGTGAGACAGGTGCTGGGAAATATGTCCCACGCGCCATCTTTGTTGACCTGGAGCCATCAGTCATCGGTAAGCTGATCCGGCATGTGCCCGAGGGGTTGATTTCAAAGACAGTATTGCCACATCTGCAGCGGGTTTCCACAAGTGGGAAAACATGAAAAGATGCTTTGTTCAACTCTGCTGCAAGCCTTGTACCACACGCTCTGTGCTTCTGTTATACCTCTTTTGGTTTTTTCCAAATATATTCAATAATGTAAATGTCATTTCACTGGAGTGCACCAGTTATCTGACAAAGTGGCAGCAGTGTCACGCATGCTTTTGTCTGTGCTCTCTGGTGCAGATGAGGTGCGCACAGGGTCGTATCGGCAGCTCTTCCATCCCGAGCAGCTGATCTCTGGCAAAGAGGACGCTGCCAATAACTACGCCCGTGGCCACTACACCGTTGGGAAGGAGGTCATCGATTCAGTTCTGGACCGTGTTCGCAAACTGGTACGGGGGGGGGGTTGGTCTAATTTGCTATGCTAATTACTTACTTGATAGGTCTTAGGCTAATATTTACCTATAAGCAGTGTGTCGTTAATTATGTAATTATCAAGTACTGAAGCATAACAGTGAAAATAGGATTCTGAACAATATGAGATGTTCTAGAGGATCTTTATTATTTTGAGAAGGGTTTGTCACACCCAGGACTAGATGTCTTTATATACTGTATTTGACACCAAAAAGTACCAGAATGATAAGCTACTGCCTTGTGTTGGTCTTCTCACCTGATCACAGACTGACCAGTGCACTGGTCTCCAAGGTTTCCTGGTGTTCCACAGCTTTGGTGGAGGTACTGGTTCTGGCTTCACCTCCCTGCTGATGGAGCGCCTCTCTGTCGACTATGGCAAGAAGTCCAAGCTGGAGTTTGCCATCTATCCAGCTCCCCAGGTGTCCACAGCAGTGGTGGAGCCCTACAACTCCATCCTGACCACCCACACCACCCTGGAGCACTCGGACTGTGCCTTCATGGTGGACAATGAAGCCATCTATGACATCTGTCGTAGGAATTTGGACATTGAGCGCCCATCCTATACCAATCTCAACAGGCTAATCAGCCAAATTGTCTCCTCCATCACTGCTTCTCTGAGATTTGATGGGGCTCTGAATGTGGATCTGACAGAGTTCCAGACCAACTTGGTGCCCTACCCCCGCATTCACTTCCCTCTGGCCACATATGCTCCTGTGATCTCTGCTGAGAAGGCCTACCATGAACAGCTGTCTGTTGCAGACATCACCAATGCCTGCTTTGAACCTTCCAATCAGATGGTGAAGTGTGACCCCCGTCACGGTAAATACATGGCTTGCTGTCTCCTCTATCGTGGAGATGTCGTGCCCAAAGATGTCAATGTGGCAATCGCCGCCATTAAAACCAAGAGGAGCATCCAGTTTGTGGACTGGTGCCCCACTGGTTTTAAGGTTGGCATCAACTACCAGCCCCCCACTGTGGTTCCTGGTGGAGATTTGGCTAAGGTTCAGAGGGCCGTCTGCATGCTGAGCAACACCACAGCCATCGCTGAGGCCTGGGCTCGTCTGGACCACAAGTTTGACCTGATGTACGCCAAGAGAGCCTTTGTGCACTGGTATGTGGGAGAGGGCATGGAGGAGGGAGAGTTCTCAGAGGCCAGGGAGGACATGGCAGCTCTGGAGAAGGACTATGAAGAAGTGGGAATCGACTCATTTGAGGAAGATGAGGACTTTGAAGAATATTAGCTTATATATATTGGCTAACATTAACTGCTCATAAGCTCAGAACTCTCAGTGTGCCTTCAAAATAAAATGTAAAGTGCCATTTGTAATGATAATAAAGTACACTCAGAAATAACTATAGGTCTGATTCTGTTATTGAAACCTACAGTTAATTTTTCCTGAAATAGAGATTAAAATCTGTTCATCCCTTAGATTTGATGAATGCTTTTGTGCACTACTGCAATTTGTGCTCATACACCATGGATAAGATCATTTAAATATTAATTAGTAGAACCTATTTTATGTGCACGTGTCTATTCAACAACAAAAAAATAACGTAATTGAACCATGTAAAACATGGCCCTAACCGTAACCCTACGTATATTATATTGCGTTGTTACAATTACACCACTAGAGGGCAATATGGTGATACGGTATTTCACTTACAAGACATGAGTGAGAAAGAAAGAAAACTAACGCCTAAGAAGTTTTTAATTGTGTTTAGCTACATCTGTTACTCGGGTAACGTACAAATTATTATATTATTGAGATTTTCATATATTATTACTATATTTTTACATAACTAAGACATATATTTTAGACATTGACTTGAAAAATGCTTCTGTTATGGCTCTGTTACTAACGCAATTCACATGGCACTCAATCACTGGCTCAGGTGCTTCTGTATCTGGAGTAGTAATATGGTGTGTCTCCTGGGCCGACATTTTGTGTTTTAAGACCATATCAAGATATGAGAAGTGGCCATGGTTTAATCTGTGCAGTGTAGTATAGTACTCTGACTTCATTTTTTGTCTTTGTAGCGCTGTGCTACTATTTCATAACATACATACAAATTAGGAATTGTTAAAGATGCACGCTACTCTGTTATTATAATAAAAATCAATATGATATCCAGTATATTTCTCACCACATGTAAATGCATAAAGAACATCTGTCATGCACATGCAAATTCCCATAATCATGCAGAAAGTTGGCTGTGATTGTGAAGAGTTTATTGTTTATTTGAAGGTATCAGACTTCCCTAAGTATTCCAAGGCCCCACCCTGCTATTGCCTACCGGCTGGGAGCAATCACTCAGAATTGGGTTGACCTGCAGATTTATAGCTGCAAAGGTCAGCAAGATCAAAGTGATGTCGTACCTCACGCCATGTCCTGATCAATGGTGCCAACAGCTTCAAACCTACGCACATGGAGACGCTGTAAACTGTACTGCACACACATAGCAACGCACACACCCCACTTTCTGAAGTGAAAAGTGCAATGAATTACTCTTTGATTAAGATTTTCACCAGTTACGATGAAAATGCACTGTTTCCTATCAGCCTACCATCAATCACGTTTTATTATGCTTTATTTAATGTAGTTAATACACAGCATTCTGGACCCTGAGTCATGCATTAGCAAATCAAAAGATCATATTTTTTATGCATCATAACATTTCATAACTAAGAAATGTGTAACATGCTTCACAACTGTACAGCAGTGTGTGTGTGTGTGTGTGTGTGTGTGTGTGTGTGTGTGTGTGTATTTTCATTCAGTTCTGTGTTAGTTTATTCCTGCCTTAGTGTGATGAATCGAAGGGAGTCCATAAACCATTCTTGCAATGTATTGATCTGGTGATGAATCAATTAGTGAGTTATTTAATTAGCCAGGCATTATGGGTCAATGTTGAGTGCCTTTGATTGCATAGAGTTGCCAGGTCCTCCTAAATCACCCATTTGTGGTGGGTGTAGTGAAATAACTTCTTCTTATGAAAGCCTAACAAATGCAGTGAACGAATAACAAAATCGGATCTTATACACAACTGTTAACGATCTGTTAACAATTCTGTCGCTACATTGGAATCAAACGTATTTTCTGGAGCACTGGGACTGTGCAACCTTGAAATGACAGGTGAATACGCTGGTAGTTACTGAGCATCGACTCCGGAACACTTTATGATGAAGTGTTGCTAATTCATTTGATGGAAAAGCAGACACAGTGCTGGCTCTGATACTGGGGATATATTCATGGCTGGGCTTTCCTGTGTAAGAAACACACTTGCTTTCTAAATCCACTCTCCTTACTTTGTAATCCTTAACTGTAATGCACATTTGGGCAGGGCGCACGGGGAAGCTGCATTGTGCCAGGTGCACTATGCTTATTATGTAATCTAATTAAGCGCATTCTTCATACCGCCTTTCAGATGGAGCCCTGGGGAGCAACTCCAACACAAAGGCTGTGAAACGCCACCAGAGATTGGCAGTGCCGTTCAGCTGTTAGCTGATTACACTGATCTCATTGATTTGTTACAGTTTCCCAGTCATTCCATCCCTAAAGGTGAACACTTTATCTTTATATAAACACACCAGGTAGATAAACACACCTCTGTTCCACTCAGTGATTAAATGAAAGTGCTCAAAGCGCAGTATTTCCGTGATAATCAATGCCGTTTTTATTGTCCAGTGGATCAATGCAGATCCATATTTGTTCATCTAATTAATTGTCACCTAGCCTTTGGTGTTGCTATGACCTGTAATATTTCTTCAAAGGCCCAATGATAGACAGGGTAGGTGTGAACTGGTGTAGCTGGTATCTGCCTTCTCTTGCAATTGGTTATAACATTTGATAGTTCTTGAGATGTCTGATAACAGATAACTCTCAACCTCTGTTGTAAAGAGGAGATACACTTTTATTTACTCAACCAAGAATTTGGATTACGGGAATTTGAAAGAAGATAGGCTGGTAAAAGGCGTGTTGACGGGCATTGATCTAAAATTATGAAACTGCAAAAGCTGCATGCTGTATGGATGAATGAATATTTGCATGCGGTGAATAAATAAGTAGCTTGATCAGGTCTAATAGGTGGATCAAGACTTCATTAAAGCGGATTAAGGGCGAGGGCAGATGAGATTACGTCCCACCGCTGAGAGACAGAGAAGGGTGTCACTGGCAGAGGGAATTAGCTGATGAATGCATGCTCTACACGAGCGGCGGACAGAGGCGGGGCCGGCCTGTGATTAATGCACGCTTGTGGGTGGTGAAGTGTTTGTGTATTGTGTCACACGGTTGTCAGACAGTGAGTGAAACGTCTTCATCAATTTGTGTCCATTATCATGTCAATAGGCAGAGTGGGGGAGGGGGGATTAGGATTCTCCAGGGCCCATCTGCATGCTTCTGCTCTCAAATAATCAGCAATGGTGGAGTGTCTCTCTCTCTCTCTCTGTCTTTCTCTCTTTCTCTGTGTCTCTCCCTCTGTCTGTCTCACCCTCTGTCTGTCTCTCTCTCTTTCTGTCTCTCTCTCTCTGTCTCACTCTCTGTGTGTCGTGTTCTCTTTCTCTGAGTCCTCTTACCGTAAACCTCTTTAATTCCACTGAAATAGTGTGCTGACAAGGCCCTCATGTTGATTAAACACAAATGCTGTCAGTCTTGCCAAGAAATCGGTGTGCTGCTTGTTCTATTCATTATGGTTTATGGAGGGAACGGTCCTGCCGTGAAGCACGCCTCAGAGAGCCACCAGCGCCCTGAGTGAGCCGTGCTCAGGACGATACGGGGTTGCGTGGAGATTCCTCTCTCTTCTGAGATTCTAACCTCTTGAAGTGTGATGCAGTGACGCACAACTGCATTGTCTCTAATTCACATGCCATTGTAGAACCACAGCAGCAGTGTAAAAATTACTGTTTTAATCCTCAAATGCTGGTGCTGGAATATCTCTGGACGAGCTTCACCGAGGAGCATCGTTGTGACACCAGATTTCAACTAGGTGCAAATTTTTAAACTTAAATTTACACTGTGCTTGTATACACTAACGCAGCCCACACACTTTGCTCAGCCTGGTACTCTTTCAACAGTTACCCATTCATAATCTGCGCTCAGTAGCAGTAGTTCAAGGGCAGACTCAGCCTGCTGGTATTCGCAGCTGGGCGTGCGGCTGTGGTGTGGGGACCTGCTGGACTAGCCCCTGTGGTGTGGGGACCTGCTGCGGCTGTGGTGTGGGGACCTGCTGGACTAGCCCCGGGTGGGCGTGCGGCTGTGGTGTGGGGGCCCCGGGTGTGCGGGTGGTGTGGGGACCTGCTGGACTAGCCCCCCTGTGGTGTGGGGGTGGGCGTGCGGCTGTGGTGTGGGGACCTGCTGGACTAGCCCCGGGTGGGCGTGCGGCTGTGGTGTGGGGACCTGCTGGACTAGCCCCGGGTGGGCGTGCGGCTGTGGTGTGGGGACCTGCTGGACTAGCCCCGGGTGGGCGCGCGGCTGTGGGAGAGTGTGATCGGCACAGTACTCTACACATCATTACCTGTCTATTTAACAGGACACGTGCCTTATCAGCGAGACCTTTCATGCAACAGGCTCTACCTCGAACAGGAGTTCAGCTAGGGATGTTTCCCACAGAAATGTTTCAGACACACACCCATTTCTAGAACATTACTGGCTTGTTTCCTGGACCTTCTTGGAGTCGGGCCCAGTCTTTGGCTATAATGAATCCTGATAGAGACACTGTCTATTTGAGTGTCTTCCTTAATTTAGAATTCATTTTTGAATATAGAGAAAGATTATGTTTAGAAAATGGCCGTAGCAGTCAAATATTATGTTATACACGAACCCATAGATTTTTCTGTTCAGATTAAGGCATATTAGTCCTAATGTGTAAACAGCAATGCTAAATTAATAACAACAATTCAGCCCTTGATGTTAAACTGCCGACCTTAAGAAGCACTTCAGAGTGAACACAAGACCGGTTGAAGTGATATTATGGTGCTGTACCAGTGCTAAAGGTTCATTTACAAATGAAAAGATATTACATATGATATTTCCTCGCAATGGACATATTTCATTAACATTATTTATGCATTGTCCAGAAAACCATCTGCACTACCTTATAGTTTAAATATTGCTAGACATGCTTGAATGAGTAGACATGAATCCCTGTTTCAATTGTGTTAAGACTCTTTTTCATTATGGAGAAAAAAATATCCATTTGTGATCCAACAGTGACCACCATTTTGGTGTCATTTTCTTACCAGTTTATTTAATCTGAATGTAAGGTTCAGTCAAGCAGAGCGGTGGTCAGAGGGACATATGCTGACTTACAGGCCCATCAGTACCAGTAAAGTCCTCACGCGCCTCGTCGTTTGGTCAAGAAGCCAGCAGATGTTCTCCCTCGCATCACGCTAGGCTTTTAATTAGCGCAATTACACTGGCTGCCGATATTTCAGTGCGGTTTAAACGCAGTTGGAGGTTAAGCAGTCTAACAAATGGCTTTTTTTCCCACTGAAAGCAGCCTTTTAGCTCTTGGCTAGTGCTTGTATTCTCTGTCTCCACGCCCCAACTCCTCCTCCCCTGTGTCTTCTCCAGGTCAGCCGGCCAAGAGATCATTGAGAGATGTCCAAACAGTAATCGCTTATCTGCCTGATGGACCTGAAGCCCTATTCACAAGTAAGCGACCAAGTGACATCTGTTAACACAACTTGAAAGGAAATTGCAGGCCACATTTGTTTAAGGGGCTGTTCCCTGTTTGTTACCGCTGGTCCTGTAAAAGTCAGGAGTAACGCTGCTTTCTTGCCAAACAGGATACAAATGATTTTCTATTTATGAACTACCTGCACATTAATGAAAATATTTTGTAGACTAAAGCTGGATAGTTTTTCAGTTTCACTTTAATCTTCCTGTTTTGTTCACTAATTAACAATGAATATAAAATGTGGATGAACTGACCCTGGACATTTATTTAGATTTTATAGAAATAAAATATATTGTTTAAAAATAGATAATATTCCTTCATATCATTTATTAGCACAGTAAACAGTAAAAGTATATTTTTGTTAAAAGTTACTTACCTCTCAAAGGCCACATATATTTTATATATTTTTCGTTTTGTTTTCACTGAATCCTGGTATGAAACATGTTTAAACTTTGTTTAAAAAGTCATATATAAAGACAATAATAATTAATATCATTTTGAACTGATTACTCAATTTAACTTTAAAAATCTGATTTTATTTATTTTTTATTTTATTATAATACTTACTATTCATCTTCTTCATCTTCTTTGATTTTGATAAAAAAAAATGATATCAACAGTATATTGTCATATTTTGGTCTGACAATGTATATGAAGAAAGTCTTCATGGTATTTTCTTAATTTGGTGTTTTGTTATTTTCACTTCCTTTTGATACTCTTGAAGGTCTGATGTCAGTACTCATCTTTGGGTGTGTGTGTTTGTATGTGTGTGTGTGTGTGTGTGTGTGTGTGTGTGTGTGTGTGTGTGTGTGTGTGTGTGTGTGTGCACAGGTGGGTGTGTGTGTGTGAGATACCTGACTAGAATTATTCTCAGAGTGGGCAACCCTGAGTAAAGCTGTGTTTGGGGGGAAATAGTGGGTGAGACAGAATCTCTTTGCATGCCTGGAGAGCCCCTGGCAGGTGTGTGTGCACAGGTGTGAGTGCACAGGTGTGTGCACAGGTGTGAGTGCAAATGAGACTTGCAGGTAATGGCACAAAGACTAAAGCCATTTTGTTTCATATTTACAAAGGCCAGTCAGCAGCAATTGGTTGCACTGCATTTATTTCTATGTCCTGGGTGAAATATAAATGAAAGGGGTTGTACTGGGGGGGGGGGTGTGGGGGTAACAAATATTTTTTGTCATGTACATTGTAGAAATTGAGATAAGCAATTGTAGTTCTTACATACTGGAAATAATATTGCTCTATATCTGATGTACTAAATAAATCAATAAATCAGGTACCGTTGGACATTTTAATCCAGGCAGGATGGAGGTTAATAAATGAGAGAATGCAGCTAACATTGCTGTTTTCCATATCCGTCTACCCATGAGCTGATCATTTGTGTATGAGGAGCAGAAAGTGCATTGACCTTCCCAGGTTGAACTACTGAACGGCACGAGTCAGCTATGGTCTTTGCTCAATAAATCATGTGTCTTAATCAAAGTAGAGACCTTCTCCATTACTAACACGACGCGCCTGGTCTCGGCGCGCTTAATGGAACTATTTATTTCCTTAATGTTGCATTCGCACGGCGTCGCTGCGCCCTTAGACCACCGCGGCCCGGCGGAGACAAAGCGCGGAGGAGAACACGGGGCGCAAACGGGAGGGGCTGTTCTAATTAGCGAATGAAACTTCATCCTCGGCTGTGGACGGGAAATGAATTAGCCACGGACAACTTCCCTTCCAGGTTGTCAGAACCGCGTGACAGAACGACTAATTAACAGTTTGCTAATTCCTCTGATAACTCGGCACCGGTTCGGCTGGTCTTGGCCCGGGACGGTCCATTTGTTAAATAAGCTTCTGTTTTAGAAGGTGGCAAGACGCCACTTCACCAAGCTCTCGTTACTAATAAATGACTATTGCGACATGTTCAGAATATGAACACACACCTTTGTTGTTTCCTATTTGTTTCACAGACGTGTAGATTTGAGAATACCATTTTGGGATTGCTTGAAGTGATTTTTTTTGCTGTTTTCTGCACAGGGCACTTAAATTGGATCCTGCAGGGCGGAAAATGCGTAGACTATATCGCTCCTTTGACTTTGAGAAACGTAAGGTCACGTGGATAATATTGTAAATTAGCCAGTAGAGATTTGCTTTTGGATGACTGTGAGTTGTCTTGGCTCAGAGACCTTTATTCTCCTCTTGCCCTTGACTTAAGCACTATAGATCACTGCTGGCCAGATCATTTAAATATACCTGACAGCACCATTTAGACTGAGAGGCACTTCGAAAATTGCCAGGGATCTGCAAAGCAAATATTGCATTTTTAACGACAACTTTAGGTCAGACAAGCACAGATTCTTAAAAGTGCATAACATTATGGTGCTGAATATGTTAATGAATTCCTGATGCAGATGCTGAAATTTATGGATGGCATTTTTATGGGGTAAAAGCAAACACATAATCAGAACAGCTAAAGATATATGGTACATGCAAATTGCATTTGTTTAAAAACTGCTGTAGATTATAATCTGTAAATATATGTAGGAGTGCATATAATCTGTAACTATAGTATAGGCAGAGTGCGTAAGTACATGTTAAAGTGGATGTGATCATTGTATTCCAGTTGAATACCTTCCCTTTATTTAAAGATACATAATGCACATTGGAACTCTTGCTTCAGTCGGCACACGAGCATCCATGCACTGTGGTCAACTAACATTATGGTCATGAATTACTGCTGTATATTCGTCTCATTTCCTCTGTCACAGAGACACTCCTGATTAAAAACCACAAACTCTGTTTGTGGGCGGAGCAGCTCATCCCAGGGTAGGGCCAAGCACCACGGCTACGACATGCATGGGTAATTGAACTGTCATATTTAATGTTCTCTCTCACTCATGCACTGTCTATCTCTTTCTGTCTCTCTGTCTCTCTCTCTCTCTCTCTCACTTACACGGACGCGCCCAGACGGACGCACAGACACAAATATTTTGCAAACAAACATAAAACACTTAGAAAAGCTTGAGCTGTCTGCGGTGTTTCCGATGCGAACAAACACATCCGGTTATGTATTCGAGCCGTAATCTTGCACACGCCTGTCCTATCACCTGCTCCTCAATACATACACACAGTTACACAGGAGCCATGACATTTATTCCCACCTCTTTATTGTGTCTGCCAACTGATCTCTGCTCTGCCAATGAAATTCAGCCCCGCAAATAAAAAACCTGCCCATTTTATAGCAAGTTGTCTTAGTTTCAGACACACTGAATGGCTTCACATAAGTGACACACAAATCATAACTCTGGAAAGAAGAAAACAAAATGCATGGATCTTTGGATTATACTATACCGCTCAGTTTTAGCTTGTCTTCTTTGTTAAAAAATAGCCTGTTGCTTATAATTTTCCCCATGGAAATTCTTTCTGTTAGTCATCACTGAAATTCAGCATCTGTCCATCTGCATGTGTGCTGCTATGAGGCACCCATGCCACCCACGATGCTCCTCCCACGATGGGCTCCGCCGCACGGGCGTCTGAACCCGCCGTGAATTTCCGCGGTGCAACAGATGCTCGTGACAGCCTAATTATCCACTCCAGGCCCGCTCTTTGTGCAACTTGTGCACGTGTGTCTGTTCAACTTTCGGCTGGAAGCTTAACTCTGCGACAGGAGGGTTCGCTGGTAATTGTCCAGTCACACACCCCCTCCAGCCTCCAGCATTGTCTTGCCGTCCCTGCGCGTTGGCGATCATTAATCAAGCTATTGAAGGGAGTGGTGAACTCGCTAACCTGCACCACCCCACCCTGGTTACAGGGGAAGTTCTCATTTCCCCTGGTCAGTCACAAGGACACAAAAAAAACCCCCGACAATAGCGCAGACAAGTTATGAATGAATATTAGACAGAGATACTAATGGAGGTGAACACAGCATGGTTCATCTGGGCGGTTAATTCCTGCTTTCAGCAACAATGCCTGATGCGGAAGCCAGCCAGAGGAATGAAGGGAGGAGTGCAGAGACTCGGGGGAGATGACCAGGGGAGTCTCGCTGCAGATCTCAGCTAAGCAGACGGTCTGGCGGTATTGCATGGTGCAACTGGTGACATGCAGGGGTCAGACAGTCATGGAGGTGGCAGTCTGCGACACTCGGCTGCATTTGTGTATGAATGGTGGTTCGCTGAATGCCTCTTCTGCAGTGTCTTCGGTCCTTCTCCTCTCCACAATCACTTGGGAAGCTGAATGTGTGTGTGCATTTTTTTTTTTTAGGTAAACACTCTTCAGTCCCTCAGCAAGGAGAAATAGGTTTTCTTTTTGTTAACATAAATGCATTCTCTTCTATTCAAGCACTACGGGGTGTCATTTCAGGTTTCAGGAAAAGGATAAGACCTGACGTTTAAGAATTTGTTTACATTATGAAATCATTTTAAGGTGATTTCTATAGCAAAAGAAAGACACACAACACTTGCTCTAGGTGAGACTCGGAGTTTGTGTACATAAGAAGAATAGCCAAAGAGATGAGTCCGTGAAAGTAATTATGTACCTTTGAGTGTAAGATAACCTGTTTATTGCATCTGATATCAGTGCAGGTGCATACAATTGCTCCTTTGTTTTCAATACCTGACGTCGAGCCGTTAGCTGTAAATGATCATTTGACTGTCATAAAGCACTCTGTAATTCACATGCTTTTGTCAACGTTATAATGAAATAAAGAGATAAATATTGGTTTATGAACAAAAGGCGTTAAAAGACCACTGCCACGTCACTGCCCGTAATTATTGTAGGTCAAGCTATCATTACTTTTTCACTGAAAATGTTTCCTTTCACTTTCTAGTTTGATCCAGAAGTGATTTCTAGAAATGAATTTGAAAGGTATCGGATGTTTTTCAGTTTTTAGTTTTCAGTTTTTTGCAGACTAGTTCAATTCACTGCAAAACGTGGATCTGAAATGTAAGTCTTTAGGTTTAAAACATTTTATAAATTCCCTTTTTGTAATTAACCTTAACATATATTAGCAATGGGTACATTAGTGCTGTAATGTAAATGTAGTGTATGTACTTTAATAAACTGACAGTTCCAAACATGAACCTTTAGGTAAACCAGTGTGTTAATTTGAACTTTATTTCAATTTCAACTGCATCCTTTATCCTTTACAATGTACAATACATCTGTTTAATTTAGCTGATCTTTTTGTGTACACACAGTTCTGGTTAATCACTGACAGGAATAGGTCTAATAAATTACCTTTATCTTTTTAATGAACTGAGATTAATTATGGTCCCAAGGTCTGGCCTGGGAATGGAGCAGACTCTCTTTCTAACTCTATGGGAATGAATAATTAACACATCGTTTTATTACATGGTTTTAATACTTGCCTTAATGAAAGGGGAAGTAGTATTAGGGTGTTTCTGTGTGCTATATTTGTGTGCTAATTTCTCAACCCAATCTGCAGCAAATGTTCTACTTTGCTGTTAAACATAAATTATGTTAGCATTTGTTGTTTTTTGGGGGGGTTTTGTTGTTTTTGTCTTTCATGCCAATGGATGGTAAAATCATGATGGTATCTGGGATAACTGAATTACCCAAACTCTTAACAGGACAGATTGATAGATTGCTTTCACTTAACTCACTCCTGAGGAAATAAATTATTACACTTAGTAGTGATTAGTGAACAATAACCACCGAATTGCTTACCACATTTCACTCATAACAGGGGAGGATATGACAACCCAAATAAGGAAACATGTCAAAGAAATTATATTTTATGGTAAGGGACTATAATATAAACGTCATGCTGTTTAACGGTTTAAAATGATCAAGGTAAACTACATACGCATTGGGAAGTTGATTTCAAAGTTTAACTCTGATGTAGCTTATTTTGTGTAACATTCATGCGCACGTGTTTACATGTGACAAGGGAACTGACCTGGCATGTGGACACCGTATTGAGTTCGGCTACTTTCTGTGAGAACTGTCCGACCTCATCGCACCTGGGCGCATGCGGAGAGGAAAAGGTCAAACTGTTAATCATTCTTCTTCATCAAGGTCACAGAAAGCGGTGCTGCCCAAATGGTATTTGCGCAGGCAAAGCCAGCATCCTGAATTGTTAGCAATGAAAACGTCGAGTATCGCAATATTGTGCGTTTATAATGAATATAGCCTATAATATGCGACTTAAGCCGACTGACACTATAATGTAATTTTCCGATAACAAACATGTGCTTTATAAAAACACCGAGTTGTTATTTTTTCATTAATAACATTATATAAGGATTGCATTTTGTTAAACAGCCGCAATAACGTAAAATTACTTGTAGCCTAGCAGTGTTATATCGTTACCAGATTCAATAGCATTTATTGAGAGATAATTAAATAGGTTAAACAGCATTGCAAAGTACTGAAGTCTGATTAGGCCTTTTGTAATTTTATCCGAAAATATATATTCGATTACTATTCTTTTTATTTGTGGCTGACGCATTTGGCTACTTTTAGGCTTTACTAATTAGGTTTCGTATTTTTATTAATTCTACTTTTATAAATTTTATACTGCAAATATATTTTAATATATTTGCAGTATAATAACTTGTGCTTGATAATTATTTTGTTTATTCCACGTGCGCAACATGCATTCATTTTACGTCTTTTGTAGCCTATTTGTGAATAGCAAAAGCTACTAACTTTTGGATCAGACAAGGGTTAAACTACATTGTTATAAGTAGATACCAACTAGTGTTCAACGTAAGTGGTGTGAGTGACTTGTGACGTACATCTCAAGCGCTCCAGAGCAGTAAATGTGCGGGTAATTAGTTAATTAGAAAACGCCGGAGGGGTCGGAACTCCCAGGTCAGCTCGGTCAGCCAATCAGAACCTGTTCGGGAGTACCTATCCGGGAACGCGAACGTGTCCAAAAGTCGAAGACTACACCTACGCTTGGCATTTACACGTCGCTGTGCCCTAGCGAGCGGTCACATAAAGAGAGGTTATGATTGACTCATGAGTCAGAACTTAGTCTATATGCTGCTTGAACGTATTTATGGTCAGATAACTTAGTGATGATTAGAGGAGCGTTTCTATTTATTTGTATACCTCCAAACTAAAATTAATAAAAAATAGTATTCTGTTTAAAACAAAAAGCCTACAGAATTACAAAACATTTTAGACTGCTAGAATTTTAAGCCCATGGATAAGTCAAAGAACTTTCGAATCGATGCTTTACTGGCGGAAGAATCGCAGCGGATAATTCGGGATGGTTCTCCGCGCAGTGATCAAGACGAAGCCAAGCCCTTGACGTGCAAACGGCAAGAAAATTCTCCCCTTCGAGGTAGTTCGAGTGCAATCCAACTGCAAACAGGAATCGTACCCAAACCCGGCTTGCTGAACATCTCCCACCCGGGACTAACTTCTTTATCTCAAGGGACGATGCCAGGAATCTACCCCGCGCCTATGTACTCTATTACGGCTCTAGGAGCCCAACATCCCGCATTCACTTACTCCGGATTTACGCAGCCCTACCCGGAGCACCTGAAAGCAGCGGCTATGGCGGGACAGTTCCCCTTAGAGCACTGGTTACGGGCCGGAATAATGATGCCGCGGCTTGCAGATTTTAATGGTAGGTGGGCATAATGTTCCTGCAGAAACACTGTTCCTGTTTATAGTGTTTTTCCCTCCTAAATAATAATATGAATAGCAATAATAATAATAATGTTTATATAGTCATTATTATTGGTGATGCTCTTGTCATACACGTTATTGTTTTTACAATATTTCTTTAGGAATTTAGGAATTTGCCAGCGGTATTTATGCTTCTTTTTTTAGTTTATCTTTTACCCAAATAGATGTTTCAGAAACTAAAAAAGTCATGATGATAAAACTAGATTAAGTAGAGGATTTTCAGTACAGGATAAACTTATATTAGTTTATTCCTTTTTAAAACATATTCATTCAGCCACTGTGAACATCCTTTGTCATTCCTTCAGAGACCTTTATTCATTTCCAGTATTGTTTGTGCAAGAATGGTACAGTAACAAATCACCATAAATAGAATATAATGTGTGTGTGTGTGTGTGTGTGTGTGTGTCTGCAGCGTTATCTACCACAACTATAACATTTCTACCATGAATCAGTATTACAGTTTTTACTTTTACTCCTTTCATTTTGTCATAAATGATAGCTCCATTAAAATAACCTAACTGACAGAATACTATAATGAAACACTTAACCCACAAATAGTTCTGTCACTAAAGTTTTCCGGAAATATTTATTGATTTTATATTAAGTTAATGGTTTTTTTCTGTCGCCACATGGAAGCACTAAAGCAGAAGGTCAATCTTTGGTCCCTTTTATCAACAATAAACCACTGTATACTTCATTAGGGTAACAGGATGATATGTGCAGTTAATGTTTTCTCTTTTTGTATTATAAATTTTTTATTTTTTATGTTTTTTTCTCCACCCATCTTTTCTTTCACCCTGTCTTTCTCTTGCTGACACCCCTCTGCGTGTGTCCACACAGGGTCGCCTCAGTCAGGGGTAATGGGCAAGTGCCGTAGACCTCGAACTGCCTTCACCAGCCAGCAGCTCCTGGAACTAGAAAACCAGTTCAAAGTGAACAAGTACCTGTCCCGGCCCAAGCGGTTTGAGGTGGCCACGTCCTTGATGCTGACCGAAACACAGGTGAGCATCCGTCTAACCGCAGATTACCACACCTGATCCGTCGCCTCCGCCGGCGATGCTTCCAGTGTAACGCTGGGACTTTGTTTGATTAGCCCGCCCTTCAGATAGGGTCCCGGTGACGCTTCATGACCGGAGGTTGTTCCATGAATTCTTGCGCAGGTGAAGATTTGGTTCCAGAACCGGCGCATGAAGTGGAAAAGGAGCCGCAAGGCCAAAGAGCAGGCGGCGCAGCTGGAGGCCGACGGCGGCAAGCGGCCCGGCAAGTCCGGAGACGGACACCGCTGCGGTGCTCACGATGACGCCGACGAGGAGCTGGAGGCTGAAGAGGAGGAGGAAGAGGATGAAGGGTTTGGAGGGGCCCTAAACACTGGCGTGGGTCTGTCACGCTCCTCAGACTTTCTCCAACACAGTTCCGAACTCAGCTACAGCTCTCACGGCTCTTATTCGGATGACGACCTGGAAGAGATTGGCGTTGACAGGAAACTGGGAGTCGGGCTATGAAGATGTGATGGCAGCTACAGCGAGACCATAGTCCTGAATGTCCTGTATAGTGTTATAGCTTGATTGCATCAGTAGCCTTCATCAGAGATGTCATTCTTGCAGTGGCTGAAGCCATTCACCAAAACCACTTATTCAGTCCACGTGACAGCGTTTATGTAGTGTAAAGAGGGCGCAACTGTCACAAGGCCAATGATGGTGTACTGTAAGTATTGATTCTCCACTTAGTGTGCACTTAATTTCCTGGAAGCCATCTTATAAACTGCTAGTTTGTCCCAAATAGCAATGTTTCTTGCTGTAAAAAAAAGGCGGTGTCCTCTGTATTCAGGCAAGCATTTTTGGAATAGGAATACTGTGTGAGAAGTAGAGCTACATTTCTACTGAATGCCAAATGCTTCCTTTTGTATTGTATAGACACTGATCTGTACTGAAAAGTGATCAAAACGGCATGTGTAGAACTACACTGCATTCGTGTGAACAGAGGGTTACTGTGTGCTCAGCCTTTTTCTCACTGGACGCATTGACTGAATAACACGGCTGGAACTGGTAAATCCTCAACGTGAAACAGGAAAAGTTGAAGTGTGTTATTTTGTCAGTAGTCTTTGTCATGTTTGTTATTGGTGTTGTTGTCCTTTATGATATTTAAGTATTATAGACTATATCTAATTTATTCACAGTAAAACAAAGCAGTAATTATTCTGTAACTGACAAATGTGTTAAATTAAAAGCAAAATAAACAGAGGAAAAACAAAATTAGACTCCAGTTATGCTGACAATGATATTTCATCTTTAACAGTTGTCTCCTTTATGACTATACACATTGCATTACAATATACAGGTAAATGTGTGTTTCGCCTGTCGTGAGGTTTCCAACAGCACGACTCAGGAAGCGAAGCAGAGTCGCTCCTTCCACTAGCAACGGGCCCCCTCCCTTTTCTCCTATTTAACCTCCAGCTGACAACGATGGTGATTAAAACACCGGAGAACCTGCACTGCGTTATTATGAGCAATCCGCCTGTTATTTACTGCCATGGCTTTCAAACACGAATTACTCAGGCAGGCTTACTGATGGACAAATAATTAAGTTAATGAAGAGGAAGTAAAATAATCAGTCTCTTATGCTAATGTCAAGCCCATTTAATTTCTGGAAAAATGCTTCTGGGACGAAAAGAACTTCATTGGTTATTGGATACTGCTTTGGTGTTGGTGTAACTGTGAGGAGATGACGAGGTGCAAACTATTGAATTCTTTAAATTTGCAAGCAGTGAGGGCTAAATGTATTTTATTGGAGCAAGTATTAAGCTACTTTGCCAAGACAGAAAATACATTCAAGCGGATGAATTACAAACGTTACAAACATTTCTCAAGGACATATTAGACATCACGCACATTTTAAGTGCTTTGCGTAAACTGCGTGTAATCGTAAATGTCCCTCACCTTTTCCCGTCGTTTCCATGGAGAGGAGACACCAATATATAGCTAATCTTCAACAAAAGGTAGCTAAAATATCACGGCATAATTTCCGTGTTGAATTTAAATGAATACAAGTTAATGAGGTAAGTATAACATGCCTTTAGCTATCCTGAGCTTGGGAAAACTCAACTTTGTGTTAGGTGTAACATGCCGGAATCTGTCTGATAGCTCTAACTAGCTAACTAGCTATTCAACTAAGGTTGGCTGACAAATGAAACTGAAGAGGATGCATGTACTAAATTATCTAATCTATCTAACGTTAACTCACAGAGCCTGAGCGCTGTATTCTGATTTAAACTATCGGGAATAGTAAAAGACTATTCATATATCGTATATTTCAGCATTGCCAACCAAACATCAGGCCTGATTCAGTACAAAGCATTAGAAACAGGAAAAAATCGGTATGTCAGAAGTCCGATAATTAGATAAGCCCATTAGTTAAACATTTGTGAAAGCAATGAATTAACGCTTGCTGTGTTAAATATTTTGCCCACCAGGGTTAAATTCCTCAGAATTTGTTGCAATGTTGGCTGATATTCCAAGGAACCCTCTGAACAACGGGATACCGTGGAAATCCAAAAATGTCAAAGGAAAGGTAAAATATTTGTGTCACAGTGTTTTCAGAATTGATGATATTCTCAGAATATATATAATCAATTCTGCTTGTAAAACTGTATTTGGGATATGCTGCCCTCTGGTGGTGAAGGTCACTAAGCACATTGCTACGTGTTCCATGCATAGACTTTGTAAGATACTAATCAGTGTCTGAGATGAGTAATTATTAAAGTAATTATATTGCAAAACGCTTGAAAAGTTTGTATATTGTGACCCTAAAACTTCCAGAGTAAAATTTTGCAACTGTATCTTGCTATTTACACTTGTGAGCTTGAGCTGTACATTGCAATAAATAAATAAAACTAACAAACATATCTGCAGGTGTAATATGTATGTTCATGGCCTTGATTTGTGTATTAGAATCTTTTAAAAATACATTTATTTGCATTCGTGCGTTGAAATTTACACTTCCAATTTGTCAAAAGAATTTTCACTCACAGTATATTCACTTAACTGCATTGTGCGGTGGTTGTGTGAAGTTGCAGGTTGACATGAGAACTCAGTAGTTCACTCAGTATTTTCCTTATTATCAAATGAACCACCTGGCTTTATGTTCAATGACTAAATGCTTTGAATTTTCCTCATGATTATGCACTACATATGGGTTAAGGCTAACAATGCTATTTCATAAGATTCAACCAACATAAATAATTTTAGTAGTTGATTTTCATTTAAATTAAGATATCCAGGGTTGTTTATAGGTTGCTTTTGTGATTTGCAGGTTCCTGGTCTGCGGCGATCAGGGGAGCCCCAGAAAAAGGCCTCCAAGCTGAGCTGCTTCCTGGGGGTGGAGACCCGGCCTGAGCTGGTCTGGCAGGACTGGCAGCTGGGAGTAGAATATACCAAATCACTGGGCCTCAAAAATGTACATGGGAAACTTCAGAAATTGAGTTTCAGGTTTGTGTAGACTTCACTGTAAATTTTGGCATTACAAGGAGATCTATACTGTACCTGTCATTTTTCTTGCATGGTGATCTTACATTGCTGTGGAGATGCATATCACCATTTTATAGTTACTTTAACACTGGAGCAAGCTCCAGGACCTTATACTCATGTATCAGGACCTTATACGCCTGTATCAATACCTTATTCTCATGTATCGACACCTTATACTCATGCATCAGAACCTCATACTTGTGTATCAGGACCTCATACTCTTATATATCTTTTAATCATGGCTGCTGAACTATTTCATTAGCACTCCACTACAGGTTTTCTACAGCTTTCTTTTTTTCTTTTTCAGACCTCCTGTATCAAAAGTTTTCACCACACCGTTCCCTCAAACCATTGTTCTGAGTCCTGGAACATCTTTTTCATTGCCAGTCACATTTCGTCCCCTTCAAAAGGTATTTCACCTAACCTGAATCTCTAATGCGCTGCCTTTGCAATATAACTGTTACTCTACTCTCAGGTTGTTTGAGGATTGAAACGAGCCACACTAATTTACGTCGTTTATTCTTTCGGAAGGTGCTGCTGTGTTTGTGCCCGTTATTGCGATTACTGTTCCTGTACCCTCTTCCCGTACAGTGCGAGTATGTGGACAGTGTAGAGTTCCGTTGTAAGGAGGGCACTTTCCAGGTGTTGCTGCGTGCGGTGGTACCGCATCACGCCCTGGAGCTCCCCGACGCAGTGCAGCTGCCTCCCTGTGCCGTCCAGCACAGCTCGAACGCCAGCTTCCTCGTACGCAACGTCAGGTGCGGAGACCTCAAAGGTCCTCAGCGTCGAGCGCTTTTTTCGATACGCGTTGAGCATTGCGTCTGGATGTCGCGCGCATGCTGAACGAAGCCGACGCCGTTCTCGTCCCGTAGTAAGCTGCGGACTGGTTTCCAGTGGGCTGTGGATCCTCCGTTCGAGCTCTCGCCTGCCAGTGGGGTTCTGGAGCCCGGGGGCGAGTGCAAGGTGACCGCCGTGTTCCGACCTGAACAGGCGCTGGTTTACCAGGCAGAGGCCTCCTGCGCGTTCGGGGAGGACGGCGAGAGCAGCAGCTCTGTGCTCCTGCGAGGACTGTGTGGGTTAATCAGCTTCCTCGGGCCTGTGTGGTCGTATAATATACATAATGACGTTAGATTGTTGTGATGTTTTCGTGAGCACCCCCACGCGAACGTGTTCCTGCGCTCAACCTGACACAGACCTCTCTGTTGCGTGTCCTCCATGTTATCTTTAGCCAAGTACCCTCACCTGCAGATCGTGTCCCCTGACCGGGAGGATGGTTGCGGGATGCTTGAATTTGGCAGCGTGGCGATTGGGAGCTCTGTGGAAAAGCACTTTGAGATCTACAACCCCTCTGCAGTGAGTCTCTATGAAGCGTCCTGTCTGCGTCCTATGTGAATATCTGGAAGTTCTTCTCTCGTTTGGCGCCGTCGTTTTGTGTGACGTCGGGGGTCTTATCGCCCGGACAGGTATGCGCCTCCTTCCGTCTGGCGCGCCTGCGCAGAGCCGCCCGCGCGGAGTCTGTGTTTCAGTGCGACGTCCAGGAGGGGCAGGTGGCGGCGCGGTCAGCACTGAGGGTGGAGGTGTGCTTCACCCCTCTCACCGTGGACACCGCCAGCGTGGACTACCTCAGCCTCACCTGTCCTGGAGCTGTGAGCAGAGATCTGCTCAAACTTACTGGCTCTTGCATAGGTGACATACACCAGCGAAGCCCGACGGGCAAAACACTCAGATCACAGTCTTCTGCTGTAAACATGTGATTCATACACATACCTGCTGTGACCTGTTAAAGCTTCCTTTGTCTAGCTGTTCTGTCCTTAGTGTTTGTCATATCCAGTTATTATAGGACATGACACAAATGAAGAAGTAATGGGATGGAAAACTGGCTGACTTGAGGGGATGAGTATCCTTCTTTGTAACCTCTGCAGGTCCGGTGGTTTCTTTGAGTTGCTCTGTCGTGGACTTTGGCTGTGTGGAAGAGGGAGGAGAGGCCATGTGCGTTATACACATCATAAACTCCTCTACAGTACTGGCTTATTACCAGTTTGACATGGATCCTGGCAGCCATAGTGTCTTCAGTGTTGACCAGCTGAGTGGCACAGTGCCAGCCAATAACAGCCTCACTCTGCGTCTAAGGTTCCGCCCCCACTATTCCATAGCCTATCACAAGAGATCAGCCTGCCTTATACTACATAGGGTATGTGAAAGAGTTCAGATTTAAACATTGTTTTTTAAATTTATTTCCTATGTTGTTTTGAATTATTTATAATTTATTTTCTGTGCAAATCTCTGTAAGAGTCTTTTTTTGGTTTGAGATGTAATTTATCATCTATGATATGGGCATAAATTGGCTTCTGTAATGTAACTGTATACTCCATACAGTTACGTTAAGTCAGTGTGTTTATTTAATGACCGGATGTTTCACTTTTTGAAGGAACCTCTTTTTCTGGACTTGATTGGCACGTGTCACTCAGAACAGCTGAAACCAGCCATTTTACACTCCAGAAACCTTCGTGTGTATAGACAGAACCTGCGCCGTGGCTTCACCCGCTACCCTCCTGATATACTCAGTGCAATGCTCACTGAAAACAAACTCCAACTAGATGACAGCGGGTCCTTACTGCTGCACGAGGTGTGTGCCCGTCTGAGGGCTTTTATTTGTGGAACCCAACCACACAAACCACTCAAACAACATCCGACAGAAGAATTACCATAAATTACCATATTTCCATAGTAACAGACCAGAGCCACGAACTGTACAACAGCTGGTATGTAATGCGCTCTTTTAGGGGACATCGGAGGACAGTATTTCGCTGGGGAGCCCCGTGGAGGAGTATTTCCACTCCTGCTGGCCCGACAGGGAGACTGCAGGTCCTCCTGAGGGCGGTGACCCGTGGCCCTTCCCATCAGCCCACGTCACGGTGCAGCCTAGCCGGCTGCTGTTCTACTCAGGCCCCGCGTCTCAGTCCGTCTCCGTCACCAACCACACCAAGGGCAAAGTCAGCCTGCTGTGGGTCCCGTCGGACGACTCGCCTTTCTCCGTCGCTCCCCTCACCTGTGACCTGAGCCCGCTAAAGACCACCGCCTTCAGAGTGACGTACGCACCCGAACAGCGCAACACCTTCCACGCAGCACAGCTCCAGTGCTTCGCTCTCTACAAGGTGAAGTGACGCGGTGGTGAAAGCACCTTGGGTCGGGGTTACTGCCTCATGGGTGTGTGGTAAACTCTTGGACATTTGGATCTGTGTTCAGCATCACGTTTTTAGCGGCTGCATCTGTGCACATAGATGCTGTTTTGCTGTGTATCCATGTTCCTGTATCGTGAGTGAGTAGATATGTTTGGATTGTCTGTGGATGGCAGGTTCTTCGTGACCATAGGCAAACGGAGGAGCAGACACTGTGCCCACCCTGGTGCCTTACAGTCAGGGTAAGCGCTCACTCCTTCCAGCCTGGAAATGAACACTTCATCCCTCACTTCTCTCTGCAGCGCCCTCATGTGGTGAGTCAGGCAAACAAGTTTTCTCTCTAAGAGATCGTGGTAGCTCTTTCAGAATCTCAAAATTTAATTATTTCATTTTTTCCCCTGAAGGTCACACACACCCTGCCTTATATTTGTCTTTTTTCTTGTCTGTTCTCAAGACATTTCCGGCTTTGAGTCAGGTCTCCTATCAGACTCTCCTGCTGCAGAACACAGGAGATCTTCCCCTCATTTTCAGCCTTGACTCAGAGGAATGCCCTGCTGTATCGGTGCTGCCCCCTAGTGGCTTGGTACCACCTGGCAGCCACCAGATCCTCACTCTAAGATCCACTCCTGCTGAAGATCACCCTCCCAGTTTCCCACTCTCACTGCATCTTAATGCTAACCCCAGACACACACAGGTATAGTCATACCTTCTATAACAAGGACAACACCAGAGCTGGTGTCTTAGTCACTATAGTGTATCCGTCTGCAGCTTGCCCTGGTTTCCTCCGGGTTTTCCTCTGTGTGTAGACGCTGAGGGTGGTGAGTGTGGCAGAGAAGCCGCTCGTGGTTCTGGATGGTGATGGGAGCCTGTTCTTCACACCCACAGCAGTGGGATCCGTCTCCACCAGAACTCTGCGGGTCAGGAACCTGAGCACAGTACCAGTGCACTTCCGTTGGAGAGTGTGTGGTTCCGATCACAAAGTCCTCTCTGTACAGCCAGATTCAGGCAAACTGCAGCCAAACGAATCCCGGGTGAGGGGAGTGAGGGGGTGAAGGTTCCTCTGCACCTGCTTATGCATGTAATAATGTGCCTCCTTATGTCTGGGTGGCTTTTCAGGCTGTTTAATTAGCGGCTCTATTGCTGTTCAGGTCCAGACATGGTCCTTTACGCCACTAGAGGAGATGATGTACATTATGAAGGCCACTTTTAGCTTCTGGCCCGTCCAGACACCAGACTGCAAGAGGTCCCGCCGTTCCCTTAAAGTGATGGGATCAGCCGCCAGAGGTTCCATAGAGGTGCACATGCTGGATCTTTTACGTTTTTTGTTTATTTATCATAGGCAATGTTATTGTTGTAATTGTTGTAGTAATCTCCACCAGTTGCCTTTTTAGTGTCTCATATGTGTGCATGTTTATCCAGGTGTGCGTTTTTGTGTGTGTGTGTGTGTGTGTGTGTGTGTGGTCCTTATCTCTGATCTCCAGTGTTTGTGATTCTAGGCCGGTGTGTCTGTCCTGGATCTGGGTGAGGTGCTGGTTGGGGACTGTAAGTCATTCGAGGTTCCTCTTCTGAACAGTGGCTCCTGTGCTATTCGCTTCTCCCTGAGTGTCCAGCAGAGAGTCAGTGTACCAGGCTTCCGCGAAGACACACTCGACGACCCTGTTGGTAGGAGACTGCTGTAAAGTACTATAGTTATCAGTGCTGACAAAGGGGAAAGGTTCAGTCTATCAATTCAAGGGCTTACCACTTACAAATATTCATGATCCGAACATTACAGTGTGTAATGTGTACATATGGCATCGGACATCGTGACTGTGGTGCATCCAAGTGCCTCATTTCTCTGTTCTGTAGTTCTGGAGATGGACAGCATGCAGGGCTCCATCCCAGCCGGCTGCAGGCTGCTGGTCCACTCCACAGCGAGGCCGGCTCACAGGGCCCGCTACCGCTGGACCGTCTGCTACCAGATCCTCAGCGCCTCCGGTACCGCACAGCCCAAATTATTTAGCCTAATTCAGAATTCAGAACTCAGCCTGGGATGGTTTCCATTACGTTTTACGTCATGGTTTTTGAGAGTCTCTCCTCTCTGACCCCCAGGCTCGGAGGTGGGCGAACCCCGCTCCCTGTGCCTGGTCCAGGCTGAGGCGGTGTACCCCACTCTGGAGGTGACGGACGCCCGGGGCAGCGGCAGTGCGGAGGGACTGAGTAAGCTGCAGCTTTGGGGTTTCTTTTCTCTGGACCAGCTCAACGCCCACCTGCGCAGCGAGCCCAGCCCATCTGAGCTCACCTACAGAGTGCCCACCAGGCACAGGTAACCCATTAACCTCTTCCCCAGGCGCTGCCTGATTTCACTCCCACATAGAGACCCAGAGTGAAGCCGTACGCGTGCGTGGTGTGTTCTCCGCAGCCTTAGCCGCTGTCCGCCCATCTTCACCTCCATCGTGTTGGATTTCAACTTCAGCGCCGCTCCGCTGGGCGCGGACCCCTCCGATTTCCTGCTGATGTTTGAGAACACCGGGAATATCCCAGTGGAGTGGTAGGTAATGACGCTCCCCCGTCTGCCTGTCTTGATGGCTCTCTGTTTCTGCTCATCCCTTAGTCTGGGAGCACAGGACATGCTGTGACAGAACGGAAATCGAATATTCAGTCATCTCAGAGATGCTCCAATAATGTAGTGCAGCAGTGGCGGTGTGTGGAAACCGTTCTGACAGTTCTGTGTGCGAATTTTGCCCTCGGCCAGGTCGTTCCTGTTCCCCGAGGACCAGCAGATTGAGCTGGAGTACTGGGCTGAGAGCGGAGAGTTCACCTCCACTGAGCTCCAGCAGATGAAAGTGCAGGACAACAGACTGTTCTCCATCGCCCCGTGCTCCGGGACACTGCACCCTGGCCAGCAGAGGGCAGTGCAGTTCACATACAGGTCATGCAGCAGCACAGACCAGCTTACTGTATTTTTCAAACAAAGCTCAGTTTCACATACGTGGTATCCAGCGCCAAAGCATTGTTCTGTTCTTCTGTCTCAGGCATGACATTACTGGAACATATCGGCTTCCTGTGCTGCTGAAACTCTCTCATGGCAGAGAGATATTGGTAAGACAAGTAGAAGAGCTTGCCGTGGAGTTTGACTTGTAGCATGCGTGTTTGTGTTTTCACACTTCACTTGGAGATTTTAGTATTGCGTTTTTTTCTGTCCAGCTTAACTTTTTGGGCGTGACGGTGGAGAGAGATAGACACTACCTCCACTTTCCTTCAACTCGACATACATTTGCCCCAGTGGCTATTGGAGGATTCCACCCCCCCAGACAGGTCTGAGTTGTTCTGCCCTCAGCCTCAGGAACACCATGGAGAAAACGAAAGTTCGTTGGGGCGTTTCGTCCATTCCAATGCCAGCTGGTATATTGCGTGTGTGGATGGTGTGTGCAGGTGTACGAGCTGTATAACGGAGGAGCGCGTCAGCTGAGGTACCACGTGGACACCTCCCCCCTGGAGCAGCTGCAGGAGGAGAACTTCGGCCACCCCGTCCTGCGCTGTCTGAACCCCGACGGGGAGGTGCAGCCTAGACGCTCCGCCACACTGGAGTGGCTCTTCTGCCCCCTGGAGGCCAAAACATACAGCGTTAGTCCCTCTTCACCAGCCAGCGCCCCACAGGCAGCGCCTGGTTCACGTTGGTTTTGCTGTTGTAAAACTGCTGATTGGTGACAATTGTTTGTTTTATGCTAACTGGATCAAACTGGATCAAACGCAGTGGAGCTTGAGGGTTATGTAAGATAAGAAGGCCCACAGTCACACCATCACTAACTGCTGCTCACATACTGTATGTCTGTTAGCATGCACACTATAACATGGCTTCCTCAGCCTGGGCCAGAATAGTGAACATGAACAGTAGTAAACATTCAAGATATTTGGAAAGGCAGAAATAAGCAACATCAATATAAAATATATGCAAAAATAAGACTCATAAATACTAAAAAGAAGTAATAAAGACAAATAGCAACGCGATAGGTCAAATAACCAGGAAGACGCATTCTGAGAAACGGAGAGGACAGATCAGGTCTGCGCGACGGCAACGCTGACCGATCAACATGTGTTCAGGTGGACGTCCCCGTTTACATGCACGAAGGAGACTGTACGCTGGTGACGTTCGAGGGCTGCGGCTTTGACCAGAGAGACACAGTACCCTTTCATCTCCATAACGGACACCTCAGTGTGCCCTGCACCCAGAAGGTGGCCGCACCTGGACAGGTAAAGGAGAAGCGCAAACCACACGCCACTCAGCTTCACCTGCATTACAGCATGGCACCTCGTTTAATGTAGCGTACTGGTAATGAGGTACCGACTTGTATGATTGCTTTTTGACTTTATTTGGTGTTTCTTAGGCACAGAGGCAGACATGCTTTCCCCCACTTCTGTTGAAGTGTGTATGTATGTATGTGTGTGTGTGTGTGTGTGTGTCTAGGTGGTGTTCCTGTCCGAGGAGAGAGTGTCGTTTGGTGATATTCCCGTCTGCTCTCGAAGCACACGTATCCTGTTTCTGACCAATGTCTCCCACACTGACAACGTTTCGTACTCATGGAAGGTGACGGAGCAAGAGGACAAGCAGGTGTGTGAAACGTGATGCTTCAGACACACTCCTGCTTGTGTGTCCTTATGTGTTATCTGTGCACTTGAGTCGGTTGTAGGTGTGTGTGTGTATGTGTGTGTGCACTCTAGACAGTGCAGATCCAGCCGGTGAGTGGATCTCTGGCTGCAGGAGACAGTGTTCTTTGCATCCTCACTATTCTAACCTCAGGCAGCCCCATGTTCTACCAACAAGACCTCATCTGTGAGGTGAGTAACCCACACACATTCTTGTGTAAGCAGAGGTGCATCAATCCCCGCCCCAACACACACACTGTATCAAACCCCACCGCCAACACACACACATGCTTGTGTAAGCAGAGGTGTATCAAACCCCACCCCCAACACACACACGCATACACACTGTATCAAACCCCACCTCAACACACACAGACACACACTGTATCAAACCCCACCCCAAGCACACACAAGCTGTATCAAACCCCACCCCAAACACACACACACACACACACACACACACACTGCTTTTAATCAAAGCAAGCTATGCTTGTAAAACCTTTGTTTTCTCATGTGTTCTCCAGATAACTCCAGAGGAAGCTCTAGTTCAGTACCATGTGGACCTACAGCAGTGGGAGTTGGACAGGGAAAGAGAACAGCATGAGTTTACCCTAACTGAGAAGGATCTGACCCACACACACCAACAGACGAGACACACACAGGTCTTTTGCTCAGTCTCTCCCAAATACCACCTCACCCGTATTCACTTACTTCATGGAAATAATATGGTCTGTTTTCCACTCAGGTGTGCACAGCACATAAACAGAAAACCTTCTCTGAACCACGAAAATACAAGGTACATCATACAAAATCTGCAGTAAAAAGTACTGTTTGAGTATTTTAATCTTCAGTCAATGTTTTTGACTGATTGTAGTGTAGAAAGCCCACGTTTATCTGTCCGCGTTCACGTGTCACTGTTGTAGACGCTGCCGCCCATTCGTAGCAGTCATAGTGGTGCTGTAGTCAGTGGGGCCAGTAGCACGTCCACACGGGTGGAGAGGAACAGCCAGCGGCCCCCCCAGCCTCCCCGCCCTGCCCTGCTCCATCTGGGGGTGACCGCTCGCTCACACTCCCTGCTGGAGTACCAGGCCCACTTCCCCTCTCACTTCAACAAACACCACATCTACAGGTGTGTGTACAGCACATCTCCATCAATCTGTGGTAAACACTAGCCAGATATTGAGCTTTATTTCATTTGTTTTAGAAGATCGTGAAAGGTAACAACGTTTTTAACTCAGACGCTGCAGCACACGTCACGGAGATCTTTTAGATCTTTTATAGACCTCTTAGATCTCTTAGGTGGCTCTACTGAGATTACACATGTCTGTCTGAATGTCTGTCTGAATGCCACTGCAGATCTGTACAGCCACAGCTGCCCCAGAGTGTGTGTGGTGAGGGCAGGTTCTCCACACATGTGCCTTCATTCACCCCCGGCCCAGAGAGAGACATCCTTACATACGTCCTCACATCTCTGCTCAGGTAGACACACACACGCATGCATATTTAGCTTTTTTCTCTTCCTGGCCATTATAATCCAAAGAAAACCTTGAACAGTGTGCATGAACAGAGTACGTCTTTCCCAGGACCCTTCTGGATGACCCGGGGTTCCACCAGGCTCTGCGGAGCACTGCTTCAGAGCAGGCGCCCTACTTCAGCCAGCTCCACCCTGCTACCCCGACGCCCCCCCACACTCCAGCCCCCTCCGCTACACGCAGCCCCCGTCTAGCAGAAGGGGCCTGCTCCTCGGAGCCCACACCAGCTCCACGTCCCCCGGGCAGGGCCAGCACCGCGCTGGAGGGGTGGGTGGGAACGCAGGCCTGCCCAGAGCCGAACCACGAGCTCCGCACGAAGGTGCAGGAATCCATTCTCAGGTGAGCTGTGTTCAACACACTCAGACGTTTTGAGAGAATGAATTCTGTTTACATTTTGTTAACATGACTTAGACATAACTTTTAAAAGCTGAAGAAAAACGTTTTTTTTTAAGTTTTAAAAAGTTTGTCTGTAAGATAAACGTGCATTATCTTAGAATATCTTTGAACCTTATACCTCTGTCCCCCAACACACTCTCTCTCTCTCTCTCTCTCTCTTTCACTCTCACTACAGGAGTCCAGAGTTCAATGATCTGCTGGAGGACGTCCTGCTCAACACTCTGCAGAATCTAATGATGGAGGCTTTTCTGGGGGAGCTGGTTCTGACAGCCCGCCCTCGCATCATAGCTCTCCCTCCCTGCTCATCCAGGTCACACACTCTCATACACACCACATATCCAGCACACACACTCTCATACACACCACATATCCAGCACACACACTCTCATACACACCACATATCCAGCACACACACTCTCTCATACTCACTGCCCGACCAGATTACACGCTTGCTTACACTCACTACCTGGCAGAACTCGCACACTTGCTCACACTTACCACCCAACCAAGTGACACACTCACTCACTACCTGGACAAGCCACACACACACTTGGCCACACTCTTCACATGACTCACACACATGAATTTAAAGATGTTTTTTTCTGTGTCTATGTAGGAAAAATAGCCTTGCCTCCAGGAGACAGTCCGGAGGCCCTGTGGATCCTGACAAAGGCAGGGATCAATGGCGCCCCCTGGAGACGAGCCAGGGCCCCTACATGCCCATCTCAGCCCTGCTCTCAAACCTTGAGTCTCAGCAGCATTGATCTGCTCCCCACAGGCCTCATTTACAATACAATTAAAATAACTGTATTTTTATTAATCAGATTTTAATAAATTATAAGCAAAACGAATATATTTCTGACTGAGGTCATGGCAGATTTGTTGCAACTGTACTCTAAGCTACTCTCTAAACTAATTAGCAATTATGGCATAATAAATTAGTACTGTACTTGATATACGTGGTCACACAAACATTATCATGTCTTTGTCTACATAATCTTATAAGCTTTAAATATAGGCTTGTAAGCTTTATAGTAGGCCTAACAAAATGGAGCTTGATTGTACTCATCTATAAACCGACTTACATATGACTGATACTGTGGCGAACTGCAGTGTATCTTGCTGCTCAGCTTTAAACCTGAACTATCTAAATACTTTTAATGGTGGTATAAGTAGATCCTCTACAGTTATGAAATACTTATGAATATTCATGGTTCTGAGTGTGTGCGTGTGTGCGTGTGTGCGTGTGTGTGTGTGTGTGCGTGTGTGTGTGGGAGCTGCCCATATGCAGTTGGTGCAGTGAGTGGTTAAACTGGTCACATGGAAATTAGTTAAACTAGTCACACGGAAAGAGACATTATGAAGTTACGGAGGGTAACACTGAAAGATGGCTGACCAAATTCCTGGTCCTGCATAGTTCTGGGTATTGTAGAATTTGGTCAATACTGGGAGTTGTATTGAGCTTTCTGAGAAGTTGGCCTGAAGACATTCAGAGTGCACTGAACATTAGACAGTTCACCTCCATCTTGTGGAGCATCCGTTGACACAGCAGATGGGTGCATGTCACACTCTGCTGTCACACAGAGCTGTATTACGGTAAGTGACAGAACCGCTGACTTTTAAAAGTGAATCATGGCACTGCGTTGATGCCACAGTGAATGCTTTTAAAAATGTAGCTTATAGTTGTTAAAGTTTATACAACATTAAATGTGTCCGTACATCATTAAATAAACTTTCTGATAACTGATGAAAATATTTCATCAAACAGGCCTTCCGCTTTCTGTAAACTGACAGTGGGTTTGTGAAAGGTTCTGTATGGGTTATTATTATTACTATTGTGAAAGGTTCTGTATGGGTTATTATTAATACTATTGTGAAAGGTTCTGTATGGGTTATTATTACTATCATTTGTCCTGACAGTTCTTGTTCTTCCAGTCATGGCAGTGTGTCCAGTAGCTAGTGAGGTACTGCTAGAGTGTGTGACTGCACCAGGAGAGAAAAGCATTAAGCAGCCCTTACATCTCTACCTCAGCGACTGAGACAGAGTTAGACCCACAACTATAAAAATCATATATAAAATATAATATAAAATCATGCTGAAAACTCAAGAACTAAAAACACAATGTATATATATATATACATTGTGTTTTTAGTTCTTGAGTTTTCAGCATGATTTTATATCCCCCCCACCCTCTCTCTCTCTCTCTTGCTTTCTCTTTCTTTCTCTCCCTCTATCTTTGATGTTTATTGGGGTCAGACGTATGTTCCAGACGGATGAATGGGAGAAAACACGTGTGTGTATGTGTGTGTGTGTGTGTGTGTGTGTGTTAGGAGTGGGAGAAGCTGAACTACAGCATCCACTCACTGAGCTGTGCTGATCATGGAGCTCATCGTGGAGTGCGCCCGCGCTGGAGGAGCGTCCTGGGTGATCATCTGCTCAACTCTCCGGCCTCTATCTTCCCCCGCTGATGTTGGCCCAGGTTACCAGAAGGAGGTGGATTCCTTGCTGGCTGTAACTAAGCCGAGCGACGTGTTGTGATGGATGTCGAGAATCCTGAGGGAGCCAGAGAGCTACTGCACACCGTGTGGTAGGAGACCAGCCCCCGGCAACCCAGTGACACACGCCTCTTCATCACGGTGAGCATCATGCAGACACACGCCTCTTCATCACGGTAAGCCACATGTGTCTTGCTGATAAACGTCTGCTTCTCACGCCTATTACGAGTCGAGTGGCCAGGGGCTGTCAATTAGAGAACGAGATGAATATTTCTCAGACAGTATTTCAGGGACTGTTCATAGCTTCTCCAGGATCGCTTGGTCTCTTTGGACAGTGCAGAAGACTTTATCAGATCGGACAAAGAGAAATATCCCAGAACTGAGCTAAAAGAGACAGTGGGGCAAAGTGTGCTATTCGAGTGAGAGAGGTCAAGTGCTCGTGTGTATGTTTGTGAGGTGTATATATATGACTCACAAGTGCTTTGGACACACACACACACACACACACACACACACACATATATGTTATATATATATATATATATATAATATTGATTGTATTATCACTTTTTTGTTGCCTTCAGTTCTTGCACACATGTATTGAAAATGTATGTTGACTTATCTTGTGTATTGGGACGTATAGTGATTTATCATGTGTATGGCACAGATTGCTTTCGGAACACTTGTGCAATTAGTCTTCCAAACCGTTGGTCAGTGTTGTGGTTTATGTTAGCTGCATATATGAATAAATTCTTAAGTGTGTGATGAATTTTACCTAACATTTGTATTTCTTAATAAATGATGTTGTTGTTTGAAAAGAAAAGTATGTTTTTTTCTAACTGTTACCACCAGGGGTCAGTGTTACTCATTTTTTCTGCAGCCTAGTATTTGGAAATGTTGAATATCTCTTTATGATGACATATTAATGAATGTTTCATAACTCTGTGCCTTTGATTGAAGCTTGGGTACAGTGTGGTTCTGTTTAATCATCAGATAGTCCTGGTCCCATGTGGTCGTGATTTCTGTTATGTAGCGACCTACATATTGTCTTCCCCTAGGCCTACTCAGAGTGGCTGGAAACAGATGTGCAGAGAGCGAGAGGGGGCAGGGCACTTAGTAAAGCTACAGGCCCTCTGAACTTGGCTCTCTTGCTCCATGGAAGAGAAAAAAAGGCTGCACCTTGTTCCCATTATGGTGTGTGTGTGTGTGTGTGTGTGCGCGCATGTGTGTGTGTGTGTGTGTGTTTAAGCTAGTGACTTTACTGTCCCTCTTTTCAGCAATTGCTGGAAATGTATGTTTCTGACAGAAAGAGGCCAAGTGTGAGGTGCACGAGGGTAACGTCATCTCTTGGCCTCTGTGTGCAGTGCGAAACGCTAGCCGTCCTCGTTCACCTCCTCTCTGCTGAGCTGCAGGGAGCTGTTAGCGCTCGCCGCTATTGTATTTCATGACTGCAGCACATGATCAAGGTGCAGCTGAAGTGGGTCAGGGCCGTGTGCTAGGGGACACGTGGCCCTCCCTCGGCCCTCCCCCTCTCCCCTTCTCTCTCCTCACCCACTCCCCCCTTCTCCCACTATTCCCACTCCTTCTCCCCCTCTCCCCTCTCCCCCACTACATCACTACATCATCCCCACTTTCGCCTCCATGCTCTCTTCTTTATCTTCCCTGCAATTTCACTTCCCTGCAATTCCCCTCTCTGGTCTCAGGTCAGAAAGAGGTGTTTGTAGTGGTTAAAACCCTTTCTCAGACAGTATCGTCTAAACGAACTCTCCGATGACACTGATGACATCTCTCGCTGTACTGGACAGGAGGATCTCTCCCCAGTACTGCAGTTTAGCTCTGATGATCGCTCACATAGGCTTCAGTGTGATTCCCTGTCTGGGCATCCAGCCCAGCCTACTCACACGTGGACATGGGCACTTATTAATAGTGAGAACGAGTCTTGTAATGTCATTACAGGAAGCCTACTACCCTCCAAAAACTTGGGCAAGGCTTTTCCACAAAAGGAACTCTAAATCCGAACTCCTGTGGCCTACCAAATGTCATGCACCAATTTTGCCGCCATAGTGGCTATTTCACAAGTACATTGAATGAATAGCATGAGAGTAAATGTACTAATGTCCTTTCCATTCCAAACCCGAGTGAGCATGACTGTACAGTGCAGGGAGGCTTCATGCCCTTCTTCCCTGCATCTTGCAAACCTGTTCCCTATGTGCCTGTTCCCTATGTGCCTGTTCCCTATGTGCCTGTTCCCTATGTGCCTCTTCCCTATGTGCCTGTTCCCTATGTGCCTTCCCTATATGCCTGTTCCCTATGTACCTGTTCCCTATGTGCCTGTTCCCTATGTACCTGTTCCCTATGTGCCTGTTCCCTATGTGCCTGTTCCCTATGTGCATGTTCCCTATGTGCCTGTTCCCTATGTACCTGTTCCCTATGTGCCTGTTCCCTATGTGCCTGTTCCCTATGTGCATGTTCCCTATGTGCCTGTTCCCTATGTGCCTGTTCCCTATGTGCCTCTTCCCTATGTGCCTGTTCCCTATGTGCCTCTTCCCTATGTACCTGTTCCCTATGTACCTGTTCCCTATGTGCCTGTTCCCTATGTGCATGTTCCCTATGTGCCTGTTCCCTATGTGCCTGTTCCCTATGTACCTGTTCCCTATGTGCCTGTTCCCTATGTGCCTGTTCCCTATGTACCTGTTCCCTATGTGCCTGTTCCCTATGTGCATGTTCCCTATGTGCCTGTTCCCTATGTGCCTGTTCCCTATGTGCCTGTTCCCTATGTGCCTCTTCCCTATGTGCCTGTTCCCTATGTGCCTCTTCCCTATATGCCTGTTCCCTATGTACCTGTTCCCTATGTGCCTGTTCCCTATGTGCCTGTTCCCTATGTACCTGTTCCCTATGTGCCTGTTCCCTATGTGCATGTTCCCTATGTACCTGTTCCCTATGTGCCTGTTCCCTTTGTGCCTGTTCCCTATGTGCCTCTTTCCTATGTGCCTCTTCCCTATGTGTATGTTCCCTATGTACCTGTTCCCTATGTGCATGTTCCCTATGTGCATGTTCCCTATGTGCATGTTCCCTGGATACTAACTCTAACTGAAAGTACAGTGATATTCACACGTTCACACTCCTTTTAGGTCCATAAGAAAAGCATAATGGTTTAGAAAATATTTACTGCCAAACAGGACAAGACATGTTCTTTACTACCACTTCACTTTCGTAGCTGGAGTAGATACTTGGTTTGGTTTCAATCATTCAGTGTTACTGTGCAGTTTTATGGTTGAATTTAATAAATTTCCTATATTTCTCATAACGTCATTGTATTGTTGTGGAACTCCCGAGTGAGCTGGATGTGTGCATTGTGTAATTGATATGCAGTGAGTTTCTGTATCTCCTTAACTGAAGGCCCTGGCTCCACATGAACAGCAGGCCTGGCTCTATGAAACCAGGGCACTAAAGTAAAATGGCTCCTGCCGTCCTTCTGCAGACACATCCCTCTCAACCAATCAGAGCCCGCCTCTAGCAGCTACCCCTCTCTCCCTCTCCCTAGACTGCAGAGCAACAGCCAGATGGCGAGAGCACCCATCTGAGGTCTGGTTTGCCCAGGTTTGGGTGTTGTTACGTTTAAGGGTTTGATGCAAGAGGGGCAGAAGAGGAACTTCATGTGAAGAACTGAATATCTGGAAATGTTGTTTGTGTGGCAGCATCAGTGTTGGTGGAAACTGGACTTCTTTGTGCTGAGCTGTGCTGCTCTTGCTGTGATTAATTCCAGACCTCCGTTAGTGTAAAAGGTCACCTTCTGTCTGGAGTGAAAAATGTGGAGATTTAAAGCCGTAAAAACATCATTACCCAGCATCCCCTTGCTTGTTCACTTTTGGATAAATATTTTCCCAGCGGCCCATATAGTGGCAGAGGGCAGCCAGTGGAGGATCTGACATGAATCACAGAGTCTCAGACGCGCACAGCAGACGCAGACATACTGACTTTACTATAGGAGGTAGTCACATCTACCTCACTCTATCACTGTATCACTCTATCACTCTGGGGTCATGCTTTAATACACGACCCCATAACCCCATGGCTTCCGGTGTCTGTTCTGGGGGCCCCTTGCTCTGCACGTCTACGTCTTTTCCCTCGTCTAACACACCTACCCCAGCTAATGAAGGACCTGAAGCTTGTTTCATGTGTGGAACACATGCAAATAAGGCCCATTTCAAACCTTAAAATCTTTATTTCTCAAATCTCTCAGCTTTGGTCATTTCTATAAGCGTGTCTATGCAGACCCACTGGAGACAATGTGAGGATGGTTTTCTCATTATAAAGACACTTGGCAGACAGTAGCGAAACTCACGGCGTCTGAACTCCGAGTCTCCCAGCTCTCTATGCCTCTTCTCGCTGGAGGAAGATGGAGTCTGACGTTATCCTCCCTCCCTCCCCACACACGCCTCTTTTTTTCATCGGAGAAGAACCGTATAGATTGAGGCACGAGAAGTGTAGAGTTCGTGTGGACTTCAGGGGCTTTCTGTGCGCGTCACAGCAGCAGGTCTGAAGATAAGTGAAACCTTAGGGTTTCTGTTCTTTTAAGGTGGTGAATGGGTTAAACTGATGACATGACATTCGTCCAGGCACCCCAGTGCACACCACACTTTTATATAAGCACATCACTTTTAGGAAGATGTACACATACCTGTGTAATGCCGAAGCTCTGTGATGCTATAGTAACGCATTGTTTAAAACGTGACGCGATTTATGGATTTGAAATATGGTCTTCATTAACGTGCAGAGCTGAATCCATAAGGGAGGACAGTGGAATTACAGCCGTGGTGTGACGTCACAGAGGAAATGTGAGGAGTGTGAGGAAGACCTGTGTGGGTGTCCCTCTGCCCCCACAATGCACCTCGCAATGACATGCAGCCTCACGGTTCACATCTCAGTTCTTTCACAGCCTTATGGGGACGTACTGTCAGGAAGGGCTTTAGTTAAATGTGAGAGTGAGGCCATTGAATAATGATCGGATTTACCGCTCCCTCCGTGAGATGTGTTTCTGTATAAATGTTCTAGGAGAATAATTAAAAGTTTCTGACTTACCAAGTGTTTTGTTAAGAATTCTAATATACTGGACAAACATGAAAAGAAAGAGATGTATGTATATACCCACATTAACTAATCTGCTTTTACTTTCATAAGTACAAAAAACGGAGTTTTGTTTAGGGGGGGGGGGGAGAAAATGGGTGAAAGGTGGTTTCAATGTTGTATTTGGCTTTGAGGGAGGATGAAGGAGTAATATACGACCCCTGTTCTCCCTTTTCAGGGGTCTGCTTTGTTTCTGTGTGGAGGGAATGGGACCTCAGGCTCTGAGGCAGCAGAGATTGGAGTTTGGAATTTGATTGGCTAAGACCCGCATTGTAAATATGTGATTGGATGCTGGATGTTTTGAAAAGAAAGTGCATGTCCTTCATCTGTTCTCCCTATGGGTTCCGCTGAAAAGGGAACAATACTCTCTCTCTTTTTCTCTCTCTCTCTCTGTCTTTCTCTCTATCCCACAGTTCAGTTCAGTGATTTTGCCTGAACAGCTGTATGGTTCTTAGGATTCTGGCTTTCACAAACAATCTTTGCTGTGGTCCTATAAATAGTCTAATGTGAAATTTTCCTCAGCCTTGCCAAACGTAATTTTTGAAGGCAAAGAAATATCGTTAACACTGCAAAGGGACAACAGACGTAAAGTGCTTTAATAGTGGATGGCCTGAGAATTCCGTTATATCCGTGTCACAATGGTCACGCTTCAGTCAAAAGTGGTTGGTTAACTGGGTGCTAATATTCAAAGTCTTCGTCTCTGAACCCCTCCCCCTCCTGTTTGGTTTTGTCCAGAGAAGGAATACAGAGAGAAGGAGCAGACCTCAGCCCCCACGGCCCGGCCTGCTCGACAGCAGCCACTGATGAATCATATGTATGGCTACATGAGGTGATAGGTCAGACAGGGTCAGCGGAAGAGTATCGCACCATGGATGGACGTTTTGCTTCGGTCTACTGCCCTTCATGAACTTGCCTTAAAAGGCCAGAGGCCAAGGATTCTGGGTTGGAAAGAATGAACGAAACCCAACTCTTCTGTAGGCAACTCTTTTAAAGCATTTGTTTGAATTCTCATGACTTGAGAAGCTAGAAATGGTTAAGGTTACAACTTCAATTTCTGTTGCATCATTATTTAGGAATCCAACGATACTTAGTTCTAATCTATGCAAATTTCTGCTGAGATCACATTCATTTAGCTCACAGAGATTAACATGCTAATAACTGAATAAGGCTGAGCGTGATTAGCAATTTGCCAACATGATTACACAGAGCACATGACTTCTGTGCAGTTATTGGCAGGCTGGATGGGAGAATGCAGTAAATCCTATTTGTGTGTAAGACTTTATGATGGAGAGATGTGCCACTCTGCTTTATGTTCTAGCTAGACACCAGACGTTCTCTGTTGAACTGACCAAGTCTTATGCATGTATGGGTCACACTTACAAGCTGGTAATGAAGGCCATGTATTTAGATTACATGTGTCACATGATTACGTTATGCAGGTTCTGCCTCTTCTAGAAAAGCAGCATCTGCTCAAGTGGGACCTGTTGTATACAATCTGCTTATGGTTCTCTGACTTACCCTTTCACTGCCCCATCTCTCTCTCTCTCTCTCTCTCTCTCTCTCTATCTCTCTGTCTCTCTATCTCAGAATAACATTCACACATACAGTACTGATACAAAGAAGAAATATTGAAGTCATCCATATTTCAACAATATTTTCATGCAATCACATACAATATACAATGATGTAGGTTTGTGCTCTTTAAACATTTATCTTTTAAGTTTTATGCTTCTTATTTTTCCATGTTCTTTTTTTCTGAGAGGCAACTATATGCATGCGCACACACACACATACACACACACACACACACAAACACACACACACACACATGCACTGCCCTTTTAATATGAGAGTAAAAACCTCACCCAGACTGGTTATGGTTAAGCATCAGCCATGTGTGGTGAAGATGAGGCTGTAATTGAGACTGAATCTCCCTTTTATATCCTGATTTATTCATTTGCATTAAAGTGCCTGCCATGTCTCCGAGAATAATTACAGCGTTCAGTAGAGAAGCAACGTAATAATCTAAAGTTACCATAGCTGGGAATGTTAACTCCTCTATTTACACTTAGTGTTCAGCCCTGAAAAGATGGGAGTGATGGCTACTTTATCTGGCTTAATATGAGCGCCAGTTTAGGGTGTATATGAGCTGTTGAAATGAAATTGCACTTAATGTTGTGAGGGGCGGGTTAGACTCTATATGGCCTTCAGGAGATGTGAATATGAAAATGACTTCATAAAGGCTCGGTAATGCAGTGTTTGCATTTTTAGTTTGTTTTGGTTCAGGGGGCAGACGTGTGTGTGTGTGTGTGTGTGTGTGTGTGTGCATTAGCTCATGAGCGTGTCTGAGTGTGTGGGTGTGTGTTGGGCATGCTGTAGCAGGGAGCAGAGATCAAAGAACATGTGTCACAGTTACCTGTTAAAGTGCCAGGGGATATAGACCATACAAACTGTTATCTCAAACTGTCGGGTTTTTTGGGGTTTTTTTGGTATGCGCGTGTGTGTGTGTGTGTGTGTGTGTGTGTGTGTGTCTGTGTGTTTCTTACCAGACAGTGACTCACACACTGTCCTCACCTGGTTCAATCCTGAGAAACATGGGAGGTTTAATCAGAGACCTCTTTTTGCCCCCGAGAAAACAGGAGGAGTTCCTATGTGGATGGAGCTTACTGGAAGATTTTCTCTCCTCACCACAGACACCCCCACACCAAACACACACACACACACACACACGTGTATGCAAACTCAATTATTCAAACTACCCATTTCTGTCCATTCGGAGACGCTGGTGTTCACCTTCACTGTCACTTTATCCATTACCTAAAAACTACCACAGGGTGCCTCTCTTAACTTGGGTTGCCATGGCATCGGAGGAGTGCACATCACATGCCTTTTCATTCGTCGCCATGGTTTCAGTCCTTTGTTGATGCTCTGTGGTAGAGGGGAAGCAGGCGTAGCGTTAGCCAGTGAGAGGAGAGTGGCGTGAGGCCTGCGCTGTGAGTGTGCTCTGTGTTTGTGACCCGACCACAAACCACAGCCCCGCTAAGCTCCTTCTATAAATACGAATGAAAGTGGACAAACATGTAGAAACTCCAGGAATCTCCCCACTCACACAGCTGGGCGTGTGTGTGTGTGTGTTTGTGTGCGTGCGTGTGAGCGTATGTGTGTGTGTGTGCACTCGCCTATGTGTGATACAAACACACCCATGTTGCTCAGTGGAAGACCGAGAGGAAGAGGTGACATGGAAGACGCTGAGCAGAGGGAAACTCGCGCAGGCGGTGACCCCTGGGGTCACATGACTTCAGCCCTCCGACATCACTCATAAACTATGCGCATTTATCCGCAGCCCTTTGACTTAGTCTATCCAAGGGTATAATGAGCTCAATATACGAATATACATCCATCATCAAATATCTAGCAATGATGTGAAGCCAAATGGTGAATGTAGAGTGAATATTTGGAGGTCAGTGTTTAGTTTGTCCTTGCTTTCAGGGTCCCTTAAATAGCTCAATTATTATTTTCATAGAGATAAATAGATTAATAAATCTTTTGTATTTCATAATAAGGTTGAATTGTTTTCTTTAATCTCACGCCATGAGTGACACAAAAGTGGCTTTGTAAAAGACAGAACGTGTTGTAAAACTCCGTTGCAATTCAGATGTTTACCCTTTCCTAGAGTGAAGGCAGGATTCAGTAAGTCAGATCTTTGTTTTATGATGAACCAGATTCACTGAACATCCACATGTTTGAGAAGTTCTAGGTGACTGATCTGTGACCAGGTCAAGCCACTCATGATCCGTCTGACTAGGTCCTCAGGGAGAAGCAAAACAATAGATGTATGTGTTCCCAGGGAAACAGCCATAATTCATGATATGTTTGACTGACTCATTTCGAGACAAAGGGAGATTTGCTCGAAGGGGAAGCAACTTTTTGTCCTGACATCTTCCACTGCTCTTCTGGCCTGTGTTTCCCAGAGTTTGCGGAAGGTCTGTGACTAAATTCTTGCCGTGAGTAAGAAGTGAGTTCAGTGAGCTCTCACTCGTTCCCACATACACACACACACACACAACTGTCATAGCCATATCAGTGCATGAGGTTCAGTCAGAAGAAGTGAGTCTTCTTTCCCTGTCTATACCTCCTTTCTCTGTCTATACCTCCTTTCCCTGTCTCTTGGCTCTCTCCTTCAGCTCCTTTCAACTCCCCATCTCTCTCTCACTCTCTCTCTCTCTCTCTCTCTGTCTCGCTCTCCCTCTCTCCTTCTCTCTTTCTCTCTGTCTCTCTGTTTGGAGCTCCTCCTCTCTCTCCATTTTTCATGCAGCCTGTATGTGATCCATTAGTGAGACCCTCCTCCTGTGCCAGCAATCAGGCCTTCATGCTTATATTTCTTTATTTATGGAGAAACTCGGCCCTTCTTTTCTATCGGAACCCAGACTACACTAATCCACTCCAAAAATATTTATTTGCATTACATCAGCCTTGTCCTTTGCCTAAGTGTGGACTGTATGACAGACCATGCCTGTAGGGGCTGAAATTCATCCGCACATATGAACGAATTCAACGTTCACACACACACACACACACACAGACGTATGAACTATGCATAAAAGACTGGTTAGTGACTGATGTGGTGTAGGAAATGATACTGAACTTTTCAACAATGATTTGGAGACTCATGTGCATGTATGCATGAGTATGTGTGTATACGTATGTATGCATGTATGTGTGTATACGTACAGTCGTTATGGTAGTGGCGTAGAAAGTGGTTTGTTCCAGACCCACCACTATCACGCTACCTCTGTTGGGCTCCTGAGCAAGACCCTTAACTCTCAGTTGTTCTAATTGGGTTAGGTTGCCATTGGTAGTTGCTTTGGATTTGTATGTGTGGAAGTGTGCTTGTGTGTGTTCTTGCATGTGTGTTCATCACCACACCCTCTGCTTCCAGGAGGTCTAGTTAAGGCTATCTGCCTATTGGCCTGCGGAGCTGATCGCTCCCATTTCATGTGGAATTCTCAATAACATCTAATGGTGAAGAACTGTGAGAATACGCTTGATTGTCAAGGTTTCCTTTTAGCTGGAATCAGTTCGTGTAGTAGGGACCAATCAGAATTAGGTTTCAAGCTGATGTCAGAGGTGGATTCAGGGGATTTCATAGCACTAAAAATATCTTTCCCTCCTTCATATTTCTTCATATTTCTTTTTTTCTCTCTGAGAAGAGTCTGTGAGGCGAAAGGTTGAACTCTGGCTAGTTTATCGTCTTCTCCCGGCTGGGAAGGACAGAGGAGCAGAGGAGGATGGAGCACGCAGGGTGAAGGGTGGTGTGGACATCATCTTCAGCTCCACTCTTCTCCACCCTGCCCACTCAGGACTGACTCAGGCACACTGAGCTCTCACTCAGGCCACAACTCCTCCACCACCACCACCACCTTTCTTGCCCGCACCACCCCCACACTCTCATACCCCCCCCCCCCCCCAGACACACCACCCCCCACACACCTCCGCCCACACAACCTCCCAGTACATTCACATTTGCTCCCACAGCCCTCCAAGATATTGAGCATGATATGTAGCTTTGTGCTTTATGTTTGTGTGTGTGTGTGTGTGCGTATATGGGAGAGCAATGGTATTCTGTGTGATTCACATATTTTTATGCTGACCACTGATGTTTTGCGAAATTTGGAAAAGTCACAGAGGTTGTAGCTGTCGTCTAGAGAGTTTCCTGCCTCAGATCCCCTGGGGATGATTCATTTGTGAACTGTATCAGGTTTCACTGGGCACCCTATCAACCGCTGATCTACAGTATTTGTATGCTTGAACGGGCCTTTGATGGTTAGATAACCAGAGTTCAAAACTATACTGGAGATACAAAAACAGTCGAAATACTTTAATCACACCATAAGTTGATAACAATATTGCCTTCACTGCGAATAGGCTTAACCACAGATTTACTGCGGTTCTTCAAACTCTCACACAAATGAGCTTAGAAAGTGAAAGAAACTCTCCACCATTCTGTCACAAACCCTACCAAAAACATTGCATCTTTCATCCCTACAATCCAGAACATGGAATTTATAGTGTGAAGTAGCTTTTACTGGTTGAAGTATGTGACATTCTACCCACCGCTAAAAGCCAGGCCACACGCTCACTCGACTGTGGTCCACTGAGCACACCACACACAGTATTCTTTAAAGGGCTCCAGTGTGAGCTTCCATTGGGTGTCACGTTAGTAGCACTTAATATGTGCCACTGTTCTAACAAAGGCTGTATTGACTGGTGGAGATTCCATGTGTGAGTCCGAATGCCAAGTGGCTAAAAGTTGCCTTTGAGGGAGCGTCCAGATGCTAATTTGTCACATAAGTGTGCTGACCCCTGGTTCTCGGCCTCCAGCTGGGGACGGAGGAAAGGCTAGCCCTGAGATACCAGTGGGGATGGAGGGGACAGGGTAATCAGACGAGCATCTGAAAGAAGTTGTGGTGGAGGTGGACAGCATGGACATAAATGGTTTGATAGGGACTGGTGTAGTTTTCTGCTAACATGCGGCTGACGTGTGAGGTGGAGTGGATGATTAGTCAGCATGTTTCGGTATGATCGCTGTGCTGTCTGTGCAGGATATGGGGGTGGTGTGCAAATGTTTCCGCTGGTAGCTACTCTCCGGAGACCCCCCCCCCCCACCCCCGTCCCGCCCCAGGTCACGTCTTAGCTCTTATGCCAGCTGAGTGTTAACGTAATTAATGGTAAACCTGTGTGACTTGCATCGCCCGATACATGCGCAGGTTGGTGAAATCCGAAGGGCTCATCGGTGTCAAAAGAATCTCAAAATGCTATGTGATTATCCCGTGCTAAGCACCTCTTCCTTGCATAAGCAAAACATAAAGCAAATGAAAACACCCTGAAGCTAAATTTCCCCTCACTACAAAACCATAAGAACATAAACAGTGGTTAGCCCCCTTTTTAGGGCAGGAGAAAGATGACAAACTAAAAAACTGCATATTAACTCTGATTGAAACCCTTTATAGAGCTCAGCAGTAACTTTCTGTGCCAGCAGTAATCAGACTGAGATTACAGTGTAAATCGGCTGTGTCTGTTCAGAGGGAGCAGGAAATGCTGGAGCGGATGGAGTGGGACAGGAAGTTCATGCATGCGCTGATAGAGCAGAATCCCAGAGGATCTCGCTCACTTCTGCAGAACCCCAGTGTCAGGTCACCGTGGCAGGCAGTGAAGAGCTTATCTGACTGGGGGCCAACGGTGCCTCTTGAAGTCAAAGTTGTAAATGAGCGTGTACCCAAAAGCATCCGTCGAGCCCCAGGGATGTGGGACTCAGGCCCGCCCCTCTGTCCTTATCGTCAGCCAGAGAACAGATTAGCGCGTCAGTGCAATATGCTCACTGCCTGCCCACCAGCACCACCACTACCAGCACCACCAACACAATGACAAACACCAACTCCAACAGGACCAACTCCACCCACCACCATCAGCACCACCTCCCACCAGCACTGGTAGGAGTACACCAGAGAAAATAAAGGGACAACACAGAAAATAAAGTAGATAGAATGAATGCAACGGAAGGAAGTGTGTGGTTTTGAATTATATTACACACGATAAATACACAGCCAAATGTTTATCCTGATATTTCTAAAATTTAGCTATTTCTATTGGACGTTACTTCTGATGCCCCTATCCATTTCTGTAATGGGGTAAACTCTGGTGACACATACCATATACTTTTTATACTGTCATTTGTCTCGTGACACACTGTACTAATAGATGAGCTCTTTTAGTTTTCCATGCCTCTAAAGCTGCCACCATTAGATCAGACCAGGGCTATTATTCACTCACACCCCTCCCCCCACACATTAGATTTTTTTTTTTAGATCATTTTTGCCATACCCCAATTTTTACTCTCGTTAGCCTAAGAATGAGGTCCTTTGTTTAGGAAGACTTCCAGAATTGTTTTTTTAAACTCTTGTCTGAGTTGATCCTAATTTATCCATTGTATTTTTTTTCTGCTCTTTTCTCCTTGTTTGAAGTCTTACTGAAATATTGCTCACCAGCAAAATGAATAAGTCCTTAGAGCAACGCGTGATGTGGCAGGAGAAGAGATGCAGATTCCTGCCGCCTGTAAGCGGCGACAGTCCTATACTTTCTGACTCTTTCATCTAGTTCATCCGACAAGATACCTTTAAGGTTGTGTAACCATGCATTAGGAGTTTCGAATGCTCAAACTTGATTTTTTCATGAGCGAGGTACCTGTAACTATAACAACAGCGTATTTTTCCCTGACAACATGTTGTTGACCTTAACAATGCGCCGAGTGTCGGAGGAAGAGAAACTGGCTTTTCCCTTTTCCACAGCTGCGCGTGTCATTTTGCGGAATCGGTTAAGAGCTGGTGATGCAGGGGTCGGTCTATATCACACACGCGCGACACGATGACCGTGTTACAATAACACAACGCAGTGTGCGGTAGACAAGAGACGGACCCCTTTTAAGTAGGCAATGATGTATGTGTACAAAGGGCTTTGAAGAGTGCACATGCACTGCATGGTGCCAGAGTATGTGTGCACACATGCAATAAAACCAGTTCCACATTAAAGGGGATGTGGTTTATAAAGGGCCTGTGTGCAGGCAAATGGGTAGGAGGGCTTTGCAGACATTGTTTATCCTGTGCTGATGCTCGCTAAGCCTGAGCCCTTCGTCACACCCAGCGAGTGCTATCTAGATAGGGGCACGTGTCCTTTTCCAACATCTTCACGGTGGCAATGTACTGGCAGCTAGATAAATCACGCATGTTCTACTCATGTTGCAGGGGTTGCTGGGATGGTGCTTACATAAACATTAGCAGCGTGCTGTAATCCAGTTGTCGGAGCAAATGAGGTGTGGGCATCAAATCTGCTCTGAGTTTCCCACACCATTAAGCTACTTTGGAAGTGAAAAGATTTGCATGTGATTGTCTGACTTTCGCAGAGCCAACGTCTACAGCAAACATCTATCAGCACCTACAGATGCTTCTCAGCAGACTGGAAACGCTGGGAATGAAATGGCCCTATAGTGAACTGGTCAGACTAGCATCCCTGTCCAATCATCAGCCTGACTAGCTATCTGTATGTGGCCCTGTGCTGCTGCTGAGGTCGCTGTAAGGATATCTACGAGAATTTATGAGAAGGATGGGAAAACATGTCTGGATTTCCCTGACTTTCCACAAACTGCCTGTTCTGCTTAGTCATGGCAGTATTCACTAGTGTGACTGGAAAAGAGTGAAAGCATTTCTGCAAATCATTGTGTTTTTTCCTCATGGGAAGCTAGTGGAACAGACACTGTGTCCAATGGCCGGGTTGTGAGTGTGCACGTTTAGATATTAATAGCTGCTGTTTTGGAGTTGATAAAGCTGTTCAGCATTAGACATGGTTCCTTTTCATACTTTAGACCAAAAGTGAAGTAGGGGCTTGTTTTATGGTTTTTAACAGATACATATATCTGTGGTAATAGAAAAAAACCATCACTGATGCAACGTATTAAAGTTCTAACTAGGTTTGGGTCAACTCCCCTTGGAAGGTAATGTTTTGGGAAAGATAACGTCATTTATATGAGAGTATCGTTGGTACAGTTCCCCTCAGACTGGGATGTGTTTTGATATACTAAAGATTAAAGAACACATCCTGTTCTAGATCATTTCACAACTACGATAATGAATGATAGACCATAATGTCTTTCAGTAGGAACATGTCACAAAGCGTAGGAGCAGCTTATTTTCAGAGTCAAGCTATTGAAGTCGCGTTTTTGCCATGAGGAATATGTCCAGGAACAAATCCAATGTGTGCATGGAAAGTTTGGATGTCTAGAAGTTTGGAAGTCTAAGTCAAATCTTTGGAAGTCACTCAGTCATTTAGTGTATATGTTTAACTTCCATGTTCTTTCATAAACAAGGAACACTGTGATTTCAACCCCATCAGTGTGGTACACCTCCACCACCACCACCACCACCACCACCACCACCAGGTCATTGGCAGCTTCCTTATTCCTGTTTAAGTTTGTGAGTAACACTTCAATCCATCCTTATGAGTAGTAGCTGTAGAATAACACCATCTGGAAAAGTTTGTGAGGACATTGTGTCTAAATCTTTCCACTCACAGATTGACCTTTTTTTCACACATTTATAATGAAAGAATTGACCCAGCAGCATCTGTGTACTGGTTAGAGCGCTGTCCTCTATTTCAATATTCATCATAATCTGAATTGGTTTGTTTTTTGATGTTGTTGTTTTGTGTGCGTATGTGTGCATGTTTGCTTGAGTTTTACGAGCACATTTATTATGTTAGTGTCACATATTTCAAGACTTCTTACACGTTCTGTGTTTGAAGCAGTAAGGGAACAAGCAGACTCCAACTGGGAAGCAACAGATGAAGACAGTCTAAAAGGACGGGCAGGATACAAGATGTCTGTACAGGGCTTAAGACACACCAAACACATTTATAATGTGCAGACTTTGCACATTACTTTGCACACTACATTAGTAAAGCTTCTATTCTGAACAGTGTAGACAACGTCACATGAAGCCCTTTCCCTCTGCTGGACTGTATGCGGAGCCGAAGGGAAGCACACTTCTCTCATCCTCCATGTTTGTCAGTAGATCCAGTAGAAGGCTGGTAAAACGTAAAAAGAAAAGAAAAAAGAGAAAGAAACTAACGAAGGTGGTTTCTGAAAAACAAACTGATATGGATATTAGATATGCAGTATTACATTACACACATAATATTGATCTGATACATTCATTACTCTAACTGTTTCCTCCTGCAATCTATATTTTTCATCTCACAGTGAATTTGGCCTGGGTCTGGCAGGGTCATTAGACCTGTACTGAGAGGAACGCTTTATATATTGCAATAAATCTGAAATCCAATACAGGAATTTCAAATGGAAACAAATGTTTGAAATGCATTTCATCATTAGAGTTATCAAGAGATTTATATCCCAAAGACACAGACAACAAACTTGACTTTTTAAAACTATAATTTCAATATGTATAATTTATCAATGTTATAACAGTCTCTTCCGCAAACAGTATGACCTATGAGACTAATTAAACTGAGCTTTTAAAAACTAGGAAAGGATACCACATCCTGTATCAGACAGCTGGGTGTGACTGATTTGGTGTAAGAGTGATGTACTGCACCACAGGATAAAGACTCTCTGCCAATAAAGGCTAATGTCTTTCTCTTATAACTTTAGTGATTTTCATACAAAATGTCCATCCTGCACATAATTATGGACGATGGGTTCGAACTGTCCTGGGGCCACCCAGTAATGTTATTGCACTCCAACTCATGGAGAACAGACAACGGCTAGGCATCCACCCCAAAATCTCCAAGGGGAGGATACTGTGATGGGTGGGTGTCGGGGCATTATGGAGATAGAGATCAGCACCGCTAGCCCTTCTCCACAGCGATAAGGGGTCCCCTTATCACCTCAGCAGGGGCTCTGCTGGATTAGCTCTGGCTGCAGCTGGACTCTTTTTCCCCTCCACCCAGTCCCCTTCCTCAAACACATTCCTACTGTTGCAACACTGTTGTGGTTTGTCTACTCCACCCCTGTAAAAGAAGAATTAAGGTTTGTGGGTTTTTTTGCAAGGTCTTACAGAAGATTCACAATTTTCATTTCACTTCATTGTAAAGAAAAAAAAATAGCGATTCTTGGAAATGTACCATGCAGTGGAGAAATCAGTGTGACGTAATTATGTACTCTGTGTAAAGAGCTTACATGTGCCGTGATGCACGTCTAACGTCTTTTATCATGCTGCGTATGTCCAATCCTACCATTCTTCAGACATAAACTCAAATAAAAGTTCCCAAGACTGTACACATTGGACGGACTGCAAACGAGAAACTTCTCCTAGTGACTCAACACTTTCTTACTGACTGCTACACAGTCACGTCCCTGGAATTCTCTCATGTGTTTGTGCTGTAACTATGGATACCTTCCTCCCTCAGTTTGAAGCAGTCGTCACATGGAAATTGTAGTTCTGAAGGACATCCTACCACCAACTCCAGCATGGTGGTGGAAAAGGGCTTGTTGTACTGATGAACTTGTGAGTTGGGGGTTCAAGCCCCAGACAGAATGGTTAGTTCTGTCCTAGAGTTGCTATTGTTACCTTTCTTATTATGGGCTGGAAGTGGACCTTGGACTTCTACTTTTGCACTCACGAGTAGTGCCTTGATATCAGTTAGTGTACTTATAATTCTCCTCTTAATTTAATACATCCAGAGATAATCTTCAGGTGGCATGAATGCCAGTGGCCAAATGACTTCTTTGACTATAGCTTAATTTGAATCTATATAGAGGAGTGAGAAATTGAATCTATAGGTCTGGGAGTGAGAAATTGGTGTGTGAGGTTTTCAACCTGGCTGATATGCAGCTGATCTCCTGGGTCTCCGTTATAATCACCGCTGCAGTGCTGATCAAAGCCTGCCCACCCCATGACTTCTCATTTCCAAACGTTTACTTCTCGTCTTTTCTTCTCTCCTTTGTGTACACGCACAAATACACATGCAAACAAACAAACCGATACAGTGTAAGGGCCATTCGGGCGTCCTAGATGGTTTATTTAGACAAACCCTGATTAAACACTTTATTAATCTCATGTTGAAATTTCTTTTCTTCTGAATCTAAAAGAGTCTAACAAATCTGTAGAGTTTAAATAAATGGAATTATATATATAAGTCTGCACTGAATCAGTGAGTTATACATGTTGCTTCAGTATAGACATTGGTCTGGTTTAGATTGAGCTTCTGCAAACACCACTGTCTCATATTCACATAGATGAAATCATATTCCTTAATTTTTCATTTTTGGTTCAGAGATACAAAGCCAGCATAACGTCCTAAGGAGAGAAAAGCACTTTATATGGTGCTCAGATACTGTCGTCCCAGGTTGACTTCTAGGACACATGTCTGCAGGGCGAGATTGTGGTGCGTTTCTAACAGTCATTATAGCCGAGCGTCCATCTGATGGGGGTTGCAGCTGTACCTCGCCTTGCTCCGCTGAGAGGATGATGTCAGAGTCTGGAAGAGAGATGTGGAGATTACAGTGGTCTTAGGATGACAGTTGCTCATTTTGTTGTGTTGCAGTCATAGTCAATTAGTCTACATAGATACCCTTCAGTTCACGTTTCTCTGCACGTCTCACTGTATGTTCAGTCATGTTTAACATCACAATGACAGCTGAATAATCACAGCGCGGTTTCTCGAGTACGTGAAATGCTTATGGCTGCTATACTGCTCAAATGTGGAAATATTTAAATGTTTTTCATGAAAAAACACAAAGGTAACTCAGACAGTCGAGACGAATGACTCATGCTGAACATTACCAGGAGGGGAGCTCAGCTCCATATTTAGGTCTCTGCTAGAGTGCCCAGATTTTTCAACTTCATTTCCAGAAATCCTGCCATGCCTCTACGTTTTTGACCAAACTCTGTAATATTGATGTCTCTGGATTGGTGGTTCGCTGCAAATTGGCCACAAGAAGTGTGTTAATGTGTATTCATGCCACTCACTTCCTGTTGATTTGAGGTGGTGGTGACTGAGAAATGGTCTGTGAAGCTTAGAAGGAGGCCATCCCCCCGAATAAACCACTCCGGGTTTACACAGAATGCAAATGATTCATTAAGAGCAGAAACGTGGTTAGAGCAGGCAGGACAAAAGCCAAAAACATATCTGAATCATCGAAATTGATACCAGGATTTGACGAGAGACGACGTAAATTAAGCACAGTTGTCCTTCCATTGTTTTAAAGAAGAGCAAATGTTTGTTTCATTAAAAGCAGCAAGAACCTAAGAATACACAATGTACCCTGAAGAAAGAACAACGGCTAAAAAGCATATTAGCACCTGGGTGCACCTAAATGGATTATACCCCCCCCCAAATGAAAGGTGTGGAAAAGAGGAGTTGGGGGAGGGGTTGCTGTAGCCTGACTCACACTCAACAGCTGGTCCACAGACCGATGGTCACTGAATCATGCAGTGGAGAAATCAGTGTGACGTAATTATATACTCTGTGTATAGAGCTTGCGTGTGCCGTGATGCACGTCTAACGTCTTTTATCATGCTGTGTATGTCAGATCCTATCATGCTAGACCTTTCCGTGTCATCTTTCCATTAAGGCAGGAGGTGTATTGTTTCAGTGCAGTGATCCCTGTGGAGGGAAACACAGAGGTTTTAAAATGAAAGGGTGCTGATATCAGGACGGGTCTGTACTGGCTACCATGCAGACAGACGAGATAAGATGCAGAGACAGACACAGACAGACAGTCTGTGCTCAAGCATACCCATCTGTATTGCTCTGTGGGTCATCGCTTGGGTTTGCCTTTGGAAGGTTAAAATAACAAAATAATAAAAATACTTAGCCTCGTGTTTAACAAGACAGAAGTTTGTTTATTTCTTAAACTTTATGCTAACATAGGCCACATTTTGATTACTCAAATGTTAAGCACCTTGCTTACATTTTATTGGAGGATTTATCTGATGGTGTCCGTCTCTTTCAGAGGGTGATGATTACCCCAGTTTAACTGTATTTAGCTCCTTCTGGGGCAGGGAGATGCAACCTCATCTCTTGGTTTGGGGAATCAGATGGGAGGGTTTGGGGTTTCAGATGGGAGCAAAGGCCTCAATTAGTCAATGAACAACACATCTCTAACAGTCAAAGCACGCTTTTAGTAAAAACACCTCCAGCACATTCACCAAAGATCAAATAGTACTATTGTATAAACAATACATGATACATTTCAAGGTTTAAAATCCGGATTAAATCAGCTGTGTGAACATGGGCTAGGCACTTACACAGCCAGCCTTCTCCTGGGTCATTTGGTTAATATTGCATTCCAATGTACGTCTTTTTATGACCATAAACAGTCCTTGCACAATAACGTGTAATTTATATAAAAGTGCAGTTCTTGCAAGTGAATGCATTTATATTTTGAATTTTATTCACATTTTTACAGTGTGAAGGTATCTTCTAGCGCGCGCGCGCGCGCGTGTGTGTGTGACCACGATTGCTCCTCCCGCGGAATGTTGAGCTCAAATAAAAACGCTCCCCACCGAATATTCTCCAGAGGTGCGCGAGGAGAAGGCGGGGGCTGGACGTGAGAAGAAGAAGGTAACCAAAAGGCAGCGGAGAGACAGCGGCGGGAGCCCTCTAACACAACTACTGCTTCTCCTCAAACTCTCAAGTCTCCCCCCCCCCAACGAAGGAAGTTTTTGTTTCTTGTGTCCAACGTTTTCCAGCCTTATCTGTGAATATGTCCAGTGGCCCTTTGGCCACGGCGCTGGCCGTGGCTTTATTGGCCAGCGCTGTGAATTGTATGCCGAAAGGCACCGGGAAGAGCAGGAGGCAAGCGTCGGACCGCTCGGCGTCATCCGTGTCACAAGGTGGGTTTTCCTCAGTAAACTCAGTTTGGACGCGGTTTCTCTTGTGCAGGCTGCGTCCGCAGTTGAAAGTTTTTTTTTTATTTCAAAAGTAGATGCGTTTAGAATGAGTGAAGGCCACAGAATACGAGTTACGAGTTTAAATTTACTGTGTGTTCCACAGATGGCTGCATTGAAAATGGACAGTTTTATGGCATCGGTGAACAGTGGGAGCGCACCTACCTAGGGAGCCAACTTCTCTGTATGTGCCACGGAGTGGCCGGCATTAAGTGTAAATCGAAACCCGAGGGTGAGCCAAGTTGTACAACTGCAATAGTTTGTTTAAGCTCAAATAAATTGTTTCTTGTTGTTCCTGTTGAATTAACACCGCTGTTTGTTTACGTCTCAGCTGAGGAGACCTGCTATGATAAGGTAAACGCTCGCTCTTACCGAGTGGGAGAGACTTACGAACGGCCAAAGGATGGGATGATCTGGGACTGCACGTGCATTGGCTCGGGCAGAGGGAAAATCAGTTGCACCATTGCAAGTGGGTAGATTGGAACATTTTTCATACTGTGTGGTTTTTGGGTTTGTGCAGTGTGTTTACTGGCCTTTAATTCGTCTGTAGACCGATGTCACGAAGGGGGTCACTCGTATAAGATAGGAGACACCTGGAGAAGGCTCCATGATACAGGAGACTACATGCTGGAGTGTGTGTGTCTTGGCAATGGGAAAGGAGAATGGACCTGCAAACCTGTTGGTAAGAGACCACAATGAGGTTAACACCTTTGAACTGTGTGTGAGACTCTAATCCTGTAAATAGTTTGATTTGTGTGTGTGTGTGTGTGTGTGTGTGTGTGTGTGACCCAGACATGGCTTACTGTGGATCTCATAAACTGGCACCACTAAGTCAGGCAGCTTTAACGTCTTCCTGTCTTTTCACCGTTTTTTACCCATTAGCGGAGCGTTGCTACGACAACGCAGCTGGCACCTCTTACGTGGTGGGTGAGACGTGGGAGAAGCCGTACCAGGGCTGGATGATCGTGGACTGCACCTGTCTAGGGGAAGGAAGTGGACGCATCACCTGCACGTCTAGAAGTAAGCGAACCTCTGTTGGGCCCAGCAGCTTCCCAGAACTGGTTTGCAGTGGTCCAAACTAGACATCCCTCTGCTCTCACACCCCATAGAGGTGGAGCGCACTTTAATTGCCCTCAAAGAGCCATTACAACTAAGAAAGTGAAAACCTCCTAATGATTTTGGCAACGGGCAGGAACACACGTCCGTTTAGCACGATGAACCTGTTGTTTTGGTGTCATCAGATCGCTGTAATGACCAGGACACGCGCATGTCTTACCGTATCGGGGACACTTGGACGAAGACCGATTCTCGTGGACACGTCCTGCAGTGCCTGTGCACCGGTAATGGTCGAGGAGAGTGGAAATGTGAGAGACATGCTTCCTTGCACACCACTGTTCTAGGTAAGACCTAAAAAGGTTGCTAGTTATTTCTTGAGGCATTTTCCTGCTGTTTGGCATGCAGGCAAATGGATGTGGTATAGTCATTTCTTGCAGCAGGAATTCGTGTCCTTGTAATCCTCAAGCTAAATGATTTTGTGTGGCTTGTTGGAACCGAGTGGAATGCGTTTCTCCCTAGTATGCACATCTCTGGTAGGCTTGGGTTGGTTTTCATGTGGCAAGCTCACAATATATAATGTTAAAAAGTATACAGACCTATAAAATGTCAAGGGTAACATGATAAAGTCTCGGGTTTGTTGTCATTGTGAGATTCCTCTAAGACAGCGAGGTAACGTCGCAGGTTAATTATGTGCGGACGTTTGTGGTTTGGCAGGCACCGGTTCCCGGGTGATCACCAACGTGCAGCCAGCTGTGTTCCAGCCCCTTCCTATCCCAGTGACCCCTGTGGAGGGCTCCTGCATCACGGACTCGGGCGTGGCCTACACCGTGGGCATGCGCTGGATCAAGACCCAGGGCAGCAAGCAGATGCTCTGCACTTGCCTGGGAAACGGCGTGAGCTGTGAGGAGTGGGGTCAGTTTCACTGCCTAGCGCATGAACCATTGCTGCTTGCCTGTGCTGTTATACAGGGCGTTTATGCTAATGCTAGATGCACAGAATACGCTGTAAACTTTGAGGCAATATCGAGTGTCCAGTGCTTTAGCTTAAGGTCTTGAGAGATGCTTTTTTTTAAGGGCCTCTGTTCCTTGCCAGTACTCAAGGAGAAGGGCTGCTTATTTTTTGAGTGCTTTGTGCTCGTTTTGAACCTCAATCTGTCTGGCTCCTAGAAGGTCAGTCCCAGGTGTATGGCGGCAGCTCCAACGGCCAGCCCTGCGTGTTTCCCTTCGTTTCTATGGGCAAGACCTTCTACTCCTGCACATCGGAGGGGCGCAGCGACCGGCAGCTCTGGTGCAGCACCACCTCGGACTTCGAAAAAGACCGCCAGTTCTCCTTCTGCACAGAGAAGAACGGTGAGCTGAACTGCAGAGCCATTAGTTGGATCTGATTTTGTGATCTGACCAGGCGAGCTCTGATTGGGGCGATCTGACTGGCCACGTGCTGTGGTGTTCTATGCACGTACACGCTGCCTGTGGGCCTCCTTGCGTCTCACTGTGTAGCTGGTGGTTCGTTTTTGCAGTGCTGGTCACAACCCGAGGAGGAAACTCCAATGGTGCCCTGTGCCACTTCCCCTTCCTCTACAATGGCCGCAACTACACAGACTGCACTGCGGACGGACGCAGAGACGGCATGAAGTGGTGCGCTACCACCTATAACTTCGATGGAGAGCAGAGGTTCGGCTTCTGCCCAATGGCTGGTGAGTGCTAACAGCATATCATTTGGAGCTTCCCTGGACTTCCCATGGAATGATGATCATAGTCCTGAGTATCTCATGTGCCTGTGTAGGTTGTGTTCTGAGATCCTAATCAAATTAAAACTAACCCCATTGGTGGATAATCAAGGTGTATCCTAATGTAGAATGCATTCATTGGGTTGCTAAGATGTGGATCAAGTGGATAAGTGCAAGGCTTCATCTGATTGACCTTTCCGACACTTAAGCACATTTTTAGCAGAGCTTTTATAAGGGCCCCAAAGGTTGCTTAAGCAACAAGCTGGGTTTCCTTAAAGACACATTAAAATCATTATACGACAGCGAAGTTCCATGCTGTGTGCTCGGCCTTTTCCCCAGACCAGCGTTCCTCATGCTATCACTACTGCTGCTGCTCTGGGTTCCCACACCTTAACACTCCCCTCAGTTACAGATCGAATAGATACGGTAATTGCCATCATGTGCATTATCTCACAGCCAAATCTTTTGGCTCTGATGCTGGCATGAATGGGAGGAGTTCAACTAAAAGTTAAAAAAGTGGAAAGAGAGGGTCAGTCGACACCTCTTAGGCCACATTACCATACGTATACTAATTCTTAGTGGTGGCTTTGATGGGTCTATTTGACAAGTCTCTTTAACATGCAAGTGCCAGTTAGGAGGGGTTTGGGCAGGATCTCGCAGGCTTCTTTCTTAATAGGATCCTCGTGACGGGGTTCAGTGCTTCAGGGCATTATGCAGCGTTGCTTAGTAGGAGTAGGGTGTAATGAGTCCCTCTCCTTTTATGGAGCAAATGTTTGCAAAACACGAGATCAATGTGGCTTCTATCGTCAGCTCCCTCTCCTCAGATCTCAGTTCTTAATCTTTGATTTAGATAAATATTCCTATCTGAACCATCTGAATGCATTTAAATAGAGCGAGCGGTTCACGGCATTTTTGAAAGGTCACTTTTTGAAGCAAATGAAGCCGGCGGGCCACGTGCGAAGGGCTCCGTGGCCGGAGAGCCTTTCAAGAGCCTCAAACTGCCCTGCAGCGGTGCTGGTGTGTAGACACGGGGAGTCTGGTCTGGGGCCAGGCTGGCTGGCGCTGAGGCCTTGCGGGGTTGGCTGGAGTCCAGGCCAGCTGCTCCAGGGTCAGTGTGCCCCTCCCTCTCCGTCTGACAGCCTTGCCGTTCTCCAACTCTCATCCCCTTTTCATTACCCCAACAGGTGAACCAGCACTGTTCTAACATGCAACAATGGTGCCATTATGAAATACCCCTCCCTCCAGCACTGTCTGGTTTTCCCCTGTAATTAGTTTTGTTTTGTGCAGTCTTACCCCCCCTCCCTCTCTAATTTTTAGGCAGTTATTCACTCATGTTGGCCTGAACGTTAGTGGACCGACAGGTCACTGTGGTGATTTGTGAACATAAAGCCATGTTGGAAGATGATTTAAATACTAGTAGCCTTAAATTATCTCTGACCTGAGGATGAGTTATATTTTCATAGTGACTTACCAACTGCGTAATAAACACTCCTTGGAAGCAAGAACTTTATCGAGCGAACGACCTGTTGCCCTTACAGCTCACGAGGAGGTTTGCACCACCAGCGAAGGAGTGATGTATCGCGTGGGAGATCAGTGGGACAAGCGCCACGATGTTCTGGGTCACATGATGCGCTGCACGTGTGTTGGGAACGGCCGGGGAGAGTGGAGCTGTATCGCCTACTCTCAGCTCAAAGGTAAGGTCCCCTACGTAGGCTGAGCATCACGGCTGTTAAGCCTTTGATGGGTGTTGGCTCATCTGGAAGGTAACAGTTTTTTTTTTTAATCTGAAATATAGTAGACTAACTGAACTGCTTCTCTCAGACCAGTGTATTGTGGATGGTCTGACTTACGAGGTGAACCAGACCTTCACCAAACGGCACGATGAGGGTTATATGATGAACTGCACCTGCTTCGGACAGGGCCGTGGCCGCTGGAAGTGTGACGCCATCGGTGAGTTTACTTTGACCGAACGGTGGTCGCATGTTTCTCACTTTCCACAAGAAAGCACGGACCTGCGAGATGGACACGGATACAGCAGTGTTGGTCCTGGGTCCATTGTTGGGTCCTAAGTGTTCTGTGCTATGCTACAACACATGGTTTTGGATAATGACGATCTTGATCATTCCCTGATGAGGCGGATCAATTGTGTAGGGGGCATAAAATGCTTAAAACTGACAGACTGAAGCTGAGAATCTCTGAAGCAGATGCAGTAAAATCCCTCTGGAGCCAACACAACCTTCATGAGAATACATCCAGCTTTAGGCTTTCAAATGTGGCCTTTGTTTGCTTTTAAAATGTCACTACTCTGTCTCTAGGTTTTAGCAAATTCAGAAAGAATCCTCTTAAACGGCTTATTTAAGGATTGGTTAATGACACAACCTGCATTTCCTTCTAACAGACCAGTGCCAGGAACCAGAAACCAGAGTGTTTTATCAGGTCGGAGAGTCCTGGGACAAGGTCATCCACGGGATCCCCTACAAGTGTTACTGCTATGGCAACGGGATCGGAGAGCTGAGCTGTGAGCCCCAGCAGTCCATCATTGGTGAGAGACTCACATCATCTCTTGAGGAGAAACTACAAGAAGCTTGTGCACTTCCACCCACACACACACACACACACACACACACACACACCAGATATGCTGGGCACTGCTGTAAGTGGTCCTGTGGCCTTGGGTGGGGAGAATGTTGGAAGTCAATGAGTTCCAGATGTTTACAGCCTGTGGCTCATTTCCTCTCTCAGGTGTCTGAGACGTACTGGTGCTACATCAGCATCTGCTCTGCTTGAAGCCTGCATGGGACCCTGCTCCTTTACTGCTTTGAACAAACGCTCGTCTTTTTTGGAGGTGTTGTTTGAAAACGGCACGTTGTGGCCTTTAAACATGCACTCACACACACACACACACACAAATGAACGTAGGTGTGGATGTGTGTGTGTGTTTATCTTGGGCTTTGAAGTTGGGTAGACGGCGAAAAGGGATACGCATCCTGTGGGCTGTCGTCTCACTGGCCCCTGCTGATCTTTTGTTGTGTGTTTGCTTGGCTCCACTTAAGCCTCTTGAGTTATTTGTAGGGGTTTGTCAAAAGTGCTCCAGTGCTAATTTGCAGACCTCTGGTCTGGTCATGACGTGTCCGTATCTGTGAGGTCGTTCACGGTCACCCTTCTTGTTGTAGCACAAGTCCTTATAGACCAAATTGAGCTTTTTAAAATTTTGCTGTGCATAAAAGCAGAGCGCAGGGTTTCCGAGCTACGAAGACCTTTTAAGGAACGGACAATAAAGGCTCAGTAAAGGAAGAGGCTTATTAGTGCTGTTGAGAGTGCTTCTCTCTTTGGGAGACCTGTATGGGGTCAGACCAGAGCCGTGTGCCCTGTGTGTGTGAGGCGCCCTCGACACAATAACGCCGCATAACGACATCCAGCTGGGAGAGACCTGGGAACCATCCGGCTCTGGCTAGCGTAGTGGTGTATGCTACTGGAACAGAACATGGCTTAAGTGGGATTTAAATGCTGTATACAAACTAGTCAGCCAGTGGGCTTTCATGGCAGTAATTGGGAGGAATGGAGACTAGATTGTCCTGATTTGACTGGGGCTAGCTGGCCACATAACCCTTGTTCTCCCCCCTCATGTGGAGCTGTATTTCTGAAGCGGCGCTGGGAGTCGGTTGACTTAAACGGAATGAGGAATTTACCACCTCAAAAAGAACAGGGATTTGAAAGATGGATAGAAAATATCATTTATAAGGAGAAGTAGATAAACATGTCAGTGCACAAAGAAGCTTTGTGTATTTGTTTTTAGTCATTTGGTTTGAGCGAACCTGAAAGGAGTTGGGCGGGTTTGAAGCCTGGGGAACAGCAGAGCCCACCTCTACACTCCTGCCAGCCATGTGCGAGTGCTAAACCTCTGGAAGAATCTTGCATAGCTGTGTCAAGTTTCTCATCGTAGTATGACTTGATATCAAGTAGTGAACTCCACTGACATATGTTTTGGTCTGTTTTCTTTTTCCCAACAATGACCTTTGACCTGTAGCATTTGAGGTCAACAGTATTTGCCAACAAAGTTTGTTTATTGTTTTGTTTATTTTGTTTATATATTAACTGACGTGTTTATGCCACAAATACAGTGGGCATACACTTGAACCCATCCACTACAACTCCGATAACTTGGATCCTTATCTGTGCCGGATGAGTAAAAGAAAAAAAGCGGTATTGTAATACTTAAACTCCTGGTGTCTTTGTTAGGTGGTCACCGGCCGATCCAGGTCATCATTACAGAGGCTGGAAACCAGCCTGACTCCCACCCCATCCAGTGGAATGCACCACCGTCCGCTCACATCACCCAGTACATCCTCAAGTGGAGAGAGGTCAGTCTTTTCATTTGTGTAGAACCTTCTGCCAGGATGGAGTGTGAACCGTTGGCACCATCCGGAGGTTTTGTGCGCTAACGGCATCGTTTGTCACCAGAAAAACACTCAAATGCCATGGAGAGAGGTCACCCTTCCAGGTCACCTGAACTCTTACACCATCGCTGGGCTGAAGCCAAGAATTACATACGAAGGACAGCTCATCAGTATCCTCCGGTTTGGACAGAGAGAGGTCACTCGTTTTGACTTCACTACCACCTATGGCTCCTGTGAGTGTTCTGTGTGTGTGTGTGAGTGAGAGAGAGAAATATGAGCTGTGTGAGTTCCCACACAAAGAAAACTCCATTCCACTGACCTCATACCATGCCCCTCCTCCACATAACCCCAGTTCTACTGCCCGCTGTCTCTCTCCCGCAGTGGACACGTCTGAGGGAGACACGACTCCCCCGCCTCCCGTTGTGGACACCTCGGAGTCGGTCACCGAGATCACCTCCAGCAGCTTCGTGATCTCCTGGGTGTCTGCCTCCGACACAGTGTCTGGCTTCCGAGTGGAGTACGAGCTCACCGAGGAGGGATCTCCGGCCGGGGAGCCCGTGGTGCTGGGTCAGTCTCGCAGTCCCTCCACTTCAGCCCCGTGTTTGCACTTCCTGTAGCGTGTCTGCTTCAGCTTCAGGGTGTACAACATGCCACGTGCTGTTCCGACCAGCACTAACACTGTTCTGGGGTATATTTGTGAACGTTTCGTGCAAAATTGTAACATTTATTGCTTAAATGGACTGTTTACAGACCTTCCTCGCACGGCCACGTCTGTGAATATCAATGAGCTGTTGCCAGGCAGAAAATACACTGTTAATGTGTATGAAGTGACTGAAGAGGGGGAGCCCACCCTGATCTTCAGCACCTCCCAGACTACAGGTGGCGCTCTCTCTCCCTCTCAACGTTTCCTTCACATATATTAATGTGTAGTTGGAAGGCTGCTGCATTATTTTTCGTTGCTTACTTTCTCTCTCCTCCCTCTGCAGCTCCTGATGCTCCCAGAGACCATGCGGTGGAGGAGGTGGATGAGGCCTCCATCACAGTCAGCTGGTCCAAACCTCTGGCTCCCATCTCAGGTGGGTCCTGCATGTCTCCGATGCCACCCAGCTTTAATATCCCACGCTCGTTGGGGGGGGGGGAGCGAGCCTGATGGGAGTTTCCTGTGCCCACAGGCTACCGCGTGGTCTACAACCCATCTGTTGAGGGGAGCTCCGGCAGCACCGAGCTCAACCTGCCCGACACCGCAACCTCCGTGACCCTGCGTGACCTTCGACCTGGCCAGCTGTACAACATCAGCATCTACGCTGTTGAGGAGAGCCAGGAGAGTGAGCCTGTGTTTGTGCAGGTCATCACTGCAGGGGAAGCAGTGCCAGGTATGCCGACCAGCCACCTGGGGGCGCCGTCTTCACGTCAACCCTCGAAGAAAAAACCTACAAATGGTTTAGACAGCCAAAATAGCCATGGCAGTCTGGATGAGTTCTTCAGTGTGCTGAATTGTTTGATTTCTGAATATAGATGATGTTTGGATGATGTGTGTGGAGGACTTGCCAAACTGGGTTTGGGGTTGAAGTATAACTCCAGTAACACAGTGGTGGGGAAAAGTCACAGTCCAACCCATAGGCTCACCCCACGATCGTTTATAGACCTTTATGGTGTTGGAAAAAAAAAATGTTTTTTGAGTTTGTAACTAATGCACTTTAATACAAGGTGGCCTGCATTTTTTTTTATTTGACAGGGGCTGAAAAATGTACTGTGCATTAGAAACAAAGTGCATCGAGACAGGAACATTCAATACCATCACTAACCGCGTCAAGACATACAGGAGACGTTTTTGTTTGCTTGAGATAGTCTGTCTGGCAGTGCTGTGATTGGTTCACAGTGCATGTGTAGCCTTACAGCGTAATGTGTTGAGTGGATCAGAAGACACCAGAAGACGTTTACTGCTGTAGCTTTGCGTAATGGATTGTCCAAAGTAAAGTTTGCTCAGGTGCTAGTGCTGTCTTTGTGGCCAAACTTTTAGACTAGTCCTGTTGGGCAATGGAGATTACTGAAGTCTGCTCAAACATCAAGCCCGGACAAAGATAAACCATTTGTGGGTCTCCCCTTTTACAAGTCTGTTATTCTTTCTGTCAGAATGATTGAAATGCAGACGGGGTGTCTGAATTCTTCTCTTCTGATGGGAGAGTTTTATTGGATGCTAAACGCGTGTTGACCTTTCACTGTGCAGAAATTACAGGTTGAAATGAGACTGTTTGGACAAAGTGTAATGTAGGGTATAAAGAGTGCAGACTTTAAGGTCATGATGAGGTGAAAGCAGTTTTTAAAAGGCAAAGCCTTGACGTTGATTCAGTTGACTTCTAATGAAGTATTATTGCAGGTAATTTCATATTCTAATTTGGTGCTGCGGCTTAATCCCCTTAGCAGACGTAACCTTCACTTTGGGTTGTTTACATGTTTGTTCTGCCGTTTAACACATTTAATCTGAAACCAATTCGAACCTTGTCGCTCGCTGTCTGTGACCCGCAGAGGAAATCCTGTCCCCGACCGACCTGCAGTTCTTCGAGGTGTCCGACTCGCGGATCACCCTCACCTGGACCACTCCTGCCCCGGAGGTGTCGGGCTTCCGGGTATCCGTGGCGCAGGTGGGCGCAGACGGCCTGACGGGGAGGCAGGTGCAGCTCCCCATCACGCACAACGGCTACGCCGAGGTCAGCCCGCTACTGCCGGGGACCCTCTACCGGTTCTTCATCTTTGCCCTCAAAGGAACGGAGGAGAGCGAGCCGCTGGTCGGGGAGCAGGCCACCAGTGAGTAGTGCTGCGCCGAGGAGAGGGGCCCTCCGGCGCCTCCTGCTGGGGGTCGCGTAGACGGCACATAATCCCACATGTCTCGTTAATCCCACCCAGGTTTTTATGCAGGGTCGGAGTGTGTTCGAAACGCGTGTCCTCTTTCCCGCTCAGAACCCGACGCGCCAACCAACGTCCGGCTGTCCAACGTGACCGAGGAAAGGGCCATGATCACGTGGGCTGCCCCCAGAGCTCAGGTCTCAGGCTACAGGCTCTTCCTGACCGTGGAGGGTTCGAACCCCAGACTGCTGCGCATCCCAGCACGCCTCACTCAGTACCCGGTGCTGGACCTGCAGCCTGACACGGACTACACGGCCGTGCTGCACGCCGAGAAGGGCAACGTGCTCAGCGAGGGTGCCGTCGTCACCTTCAGCACACGTCAGTCTGCACACGCAGCCTTCACGTGACTCACTATGTTGAGGAGATTAGATGTGGAAAAAAAATTTACTCATTCTTGAACAGGAAATGGCAATATATAAATACTTAACCAACATGATACACAGTCCACAATAATTTATGATTAGATCAGCATGTAATGGAAAAGAACATCAAAAGTTCTAACTAAATCAACTAGTCTACTGCAGTTATCAGCCAGTGGACTGTTATTCTTACTGTGTGCTGTCTGATTCCCCTGTGTAGCCCCATCTATGGGAAATGCACCTCGTTTCAGCACTGACGTCACAGACACCACCATCGTCATCTCCTGGAGTCCAGTCCCGAGAATCGGATATAAGGTACTTTTGCACTCCAGCACGGTTAGAGGCTCAGCCTTCAGCCTAGTCATTAGTCATGGCTTATATGGCTCATGTGTAGCCCGGAACATTCTTTTGGAAAGAGTTCACCTTTCACCCTTTGGCTTGTGTAATTTTTCTGCCTGTGCCAGACATGCATTATGAACCACACACACTCATTCCCCACCCCCTCCCCCCACTTCCCCCTCCTTAGTTGACCGTGAGGCCCAGTCAGGGTGGAGAAGCCCCCAGGGAGGAGACCTCTGACTCTGGTTCCCTCTCCATCTCGGGCCTGACCCCAGGAGTGGAGTACACCTACAGTGTCCAGCCTGTCATCAACGGCCACGGCCACGGCAACCCCATCACGCGGCGTGTCGTCACACGTAAGGCAGCTCGCGCTGGACTCTTGTTTGCTATGAGTGGAGGTTATTAGCCGCGCACGCTAGCTGCGCTACAGACACAGTCACGTCACCCACAGCATCCTTCACTTTGCAGCCCTGTCTCCACCAACCGACCTCAACCTGGAGACCGACCCCAAAACCGGAGAGCTGACGGTTCACTGGAACGAGGCCAAAACCCCAGGTCAGCGCCATGTTCTCACAGCCGATGTGCTGTCCTCACAGTCGAGAAAGATCTATAGGGCTAAACGGCCCTAAACTGACACTGGCCGTCATCATTTCATCTCCCCAGTTTTAGATGAAGATGGCTTAACCCTCTTATTTTCGATTTTTCCACTCAATCCTATGTCCCGCCTCTCAGATATCACAGGCTACAGAGTGACATTCACACCCACCAATGGGCAGGAGGGCAACTCTTTGGAGGAGTTTGTGAAGGCGGGCCAGACCTCGTGCACTCTGGAGAACCTGAGCCCTGGAGTGGAGTACAACGTGAGCGTGTCCACAGTGAAAGACGACATGGAGAGCGTGCCCATCTCCACCACGGTCACGCCGGGTACGCGCTCTCCACCCCCACCCCCACCCCCCGTCTTTTTGAGAGGCCTCATGACATGATATCACGTCTTGAACCCACTCATGCTGAAACTGCTGACACATGCCAGGTCTTTGATTGATCCGTGCAAAGTTCATCGGTGGATCAAAGGCTGCAGTCCTGATTTTGTGGACGCAAAATCATTTGGCAAACTGTAAATTTAGTGAATTTACTAATTTAGAGTAAATGATGTTCTTAACATTTTAAAATGATTTTCTGGAAATGCAGAGAAGTCATCTGCACCACTCTCCTGTAAGTGAGTGTAACCACAGCTTTGTAGCCCTTTTCTGGCATGTACTCTAAGCCAGAAAATATCTACTCTGATGTCTTTGGCAAAAAAAACACATCAAAGACAACAGCAAGAAAAGATTTCAGAATGACATCATGGATGCATTATACTAATGCGCTAGACTACCAGTTTACTACATTGACATCAAATTGTGATATGACTGCCATCAGTTTTCACTTTTTATCGCTATTTGCAACAGATTTCAGTTGCAAAACTCATTACTGATGCCATCATATCACTCCATGAATGCTCGTCACCATGGTTCCCTGGCTGTGCACACACTGAACCATGAGAACTGTGTTGACCTGTCTACTCTCGCCTGTCTGTCTGGGCTGCTCCTCCCTCTCATAACCCCATAGACGTGCCCCAGCTAACAGACCTCCACTTTGTCAATGTCACCGACTCCACCATTGGCCTGTCCTGGACTCCCCTCAACACCACGGCCGTGACGGGCTACCGCATCACGGTGGTGGCGGCGGGAGAGAGCGTGCCCATCTTTCAGGACTACGTGGAGGCCACTCGAGGCTTCTACACGGTCTACGGCCTGGAGCCAGGCATCGACTACGACATCAGCATCATCACCATGACGGAGAACGGGGAGAGCGAGCCCGCTACCATCACACAGCAAACAGGTGCGTGTGTTGTGTGTGTGTGTGTGTGTGTGACTTCTTTACGTGTTAAACTTGTTGTGTATTGAACTGTGCTTGTTGGACTTGTGAGTACATATGGCTGCCATGTTCATTCTGCATCTGCAGGATAGCGTGATTAACACAGCTGTGTCTAGTCTGAGTGCATTTCTCTCCTCCTTTCCGCGTTTCTTTCTTTCCTCCGTCTCTCCCCGTGTTGGATGATTGAGAGCCATGTGGCGGCAGTGTGAGCGCAGGTTTTCATGTTAACACTTTCCCAGCGCTAGCTCTCTAGATGCTAACGGCTTTCCTGTCTTCCGTGGTTTTGTGTGTTTTACTTTTAAGGGAACAGTAAATCCAGACAGACATTTTTATTTGCCAGCAGAATAAACCACATTGTAGGTAGATTCCACATTAGCATATTGGGACTGGTTTGTTCTGGGTTCGTTTGTTTTAACTTCATGCTGTGTTCCTTGTCTCAGTGCTGCCGGCCCCCACACACCTGGCGTTCAGCAACGTGACCACGGACAGCCTCACTGTGAGCTGGGCGGCCCCCGCCGTGCCCAGCGAGATCCACAGATACATCATCCGCTATCACCCGGTTGATGACGAGGACGACATCACCGAACGCAGCGTGGACGGGAACTCGGACAGCGTCATCCTCCGCCGTATGTGGACCGTTCTGTGGAATGTGAATATTGCTGCTTTCTAGGCTTTTCTAGCGCTGCGTGTGTTGAGTCATCTCTCTCTCTCTCTCTCTCTTCCCGTGTGTGTGTGTGTGCACAGACCTACTGCCCAACACCGAGTACCTGGTGAGTGTGCTGTATGTTCATGAAGAAAGGGAGAGCTCTCCTGTGATCAGCACTCAAAGAACAGGTGAGTTTGGGCACATCCATGTGCACCCACCACCCCATAAGCACTTTTCATGGCCTTCACTGAAGTCGGTGTGTGTGCCGAAATGCAGCTATGGTTAGCGTGGGCGTCGGGGCTCTTAGCTGTGTTCTCACTCCGCTCTTGTGCGTCTCTTCTCTGCAGACCTGGACTCGCCCGTTGGACTCCGCTTCTCCGAGATCAGCACAAACTCCTTCACCGTGCACTGGCTGCCTCCCCAGGCCTTCATCTCTGGCTACCGTCTACGCTATCAGATGACCACCGGGGGGCGCTCCAAGGAGGAGAGACTGCCTCCCTCCAGGAGCCACTTTACCCTCACGGGCCTGGCCCCCGAGACGGAGTACATCATCAACATCTACGCCGTCAGCGGGTCCCGCGAGAGCCAGCCGCTCACTGGAACCCAATCAACCAGTAGGCCGCAGTTCTGTTTGCACGTTCGGCTGGATTAGTGTTTATTTGACACCACTCTGATCTAACGAGTGTAACCTCATTTTATATTCCATTCAACTATATGGAAAACACTAAATGACCTCTTTGTGCTTTCTGTGCGTGAAAATCCTTCTCATGCTCTGACTTTTCTGATTGCTAGTCTCCGATGCCCCCACTGACTTGGAGGTCAGTTCTTCCACACCAACCAGCATCACCATTCGCTGGGATGCCCCCTCTGTCACTGTGAGGTACTACAGGGTCACACACGGAGAGACAGGTAAAATACTAGAGTGTAATTGTGTAATGATCACATAACTTGCCATATACTATAACTATATGAACAATTGATGATTTTTTTATTGATGTAATAGATTTGTACTGGCCATGCGTTACTATCCGCACCCTGTAATCGCTGAAACATTGTTTCCCCCCAGGTGGGCATGGCTCTCCCAACGAGTTTACTGTGCCAGGCTCTCAGACCACCACCACCATTGAGGGCCTGCGGCCAGGCACTGACTACACCATCACCGTGTACGCCGTGACGGGCAGAGGAGACAGCCCGGCGTCTAGCACGCCCATTTACGTCACCCATAAAACAGGTACGGTCTGGAGCTGAGCCTACAGCTTGGTCCAGCTCGAAGAGTGATGGGTGGGTTGGTCTTAGGCTGGAACTGGACCTCGAGAGGAAGTGATGAATAACGTTCGAAGCGTTCGGCTGTGCTAGAGTGAGATTACTCGTGAAGGAGAAAAAGACTGGCGGCCAGCTGGGGCTGCCATGGATTACGAGGAAGAGGGAGGTGAAGAATGACGTATCTGGGGTGCGTTTTTGTAGATATCGAGTCCCCGTCTGAGATGGAGGTGACGGATGTGAAGGACAACACCATCACCGTGCGCTGGACTCCTGCAGTGGGCCCCGTCAGTGGCTACCGTGTCACTGGAACCCCACGCAATGGCCAGGGCCCCTCCTTCTCCGAAGTGGTTGCTCCAGGTAGGAAAATATTTGTACATCTGCATCTGAAGGTACAAATGTGTTTTATTGATTAAGTAATTTTGTTGAGCATTGAAATAGTGGGCACTGGAGTTTATGCTCGGATTGTTTTATCCTTCACTTTAGACCAGACGGAGATGACCTTCTCTGGGCTGATGCCCACGGCGGAGTATACTCTGAGTGTGTACGCTGTGGGACAGGATGGGGAGAGCCCTCCACTAGTAGAGACTGTGATTACAAGTGAGATGTTTTTTTTTTTTTAAATTGGTGCATTATTGCTATACATCTGCAATATATGTATAATGTTATGAGTGTGTGTTTTGAGTGCAATTTTACATAGTGAACAATTCATATAAAGAAGGAGAGCCGCTTTGAGCTCCAGTTCACACCCTCCCTTCCTGTTTTTCTCAGCCGTGGACAAACCCAAAGACTTGGCCTTCTCCGATGTGGACTCCACGTCCATGCGCATTTCCTGGGAGAGTCCAGATGGCCAGGTGTCCTCCTACAGGGTACTATACTCCAGCCCAGAAGAGGGTGAGAGGGAGCTGTTCCCGGCCCCGCATGGCGATGATGAGACCGCCCTTCTGCCTGGTCTCCGGCCAGGCTCGGAGTACACCATCAAGGTCATCGCCCTGCATGATCGTACACCCAGCCCCCCACTGGTGGGCACTCAGACCACAGGTAAAGCAGATCACCAGCCTTATGCTTCATATACGCCCCATTGTGGATTTAACGGGCATGCTGAAATGCCTTAATGCGTAAAACTGCCTTCTTTTTAATACCTTCTCTTGCTGCTCTCTGTTCCCTCGTGTTGTCTAGCTATCCCCGGCCCCACCAATCTCCAGTTCTCCCAGGTTGGATCCAGTTCCTTCACTGTGTCCTGGCATTCATCAGCTAATGTCCAGCTCACTGGCTACCGGGTGGCCATCACCCCTAAGAACAAGAATGGCCCCACCAAAGAGGTCAACATCTCTCCCGACTCGACGCAGTACCACGCCACTGGACTCACGGTGAATAGGCCTCTGTGCTTCGTTGGCTGTGTTCGAGTACGAGGTGCAACCGTGGAATGCCGGGGGGCGTGTCCAAACCTCGGCGCCCCTCAGCTCCGCGTGAACGTCTGTTTCCAGTGCTGCAGATGTTGTGCAAATGCCGCGGCTGGTGTGCATGTGTCTGAAGAAGAGCTGCTTTCTGCTCTCGTCCGCAGCACTGACCGCGCTCAACCTTAATGAGAGGCTTGGTGCTGGAAACAGCTGTGACTACGGCCCGCTGCTGGTCTGAGATCAGCAGGGCCTTACGCAAGGCCAACCAACCACACACACTACCAGCCTTGTCATTTATAATGTGTGGCTATATCAAAGACGCAGGCCTACGCCAGCTTGTTTCGGAGGGAAACGGCACGGACTTAATGTTTTGGGAATGGCATTCTCTCACACTCTCTCTCTCTCTCTCTCTCTCTCTCTCTCTCAATTCATCACTCTCTCTCTGTCTGTCTATAGCCTGCCACTGAGTATGAAGTAGAGGTTTATGCTGTGAAGAATTCTCTTACCAGCCGCCCAGTGAAAGGAGACGTCACCACTCCAGACAGTAAGCCGTCTTCCCATTGGCACTTTCACCAGCTGCCCACACTCTAAAACCCCTTTTGCATGTCTGTGACTGTGTCTGCACCCTGCTGTCTTACAGACATCAGCCCCCCTCGCCGCGTTCGTATCACCAACGTGAAGGATTCCACCGTAACACTCACCTGGCGCTCCAAGACGGAAACCATCTCCGGCTTCCTGGTGGAGGCCATACCCACCATCAGTGGTCATAACCCCATCCAGCGCACCATCCCGTCAGACTCCCGCTCCTACACCATCACCGGTACCTCATGCCTCATTCCTGGATGCATAGAACTGGTCTAACACTAATAGCAGCAATGGGGAATTTGATTAGAACGTGAACGAGTCCGTCCACTGACCCCCCCCCCTCTCCACAGGTCTGGAGCCAGGGACCCCCTACAAAATCAACATCTACACCCTGAACGGGATCGGCCGCAGTGAACCATTCACCGTCACCGCCACCACAGGTGCCCAGCCCACACCAACCAATGGCTGCAGATTGCTCGATACCCATGTGCCGTGTTTTTTTAGAGATGGCGGCTTTGCTCACGGCCTTCTTGCTCCCGGCAGTCAGCCAACACGTCACTTAAGCGCTACGTCTTTTGTTTATCTTTAGCTAAACCTGTGATCAGCCCTCCAACGAACATCCACTTCACTTCCTTGACCCCCAATGCCATCTCCTTCACCTGGGAACCGCCCCGTAGCATCATCACAGGATATTACATCACCTACGAGGAGGCCGGAGGCATCCCGCACGAGCTCCTCCCCAGAGCCCTTGCAGGCCGAACGTCTGCCACCATCACGGGTAGCGTTTCTGCCCCTGCTTCCTGTCATTCACGCTCTTTTATATATATATATATATATATATATATATATATATATATATATACACACACACACATGTATATGTGTATATTGTATCTGCTACATCTACAGCTGCTGACTAAGCTAAATGGGCTTTTGTTTGTCCTTGTCTCCAGGTTTGAAACCAGGCACCGAGTACATCATCAAAATCCTCGCATTAAACAATGCCCAGAGAAGTGTCCCCCTGCTGGGCAAGGCCAGAACCCGTAAGAGCCTCTGTGGAACCTACTGCAGTACTGTACTACTGACAAACTAGTGTTCGTCTTTGATTCTGCTCTTGCTACTAATACATGGGCAAAGCTCATGCTTCTAAGAGTTTAAATTAAAACTGAATAACGCTAAGCCTTTTGATTGGAAAATTCAAAAAGGAAATGAAGGCAGTTCTTTTTGGTGGCAATAGTGTGGCGTCGCCCCCTGCTGGCAGTGCCATGCTATTGCATGTCCACTTATACGCTTGCCTCTGAACCTTGTCCTGCTAGAAATGGAAGACCTGTCCCCTCAGCTCCCAGTGCCCCACCGACCCAGGCCCGGCGTCCTGGATGTCCCCGAGGATGAGAATTTAAACAACAATCACGTACACCTGGTGGGCCCCAACAAGCACGACACCCTGGGGCAGCAGGGCCAGCACATCTACACGGAGTACCAGAACCTGGGCCCGGGCAACCATGGGCAGCAGCAGCCCTTGGCTCCACACCATGGCGAGCCTCTGGTCTACATCCCCTTGCCCGGGCCGGACGGCGACAGGGTGCCCGTGGTGAAGCTGAGCGATGGTGCCCCGGTCCTCTTCCCCTTCGAGTTCCCTTTCAACGAGACGGACCTGCCCCAGGAAGCGCAGACGCAGACCACCATCACATGGCAGCCGGTGCCGCACGCGTCAGAGTACGTGGTGTCCTGCAGTCCCGTCACGGAGATCAACGAGAAGAGCTTCCAGGTGAGCGTGCCGACATGCCGCCGCCAGTCCTGCGTTTGCAGGAGTGCGTAGGAGTGCGCGAGCGTGTGTGCCTTGCACATGGGACTCTAGGTGAACCAAATTTTCACGTTCACACCTTGGCGAAGCATGGCCACAGTTGTGCAATTCCCTGTGTGTGTGTGTGTGTGTGTGTCTCAGATGCACCTTCCCGGAACCTCCACCAGCGCCACCCTGATTGGCCTCACCTCCGGAGCCTCTTACAACATCGTTGTAGAATCGGTTAATGGCGAACACAAGCAGACCGTCCTGGAGGATGTGCTGACTGTGGACAGCACTGGTAAACTCGCACACGCCTGTTCTTACACTTCCATTTATTCCATTCTCAGCTGCCGACAAAGTCAGAAAACTTGTTCCCATCTCTCTCTCTCTCTCTTCCAGGCGCAGGTGCTGTGCCCGTCGGCAGGGACGTGTGTTACGACACGTTCACAGCCACCTACCACGAGGTGGGAGCGGAGTGGGAGCGCATGTCTGAGACGGGCTTCAAGCTCTGGTGCAGGTGTCTGGGTCTGGGCAGTGGCCACTTCAGGTGTGATTCATCCAGTGAGTGACTGTCCCCTGTTGAAGCCCCTCCCCTCGCTAGCATGGCCGGCTTCTCCCACTCCAGTACAGCAGATAGCCTTTTCTTGCCCATCAGTGGCTGTAATTCGTGATTGGCAGTGTGATCTGGGATCCATGCCAAGATTTTACAAAAGTAGAAACTCTGGAGGAAGTGTTGGCCTTGGCCATGCTAGCTCCTGTTTGCCATGTTTGCATCTGGTTTTTAAACATGACAACTAGGGCAGGAGGCGACTCTTGTCTCAGGTTTGTATGGTCAACTTTTAACCGGATGATACAAACTTGAAGACCGGCGTGCGTTCTGCCTCAGCTTTGGGATGAGTGACAAGATCAGGGAATCAATCCTGATCAATCAATCAATCAGTCAATCCTATGGCTGTGTACATGTATGACTGTGAGTGTGTGTGTGTGTGTGATGGATGAATTCACACTAAAAGAAAACCAAGGCTCATCTAGATACTGTCCTCTCGCACTGGTCTAAGTGGCTCAGTACTGGCATGTGTATTGTGCAATAGAGGATGTGGTCTGACCTCATGCTCCCCTCTCTCTCTCTCTCTCTCTCTCTCTCTCTCTCTCTCTCCCGTCCACGCTGACAGAGTGGTGCCACGACAACGGCCACAACTACCGCATCGGGGAGAAGTGGGAGCGGCGCGCTGAGAACGGTCACGTGATGAGCTGCAGCTGCCTGGGCAACGGGAAGGGCGAGTTCAAGTGTGAACCGCGTGAGTGCGCGAGCGTCCCGCACTCGCGGGACCCCCGGCTCCTCCCCGTTGTGCACGTTTCCATTTTGCTCTATAGAAACGTAATAGGGAAACGGTGTTGAAATTGTGGGGTTTTTTTTTAGATGAATCGACGTGCTACGACGAAGGGAAGATGTATCAGGTTGGCAACCAGTGGCAGAAGGAGTACCTCGGTGCCATCTGCACCTGCACCTGTTACGGTGGGCAGCAGGTAAGGCTCCCGCCTCCCCATCACACCCTCGCACATCAGAGGAGTCTTCCTCAAGATGGAAACCGGCCGGTTCATCAGTCTGGCCGGTTTAGCTAAAGGTCCAAGTCTCTAGCGGCTTAACAGTGGCATGCGGTGTAAGAGCGTGTCACTAGGCCTTGGGCCCAGACGTCTCACCTGGGCTGTCTCTTCAGGGTTGGCGCTGTGAGAACTGCCATCGCCCTGGGACAGAAATGGACGTGGACCTTCTTCAGCCTCCCGTGCGCGCAGACGTTTATGACCGATACAGGGAGAATGCCCTGCGCAAGCTGGTATGTCTCTCTCTCTCTCTCCTAGACACGTCAGCTAAAGGCGGTTTGGTAGCTTTTTGAGTTGCATCAAGTGAATTAAGTGTTCTCTTTCTCTCCCTCTTCCTCCCACAGAACATTCAGTGTCCCATCGAGTGCCTTAGACCAGAACTGCTAGCAGATGCTCAGAGCCCTTCAGAATAACTATATGCAGAGCTGGAGAGGCGTGTACCCTAGAGACTGCCCGTAGAGTATAGCCCCGCCCCCAGTTCCTTTCCCTCCTCAGGCTCCGCCCTATGCCGGGGCCTGCTGGCCTCCATGCTACTCCTGCCAGCCCACAGCACGCTCCACAAGTCCCCATGCACACAGGCTCCCTCTCCTGCCGGCTCAGCCCGCTCCCCGGCCTCCTTCCTTAGGGAGAACCCCTCAGTCTGGACACAGCCGCTTCTGTACAGGGGAGTCACGGAGGTCGCGAAACCTTCTGTTCTGTTTCTCTTTTGTTGTTTTCTTATCAGCAGAGACCAAAGAACATGAGGTGCCTTTTTTAAAGTTGTTTTTGTTTGTTTTTTACCCTCTGGCCTCAATCTGTAAGACACACTTTCTAATATCTTTTGCGACTCACCTTTATGGCCTATATCCATTTGTTAGTTACCCTTTAAGAACAAGACCCTTCAAAAATCCCATGCACTGTCTTACAACAGAAGTTTCTGTGCCTTGTAGGCATCTTTTAATATCCAGTGGTGATCCGATTTTAAATTGGTTGGCTGGTTTGAATCTGTGGCCTCTGCTTCCATAAGGAAAGCACTGTATTAAATATGATGACGTACACATTTAATGTTTTTCATTTTTTATTTATCCCTTTTTCAATGCATTTTGATACAGTGCAGTTTTGGATGTACACTTTTTTTTTTCGTTTTTATTTTTGTTTTAGGTGCCAAAGTCTTAACTACTGTGGACAAAATTCTTTTTAATAAACTTTTTACAAAAAAGTTGCTGAGTTGTAGTTGATCTAATTTAAGGGTCTTTGAACTTTATTTACAAACAAGTTCAGTTGTGCACACCACAAATAAACGTATGACCTTATGAGTCATTTCCATGCTTACCAGTGCCGGGGTAGTTATGTCACTTATGCGCCATCACTTTTGAGGTGATGCTCACTGATGTATTTTGAAAGAATAGCTGGGTATGGGAGGGGAAATGGCCTACAAACTACAAATTTGTTTTTACCAATTCCACATTTCCACATAAATGACACCAAGCTTTGGCTTCCATTTGGATTTCTACTTTAATACCATAAGAGATCATTAAAGGTTTGTTTATTATTGTTTGTTTGTTAATTTTAATTGATGTAATAACTTTTGAAGCTTCTTACCGACCACTAGTTATAATAACAAGGTAAATGGCAGTGCGCCTGTGGCTGATTTAAGGTTTTTTTTGCCCTTGATAACATGGGAGAATCCAAGCAACTCAGCCAAGATCTCCAGATGTCTCTGTAGTCCTTATGAGCAATTTTCCAACAATTGGCAATGCTCTGATCCTGTAAAAAAAAAACAATTGTACGTATAATATAAAAATCTTGACACCATACATGACCTCATTCATGTGATATGCTGTTTGTGGCCACTGCCCAGACCCAGACACCTGCACCAGAGCTTGAAGCCCGTCTCAGACATGCGCTCCCACTCCGCTCCCACCTCGTGGTAGGTGGCCGTGAACGTGTCGTAACACACGTCCCTGCCGACGGGCACAAATCACCAGAATACAAATATATATCCAGAAGTACATGAGAACAGTGTTCTGGCCATCAATGGTTCTTGAACTCAGCACACCTGAAAACCCAGGAGGAATCTGAAATCAGCTACTGGGAAAACCTCCAGCGTTCCAGCCAAACTGGAAAGAACTGCAATGGGAAAGTTGGAGAAACCGCAACAGTCACGTGCAGCAAACTCTCTACAGAACGTCTGGAGGTTGCGTAATTGGGCATTAGGGAAGGGTGCCTATAATCTTGTCCGGGTCATATTGTTTTTTCTTCTTGAAAATTATTGCATGCATGTTGGATTATTTGAGGCATGCTACTGAAAAGACATCCTTGTAGCATTACAGTGATTAATGTGTAGCGGTGTAAAGTAGTTAATATGCGATAGAATTAAATGGAATTTAATAGTTATAGTTAGTGAAATTCCTGGTAAATGGATTTGGAACCACATACTGGTTGGTCAGTCACAGTCACCTCGAGAAGGGAAAACTCGCGTCAAAGTAGACTTGAGTAGTAAGTAGGTTACTGCTTTCAGTTGGGACTGAAGCAAATTCGAAATAACACTGTAAGGTGCAGTAGTATTTTATGCTGCCTTTTATATTCATAAATAATACCAGTTGGAGAGCAAAATGTCGAAACTGGGATTATCACAGTAAGGTATTTATATACGAGGGTGTGCTAACCTTAGCTTGTTTCATTTAGACAGTTGACCAGTTAACGAATGAAACTGCATTTTGTGGTTGCCATACTCATTGCAAATATATTAAGTATTTCGTTATATTTCTTATCCTATGTATGGTCTCGTGTGCTGTCTAACCTTAATTGTATTGATGCAAGTTAGACGTCTAAGGCATTGTCTTTGCAGCGCGGTGGAATAAGTTGTTTTCTGCGTTCACCACCAGATGGAGCCCACCAGTATGTTTTTTCTGTATTCTTAGATTTTATTATAAAGACTAATCATAAACGTCCTTGTAACAATGCTTGATGATTAAAGACGTAATCAGCAATTTAGCCACCAAAAAGTAGCAAAGAACATCAAAGGGGTCATACTTACATTGTGTTTATAAAGTGCAGTCGAGGTTTCCGAGCACAATGTCATGCGCATATCACCGCTCGTGGGCATGAGATGATCTTCCGTGCAATCACAGGGTAGGCATGGTGTCAGTGTGACCGTCTACCTGCTAAAAAATTATATTTTTGCGATACTGACCCTATGTTTATAGGTATCGACATTGATTCCCGTAGTTTTCTGGTTCAAGGCTATCTTGAATTCTGACCTGATCTAGGATGCATTCGGTGAGCAGATGGCAGAGCACTTTGTAAGTCGCTCTGGATAAGTGTTATGTAATGTTAATTGTTACATGTAAATGTTAATGTAAATATGTGGTAGCATTTTTGGTCATTTTTGAAAACAAACTAAAAATATATATCTAAGAGACTCCAGTACTTCGCTAACATTTTCAAATGCTAAATGAAGAAAATACCACAATTTTACAACAGGTGGCAGAGTTGCATTGTGCCTATCTTAAAGACTCGTGAAGCTGAATACCTTTTCATATTTTTTCATGTTTGTACTAGAATTAACTGATCATTTTCATATTGTTCTTCTACCTCTGCATGTATACGTCTGTTTGCTATAATTGCCTGCTATACACAAAAGCTGCAATCACATTTTCAAACAACCTAAGTATTCATGGCACAAAACAAATGGTTTAGGGCATGTGTGCAATGTATAATTAGATATTGCTCTAAATGCATTATCCCGAAGTCAATAAGAAAACAATCACATGCTCTCAGTTGTTTATTTGTATTAAGTCCACATTTATGTGGCTTATAGTGGAATAGATCTGTTCGTGGTTACATTATCTCCAACAAATATTTACCTGTTGATGGAAATGTGATGTTGAGGAGTCTATGTTCTTCTGAATGGCCCATTTCAAATCCGAACTAGGTTGCAAATTACGTTGCAATTTGGGAAAATATTTTTAAAATTAATAAACAAACAAAGCTATGTTTACAAATAGCTACACATCTCTAAACAGTTATAGCCATTCATACTGAACTATGTGTTGCTCACAAGAGCATTATTATTATTATGATTATTATTATTATTACAGATCGTTATAAATGTACAAATGGTTATACTTTACTAATTCCATATTTACAAGCTCTGATAGTTTGCTTTTCACAGCGTTTGCCTTTCTAGGGCAAATGAAAGCGAAGGATGAAGTATGACGGGTTGAACACACGTTCTGTAGTTGTTATTAATGACGTGTTCACTCCTGTAATTATGGATGATTAAATGCTTTAAATTACAGTTACTTAATTTAGTGAATTTGTTACACTGCTTTAAGAGTGATGTAGTGTCAAGGGTTAAGAGTTATTTAACTCCATAAATGCCACCGTTTTTGCACAAGTACGGAAGAGGCAGGAACAGTGTAGAGTTATGAATATTAAAGTACCTCTGTACACGTGGTGAAGACCTTTACATCCGCACGTCACTGTTGCCAAATGGCTATTCTGACGTTATTGTCCAATCTTAAGCGTGATAATAAAATATTTCATTGCTGTTATTAAGGAATACGGCTGAGGTTCTGCTCACATAGTCATAACTATAAGGAGAAATAAGCATATGGCAAACCTTTTAAGACTGCAGGACATGTAATTGCATTAATGTATACATTATATTCTTCCTGGAGCAGATGTTAAAAAAAATGTAAAAATCCTCTCTGAAGTGTATAGAAAACATTTGGGGAACGAGTCACCACTGTTGTGAATGTGAGACACGGCCTTTCAGTGCCACTGTAGTTAAAGATCAACAGCTGGTGCTTTGTGTCGGAGGTTAGTTAAAGGGCTAAAGCGTGTGGAAGTGGTAATGCTTCAGATGGCCTGGTGAAGCATGAGTGCTCAGGGCTTCGGGTGGGTTTAGTCACTGCTGCCTGCGACGTTTCACCTTCTTTGTTTCACCCTTAATGGAAATGTCTTTGCCTCGCAGTGTCCAACTGCACTCTAAACAAAGTGTTATGCGTTACGGCGTCTGAAAGGATGAATTCAGGCTTCGCTGCGGCAAATCCGTGTCCGTCCAGACTTGGTTTCTCGGACACACCGACCGCAGGAGCTGTCCTGGGGGCTCAGGCCTTGATGATCCCCTGACATTTTCTCGCTTCGTGCAAATCCAAATCGTGGCTCTTCCCAACTGGGTGCGATTTATTCCCGCGCACGTTTAAACTGCAGGACAACGGTTTGACTTCTCGCCACCGTAAAAGCAGATGCAGGCAGTGAGCGAGGCGGTTTATGCGGGAGCACGCTACATCAGCACACGCGGGCACGGCCAGAGTTTCACTGAGAGCGTCCCAGTCTCCTCACCGCAGGGTGAGAAAGTCTGGCCCTCTGCCTCAAAATCGATGTGCCACTGTAGGTGGAATTGGCTGAACACGGCATTTTAAGACATTTTTCACTTTTGTTGCTCCTTGAATTTTTAAGCGTCCATTAGAATGACAGCCTGGGGAGGGCAGCATCGAGGCACCCGTACGTTTTCAGCAGAGGAGCGATACATTGTCGTTAGACATGAGCACGGCGGAGCGAGGTTTTACGAGTCCTGGATGGTTTTCCAAGCTGCAGTCGTGACATAAACAAGCAGCTCTCCTGTTGTATTGTTCTCCTACGTTCAGTGCTGCATAATTCATTGAGACGGCAGTTCGAATACACACATCCCACTTTGCGTTATTTGCATTATTATGTTTTTGCTGTCAGGTTTTGTTTTTGTTTCCTTTTCACTTCTGTTTTTTCCGCCCTCGTTTTTCGAGCCTCGTGTTTTCCCCGCCCCTCACACCCATGCACCTGTGATCCCTTTGCCCTGGTTTGGCTGTATGTTTATCCCCAGCTCTCCTGTGCGGTGTGTCAGTCATTGTTGCTGTTACTGCTGTAGCTCTGTTGATGCTGACACCGCTGTAAGCCTTCCTGTGTGTCGGGGCTGTAGTTCCCCCCTCCTGTGTTTGACGGTTTGCTCATCTCCGTGCTCCTCTTGGTGACATGGCTCCTCTTTGTCCCTGTTTTCGCGGTGTTCTCTGGCTGTTACACGGCTGGAGCGTGTTAAGGACACTGATTTGGGATCAGCCCGCAGTAAGCTTGACTCATGTCCACAGCAGCGTGAGGGGGAGGGGTCTGTCAGCCTCGCTCCACTTCAACTCCTTTCACACTGGGGGGGTTTTAATCAGTCGGGCTGTGTTGTCCAGTGATGGACCTGAACGAGCTGAACTTGGACTCGGGTCACCATGGCCGGGTCGTCTGAGGCGCAGATGACTGAAGTCAAAGTTTGTCTCTTCGACTGGAATTTGTAGTAACACTAGTCACCTTAAAGACGTGCGGTGATTATCACAAGTGATAATCCCTTTATTGAGCATTGCTTGGCAGTAGCTGATGAGAAACACACAGAATATAAAAAAAAAACCTGTCAGATATTTGATCTGAGATCAGGACTGTGGGTAGATGTCATTCATTCATAGTTTGAATATATATTGGAATAGTTTATGGGCTTTGCGATGTTTGTCCAGCAATTCCTGGAATCATAGATGAAATAATACAGTGAGAAGGAGGATTGCAAGCGTTGGCAAGCTCCTCCCGCAGATTAGCGAACACCCTGAGAACTGGGACTGCACCAGGCAATCAGTTTAACAATTGGCTTAACATATTTATTCTATTCATCTGGGCTTAAGTGCTGTTCTTGGTTCTGTGAAGACTCTTATTGTCGTAATGTGTGACAGTGTCTTAGACTGAGTGAAGACCATTGCCAAGGCAGGAGGGAAACACACTGTTTTCCCACTCCGGCATGGTTTATGGTTACACTGTGCCATTTCTGCCTAGGCGGACCCTTCCTATCACGTCTGAATGAAGTTGAATGGATTTCTAGGTGTAATACAGTGTAGACTTGGCAGATGTGCATGAGGTTTTACCATGCAAACATTGCATTGTGTCTTGTCTCTCTTGCATTGTGGCTTGTCTAAGATATTGCATAAAATGGAGGAGTTATGATTCACAGTTTATATTTGTGGAAGTACGGTATGTTTGTAATGGGGCCCTCTTTAATACAGACATAATACAAATACGTCAAGCAAAAATTAAATATTCAGTGAAAATCTATCGAGAATTGTTAGTAGACTAGTGAATTTTCTGGAATTAATATTATGTATTAGACCAATGATGCTTGACCAAGTTGCTGGTATTTCAAGCCAGTTCTCAGGGCCCGCGACACACATGGCTGGTTACTGTCACACACTCAGGGACGTATAGAAGGCCAAACATTTAACTTGGAAAAGCAGCGCAAGACCAGACCAGTTTTTTTTTTTGTTTGTTTCTGCAGAGCGAAAACATTTGAGAAGTGCTCTTTTGATTGTCGACCCTTTTGCTGAGTAGATAAAGGTCACTTGTTTGGTTGCATCACTTATATTGTATAGAAGTAGTTGTCCTTGTTGAATGGCCTGTTTTGTTGTGCTGTTGCCCTTGAACTACACAGAAGGATGTGCAGGAGAGAATTGTTTGGTAGCAGTAACTGAAGAAACACCTGCCTCCAGGTAACTTAGTTGAGCATCGCTTTTCCCATTTGTCATTTCTTGTGTCACCACTAGATGGTAATGTTGACCATACAAAAAAGTGTGTACATATATGTGTGTGTGTGTGTGTGTGTGTAGGTGTGCATGTGCTTGTGCTGTGATGTTGGAGCTGATGTAGTTAAGCACTGCTTCACACTCTGCTCTGTACTTCTGAAGAGAGAGAAAAGATTAAAAAGTATGTGTGTTTGTGTGTGTGTGTAAACAATATGTGGCAGTCATGCCTATGTGCTGGTAGAGTATATGCAATTTCACACCAACCACTAGCCTAGTTCTCACCGATATCACGGCTATAATTTTCACGCCATCAGACATGACAAGTATTTATCTTAACAGAACCGTAAATGCTTTATGATCTATTTTTGCATAAAACCCAAATATCAGAGGCCCTGCCCTTAAATCTACATGCTCACAATGTCACAAGTCCTGCAAGCTGTTTTTTAAAGTGACTTTAATTGCTTTCATCCATCTCCTCTAGGTTCACATTAGCATCCAGAATGCACTTCTTGTAAAAGGCGCCAAGTCTTGTTTTATGGTATGATTATTGCCTTGTATATTCCAGCAGCAAATCCCTCAGTGCCCTGTGTGAGACAAAGACCTAGTTTACATTGAGACCTTCACATTTACAGATTAACATTTACAACCATATCCTTATAACCTTAAGGTGGTTTATATATATATATATATATATATATATATATATATATATATATATATATATATATATATATTAGTCCAGCCATATTCTGCTGAGATTTATGCAGTAAAATATGGCCTGATAAAGTTTCATCTGTTGCCAGTGTGAATTTATTCGCTGCTCCCTGCTGTCTCTCTCACCGTATACAGTGCACAGACATGACTTGCACGGCCGCCTGGCAAAGTGAGAAAACCACTTCCTACTATATCATGGCCGGCAGATGAATATGTGTGTGTGCGTGTGTGTGTGTGTGTGTTACTGCTAGCTTGTGTGTCTGTGCACATGTATTTATGTGTGCCCACGTATATGCGTGTATGTGTGCATGCAAGTGTGTGTGTGTGTGTATGTCCTGGCTGCCTGCAGAAAATGTGTCAGTTGGACTCTCTTGACTCTCTCTTCTTTCTCCCCAGATTGCGGCACAGACTGTTAGACATTAACATATTCATGCCACATTTCTACTCCTCTTCTCAAACCAGTAATGAAACATGGTATTAAGCCATTATCTGAAGGGGTCTCCTCTACAGTGGAAAGTAGTGCCAGCAAAATTGCATCTTTCTTCCTTCTTTTTTTTTTTTTTTTTTTTTTTTTTGGTCTAACACTTTTGGTGGATCCATCTCTCCGTTTTTCTGCCTGTTGTTAGGACAGTGAGTAATGTGTTGCTCCTGTGATCCTGATCCTGACCCCTGACCCCTGACTCAGTCTCCCTTCTGCAGACACACAGGCCAAGAGGGAATTAAGGAAAAGTTCTGATTCTCACAAACTCCCATCTATCCCTGATCCCAGGTCAGTGGGTTCTTTGCTCTGAGGACGAGCAGCAGACTACACCCTACAGGCAGCCCTGACCTCCTCTTATTAGTCTGTAATGGGTTAATGTAGACAGAGGAAACCCTTCCTTTCCTGTTCACACCCACCCAAAACAGACCTTAATTGTTCAGCTGTAGTGCAACACGAACATTAGCAGCTCCGTCTGCAGCCCAAAGTGGGATTTGCTGACTTTGAGAGATGCGCCTCATGCTACATGTCTGCGTCTATGCGACTTCCCACAGGCCTGGATGTAACCACCAACATGCAGTACTTTGTGTTTAAGGGATGATTGTACAGACTGTGTGGAGGGCGTGGTGGGTTACACACCTTATATCCATATGGTGCCATTTGCTCCCAGTGCACCAAACACAGGGTTCAATGTCAGAGACTGGGATGTCCTAATATTGACCGTAAACTATCATATGACCTAGGAGCCCAGCTGTGATGGAGATTCATACTTTTGCAACATAAATAGCAGGAGGATAATAGAGCAGTAGATTTTCAGTTTTAATTATACAATATAAACCCTCTTGGAAATGTTTCGAAATTTATTATTTAGAAGTGGGAATCCAGATAATGTTTTATATATATATATATGTGTATGTTGCTCTTGGTGTTTCTGGAAATCCCCCTACCAGACAACATCTTAAGACTTTGCATCAAACGCTACAAATAGCTGGACTCTGACTGCACTAACCATTTTTGAGTCTTTCTAGGCTCTGTCCTTTGGAACTACTGCATGACACTACGGGATTATCGTGTCTCCTGGAGATCTGAAACACTCCTGTGTGCACGCGGGCTCTCGTGGACGTGTGCGTGTCTGTTTAATTCATAAGTGAGGCTTTTGTCATATTGTTCGCTCTCTGCTACACCTTGGTTGTGTTATGAAATCTCAGCGACATTTTGAGGAAACATTTCGGGGCCCTTTTTACATCCGGGATGACAAAATGGCAACGCGATCCTAATTCCACCTCAAACACAGTGCTATTACGAAGCAAATTCAAGCCTTGTTTATGGACATAATGAGAAATATCATACGGTCTCATTACCAAAATCAAATCTTGATTTTGCCGGCGGGAGGGAGGGGGGATGGATGGGGGGATGAACCCTTCCAAACACAGTGCTCTCCCTCTCGGATCTGTGCACTCTGACACAGGGAGGCCGGCTTCTTGCCTTAGTCGCAATCAGTCTCTGAAACTCCTGATGAGCTCTCTGGAATATCCAACCGCCTTTTGAACATAAATTAGCATTTAGACAAACCCGTGGCTCCAGCCAGAGCTATCTCACTCGTTAGTTCGCATCTAAATGGCTGTTTGGCTCCTGTATGGGCTTGGCTATATAGCAGGCTGTTAGGCTGATGTATTTTGGTTTAATTCGTTGCAGGGAAAGGCACCGTGGCTTCAAGGCGTACGTTCGCCTTTCCATCTGACATCCATCTCGCTCCTACGCCTAAATAAAAATACAGAAGTCGATCTACTTTATGGATGAGACATCCGCCATTACTAACGCCAGGAATAATCGTAATAAACAGTCTCTCTCCGTGCCGAGAAGCGAGCTGGCTGAAACAAATGGTCACGTTGTTGTAGCTGCTCTGGTGCCAGTTTATTAATCCAGGCCCGCTCGGTAAGGCAGAGGCTGCCTATGATGCTAATGATGGGTACCGAGAGTCATCGCTCAGCGTGTTGCGCGGGGTTAGCGGGATAAATGATCATTACTGTGCTCGACTCCCCTCGCCCCTTCACCCTGCCCGCGCCACTAGAGGAGGAGCGCGCTGACTAGCTGTCTGCTGCTGGGATAACATCTTGTTACACTTTTTTTAATTTTGTTCCGCTCGTTCATTAAAACCAGAGAAGAGAGAACAAAGACAGGCAATTAAAACCTGCGCAGTGGATCCAGTCGCCATTCAACCCAATCTTAATTCACCTGAAATGAAAATAATTAGAGCGTGATATTAAAAATGAAAAGATAAAAATGAAAATGTCCATCATGTGCGAACTTTTACTGTTGTGATAGTAACGGGCAGGTAGGCCGCGCGATTCCTCTTCGTTTCTGGCTAGAGGTTTCCTAAGAGACTGAGCTATGAGTGTGTTTATGCGTGCTGAAAATGTGACTGCAGAAATTCCATAAAAATATGCCAGAGCATCAGAGGCTCATAAAGATAGCAAAAACAACGAGGCGAGGTAAAGGCATTATAATGACTGGAGCAGGTAACTACAGCTATATGTTAGAAAAGAAAACGGTTCTTAAAATCTCTGCCAGGGAGCCATTATGCTATTTGCAGCACGAACTGCCCTCATGAACAGCAAACATCTTCATCTGCACTGCTAAATTCGGAGTGCCACTCTGCTCCCGCCTTGTGTCGGTGCCACGGTGACCGTGCGGTCGCGTGGGACCATGGGAGCTGCAATAAACACGGACAGGCCTGACCCCATCCCTGCTGGGGTGAGCCTCTGCAGACATGGGTCAAGGGCTGCCCACAGACATGAACTTTTGTTGACAAGGTTCGATGTCTCCGGGGAACACAGCAAGCCAAGCAGCAGAGCTTGATGGTAAAACAGACAGCCACAAATGTTTCTGAAGCATGGTTCTGCTGTGCCCAGTGGAACCGTGAAGCAGATACACACACACACACACACACACACACACGTGACCCAGCGTGAGCACCAAAACACCAACTGTTCTACCATGATTGGCGTACAGTGCATTTGAGTGCAACATGTGTTTAAGGTTTTAAAGTCAGAAGGTGCCCATTGCAGTAGAGGAAGCCATACTTGTAGGTCCGTGTGTGTTTATGGCACTGGGCACCTTGCAGTCATGCACACTAACACATGTGCTTGTTTAAAGCCCGCCCTGGGAATCTGCACAGCTATGTTTAACGTTCTTTATTCTTTGATCACGTTCTACCCCCCTCACTCTTTTCCTCACCTTTGACCATTTCTTTAGCAAGCAGCAGAATATTGGTGTCTCCTTTGTAGTACGTGCATCAAAATGACAATGATCTTTATGAACATGTTTATTAAGACCTTATGTAAGTCTTGTATGTTGAATGCAAACATGTATTCTGTCAGTGAAGTATTTGTGAACAAAACAAGGTGGCCATCTTGAATAGCATGTTTGCCATGTAACGATCACAGTCCAGCTAAGGGTCCCTCCAGATTTTCATCTCGCTCCTTTAGTTCTGCAGTCTATCTTTCTCCACAGCACACCTCAGACAAGAGCGGCCGTAGCGTCTAAGTGCTCCTTAAAGGAGCGGAGAAATGGTGACCCGTTTCTCACAAAATCGGTGCGAAAGTGGGACTGCATCTACGTTGTGACATGCCTGTGGAGGCCTGGCAGGGTGACGAAGCAATGTAAGAGGAGAGGGCTGACACGGTGGACCTCAGACCCTGAAGTCCAGACTACTGTCACTCAGCCCCATGCCCCACACAAGCCAATAATTACTTTCTCCAACCATGGACCATGGCAACCCAGCTGGAGACCTCAGGGACTCTCTGCCTGACGTTGCCACACACACACACACACACACACATATATATGCTGTCACATGCAATCATCTACAACTTTCGTTCTTTTCAACCTTTTCCTCTATCTGCTTTCTCACCCACTCTCACTGGCTCTGTCTCTCTCTCCCTCTCTTTCCTATGCATGCTCTCCTATACCTTCCATAGCTCACGCAGGCTCCTACATGCTCACGCAGGCTCCTACGTGCTCACAAAGGTTTCGTCTAGACGAACGCGCGTCTTCACACCTCAGGCATTCAGTCATTTCAGGATGCTGGCGACTGTCTGAACCCATCAACCTGATCTGAAAATAATGTCCACATGACTAAATTGCCAGTGTGGCATTAACATGTGAAGTACTGAATTATGTTTTTTTTATGATTGCTTCAGCACAATTTTGAAAATTGGGTTCATTTTGTCAAAACACAGATCACATAACCACAAGTTCGCACAAGTACCAGAAAACCTCGAATTTGCAAAATGAAACACTTCATACAAACCTATACACTAATTTATAAAAGCCAAATTTTGTTCATATATGTTGAACACAATAATCACTACTGCCCTCTAAAACACTTGTACTGGGCCCATAACCTGCATTTCTTTTAGATTTTTCTTTGCTTTAGATGTACTGTTTGTTTTTACACAGCCATTTTCCAACCTCTGTATGATCGCTGTATGATCCCTGTTCTGATTAGCTGCCTTGGATTGTGCCTCATTCAAAAAGCATTCAGAGCTGAAACACATGAGAACTGCAGTATAAGAGGGTGGGGCTAAACTGCTTTAGTCTGAAAGGGCGGAGATATGTAAATGTTTGTCCTTATGACGTCAAAGAAAGTGATTGCAGAATAGAATGGTTTTGCAGCTGAGATGCCATATATGGACTGGGGGTGTGAACTGTGTGTGAAACTTTAACAATATTTATGCATCATTTGAAAATTGTTTATTTCAATAAAGCAAGAGTGATTTAGTTTTCCATTATAGAAGCCTATCAACATTTATTTTTTCCTAGAGATATAGTCTGGGTTTGATATTTTTCAGAGATATTGTTTGAGTAAAGTACATGAATATATTAACCAAACACAACGCCACTACTGCACACTGATGAATTTGTTTTTCTTTCCACATTATAAAATTGGTCAATACATCAGTGCATTTCCAAAGCATTTTCCAAAATTATTTCCGACGTATTCTGCATAGACTACAATATGTAAACACAGCAAAACCACGCTGTGGTGGAGATGAGGAAAACAGTAAACAAACAAAACACGTATACACACACACACACACACACACACACACAGCATGTCATGTGTTAGCATGATCAGACCATAGCATCAGTGGGGGGTGGGGGTTTTAAAAAAACTCCTTAGCGCCCCCTGCTGGCGGTTGAGGACCCCATTTTGTGTAACTGCAGTGAATGTTGTGATGTCACCATGACGATGATGGCCTGAGGCGTTCAGAACAACTCTGTAACCAGTGATGCTCGTCCCTGATCTCTTGTCAGGTTAAACCCAGCCTCATCCATGAAGATATATTCATGCAGTATCGCATCAGCATCCATTTTCTAAACTCTGGAGTTCAGTACAGCCCTACGAATTTACATGTAAAAAGGTTCTATTTGCAGTGAGCAGTGCTACAGTGTTACATTAACCACGTTCACGTTTTTCATGTCTTCTCAGAACGTCTTTCAAATGACACTCGGAAGAGTGGCCTCATCTGCATGTGCTGTTTGTGGGTTCACTCCAGTGTTTATAGAGAGACTTTAAGGTATGTTTGTTTGAATATAGGATGTTTGAATTTGAGAGATATCAGATGATTGGCTAAAGCATGTTTACAATAGAGTTCTTGTTGCTTTGAGATAATGGGACCCCTAAATCCCGTGTAGGCCAATCATACTACATGTAAAATGTCACAGGACACCGTACAAGGCATTGTTTAAAACATGGAGTGCAAGGAATTGATACCAAAAAGCACTGATGTAAAGGCAGGTAAACTTACCCGTTGCCTTTATATTGTGCATACGCCTGATTGGTTGTGTTTACATTTAAGCACCCAAGTGTCTGTCCACCTGACATCTATGTTTGATCAGTTGGTTCACAGGTGTGGCATTTTGAAAAATAGTGCCTTCAAATGGTAGTGACCATGTTAGATTTCTGTGTCTAATGTAGAGAAATGTGTTCAGTGTGAGACTGAGAATGTGCTTCCAGTTGGGCAGACCAGGTCTGGGCTTTTGCCCCTCGAGTGTCGGGTTTCTCTAACTGTTCTGTTTAACTGTTACAGTGCTCATAAAAAATGTAGTTGCGTTATAGCACTCGTAAAAAAGTGCAACACATGCAATCCAACAGCACCCAAATGTGTGTGAAGTATTCAGCACTAGATATTTTGTTGTGTTAAACTATATCTAAATATATACAACTTTGGGGGGTGGAAACTTTCAGTGGGTTTATTTATATTCCCAAAAAATCTAGAGCCTTTTATTTGCAGAAAATGACAGCTTTTCAAAATGTAAAAGAATAATTATATAGCATTTTCAGACCTTGAATAATACAAAGCAAACAAGTTCATATTCACTGATAAACAACACCGTGCTGTCTTGATTCATGCTAACTATACACTCGAAGAATCTGAAAAGAATTTGAAAAGACTTAAATTACTCTCTCATCTAAAGACAGTGTGTTATTAGTCAATGTTTTAATGACACTATGATTATCCAAAGCAAAGATTTTTCAGGGTTACTGTTTACAAGACTGGAATCATTCTGAGATTATTTCCCATTCTTCTCCTGTTGGAAATTTACAAGAAGAGATGAGGAATGGAGTAGAAACTGCTTTGGCCGCAGCCGTCAGCTTTGACGTCCAGCAGTACTTTGATCTCAAGGTCTCCTCCAGGTCTCCAAGTCTCCTACGTGCCACCTCCAAGCCAGAGATGGCCCAGAGCCCATTTTGCTTGTTTTGTGCGGGACAGAGCTCACCTGTTGGCTGATGACAGTGTTCACTTCACTGTGTGCATGTGGCAAACCCAAAAGCCCATGATATTAAACATGGCTGATTTAATAGGAACCAAGAACTGTGAAAAGGACATGCTGGAAACCCCTGTCCTGACCACCTTACACCAAAAGATGGAGATGACGGTAGCGTGCCATGGACAACTCGCATGATTTTATTCCAACGTTGGGAAATTTGTCTGTCACAGTGAAATCACTTGAAAAGTCATTTGGTGTAAGAGCAGCATTAGGAATAATTCTGAAATCAATATTTGGTGGAATAACCCCCGATTTTCAATCACAGCTTTCATGCGTCTTGGCATGCTTTTTCACATTGCTTGTTAACTAAGATTTGATTCAGGTGATCACCTAATCATTACCTCGTTAAGCAGAATGAGGTGTGCCGAAATCCCACAGACGCGGGAATAGAATGGCTGCCATACATGTGGTGATTACATTATGCTGTGGTCTCAATTTTTCCTCGAGCTGTAAAAGTCCAATTTTGCATAGACTAATTACCTTAAACATGCCTGAATTACACTGTCACTAGTAATTCCCCCACTGCTCTTATTAATACAGAGCCAGGCCTAATCTGTCGTGGGATGTTCCCAGAGTCGTCCATCCACGTGCTGTGCTCCGTTCTCAGTAAGGAGTCTTGCACTGCGGTTGAAATGCATTGGTGGGCTGCACTGATTGATCAGCGAGATGGGTCCCCGCCGGTCCCAGAGCAGCATCCTTGGGCCGCTGGCTGCTGAATGCCAATCGGGGGGGCGCGGGTTCTGGAGCCACTCTGGTCCGAGAGCGTGTATTAGCTGGCTCGCGGCCCCTCGACAGCACGGCTGCTCCTGAGCCGGACCCGCGGCCCTAATGACGCGGCGCGGACAGCAGGTCCCTGCTCCTTTGCAGTGGAAGGCTGTAGCCCTGTCAGCCTCCACGGTTTCCCTGCAGCAAAGCACTAGCGTGCCTCTCCTGCCGTCTGTGTTCCTGTGAGCCGCGACGCTCATCCCGTATTCACACCACTTGAGAGATCTGCACACGCACACACATTGATTTCTAGCGGTTGACAACCTGGCCACTGAGGGCAAGATTAGGTTTGCGCTGGGGTGTGTATATGTGTGTGTGTGTGTTTCTTTACAATTGCATTTGCAGTGCTGCTGTGATGGGTGTGTCGGTGTGTGGGGCTGTGAGTGTGGAGAAGGGGCTATATTATTTTCTAAGAAGATATTGCTGTTTTGCTGCTGAGCTCATACCTGTATATGTATATGTTTGTGTGTGCATGCATGGTTATCATGATATTATGGTGTATTGTGCTGCTGTGCACATACTCAGATGTGTGTGTGTGTGCACACATGCTTGCACACGTCTGAATTTCGCTGAGGTTTTTGCTGCTGTGGTAACGCTATATAAGAGAGACATGTTTGAGATTAGGTTTGGCTTCACATACTGCAGTACAGCTAAGCCCACTGCAGTGGACATGAAGCTGAGTGGTGACCTTCCTCTCTGGGCAGCAGCCCTGAGCTGAGAGCCCCACGGCCCTCTCACCTCCACCCCCCCACACATCTCCACTCCCCAACCCTTGCACACACACACACACACACACACACACACACACAGAAACAGCTGGAGAATGACTTACAGCCATAAAAAAGCCACACTGTTGCACTCTTGATTTAATGGAGGTCGCTGGGGAAGAAAAGCTCTGAGGTAGGGGAATCTATCCCACGCGCTGTCTGTAATGGCAATAGCGTCTCACCGAGCCCAGGTGGAAGGTTTCACCAGAGGACGGCTGATCTAACCGGGAGCACACCTCTCCCAGTCGCAGATGGGTTTTTGCATAGAAATGGTTTTGATTTTTGGGAAGTGAAGCTAGGCGGCCATGTCGGTGGTGGTGGTGGTGGTGGTGGTGGGGTGCCGTGGTGTGATCCAGACCCCTCTGGGCTGCTTCTGTTTGTCACACTTTAGCCTTTCATCTTTCACTTGGTGTATCTATTCAGTGGGTTGAGGATGGACTGTCTGATCTCTGGGGGAAAGAGCCTTCGGGTGGAGAGTTAAAGCCAAGTGTGGGTTTCTTCGTAAGGCCAACAGAAGCCTTCGGAACAGGTTTTATCAGTATTCAGGCCCCAGACAGTCAAGCTAAGTTTCTCTTCCATAAGGCGTACATTCTATCTGGCTTCCTTGGCAAATCCTCTCTCTAACTCTTCAGTAACCCTGAAAACATTTCATATGCAGGGGACACTTCATTCTGCTTTCTCTGTCTCTCGTTCTCTTTCTCTGTCATATGTGCAGTGTCTTTCACTCCCTCTCCTCCGTCCTCCTCTAAGCTTAGCTCCCACTGCACATCAAAAAGCTATTTGAGTACTGCACTTCCTGCCTATTCTCATTCACACCTCGGCAGAAGAAGGGGCAGGTCTTGATTTGTTTACTTGTGTGGATATCATTGGCCTGGCCTTTTTTAATTTGAGAGAGGCATGTTTATCAGACCCTGCAGTGTCACTCCACAGAACCACCTTCTCAAAGACCAGACATCAATCTCATGGCTATGAAAGAGCACTTCAGTGGGGATCAAAGCAGACTAATGCTCCACACTTTACTAGTCAGCCTTAAAGCACTGTCCTCTTTACTGAAATCTGTAAATTCCATGTCCCTGAAGTACTCGCAGTGCTGCACAACATCACATGTATATCCAATTAGGAGCCTCGATAGCCCCCGTCCCCTCCCCCACACACTCCTTGGTATTCAGGGAAGTCAGACATCCTTGAAGATGAGAGCTATCATGACCTACAAATCTCAACATCAGTCAAAATAGATTCTCAAGTGCCCTCCATTTGTCACGCCAATGACAGCAGAACACTCGTATTCTGTACGACACTAGTGTACTCCCGCGCATGCTGAGTATTCCTGTCATGCTTTCGCATTACTACATGAGGAATTCTTTGAAGTACAGGACAATTGTGTTTTCTAATACACGGTGATGTGTTGTAGTAAAACAGGCCCACCACCCTATAATTCAAAACCCCCTTTTTCTGTTTCCTATTTTATTTTTGAAGTTCTGATCTTAAAATGCTTATTCGCCGTAATATTGAGTTTCTGGCTGAGGGAGGTGGAGGGAGTCGTGATTGTGCTCTGAAGGCTTCCTAGCACATCCTGTGATTGGACTAGCAATGCCAGTATTCATTCAGGTTCATTAGCATGGACAATCACCTCCTCTGACAGGCCCCAGAGAAGTTCTCTGGCATATCCAAGGCCCCCGTCTTGATTCCTCTGTTGCCCTCGGGAGGCCTAAGAGAGTGTGGATGAAAGTGGTGCACATAAACCTGCTGACTGAGGTTATTAAATGCACATGTCAGGACCCCATTATTGATTGTGGTTCATTAGTCATTGAACACATGGGTGTGTAATTGCTGAGCGCTCATAGCAGGGGTCATCTGTAGAGCTGCAGGGAGGTCTAGTGGGGAACCTGGCGATACTTGGACAATGGTGTTGTAGAGACGTGGGTCTACTATGTCTCTACTATGGCTTCCTGATCTGTGCAGCTGAGGATTATTAGCATTATCAGCTGTTGCAGGGAGAATCAAACCAGGTGCAGTCTGCGTTAAGGTAGCGCAATGCTAGATGCTTGATGAGTAGAACGGAAAATGATATGAGATATTTGGACGGGTTTGGGTCCAAGGCAACCAGTGGACATGTGTGGTGTGTTTCTGAAGATGCCTTTGGTATCTCCTCTGTGTGTTTGGATTCAGCGCTGCTTCACTGTCATGTCTGCTGTGTGTGTTTATAAGAGAAATAAAGAAGAGATCATCTGCGTTTCAGTGTTACAGTCGGGAGAGGAGCTGACAATGGAGGGGGCAACAGGTTATAGATCTACAATACGGAGGGCAGTACAGAGGCATTAAACATTAATCAGTGCAAATAGGCATTAAACTTTAAAGGCAAATAGACAGTGCAAATGGCACATTGAAGTCCAAGTCAAATCAATAAAGAAAACATCTTCAAAGTGACTGTGTGTGTGCGTGCGTGTGTGTGTGTGTGTATTAATCGTTCGTTCAGGAGGAAGACAGGTTGAGAGGCCTGATGGCTTTAGGGTAGAAGTGTCCTTTAGACAGCTGACTCCAGCATGTGCTCCAGAACCTTTTGCCAGATGGCAGCAATGTGAAAAACAGGAGTGAGCTGGCTGCAGTGATACTGCAGCATCCTCACCCAATGTGTCTTCAGATGCCGGAGGTGTGTGAGCGTGTGGGAGCCGTGGCCCAGTGCTCGGGCGATTACATCACCCACTGGAGGACTTCGCAGGTCAGGTCAGGCCAGTGACTCTGCCAGACCGTGATGCTGGTGATATGAACCCTATCTACAGTGGCTCTGGTGGAGCTCGGAAGGGCTCTAGCAGACAGCTTAAAGTTTTTGGGTGCCCTTAAGTACTCTGCACTATGGAAGTGTTGTTACGGGACCAGGTGAGGCCCTCTGAGCAGCTGACCTCTTCATGGTTATACTGGTAAAGTAAAGGAGATCATGGTGTTCCACTCTCTCAACCAAACTGGTGGCCCACAGCTTAGCCAGCTGGGGAATCACATGATCGGCCTTGGCCAATGTTGAATTTCTCACGGTTTTTTTTTAGCTGATACACTTTTTCATTTAAAATAGGGCATTACAGAGTGTAGATCTACTTAAGCAGAGACAATGCAGACAATAACAGTGGTGAATAGATATTCATTAAAGTTTGGCCATTTATGCTAACGTTCAGCAAATTGTTGTGTTGTCGTAAGATGCAAAAACCACAACAAGAGGATTATATATCGGTCACCGGCCTCCCTGCTCTATAAATATTGACACCGGCTGCTGAAAAATCCATTTCGGTCGACCACGGAACCAAAGCGTTTATTGGAGTCTCAGGCTCCAAGTCTGAGGACCAAGTGCAGAGTGTTTTACTGGACTGTGGTTGCACCCAGTGGAGTGAGGCGAGCAGTATCTGTGTGATGATCAGGGTAGAGGTGGAGCAGAAGTGAAGAGCATCCTCGTGTAGGTGGTGTTCTCCAGGTGAAGCCAATGCAAACGTCACGTAGAGGGCAGAAGATTCTATGGCCAGAGTTGACCTGGTTTTTGTAATTGTGACCTTACGCACCTGATTACAGCAGGACTCACTAATCACCACATGTGTGCTCTCTCATGCAGTTTGGAGTTCCTATCTGTAATATGTTAAAATGGTAAGTCTTACACTGCTATTTCACCTCAGCTATGTCTGGATGTAATATGGCTACAATCTAGATGTTGCAGGCAATGCTATTCACCTACCATGTGCCCTTGTTAATGTGTTTCTAAAGTAGTTCATGCCCCACACTCACACACAGAGTTAACAGAAATGTCATGTGTGGACACATTAGTATGACATGTGATTTGATCTGTCAGTTCTGATTACTGAAGTTACACTGAGAAAAAAATATGTGTAACCCCAACCTGTGTCTTCTGTTATTAGTTATCTGGTAGACTTAACTTAAGCCACTATTAGGTTGTATATAGTGTAAACTCTAAATATGGCAGATCAATACATCCCTATAGCAGCACTGGGGAAGGCAATGAAACCAGGTTCTGTAGGGTTTTGTGTCTACCCTATACTGCTTGTATCAGAGCCTCAAGGGCTGTGAAGGTTGAATTCTAGTGGTAAGTTAAATAATTAATCAGAATTAATATTCATGAGCTTATGAGGCATGATTGCACAAAATCTAATGAATGGTATAATTAACATTACCTTTTCAAATTAGTGTTTAGACATTTGTGTTATGCCGTGTTGTCTACAAAGTTGAGCTTCAAGGTATCTGATTTGTTAACAGTAAACAAACCAAAACTTTCAATTATGTGATTATTTTGGTAGGGATATGCCAATAATTCTGTAAATAGTAGAACACTTTGAGAATAGCAGAACAGTGCAGAGAGTACTACTAGAACCTTTACTGACAGATACATTGAGATTTCACAAAATGTGAGTGTACTTACTTACCAGCATCAGTGTCAGTTCCACTAACCACAATGCACAGCACTTCCTCAGTCTTATCTTGAGCAGTGTAATAGTTCACACTGAATTTGCCTAGCACTGACGTATTAAAAAATGGCCACATCCCCCACCATTAAACATCAATTAGGTATCAGCCCCAGGATCTCGTGCCTGGCAGGACACTCATTTGCAGGTCTGTATAACAAATGACCATTTGCGGTAGGTTGGGGCCATTGTGGGATCACCTTCATCTTTTTGAGACATCACACCGTGGTGGTCATTAGCCTTCGTTAGCTTTTAGCCTGTTGTGTAAAACAGCCCACTCGCTGTGGTTCCGCTCATTCTCACGCCACCTGCGAGGTCTCTTCAGCGGGTCAGCGTGTTCAGGCAGAGTAGCGCCCGGCCCAGATGAGCATGTGTCTGCCCAGACGACCAGACGCCTGCCAAGCAGCTCCCCAGCCTGGATCAGCCGTCCAGCTCGTCCCGATCCAACAACCGCCGAGTCCTTCTGGCTGCATTTCGCCAGGACTAAAGGTTCCTTTTGATTTGGTGATCAAGAACTTGAACGGAGTCGGTTCCGTTTAAGAGAGTGTGGAAGATGCAGGAGGGGGGGGGGGGGGTTGGGGATGGTTGTATTGCGCGTACGTGCGCAGTGGGGGCGGGGCTAGGAGTGAAGGAGAAGGGGTCAGCGAGACGCTCTCTGTGGGACACGCAGAGTGGCAGCGCGGGACACCAGCTCTGCATTTTACCGCTCACAAAACATGCTGTCAGATGATGTGAAAATCCACAGGACACATCTGCTCACTGCCTCAGGTGGTCCCAGCAGGATCTCAAATGCAGCGCGTCTGGAAGATGTGCCAGACAGGGTTAATACCCAGCAGATGGCACACGCGATACCCTCCCCCATCCCCACTCTCACCTTTACCTGAACCGCAACTTCATAAGATAATAGCTGATGCATTGTCACTAGAAAATAATTATGATGTGTGAAGATCAAGTGTGCGTATTTCAAAAACATGGGTGGGAAAATGTGGAATTTGTGCAACACTTACATAAAGTTTATGCATTAAGTATTATTCACCAGAGAGCAATGTTAGATGTACTGAGACTATGTTTACTAACTCCCTAAGCAGGCCCAGGGGTTCCTAGTGTATAGTGCTGGGGTTGTTTGATTGCTCTTTTGAAGTATTGTTTTTAATTGTTGGTTTGAAGTATTCAAACACCTGGACAGCATCTCCACCACGTCATGCATGGCAGTACAGGAGAACTGTAGAAACTGTATTTTAATCATTCACAAAGGGTGACCTTGTAACTGTATGGAATTGCCACCTAAATACCAATGTTCCCAACAAGACATATTTAACAGCTTGTACTCATTAGATTAATTAGGAATTGATGAGTTGTTCAGCCGACGCAGTTCAGCTCTGATGGGTGTATTGTTATATACTTTAAGCAGACACAGTGCTTTTTTTCCTTAAAAAACTGACTCATTGTCCCTGGCATGTCTAGTGAGGACGTGTGATTCCGCCATTGTAATCAAACAGTTGCGTATTCAGCATGGTTCACCATGGATCTAACCCGTGCCACAATGAAAGCATTAAGCATGCAAAAAAAAAACACAACATGCCTCTGATAGGCTCCTGTGCCCCATTTTCAATTGGATTTTGCTTATGGGCTGTAATGTGGGTCCTCAGGGGGCTTCAGATTGGCTTGATGGTTTCTCCAACTCTTCCCAATAATCAGCACCCATCTGGCCACGAGAATAACAGGCAAATACACCCCCCTCCCACTCTGCCCACACCCCCTCTATCCCCTCCGCCTCCTCCACCCCCACCCCGTCAGCAGCTGCTCCGGGTCTTTTTAATGAGAGTAGAGAGAGCTGATCAGCTTAGCCACTGTTACACAGAGATGCAGCTTCCTCTTTGAGTGTCACCTCCTAACAGGCAAACGCATGTGCACCAAACTCCTTCTTGTGGTGCTTCAAAGGCGTTTCTGGTGTTCCACATACTAAAGATTAATGACCGTTTCCACAGATTTCTGCTGTCAATTGAACAAGTGGACCTTAAAGATTTCATTTTGTTTAAAATGTTTTACAAGGTTAGTGTAGATGGGCGCAGTTTGTTACAGTAATCCATTGAGGATCTATGGTAAACTTCCCATAAGGATAGCCAAAGGTGTGTCTGTGGAGGTATGTGTGCGTGTGTTTCTGCATCGGTGTGCGCGTGCTGTGACTTGATCGCTGTAGGTGCTGATGAATGCATAAAAATGTAAAAGGCAGATAAATGTTCGTAAAAAGGTCAAGCCCCATAAATGGATGAGAAAACTGTGTCAGTGATCAAAAGTGTTTTTGGCAGTAAAAGTCACCATGGCACTGTTTGCAGTAATGAACAGGGAGAGGGTGTTAAGACTGTTGATGTACTCTTTGTTTTAACTGCATAGTATCTGCTTGACTCGAATGTCGACAGAACAAATTATATCAAAGGCACAATATTACTGTAATTCTCTGCATTATTTTCATAAATATGTATTTCAGTTACACCTACTATCACCCTGCATATGCAGTATAATAGCACTCTAATGCTTGTCTGTCAACTTGCATGCTCTTGACAGACACCATCCGAAACTCCGTAGAACAAATGTTCCTTACACTCCCACTCAGCAGTTGGAGTCAGGGGAAGGAGACGAGGACCATGCCGAAGTCCCATTTACTGCCAGCAGTGTCACAGTGATGTAGTGTCCTGGAGAATCTCTCTGCCTGGGGGCTTCTGGGATGCTGTATGTTCTCCGCTCTCAAGGTCCTCATCGCTCAGAGCTCCTGGCACTCGCCGCGCCGTGATCAGGGTGTGTGCGTGTGAAAAATGTCAAGGTTTTGAGATCATTTGCTTAATCAAATTTAAAATGGACGGACGGGCGGATGGATGGATGGATGGATTGGTGCATGGGTGGATGGCTGTATGGATTGGTGTATGGATGGATGGATGGATGGACAGACAGGTGAATGAGTGAATGAATGCATGGACTCTCATTTTTGCATATAAAAGTTCCGGGAGAGACTTGGAGATGTGTTTGTCTCATGCTGTCTGGCTCTGCTCATGTGTATGCACCACCCTGCTGCCCTCCTGAGAGGAAGCCTACCTCTAACTACCAGGCTACTTTCATGTCTCTCTGCCTCTCCACATGCAAATGCTGAACACATAAAGAAGATCACACACTGCTGAGGTCATTAGTGATCTTGTTTATTTTACATCAGCTCTATCGAAACACTATCAACCGCACATATAAAATGCTTCATGCATTTCATGCTTCAAATTACCCATAAACCTCGAGGGCCCAGGGGGGCCATGCCTGCTACTACAGTGGAGCCCAAATTAATCTCTGTCATTAATAATTCAATCGTAGCCTCTTTGTTTAATAAACAGTTTGTCAGTGATTTATTGTGGGGTGGCTGTAATTTGATTGCCAGCGAAGCTGGGCGGATATGCATATGGCAGCCAGTTCAGATAAACAGAATTATTATTGCCGGTTAGCACAGAGCAGAGATCACAGTCCCTCTCTCCAGAGCCAGGAGAGAGGAGGGACACTGGGAGGGAGGGGGCAATTACCCCAAATTACATAATCAGGTCCTGATGGATGACTGCCGCCTTCTCCCACCCCCCCAGAGTACACCTACACGAACGCAATAACCACAGACAAACAGAGCAGTGTCTAATGACTTTTTGTTTAGTGATAGTGGTGCACTCTCTCAGTTTCTGTCACCATCTTACTGCTTTCATTCTCTCTCTCTCTCTCCCTCTTTCTCTCTGTATTTTTCCTGTCTATCTCTAACATGCAATGAGAGGAAAGATGGAAAGGATTAGATCAAAATGGCCTGTGCGCCCCCCTTATATGTTTCTTCTGGCTTATTTTATTTTATTGTGGCTTTCAGACTCCTTTGTTGGTATAATAAAATATCCTAAAGGATTACAATGGCTTTAATGTGTACCTCAGAGTACAACTCTATCACACTATTATCTCCTCAACATCAACTTGTGTCCTTCCGTCTGTGTGACGTGTGAGATGTAGCGTATGACTTCAGTGTTTCGGTGAAATACAACACTAGCTTCTGATGTCATGCAGATCACCTCAGTAAACCTTGTCAGGATACTTAACGTGTTAATTCGGTGAGGGATGAAACAACGTGCATGTTTGTGCGTGTGCGTATGGTGTTATGGAAAGTGTCTCATAGTTGATGTTCACTAAAAGAGTAGCTTGTATAATGCTGTTTAACAGAGGTGAGTGCCTGGCTGACTATAACATCCTGCCCTATATACAGCACTGAGGTGAGCTCCACATGGCAAATGCAAACACCAGAACAGTTGATGAGACACAGACACGGTTGTGCTCGGTTTCTACCACTAGATGGCACTGTGTAATAGAGGGGGGGCTGCTGCTCTCCCTCCAGCTTGTTTGACCGGAGCTTGTAACCAGAGCAAACTTAATGAGCCAGTGGCACAACACAATGACCTAGAGAGACATGCCTTAAGTTGATGGAGTGTGATTCAAGTGTCCAATCTGAATTGCCACTGGAATTCTAAGTGTATAGTGAGAGGCATCTTGAACCGCAGAGGTGAACCCCTGGGCTGTAAATAGTACAATCCCACCGGTGTTACCATGTGTTGTCAAGCAGTGACTGACAAGCGGCAGTCCATTTTGACAAGGGAGCCATGGATGCATGTTATGGAAGAAGCCATCCCAGCGGATGCATTTCAGTTTGTTTCTGTGAGGTGCATCTTCCAGCCAGAGAGAATTATGCTATCATTACACGTAGGCTTATGTTGTTCTCAAAGACAAAGAAATCAAGTGCTTGGTCATGAGTTATGTTAGAATGAGCTCGTTTCTGTCAAATATTATATCTTAGATTTTAACATTTGTGAAATCTTAACTACTGGTTGACTATAGAAGACTTTCAATCAATATTTAGTGCTAGTTGTGGAAGGCAGTCAAACATATATATTATGTGTGGTCTGTGTGTGTGTGTGGAAAAATAACTCCTGTAATCTCACCCATGTAGGTTTATGGATTTTGGAGGCAAATCTGTCTCCAGTTGTCAAAAGCAATAAAATAACCAATTACAATAGTAAAAGAACAATCTCAGCTAATCAATACCTGTGTGGTTGCCTTTGTCCATACTTACACAAGGACGTTTTTAAGTCTTAGTCTAAATCATGTGTGAGATCTTGCATGTGTACATTTTTCTGTCTAGTAGGGATCAATGATTTGTGAAAGCAATACTCCACAGATGGAATCAGAAATGTTTAAGAAGGGATCTCTGACCCAATCTGACCCTGAAATATGCCCAGCAGCAGCTATGTGCCGTCCAAACGATGACACTCTAACCCTCTAACCCTGCTTTCCACAGAAATGATGATTAATAGGAACAATGGTGTCCTCCCGTGGGGGCTTGCAGAGGAAGCAAGCTGTTGTGAAAGCTGAGGAGAGGCTCGGGATCTGTTCTGTCTGACTGATAAGGGCTCGGGATCTGTTCTGTCTGACTGTTAATGGCTCGGGATCTACTCTGTCAGACTGATAAGTGCACGGGATCTGCTCTGTCAGACTGATCATCAGCCCATTTCACATTTTCAGGCTTTGATCCTCCTGTCATATGTTTAGGCAATTGAATTTGTGATTTAATTGCGCCAGGGTGCTGGCGGGCTGTATCTCCTGCATGTTTTCCCTGGCGAGCATCTCTTCAGAACTCCCCTGGGTGAAGATGTTGCCTGTCAAACCACTCATTAAACAACAAGCCTCTGCTGCAGACTCCTCATCCGCCGGAACAGCAGACAGCTGTTTGCTTAAGAAAAATAAAGAGGCGTGTGGCACGGATCTGTCCGTGACGTTCCGTAAGAACACCCCTGTTCTGCTCGTTGGTTGCCATGGTTATGATGCTTTTCTTGGCAGCTGATGGCAGTGAGTTGCTGGTGGTGCCACGCAGCGCTAAAATGCGCCGCCCCCTCCCCCTTCCCACCCTCCGCCACCCCCCTCTCCCCTCCTCCCTCCACCCGCCGGAGACTTGCAGCCCAAACGCAGCCCCTGCTGGGCCAGACTGACTGAAACACCTTGTGCCAATCCACTTAAACAAGCCGCACTTGCTGAAAGGCCCTGATTGGATCTCCCGCTGCCAGCAATCATCCAATCAGGGTGTGGCGCAATCCCCTTCCCACTGCGCCTGCCCGAGGCCCAGGTTTTTCGTCCCTTTGTCCCCGCCACGCTCCGGCTTTGTGGCGAACAGGTAAACAGCTGTCCCGCAGATGCCCGAGCAGAATTTTTCAGGCCCCTCTCGGTCGGCTAGGCTGGCTCATTTTGTCTCTCCCGGCAGCTTTCCGATTCCAGGCAGGCGGGGGCTGCGATTCGTCCAGACCCTCAGAAGTGGCTTCCAAACCGCACGATTAGAGCAGCTGTCTTCCAGGTCACGAACGGTGGGGTGAAAGAGAGCAGCAGGCACGGATGGCCAGCTTCCCTTATCTCACCGCCACGTCTCACTTCAGCAGCCGTCCAGAGTTCATTAGCCCGGCGCTTTAACTAATCCACCAGTGCTGAACAGGATTATGGCAGCTTTATTAAGAAGGAGCTACAGATAGATTTATTTTACCGTCGTCAAGTCATCCTTCAGAAACCACCGTCTACGGCGGTGCCGTAAAACCCGCCGGCGTTAGTCAGGGATTCTGAACAGGAACTTCACCCTGTATCGAAGTCTGACACCCTCTCCTGCCGCCTGAGAATCTGTGGACTGCTGTTTATTTGTTAACAGACCTATAGCATGCGGTGGGGGTGTGTTGCTTAAGCACTGCCTGTTGCGTTTCCAGATCTCTGGTCATTGCTAGAATTTTCAGAAGACCTTCCACACAAGCGAACGAACTGCTCTTTTAACAGTTTTCAGATTTGATCACAAATATACTTCACCGCGTGCTTCCCGTCCCTCTCAAGGTAAAGGGCTTGTTCTTCTCGGGAGAACAAAGGGAGTTTTTCTGGAAGGACGCTGCAACTCGTCCTTGCGCCCCTCTGTTTGTTTGTGGCGCAGCCTGGGCACATGAGTACAGTCGCCATTGGCAACAGCCCCTGGGCTCGATAAGAGGGTGGATTGAAAAGGAACTTAACAAGACTAGAAGGACTCCTCTGCATCGGCACCCATCAGCTGCTCCTGGGGGACGCTGGAGATGGCAGTCTTTTGATGGAGGACATGCCCGTACCCCACACACACACACACACACACACACACCCCTTGAGAGCCATTGATTTACACATACGGATTGTACTATTTCATTATGGGGCATTTGTAATTTCCTGCAGGCCTGGACTATGGGCCAGACGTAGGGGGAGGAAAAAAGGCTAGAGAGAAAAAGTGAGAGGAGAGGCAGAGAGGGCAAAGAAAAAGGAGGGATGGACGGGGTGTGTGTTTTGGGGTGGGGGGGGGGGGGCACATTAAGCCATTAGACTTGAATATGGGAGACGCAAATCAGAGCAGGAAAAAACAAGGTATGAAACGTGCCATAGCTTAATTACCACTACTCCACTCTGATTAGATATAAGGAGATAAAAGCTCAGACATAATTTAATCAGCTCTTTGTTCTTGCAGAAAGCTGCATTCCTCTTTCTTTGTGTGTGTGTTTTTTCCCCCACTGTTCTAAACCCTTTATGGCGAAGCTGCCGTTTCTCAGGCTCAGCTCTAATTTGCTGCCTTATTTCCCTCTCCTGTCCCTGGCTTCACACATTAGAGTGCTGCGCTCGTCACTGCATTAGTCTGTACCTTTTGTACGAGCGTATGAGTAGCCCTGTCCTTTAAAAGCTGCCTTAGGCAGCGCCGTGTGTCTGCCGCACGTGCTAGATTAATTAAGGTAGGTTTGTGCCGGGATAATCTCTACTGGTGAAGTCTCCCATTTAATGGCGCATAGAAAAGGTCTGAACCAAGTCTCACTCTCGTAGAATGAGTGCATTAACTAAAAGGCCATTGATTACATGGTAAAATAGTGCCCTTTCAGAGACAGACATGGTGTACCTCAATATGAAAACCAGATATCTCTGGCTGAGAAATAGATCACCGAGAACTAGGTTGTTGGAGCCCTCGAAGCATTTGCAGGCCTTCTGCACAAGCCTGCTCTTAGATCATTGATTTCAGCAGATCATTGTGGGACACAAAGCCCGTTGCAAATGAAGCTGATTTTTTTTATGGTGGAAAATAAAGGATACTTGGAACAGAGTGTCATTTATTTAAATCATATGGTATTTATCAATATATCAGAGCAGAGTGGGGGGAAGAATGAATGAAGTAATCGATGAAGTATTCTCTGCTATAGTTCAGCGTGTTGTTACACATCCATACCCTGATGAAAGCCCTTTAAGATAGACTTTATTATTCACACAGGAGAAAATGTCCTCTGCTACAGCCGAGCTGCATTGAAAATAAGAAATTCAATTTTATTTTGCCCCAAAAGATATAATGCTGATAATGCCCAAAGTCATTTTACAACCTTTGTGACATTTAAACCAACAAACAATTGCTTAAAAGACTGACATTTTCATTTCCAATTCAGTGTCGAAATAAATAAATAACCTGGCCTTTTTGAGTGGAGAATTTTGTCTTTAAAGGATTTTTAAATGCACATTGATTGTTCTCTTTGAAGTAATTACACAGTGTAAGACCAGGGTGTGTTGAGGAGTTGTAATTTTGGAGAGCTCTCTCTCTCTCTCTCACCTCCCCCAACCCTGGGCTTGCTTTCTGCATGTGTCCCTTTCTTTAAGACCCCAGGACACTGTGGTGGAGTGCTGTTGGATTTCAGCTGTGGGCTTTTTTTCAATTGAAGCAGCTCAAACTGTGCCAGAAATGAATTTAACCGTTCGAATCAGACATCATGGGGCTTTTGCTCAGGCCTTCTTTCCATTTGTAGCGTGCGTTGTGTTAATGAGAGGAAGTTGAGTCTTTGGGAGAATGTGGAAATGGGAGGAATGTTTTCATATGGAGGAGAGCAAATTTAGCTGTAAATTAATGGTGAAAAATGGAGGTTAAAATCCTCACTGAGGAAAAGTGGTGTTATTACTTTAAACTGATGGATTTATGGAAAAACCCATACAGTGCCCAAACCTGGGTGTATTTTACCTTACAGTTTTAATGCAGTGCTAAAGGTAAACGATGGCAATGATATTTGTTATCTTGAGAGCAATCATTTAGACATAACTGAGTAATTAAAATGTAGTTTAATAAATTGTCTTGCCTTTTGAGTAATATACAGATTGTTGCAGATATTATCAAGGGCCATAAGCACTAGTACTGTGTGGTGTTACCGCATTAAAGAACAACATATTATTGCTAGTTAATATCGATGCTTTTTCATTTGCTTCTACTATTTAGTTTTGAATAAATGCAATTCATTGCATTGCACTAAAGCTATACATTATACATTACACATTTCAAACGAATTGTATAGTCCAGAGTTTTTTTTTAAAAACTAAAACATTGCACATATCGATGCTACAAGGAGTAGGATATTCTAAGGAAAAAGTTTAAGGTAAATTCACTCTTTTTGTGAAGTGATAACACCTAATAATCTTCAGCACCCAGCCACAATGTTACGTTGCTAATCTTCAACACCCAGCCACAATGTTACGTTGCTAATCTTCAACACCCAGCCACAATGTTACGTTGCTAATCTTCAGCACCCAGCCACAATGTTACGTTGCTAATCTTCAACACCCAGCCACAATGTTACGTTGCTAATCTTCAACACCCAGCCACAATGTTACGTTGCTAATCTTCAACACCCAGCCACAATGTTACGTTGCTAATCTTCAGCACCCAGCCACAATGTTACGTTGCTAATCTTCAACACCCAGCCACAATGTTACGTTGCTAATCTTCAGCACCCAGCCACAATGTTACGTTGCTAATCTTCAACACCCAGCCACAATGTTACGTTGCTAATCTTCAGCACCCAGCCACAATGTTACGTTGCTAATCTTCAACACCCAGCCACAATGTTACGTTGCTAATCTTCAACACCCAGCCACAATGTTACGTTGCTAATCTTCAGCACCCAGCCACAATGTTACGTTGCTAATCTTCAACACCCAGCCACAATGTTACGTTGCTAATCTTCAACACCCAGCCACAATGTTACGTTGCTAATCTTCAACACCCAGCCACAATGTTACGTTGCTAATCTTCAACACCCAGCCACAATGTTACGTTGCTAATCTTCAACACCCAGCCACAATGTTACGTTGCTAATCTTCAACACCCAGCCACAATGTTACGTTGCTAATCTTCAACACCCAGCCACAATGTTACGTTGCTAATCTTCAACACCCAGCCACAATGTTACGTTGCTAATCTTCAGCACCCAGCCACAATGTTACATTGCTAATCTTCAGCACCCAGCCACAATGTTACGTTGCTAATCTTCAACACCCAGCCACAATGTTACGTTGCTAATCTTCAGCACCCAGCCACAATGTTACGTTGCTAATCTTCAACACCCAGCCACAATGTTACGTTGCTAATCTTCAACACCCAGCCACAATGTTACGTTGCTAATCTTCAGCACCCAGCCACAATGTTACGTTGCTAATCTTCAGCACCCAGCCACAATGTTACGTTGCTAATCTTACGTTCGCTACAGCGGCATTCATTCAAAGTTGCTCGGTAATGTGTTCAGGGAAAAGTGTGTTCACTTTGTCACCTCAGACTCGTACTGGTAGAGGCAACAGCAAGCTGTTACAATCCCATAATTCAAATTCTCTTCTCTGTGCCTTTCCTCCTCCCTCCAGAATTATCCACCAAACAGGATTTTCACAGGAACCTAAGCATGAATGTTTAATTAGCTGCAGCTGTTGTGCAATGTGCGTATCTCTCGGCGTCTGACGCGAACCTTACTCATGGGCCTGGATCACACTCAGACTTGCAGTTATTAACAATCATGGACACCAGAGTCGAAATTGTCAGGTTATTTTGCAATATGAACACGGAAGTACGATTCACATTTGATTCTGGGATAAACCTTGTGTTTGGGCGTCTTCTCTATATCCGCATAATCTGTTCTAGCTTCTCTGTTCTGGTCATGTTTACATACGTATTTAGTTTAATTGCTGCACCTCAGATTTTAAAAAGTAATATTTTTATTTTTGCAAGTACTGAGAAAACTGCGAAAGCCAGTTGAGACTCTCAGGGTTCTGCCGTGTCTGTCGTTATTTTTGCGAGTGAATATTTAACATCACATAAAAATGTATGGCCTTGAAACAATGACTCAGTGAGCAGGAAGTGTGGACGTGAGACCCTTTTGCCTGAGGTGGCCTCAGTCTGCTGAATACTGCAGAGAGTGCGTGCGGGCGCTCGTGGGCGAGGTCTGCACTGAGGGGACTGTGTGTTGAGAGGGGAGGACCAGTAATTGACCACCTTTGAATCCTCTTCTCTGGACTACGGCATCTTTTCACATAAATCTCTGAAATTTATGCCATATAATCCCTTGACTGCCAAATTGTATTTTGCTGTTGTTGTTTACTTTTTTGTAATAGCCTAAACATTTCGTCCCTAGAGTTTTTTCCCCATAAGACACCACCTCCGTCATATTCATTTGTCCCTTCTGAAGTCCATTTCCCTCTCCCTGGAGCGTCTGTATTCTCTCAGACGTGGCCGGTTGCTCTCGTCTTAGAATATGGTGTTACCTTTTCCCATTGTAGCCAATTACCTCCTCCCACTCCTGGGTCTCTCCTGGAGCCTCACTGTGATAACATTGTGCCAAGTTCAAGATGGTGTCATTCTGAAACCATGGCAACTACTGGCAGCCCTGTAGAGCTACTAAGTATTCTGGACAGATGATTGACAGGTGCCCTTTTGAGCAATGGCGTTTACATTATGTTAACAAAGGGTCAGGGAGATCCGTGTTCTTGGCTGCGTCTGAATATGCCGCATTTAAATTCTTAACTTAAAACTAAACATCAGATGGATTTGGAGCAAATGACCTGAGCTGAACAGTGAACGATGTAATTGACACCTCTTTGTTCAAGAGGAGCATGCGTGGCCTCTGGTCTGGGGAGGTGACTCAGATTAACTGCTCAGATGCTTCCAAATGAATGTTTTTCATTCTTTCTCCTCCTTACATGGAGGAGAGAGATAGAGTGAGAAAGGGAGCAACTCATGAGTAAATATGTCAGATGAGAAAAACAAAATAAATGAGAAGCAAATGTGAAAAAGAATTGTTTTATAAAAAAAAACAATAAAAGGAAGAGGGTTTTTTTCTTCTTCTTCAATAGACAAAGAGGTAAATGCTGTATCACAGATACTGAGTATAAACTATCCTTGGCGATGTCAGTCCCAGGCTGTGTGTATTCTCAAAACTATCTTCCTGGAAGAAATGAGGTAAGCTCTTTCCACTGCCCTCGCTGATGACCTGCGGAAAGTAGATTTAGCCCGGAGAGTGAGAGGAGAGGCCAAAGGCCAAAGGTCATTTATCAGCTAAAACCTCTTTAGACAGACATTACGTTCAATGGCTACGTCAGCTGAGCTGGGGGGGGGGGGTGAAAAAAATGGGAAGAGAGAAAGAAACTGAGAAAGGAGGAGAGCGATAGAGGGGGAGAGCGAGAGGGGGGCATGTAGTCCTGTCTGAGGTGGTGTGCCCTTTCTAATCCAGCCTCCTGCCCCTGCTCTTTCATATGCTGAGTGGACCCCGGCGGGAGTCTGCCTGCTCGGTCTCTGTAGGACTCTCCTATTACAGAGCGCAAATGGGAGTGAGAGTGAGGGGGAACATTTACCCAGGGCAAACGTAATGACTACCAAATAATATAAAACTGAAATGGCTGAAATTTATAAAAGGGTGCCGTACATTTCGACTTTAAACAGGTTCGCAGTTCTCATTTGAATTCAAGAATCATTAGACCGCTGTATCACATTTCTTGCCGGGAAAACCAGAAATGTACATCAAACTACTGGGCTGTTTATTGGAACGTTAGTAGAGGAACTAGTGAGAAATATCAGCTGCATGATTTCACATTTGGAATAAGTTAAAGAGAACGTGACCTATGACCAACTTTCCTTCCGTGGCGTTTAAAGAGCCGTCTTTGGTTTTCAGACTGTGTCCGGTAAAAGGTCAGGACAGGGCGTCGTGCGGAGGCTCGAATGTGCCCTGAATGTAGAGTCAAATACATGTCCTCCGGAGTCACAGCCCTGACACCCTTTTAGAGCAGGCCAGCAGAAACATTTCATTTGTACTGTGCTGCATCTGTCCTCTACAGTCTCAGGTTAAAGGGGCCATTCAGACCTCTCAGCTAAGATGGCAAGATTCGAGCCTTAGCGACACTTTAAATGTGTCAAAAAGACGTGCGGCTCTGCAGTGTTCTGGTCCGCTGAAATGTTTCTTCCTGCTCATTTTCTCAATGCCTCTTCTTGCCAGATCCACAGGGAAACATTAGGTGGCTTCACAATGCCGTCACTAAAACACTCCGATGAAGAAAGAGGTCAAGGGAGGATGAGTTTCGATAATTACAGACTGAGACGGACAATGAGCAGGTTTGTCTGCTGCTTGGCCCTCAGCGGAAGGGCGACAGTTTTGGAGAATCTGCTCTGGGTTTCTTCGGTTCTGTTTTAGCTCTTAGTTCAGATTTGTGTACACAATGGCCTTTCAAAATCGTAAAACTGTATATGGAAGGAAATGCGTTGCTTTGACTCAGCAGTGAATGGTATCCGTCCAATCCAGTTGAATGAGTGAGAGGTACAATGAGCAGTCTCCTCGAGAATGACCGTTCTTCTAGAACTTTCAGTGATTTTTGGTCTGTTTCAGCAAATGAGTAAACAAATGAAATAATTTATGAATATATGTGTCAAGGTTATGGGACAGGACCACGCCACACTGAATACAATATACTGTTTTCAGATCAGTAGATATTTAGTCTACATGTCTACAAGTTTCACTTATACTTAGTTTTTTGGTCATTTGTTAAAACCAAGAACACAGTCACTCTTTTGCTGCTTTGCATCACATCAAGGACAATAAGACAATGCAACAGTGAAACGAGGATCCACCAACAGCTTCTGTCTTCGTTTGCACTTTTAATGACTGTAACAGTTGTGCCTGAAATAACTCTCCTCTTTCATACTGATGTTGTGTGAATCCTCACGAAGACAAACAAGCCCTCTTAAGCACTACATGAGGGTCACTAATTAGCATCTGGGGAAAAGACGAGAAGCCCGCCTGTATGAAGGCACCATTGCATCGCTCTGTCCGCTGAAAAGCAACCTTACGGCTCTCGCTGCTCAAGGCAAAGGTCTCCATCAGCCTTTGTCACGCCAAGGCTCCCGGCTAAAGGGGAAAATGCTGTAAGTCATGATGGAAGAGGTCCACGATGTTCCTGAATCACCTTGCCATTTCAGTCAGAGCTGATTCCACCTTCTCAGGAGGGAAAAAAAAACAAAAGAAATGATGAAGAACGTTGCACATGAGGCTGGCCTGTTGTAAGCTTTTGGTTGATTAATATGTGAATATTTCAGTGACCTCATGGGGGCACTCTTCACCACAGTCCTGAGCAGAATTCGCCCAAAGACCAGGATCAATTGTTCTCCGTTGAGTAAAGCTTCCTGAAGTATACATTATCAACTTAGGTGTGAGAGATATGGGAAAACAGGAGACTCAGAAAGAGATCGTTGTCCTAATCTGTTCCACACCTCGTGCAGTAGTTCTGTTTTCTCCGCTCTAGCTCACTGCTTCTTTTCGTGTTCCTTGGATGTTGCTATTTTCGACCATTTGCACTGCGTGATCCTATACAAGCTAAAGAAACTTGCTAATATACAGTATGTCTAATCTTAGCATACAAACAAACATCGAACTGGAAGGATTAGACCTCCTGTAACCATAGCAACATTGCACTCATGCCAACGTGCGAAACAAGTGGTTGCGCCGATACAATAGCGGAGAGGCCCTTTCATTGGGTGGCGCTGTGTCCGATCGTTACCTACGCGGCCGAAGCTCAGGACCCCCCGCATCCCCTCTCTCCAGACGTGTAGATGATCAGAAAGCCGAGGCATTACCAAACACGGCCTGGTTTCCGAGCCCTCAGCATGGTTTCGCTGGGTCAATATCTATTAAAGAAGACACTCAGGTGCCCCTACTCCACACGGGCAGACATATAAATCACCTCGGAGTCGCCCCTGTCTGGGAGCGCAGACCAGCGGCCGCCGCGTTAGGGCTCAGTCTACACCGAGCGGTCAGCATACAGAGGATCAGTGCAGCATTAAGGACTGATGACTGCCAAAAGCCCAGAGGGGTTTATGTTCTCTCAGGACGACTACGGCTCTTGGACACTCGAGCACAAACGCTAATGCATCCCTGCAAAGCCGCCATCTACTTAACGTATATATGTACCGCTGCCATATAAGTGCTACCATATAATAAACGAACAAATGAAATGGACCAGATTTCCTCTGGTCTAAAGTACGGATTAATAAAACATCCAGCACTGAAATAGCATGCTTCCATATTTTGTCATATTTGCAGCAGATTTGAATAATTCTTTTCTTTGGCCACTCTGGAATTAGTTCTCATCAGAGACCTCGTCTAGCATGAAATAACACAGAGGTGACACTGAATGCATTTGGTTTCATGAAAGCCACAGGGTCAAGTGGAATGTCTGGATGATTCCAGATTTTCAATTAGTACAAAATTTGCATAACGTAATTGTCTGCATTGGGACTATAGAATGTCATCATAGCTGAGAACGTCACATCAAGACGGGCGAAGATTATGATGACCTCAAAAAAAAAAAAAAGTGAGAGAAAAAGAGGGGGAAAGAAAGAAAGAGGGAGAGAGAGGGAGGGCGGAGGGGGGCATCTGAGAAGCTCGTATGGCTCGTGTGTCTTTCTGGTCCACATCTACTTCGCTATGAAAAAGCATAAATTGCCTCATGCATGAGAATGTTTTGTATTTTTCTGGAGTGAAAACATGGTGACCTCTGGAGTCACTGTTTCATTTCATGCCCACAGATTAACTCACTTTCTTCTGCCTTAGACCCACGGAACCAAATATTGTTTTTTCTGACCAAACAGGTTTTCAGAGAACCCTGAGGAAAACTAATGGGATTTTAGACATCAGAATTCACTACATAAGCAGAGACCTTACTATTGCTATTTCTTAAACTGCGTTTTCTTTGTCTGTTTTTCATAGAGATTGTGAATACATGAAAGATTTAAAAGATGCAAAATGAGAGTGCTAATGGTTATACCATTGTGTATAGGTATATATGTATATGTATATTTTGTATGTGTGTGTGTGTGTGTGTGTGTGTGTCTGAAACAGATGGTCATGGTGATCTTCCTCCATGCCTGAGGAGGTCGCACTCTCCCCAGTTTTGTGTTGTTATACCTGAGCCTTGTTTACACTTATTTTCTGTATTATTTAAGGACCACATACTAACTCCTGAGTTTTTTGGATTTCCGGAGTGTCCAAGGTGACTGTCTCACTTTTTCCATCTCAAATAAATAACTGACTGTTTTGATTCTCCTGGTTCAGCATCTGTTTTTGTTTCAGCCCTGAAAGATTCTGGAGCAGCTGGAAACTATATGTGGGACTGGCTGATCGTCTTTGAGTACAACTAAGGACGTGTTCAATCCCTCTCAAAGTAAAGGCGCTTGATAAGCAGGGGAATAGTAACCAAGGTCACAGAGGAGGTCAGAGTGAAAGTTTAACTTTTCCATGAAGAGGAAACATCTTCTTTTTTGCTCCTACACTCCCCTGAACATCATCTTGTCCTTGTACATCCTTGGTCCGCTAATAGCAATGCAGTTTTCTCCTGGAAAGTGAGTGAAATAATTTGCTGGAGTAAACATTGTCAGGGTAATTGTATGACCCTGCCTTGTTGGTCTACCTCTTATTACCTCAAAACTATTGGTTCCCAGCCAATACTTTGATGTAGATCAGGTCTTCAGTAAGAATAAGACTGCCCCGTTGCCCAACTGCCCAGTTACAACTCCTGCTTGGAATCTAGTATTTCCCCTGTCGGAATAGGAGACTGGGACCCTAGAAAATGACACTGATGAAGCCGTATGATTAGGATACATCTGACCCTCAATCTCAGCTGCCGCAGCTGAAATTTTCTTCATTGAGAAAAGAGACGGAGGTCTTCGTCCAAGCATTTATTACAAAGAGTTGAACTGTATTATTGTTAAGTACCACTATACACTTCCCCCCGCCACCTTAGAACAACTTGTAATGAAATGTAACGGTTTTTACTAAAAGCTATGGTCTATGAATACTTGCTCATACCATATGGGTTCTCTTGCAAACCCTCCATCTTCCAAGCCTTGGTGAATGAAGTGTTGAAAGTGGGCCATTGTTTACATAGATGACATCTTAAGATATTCAGCCACCATATGACAGTGCATACTATATGTTGGAAGCGTGTTGGAAGGGCATTGCAGATGGAAGGATATTCTTATTACTATTACTAATCATCAAGACTGAAAAGAGTAAATTCCATATTTGCCAGATATCCTGTCATAGCTATAACCTATGGGCAGGGGAGGTATGCATAAACTGGGATTGGTGGTGGTGCTGGCCAAACTGGCCAAAACCAGTATCAAGGCACCACAGACATTTCTGGGGTTTTTCCAGTTTTATCACAGTTTCTTCAGAAGTTTTACCTCCATTGCGGATCCCTTCACCTCTTTTGCCCTGGGATAAAAAGCAAACCCTGGAGCGATATACTGCTGCTGACCAAACCTTCAAATTCCTGAAACACTGCAATCTAGTGAATGTGTATTTTGTAATGAACATGTTTGATATGGGAATTGTTCTGGATCCCCACTAAGGTGCTTCCTTGGGCGAGCTCAACAAGGCAGAAAGGAATTACGACATGACATAAAGGGAACTTCAATGAAAGCAGCCTTCGATGAATAGAGACACTGAGCCAGACATACCTTTGGATCATAGGAATCTAGAGTATTTAAGGACAGCAAAGACACTTAACACTAGATAAACTAGGTGGGCTCTATCCTATACCAGATTCAGTTCTTGTTACTTACCGTTATAATGGGATTTAAATAGTGACACCCAGGTAGCCCAGGAAAACTCGCCCTCTCCTCCCGATTGGCTTCATAAAAGCTCCACGACAAAGCTGCTCTGCATCAGCAAAGACATCCAGTACTCACATCTTTCAGTCTTAGCCATGCATGAATTCAGAGAACAACAGATCCATTACGAAACAAATGCTACATGTGACCAGGTTTGTGAATAACTGTATGTACCAAGAATAAGCCATCAAAGAAATGGCTGGATTGTGAGTTTCTTTTCCAAACCGAAATCACCCAGGTCTTACCTAGGGGTTGATTTCATCACATATATTCCTGCCTCCAATGGTTGTCGTAGACGAAGGCCTGCAGACTCACGCCCCTTATAATATTCTTACATAGATTGCAGAAGTCCTCTTTGAGAATATGTTGTGTTTCTCTGGCCTGCCAGAAGGCATAGTATCAGAGCATGGTACTTAGTTTACATCCCATGTGAGGGAGGCATTTTGTGAGAGACATTACCCCCATGTGAGCCTCTCATCAGGCTGCCATTCCCAGTCTATAGTTGAGGGGTTAAATCAGGAATTGGTTCATATTGCTGCAGCACAACCCTAAACAAGCAGATAAAGTTTCCGGCCTGGGCAGACTATGCCCACAACTAGTATATCTTGATCCTCTACAGGCATTGCTCTATTTGAATGTGTTCTGGGGTGTCAACCACCATATTGCCTTTGGCCGGGGAGCCATGTGACATTTCATCAGCGGAGGACTGGATAGTGCACAGCAGGCAAACCTGGGAGGATGCTCATGTTTGGCCGCAGTGTGTAAACAATTGCAACAAATCTCAACTGGACAGATGCATGCAAGAAGGACCTGGTCCAACTCCTGGGCTGTCCACAAGGGGCATGAAACATGGGTCCTTCTTACATAGGCCCTTTTGAAATAGGGTCTGTAAGCTGCTCCCTACCTCTTGATGCGAATGAGTCCCTAGCCAACAGTGTGGACTCGTGGAGTCATAGGTAGCAGCTGTTCTACCTGGTGGACTGGGTGGGTGATGTGCCACAGGAAGGACCATGGATGCTTGATGAAGGCGCTCTAGGTCATTCTCATCACTGGTTTCACACCATCCGTGGTTCCAGGTGTGGAAGGTGTCTGCAGCTGGCTGTTGGGATATCCAGTTTTGATTACTGTTGTACACAGTACTATGCTCATACATTATTTAAGCAGCTCACAAACTCCTTAGTGTGAAACCATGTTGGTTCGCCTGCATTACCTTTGGCATTTCTAGTGTTTGTTTTGGTTATTGACCTTTGTGTATCTTTTTGTACTCTGAGGATTTAGAGTTTCTCTATGGATTCTTTTTGCATAGTGTGTTTTTGTAATAATATAATAAGCGTGCGCTTGGATTAAGTCTGTCCCAGACCATTGTTACAATATACAACAATCATATCTGTTTCTTACAGCATATTGAGTTTAATTAAGTTTAATATGCTTAAGTCACTAAGAACTGAAAAGGATCCTTACGTTCCCTAAAACTTGATCTATTGAACTTGAACTTTTGGACCAAAGAAACTCCTTTTGGCATCAATAGCATCTTGTAGAAATCCTTTAATAGCTAAGCATGATGACCTCGATGCCAGCCGCTTTAGCTCAATCTAAACTCCCCAGACTAAAACAACAGCTTCAGCTGTCTATGAGCTGATCAGCTAGAAATCACTATGATCAGTACGCTCCCATCTGCAGCAAAAAAAAACCAAAAGAAGTCATGAGGCGGTATGCTTAATCTAAATTGCCATGGTTACAAACCGCAGAATTAAGAAGAGGGTGATTTAACAATTTTCTTTGCCCATTATGATGCACCTAATTAATTTCATAAAGGTCCCTCTGAAGATAGTTATAATTACTGACTATTTTCCCTTCCTTCAGCAGTCACACCGAAGCACACACAAAAAACGTCTTACGTGACAAGGTGCTAATTTGCTCTATTAGGCGCAGGTGCAAGCGTGTGTGTTCCTGTGATTCTCCCAATGAATACAAGTGCTCAGTACTACTTGTTGGCACCATGTTTTTGAGGGTGGGAAATTCAACGTATTCAACCTATTTTTTTTTTTTTTTTGCATGAGAACGTGAGATGACATAGGCTTGATATAAGGCATTTAAGACTCCGGAAGAATTTCTTGAGGACCTTGCAAGCACTCCAGAGAGGAGTAGAGAGATGTCAGCTGCAGGAACAGAAAGGGAAATAATGCTGCCACTCGAAGCGCCGCCATAATGGAAAAATGATTGGAGGAGAGGAAATGTTCGCATGCCTTTCACCCAGAATAAGCTGCACTCCAAACCAGTGAGCGATGGAGCCAGAGAGATGTCTATAGGAAATTACTCATGTACTTGCATCAGACCTGTTAGCCATTAGATAGCAGGATCTCTGTTGTCCTTTATTGTATAATCCTTTCAGCAAGGCCAGAGGCTGATTACCTTGTGGCACAGCTCCTCGCCAAATCATCCCCTGCTCCACTTTCCTTTGTTTTATCGGCCTTTTACACCCAAATATGGGAGCGATTATGCAGAATCACTCTGCCTGCCAATACCGTCTGGTGTCCGTTCCACACATGCATGACTAAGAAAGGTACAGCTGGTTTCGTTGGACTTTTATGACTGATATTAACATTAGATCCACATCAAACTCTAGCATGGGACTTCATTCTTAATGGGAAGCAGATGATGATTGATGTAAGCAGTTACATGCATCTCTGTCACTGAAATGAATGCATGCACAAGATCTCACATGCATGGGTGATGTGCCTGTTACATCTGGCTTTGAGCTGCACTGAGCTGCTTTGGTACTGCTATGGGCCAAGTACTGTCACAATGAACTACAGATATAATGTGTATTCTGAGCACTTTGTAAAGTAATATCTTATCAATGAATTACAGAATTACATATTTATTGCTGATATGTAATAACATTTGCTATTTATTTACATTCTGAACACCATAAAATGATGTACACACACACACACACACACACACATATATATATATATATATATATATATATATATGTGTGTGTGTGTGTGTGTGTGTGTGTGCATCATTTCATGGTGTTCAGAATGTAAATAAATAGCAAATGTTATTACATATCAACAATAAATATGTATGTATTATATACTTAAAGACCATATATAGAAACACCACAATAATCATGTATAGAAACACCACAATAATCATGTATTTCCTTTTGTGTATGAAGGTAATTAGGTAAGCTTAGTACATTTAGAACTGAGTACACTGACCTCCAAAGAAGCGGGACTGCAGATTAAATGCGTTTTGTCACAGTACAGGCTCATAGAAGTGCAACCGTAGCAACGGATCGAAATCTGCGAGCAAATACGTGACAGTATTGATTTCTGTGTGCGACGCTGCTTCTGAAGACTCTCAATGCAATCCTTTGAATTAAGAGAGACCCTTCAACCAGCAATCTTAAATTTAACTAGATAACACAGAGGGTCACAAAACCCACTAACCCAGTTTCTTCTTAGCCTAGTCCATCTGTTTATCTCTCATCTCTTCTCTGCCATGTGCTTAATTAAGCCATTTATTGTCGAATAGGCAATTCTAAGGTAAGACGGATGTTGGTAACTGCATAATACTGCAAATTAGGGGGAAAATCTAATGTTTCCGTAGGAAGTCTTTAGTGCTGCTTGCCCCCTGTAGTGGCACCTCAGCTGGGATGTGTTGAACAGACACATCGATTTGTTCCTAGTTTCCCCACTTCAGCTAACGAACAGTGGGGATGCATTCACACAACACTATGTGCGCAACACACAAAGAGCCAATCCGCGGGGGTTACGCCTAGACGGCCATCCATATGGAGCTGCCAGACATACTGTGAGGATCACACGTTTTCACACACAGTCCTATGTGATTAGGATAACACAAACCCATCAACTGGAATACCACGTACTCTAGCAGTGTTTTAATACATATTAAATGGTGAAGATTTACTTTTTTGTAAGCCATCATTCTAGAAGTCACACTGAAGAAAAGGTGAATTTCGCAGGCGAAGAACATGCAAAACGGAAGGAAAGAAATGTGAGTGTCCATCTGAAAAGATTAATAAAACTAAACTAAACATTCCCCAGAAAGGAAGTAAATAAAGCCAACATACTGACCGATGATACGGAGCATGTGACAACAACATGACACACACGTGACACAAGGCACCTGTGTGGGGCGTGGCGCAAAACCAAAACATACAACACCTTCAACAGAACAGCACAGCTTAAACGAAAGGCCATGTGGATGCCACCACCAACACACGAAAGAGGCTGAGGGGGAGGCACTGTCACCGTGGCAATAGCTTGTATCACTTTGGGAGGCACATTTGCATTTTTGCATTCTGTTGCATTTTCAGGCATGTTTTCCTGGACAGTCTAAATACAGCAGATGTTGAACATCCATTTTACTGTGAGTCCCAACTTAATACATTACTAACAAAACTTTGATAGATTAAAAATTATTAGACATTTCTATTTATTTAAACTAAATAAACCTAATGGAAATGTACCTTCTTTGTAGGTACAGTTTAATACAAATGAATACAAACTAAGAATATCTCTTTTCGACTGCTATGGCTATTACTGTCAGTAAACATGCATTTGATTAATTGTACTTTTTTTTTTACAGATTACTCCTATTGCTCAATGTAAAAAACACATTATCAAACGAATATGCATTTTGCACATTCGTATAAACAAAACAAAAACAAAAAAGTATAGCAATGTTTTGGCCAGCTCACTATTAATATTCATATCACATCCAGGGTGCAGAAATGTCTTCTGTTGTGAGGAGGAACAAATGCATGCAGTGCAGTAAAAATAATTATTAAATACACAAGCTATTCTTAAAAAAATTAATGAAAAAAGAAAAAAAGTTGAGAAATACATTGATTTCTTATTTAATTTCATTCATTTTTTCTCAGGTCTGGATGAGTCTGAGCTATCATTTACTATTGTCCCCTACAACAGCAGCGATTGCAACCTTCAGTGTGTATAGTGAAAAGCTAATTCAAGTCTGGTGGATGCTATTGGAATTTCCAAGGAAATGCAGCTTCAGAATGTGATGGTTCTTCAGTCTGCAAGGCTGGGAGGTTTGGAGGGCATTCCTGCTAGGGTTACACTACGAAAAACCACGCTACAGCTTCCCTGATCCCTGACACAAAATACAAAATCATGAATAATATTTTCTCCCAATAAGCTTTCATAAAAAGATGCAAAGAATGTGTTTAGCTTTTTTCCCCATTTTTACAGTGATGGGCGTTCAGGTCATTTGTTCGTTCAGGTCATCTCAAACAGCCATTTTTTTGGTTTCTAGTTCAACACACCTGTGCAAGGATATCATGACACTACAGCCAGAGATATCCCAATCTATCATTTTCTGTTAGATAACATGTACCTGGTACCTGGTAGAGGAAGAGGTATGGTGTATCTTTGCCAGGCAGTGTTGACTTTTACCTTATCACAATAATAATCCCATACTGTAAAATAGACCAGATTTTATTAGTATCACAAATGCTTTCAGATATCACTGCTTTGCCCCTACTAAAATGGAACATGAGCACTTTAGAGTGTGAGTTGGTCGGCTAAACTTAGAGTTCCTCCTGGAGAAACTGGGTTAACACTCATACTCTCACGTTAATCCCAAACAGAGCTGTAAAAGGAAATATGCTGGCAGCTTCCCCAAAAGTTTGAGCGTGAATGGAAAATCGCACAACCCCCACCCGTCTATGTCACTTGCTGTAAGGGAGGCACTTCTGGTTCACAAAAATGGAGCGAAGAGGGGGCATCCCAGAGAGGATGGGGGCCTTCTGCTGGCTTGCCTTAAAAGAGTTGGTCTTCAGTGAGCATGGATGGAAAAACAGCATGATGTAGTATTGGATCACAGGAGGGGTGAGGCGCATGCTAGCCAGCCTCTTCCAGTAAAGACATGAGTTCACAAAGAGAAACATATTTCTTTGCAATATTAAGCTTGGCATGAACATTTAAAGGAAAAATGTACTTATAGCACAATCACTGAAAATTACTTTGGGCAAAACGGAGGTATTGAAGAAAACACTTTCTTAATCAACTGATTGTAATAATTTTGCATTTGCTACTGGAGGTCAAATGTCATAACACAAATATTTTTAAGCTGCAGGGACATACTTTAAGAGCTAATGTTCCTTAAAATGCCATCCTCAAATCGGCTATGATGGCAGAATAGCAAATAATTTATAGGCCACTTTTCAATTATTCAGCTGCAACCTCGAAATGAATTTATTTGGCACTGCTTTCACTTCAGGGTCTAATTAACAATTTTAAGTAAGGCAGTTTTATTTTGTGACCCAGAAAAGAAACCAGGCTACAAACTGCATCGAACTATTCCGCAAATGTTTTTCATTAGACTTCTTCAACTATGAGGGGAAATCAATGTTAGGCTGTCTTAGCGCCAACGATAGACAATTTGCCATATATTTGGATGCGTGGCGAGTCTCGCACGCTGCAACATCGTTTTCAGAGAGCACTTGCTCACTAATGAGCTATAACATGCACTAACAGCTCTTTCGTTTTATATATGCCAACTATACCGTGGAGCTAAATTCAGCGGCAGTGCGAGGAGTAAAGCGCGCTGGCCCTTTAACAAAGTCACTGTGCGTGGCCCAACAAAGTTTGGATAACAGTGGAGGCAGAGGGAAAACTGAGGAATGGCGAAAGGCACTAGTGACTTTATCACAGACATTTGACGCAAATTAGACCGACGGTTAATGGAAATTGTTTGTAAATCCGTATTTGTGTCGCGCGGTGGTGTCAGTGGGATGTTTTACACAGATCGAATAACAGGATGATAATTGGTACCTAGCCAACTTAACTCGGGTGAGAGTTGTTTATTTATTTATTTTTTTGCCGCTATAACACGCTTGCCTCTCCATCTTTTCCAAGCAAGCTACTAATGATTCGGGGGTTTGAGTGCCGAACCACACAAACGTAGTCCTTCACTATGTGAAGTATGTGGAAGTAAGGCTAGCTCATGTGTGATAAAACAACGAGGCCAACTCCAGAGGCGTCGTTAGCTAGCCATGTTAGCCGACCGTCTACATGAGCCACTCAGCGTTCTTAATCCGGGTCATTAGCAGCCCGGGTCGCTGGAACCGATTCGCTCACTAAATGGCCGTTGGGCTGAATGTCCTGCTCGACGTTTCCACAACACACTTGATGATAACTCACAGATAACATTTGTTGATCTATGGCTCTTTAGTAAGCGAGCAGCGTCCGTGTGTCTGAGGCTTACAAACTGATGGGTGCGACAAGGCAATAGCTTTTTACATGCTGGTGTTTTATCCCTGTTTTTATTACCTGTGACTATTTGTTCTTTACATTCTTAAGGATGGCTGAAGTATGCACATCCAAACGAACGTTCCCCTCAAGTGTCTTTTAACGTGATTTCTGCCGGGAAGTTTCTAACGGCATAACGTTATCTTTTTTTTTGCGCGCAGTTTCCGAAGCTACCTGGGGACTCCTGTTGCTGGCGGCAGATTCAATGCAAGGACCACTTGTGGCCAACCTGTGAACATAACGGTACACCAGGTGTGGATAGAAACAAAAAAAAATGAAAGTTACAGTAACTTTCGGACGGACTGGCGTGGTTGTCCCGTGCAGGGAAGGATGGACTGTCCGTGACCTTATTCATCAAGCCACACAAAGATATAGGAAACTAATTGAACAGGTAAGATGATTTTGTTTTAATTTTTCATGATTACAAACAAATATTCCACTCCTGTGCGGTACCTCTAAGGGTGTTTTACAGTGCTTCAGTACATATTTCTAGGACAGATAATAACTACTACTACTTTGTATTCCCAGGGGACTTAAGTCCCATGAGAATGACCATGATGTATAGTTCAATCAGGAATCAAACAGAATATGGACCTAAAACAGTTCATGTTGGAAAAGCAATATTTAAATGGTTTTCTCTTTTCAGCATCTGTATTGACATTGACTGTAGTTATACTTATTGTAACATTACTGAGGAACAAACTCGGATGTGGGCAGGTATCAGAAACTTGACATTTCTAGGGCTGTCGGCTTGGGTCAGTGTGACTTCTATCCACTCTGCGTTAAATGCAAATGAATGCTGAAATGCGTTGGCCACTGGCTCCCCAGAGCCATGACCCTTTGACTCATCATCAGAACTCTGCTCTGTTGCTTCTCAGACTCATATTGGCTCCATTATTTAAATAGCCCAGCAGTCTGAAAGGCGCATGCACTCCTGTCCTCCACCTTGTCCCTGTGGACCGAGGGAAAAGGCAGATCGCTCCCTCCTCGTGCATGAGGCCGTGGTCTGGACCCTAATAACAGGCCCCGGCATCTCGTCCTGCGTCTCTGTCAAGCCGCCGGGTGGAAATGAGATCTCAGATTGCCGCAAGCCTTGCTGGGCTGGTGTTATTGTGTGTTATTGCTCCGTCTTTAGAGGCGGCAGGCTGACCGATGGGGAGACTGGCTGCCCTGGTGCTTTCTCGCTGAGGCGGGTCTACAGTGCTTGGGGAGACCACTCTGTATTGCACCAAAAGCTAATATTATACAGTGATATTGGAAGGCTGGGACTACGTAACAAGATTGCCCTGCGTGTTTAGGAGAGGTTTTGGTATGCTGGTATTGTTCTCTTCCTGGGTGAAATGGAACGGGATGGGTATGTGATGTATGAGACCCCATCAGCATGGTTTATAAATACCCCAGTGCCCTTACTGGGGTCGCATTGTGAGCACAAGCTCATATACACTGTGTGTGTGTCCCAAAGCGTGTCGTCGTGGGCACGCACTCTGTGTGCGTGTGCATGTGCCAGCACGGTGTGATTAGCTGTTAGCCCTGGCGGAGCAGGTGTGTGGGCTGCCCATGTACAAGCTGGACTTGGGCTCGATGGATGGGGCTGTCGGGGGCCAGTGTGATTGGCTGCTATCTCCTGGGTCCCATTTGCAGGACGCGGGAGCTGTCTGATACAAGCCCACACAGATTGTCTTTACCCTGACCTAAGTTATTTAAGGTCAGAGAGAGGAGAGGACACACACACACACACACACACACAGCCACAGGTTTAACTTGCACACGTACCAATCACAACCTTTTTTCTCTACCTGTTATATATATACTCCAGCTCAATCTCTTTCTTTCACTTTCTTTTCCTCTGTCCATTTCGTACACACACACACAATCACAAACACAAACAATTGCTCTCCTGCAGCCTCTCTCTGATTCTCACCTTTTCCCCAAAACACAGATTTGGCTTACATATAAACCTTATGATTGGTAGTAGTATACAGCACAGAAGCACTGGGTTAGCACATTACCCTTGATAGAAATCATTATACTGCAGTATGGCCCATCAGTCCTGGCTCCACTCCACTATCGATCTTAAGTGATCGATTGTTTTCATTACTGTTTCTGTTCGCCTATGAGGCAGTATATGAATCAGCATATGAGCTAGTTCTGACAAATGCCCCTCAGCCGTCTCCTGAAGCTTCATTAACAGAGTTGATAATCATAATGTTGAATTTATTCATGAAAGCAGGGCGTCTGTACAAATCATGTGACATGATGTCATTCCTCCATGGCTGTGTTTTCAAAAGGAAAAAAAACACCATATTTATTCAGTTATAATCTTGAAGCATTTAAGCTTTAAATTCAGTAAATTCATGCAGTCTGTACATTACATAGCAACTGACTATGTATCAGAAAATACATTTGTATTGCATGTATTTATATTTATTACATTAAAAACATGTGTATGTATTTAAGCACAATAACACACAGCTCTGCAGGTGGTAACATATGCGCCACCAAGCATGTTTCCACGGGAAAGTTCTTTCGCATCACAAATTTCCCTTAAAAAACCCTGAGGTTGCACAGCAGTATGTAAGATACTGCACTCTTAACTGGCGCTTGTAGACTTCTGTATCACTTGGGCTGTTACGGTGTGTATGGATTCGGTGGCGTGCGAGAGCTCTGCTTGTGATCAGCACTTAGGCCTATAGACAGCAGGAGCACGTGTGGGGACTGTGGTCGCCTATTCTAATCGCGCAATGCGTTCTCTGCCTCATGAATGATCTGTTTCCTCTTTGCAAATGAAATCCCTATTTTGCCTCAGCTTGTCTCATAATGAGCCTGAGTACCTTTATCCATCTAACCCTGCCTTTAGATTTTTAACACTCTCTCCAGCAATAACACCCTCAGGCCTGTGATTTTCTATTGGTACATTATGTGGCCTGACTTTTCATTCCAAACTGATCTGTGCCGTCTGTCTTCTATGTAAAAGAGTAGTCTTTTTGTTAATGGTTTAATTTGGCCTAGGCTTATTAAGTTGTTGAGATCTGTAATTATGCTTTTATTTTAATAATGAATCCATCTCCTCCCTAAATGTTTAGAATCTTGGTGGTAATGAGATGGGCTGATTCCAGTGCTGAACTGTGTAATGAGCAGCCATGTCTTTATCTGAACATTTCACACAAGCCTTTTTGCCCTTTCACTGCTCTTAGTCTTGCATCGGAGTGCTATAGCTCCGCATGCAGCCCGGCCTGCCCAGAGATCTCCCTCCCTCCCTCCCTCCTTCCCTCCCTCCCTCCTCATTTGGTTTATTCTCCTCATTTGGTTTGGATTAGTTTTACACGCAGCGTGATTGATCTTTCGGCATCCGCGCCTTGTTGCTTTACAGCTGCGTAACTCGTCCGGGTGGCAGTAAATTAGAGGTCCTGGCTTTGCGTTGCGTATGTGGCCAGGGGCAGCGCTTAGCCGGGGATCAGTACTTCGAGCCGCTCTCTGCCATCCTCACGCCGTGAGTGCAGAGAAGTCATTAAAGACCTCAGCCTCTGCTGTGGCGGTCTCAACCGCCTCAGATCCTCTCATTTTTTTTTTTGTTGTTATGGTAATCGGAGACGTTTTGCTGCAGCTGTGTAATTATGTATTTACTGTGATTTGGGATTACAGTGAACCAGTGGCCTAGATTCAGTTGCAGTAATCCCCCCACTCCTTTTTTTTTTTTTTTTTTTTAAATGCAGTCATATGTATTTGTATGAGTGCTGTCACTTTAAAGAAGCAGAATTACCGCTTTAAGGATTTGCTCTGTTTTGTGTGTGTGTGTGTGTCTGTACTGTAACCCTTGTCTGCACTCTTGCTCTCTTTATTTCACTGTTTGGAAATCTTCAGAGAGGTGTCTCCAGTGACCCAGCCATGTCTGTTTCCTGCGGGGTGGACAGTGCCGCTTATGATCTGAAGCCAGAGTTCCGAGAAATTTCCACGGCTTGGTAACTCGTAGTAACGCCCGAGCACTCTCCGTGTCTTCTAGCCATTGGCCCGAGGCAGTAAACTCTGCGAAAGGGAGCGAGCAAGGAAGAGAAACGGAGGGGAGGGGGTCGTGCTCCACGGACGCGCGGAGGCTGCAGGACCGGAGAGGGAGGGGGAGGGGCCGGTGGAAGTACTCGGGAGTCACTCAGGATGTTATCAGCCTGCGTAAGAGTGGCCGCTTAATTACCCGGGTGAGCGCAGGGCCGGCTGCTCTGCTGTTCTTTCATTATGCGCAGGAATGCCAGGCGTCTGAGCGCTGAGCTGGCGGCATGACGGGCTGAGGTCATCGAAATGCCTGGCCCGCCTCCAGCACAACCATAACAGTTAGCGTGCCTCCCCTAGCGACAGCGGAACTCGTTAGCCGCGAGCGTTCCAAACAAACCACAGTAAACCACCCCACCGCCTATAGGAAAGCAGCCCGAAGTTTAGTCTACAGTAAACAGGCCTACTGGCTTCACTGAATTAGCCCAAAGTAACTAGCCCGCTACCTACAGTAAACTAGCTCAGTTCTCCGAACAAATCTTACTTAAGCCTACCAGGCACAGAAGTGTTGGTGGAGGTTTTTAAGACAAAAAAGACCGAGAGGAGTCCGCCAGCTGATAGCTGCCAGCCCCATGCTCAGAATTAATGAAGCTGTAGAGCACGACCAGGTTGCCTATGCGCTGTGGAGCTATGATTCATCGCTATGTTAATTAGAACCGTGCACATGTAAGGTGTGTGTAAAGGATGGGTGTTTGTAATAAAGTAGCTGGGGAGCGTATGCATTGCCTCACACACCATGTATCATTATACTGCAGCCAAGTTGCCTCTTTAAGGCAAGAGCGGTGTCATTTTAAATGAAATTTTGATATTCCCCCCCCCTAATGAATCACATAACCAGTGAGCCATAACTCAATATGACTGACAGAAATTGGAGTGAGTAGCACACTGTCAGTCAAGCGTTTCCCGCATGTAGATTCCCCTTCGCTCGAGACCACTGTGAAATTGCACAGGATCCCTGCACAATTTTTGGAACCGAACGTTGGAATACTTCGCATAAATAGTGATTCTCGGGCAGCCGCGTTTCACTGCTTTCATACTGCTGTACTCTGTCTTTAGACTTGATAGATACTCTGTGGGTAATCCGCTGTGCGTGTTATTTGATAGCCTTGTCAGTGTCTGCGCGAACATTCCTGCAAGTCTAGATCACGGAGTGAACAGGGGGATTGCAAGGACAATGGCCCCTGCCTCAAGATATTATTGCAGAGATATGGGGACAGTTTCTGTGCGTGTGTGTGTGTGTGTGTGTGTGCGTGTGCGCGTGTCCGTCCGTTCATGGTAGTGTGTCCTAATGAGCTGTTCTAGTACTGGACATTTCCAGCACACAGAGTTTGAGCTGTGAAGACCCGGCCAGATGTGCTGTCTGTACAGGCATCTTCCTGTGCCTGTTAGCCTCATTTAACTACTGATTAAGCCCACGCACATGCATATACGTACACACACACACATGCACACATACACACGCACACACACACACACGCCACTGTGCTTTGCAAATATTAATTTCATTTGTGCTATACCACATAAAAAAGTATCTCATTTCATTCAGGCCATTATGCAGCTCATAAGAGAAAATGAGGCGGAGGAGAGAAATCACCATGTTTATTAAACTCAAAAATGGTATTTTCATATTTGACCAAAAAATGCAGAGATGCAGTGCGAAGGTGGGAGATCATTCTTGGAGATGGACAACATCTCTTATTGTATCATTATCATTACCATCACCATCATCATCACTGTTATCATCATCGTTGCTATTTAGGAGAGCGGTAATGATGTTGGGCTTGGTAATGGACCCCTGACATCTAAGACAAAAGCGGCGGCGCAAAAGCAGCCGGAGTCGTGCTGCTCACCGCCATCAGCGGGAAAATGACGGGAGAGCGGCGGGAAAATGGCGAGCGCCACACAGATTCCCATCATTTCATTAAGCGTTGGCACCCGGGCAGACGCCCTCGTCCTCTCGTCATAGAGCAGGAAATGGACCTTATTGTGGCCTCCTGCATGCCTTCCCGAGTCTCTCCTCTGGCTGGCGTGTAACTGGCACGGGGCAAATGTTGGCTGGCCCTTGCCCTCCGCGTGGCCCCATGTTCCTGGCCTCTCGCCTCACTCACGGATTCATCCGACAACTCCGGGCATGTCTTACTGAAATCAGCTTGGAGTTCATGGCCCGTGACACCTATTGTTATGAGAAGCTGTAGGCTGATTTGCTCTGTTAGCTCTCTGCTGTTGCAGTGGAAGCCTGCATTCAGTCCAGAAGTCTCGCATACCTAGTGTTACGTGGAGTGGGCATGAGACGGATGCATTTGCTGAGAAGAGCGAAATTTTTAAGGAGCAAATGCATATTCAGAGTCGTTGCAATGGTCCAAGGTCAGTTTAACAACAAAAAGGTGTCCAGAACACACAACATAGCTACACAAACAACAGAGACTGTAGAAAACATACAACAGAGCATGACAACAATGAATGGAGACTATGTTCACAGAGGCTGGGATTAACACAGTGACCAGCAACGTGCATATACACAAGATAACGAGGGCTAACAAGGAACTAAACTAGAGGTGGAGAACTAAACGAGGGGGCGTGGAAGCCAAAACCAAAACAACAAAGCACATGGCGAATGAAAACAAAGACGTAAATATTTTTTTCCCCTTGTGTTTCAGTATTGTCTCTGCTGCTGTTTGCTGCTTTATCACAGGACATGCAGTGAATCTGTTGCACCCCGTAGAAACTATCCTGGGGACAGGACTAATATGTATTTGCTTTAGACAACTGCATGTACGTTTTAACTGAAGGGATGATATATTTTCAGTTCAGTTACAAAAGTTGATGTGGTCCGAACTGAAGGAGTGTTTTCTGAGCTATGTGTTTATAGAGGGAGGGAGAGGAAAAAAGACAGATATATAGCTAGCTAGCTAGATTGATCTTTACAGAAATTGCAGTCTCACAGCAGCAAGACATAAACTGCACACATACTTACATAAATTAGGCAAAAATAAGAGTAGAGAGGTGAATCAAAGAAGTGTTAAAGTGAATCTATTCACGTTATATGTAAACTAATAAAACGATTTATGACATTAGCATAAGGTGCAACACTAAATAGCACGAGGTGGAATGTAACTAGGACAAGCAGTAAATCCCTGTCCCCACCCTCAGGACACCACAAGGCCGTACTGACTCCAGACAGCTGTATATGCAGCTCTGTGCAGCTCATACTGTGCAGTTGTACAAGGACACGAAGGTCCTGCATCACACCCGGATTATAAGGGAAACGTCGAGTGGCAAAGCCTTTCTGACTGCATACCTTTTACACAAGTTGCTAAGATGCAAAGTACAGCCATAAAAGTATAGCCAAAGGCTTATTCAGCCTGGTGAGCTCTGATGTATTTAACAGTTTCAGCTCTAGATGACCCTAACCCTAGGTGACTCAGTTATGGGAGAATGGCAGCATATCCTATAGCACAGCAGTACTTAAAAGCTTTCTACATTTTACTACCAAGAAATATAGTCAATTTGGTTGTGAAAATGAGTACATTGACTGAGAATTCTGTTTTCTATTTTCTTACTACCATCAACTCTATCCATGAAGCCCCTACTGTGTTGGTTGGTTCATTGGTGTTAGCATTTTTATTGTTATTAGCATTATTATTTATTACTATTAACTATTGCTTTTGGAGTGAACTTAAGAGTTGAGGTTGGCTGAGAAGGGTTGAGTTGAGTGCTTGGCTGAGAAGGGTTGAGTTGAGGGCTTGGTTTGGAGTTTGGGGTTGGACTTGGAGTTGAGTGCTTAGGTGGGACTGCACTGGAAGTGAAGGCATCTAGCCTTACTCTGAGCATGGACAGCATGACTTCCTCTAGCTCAAAAACCTCAGAACTCAATATTCAAAACTGCAGAACTCCGCTTTCTCTCTGACATTCAAAGGGGTGGGGAAAGATCATTAAAATGTGACTTTTTTTTCTTCTTTCTGACAAATGATGGGTGGTGCCACTGCTGCTGACTGCTGAACTGGGAATAGTGACCTCACTTCAGTATTACCTCGGGGATAGACGATTACTGCACCCAGCCCCATTCTGCTCCACTCCAGAGCCAAACTGCATTGGATCCAGATCAGTTGCTGGCATAATGGCAGAGGACTGTAGAAGCCATTCCTGGTAATGGAATGGACAATGACGTTTTCATCTGCACAATTTGAAGTTTGTTTTCCTTCACTAGAATACATAAACACATTCTTGGTTCTGATCTGCATTGGATTTGTTGAAAGGATTTGAACTCTCCTGTGAACGAAAGCTGTCACTAGAAGGTGCTGGCCCAAAATTAACAGAAAATCCTCCGGCACTGAATCTCTCCATAAAATGTATTCTAAGACCTAGACTACATTCCTTGTCTTTTTGAGACAAAACGCCTGTAGTTTTGGCTTTGTGCAGTCTATTTACAAAAGACAATGAACTAGGAGATGGAGTTTATTCCTGCCACCAACTCTGTCCGATGTTCAACCCTCGCATGTCTATAATTAGGCTAATATGTTAGCATCTTCCATCCACAATAATAACGCAGGCTTTATATTCAAGAGTGATGATGACGAAAAGAAGCGGCTTCCTGCCAGTATACGTTCTTGACTGATGGTGCAGTAGTCAGATACTGTCTGTGGATGGTTCACTCTCCTGATGCCGTTGCTATAAATAGAGTAAATAGCAGATCAACAGTTCAGCTGTGCCTTGATCAACAGATTGCTGTGTGTTCTTCAGTTGGCCTCCAGTTCAACCGACGCTTTAAAAATATGTGAGAATCTTCTTCCGTGAACGTCTACAAATCTGCTACCTTATCCAGAACTGTTTTAATACCTGGCTCGATCTAATACTGAGGTGGATGTTGTTTGTGACTTTTAATCAGTTGTCTGGCGGCGCTGATGTCACTGATGTTGTTGTGAAGGAATTCTGTGCTTCCTGTCTCCAGCGTGGTCGTATATGTTGTCTCTGGGTCACGTGAGCACATGGTTTTTCTCATGTTTCATGAACATGCCATATTCACATGATCATCTCTGAAAACGTCTCGTCTGATAACTCATTTTCCCTCGTAACTCCTGGTTTTGGTAGAAACACCTGTTCAGAAGGTATCATGCATTAGCCAGATGTTTCCTCCGGGACAGAAGTAAAGCTTTGGACATTTGTTAAATAAGATGCGTCTGCAAGACAATATTTCCACGCTAAGTCACGGTTTGTCATTTTGGTGTTAAGTACTGAATTCTTTGCCAAGACAAGCCAAGTAATTACAAAGTGTAGCCCCATAAGTATGAGCTTGTACTGCCTTAAGGATACGTAAGCAACGCTTTGTGTTCTTATTAGACGCACATTGTAATTACAGTTGTGAGACTTCTTGTTCGAGGCCAAGATCACACCGTCGGCCCGTCACAAATACAGATTTTTTTTCCCTCTTTCTTTTCTAACATGCAGCATACAAAATACTAATATTACTTTTCGTTCCTCCTCGAGCTCAGCTGGATGGCGGACGCCACGCCGTGAAGGTTTAATTGTGCAGCTCGGCTGCAGTCTCCCCCACTGGGAGAAACTCTGGTGCGCTCCTGCAGCTGGGCTGCTCACGCTCCTGGGCTCATGATGTTGAGCTCCACACGTGCTGATCTGAAGCCCACCTGTAGGGCCTGGTCATCAGCTGTGTAAATAAAGCCCACGTCAGGTGAAAGGGAATCTCCAAAGGTGCTTCAGCCCTGGCAATGCGACGTGGCCAAAGGCTCCTTCTGTGCCTGCGAAACGGGCCCTGAATCAATTAGCCATATTTAACAAATTTAAGCATAAACCATTAGATGAAAATGCCCTTTTTTCTATTAAGAATATGCACTGGTTGTGTGTGTGTGTGTGTGTGTTTGTGTATGTGTGTGTATATATATATCTAATGTTTTTGAGCGATATGTACATGTATAAGGTATTTTTCAGTGCTGTCAGTAAATTATTTGAACCTAATTCGGTTTTCACTTATTTAAGAAAAACGAACTGATGTTTCCTCGGGTGGCAAACACGCGACCCGCCCCAGGAGCACCATCTTGTGAGGCGACTTCTGTCAGCCGCCTCAGAACAGGTGCTAATGATTAGCGGGTTAGCAGAGGGCAGCCGGCGCGTGCCTGGTGAAGACGAGAGAGCTGGTGTACTTAAGCATGCAGCCAAGGAGCGGCACGTCGGGCCCCATCAGCAGATGGCTCCCGGACCACAACAAGAGACACTGTCGGTGTGTGGGAGTGTGTGCGTGTTACAAAAGGACTTCAAGTCATTAGTTGTCTAGTGTGGCGGTCTTAAAAGGGTGCTGGGCTGTCCTCTTTACCATTGCCATGCAGTTTGACTCGACGTTCATTTTAATGTTCCATTTGCTTGTGGTTAGAAAACCATTTTGGATACACCAATCCTAAACTTTTATCAAGCCCCAGAACTAAACCGTTTTTTTCTGCACACGGAACATGTACACAGAACATCCACATTTACATGTCAGATTTTTATGCAGAGATAAAAATAAAAAGTTGAGTTCTGGATTTGTGCACAGGTGTTTGTGAAACCCACCGTCAAAGCTTTGAGAAAAGTCTCTTTGATTAGCACCGTGGGAACTGCCTGGGGGACTGTTTGGGAGGACCTGATAAGACCAGACGTATAGCTACTGTGTAAGCCTTGTCCTCCAGCTGGTGTGGATATCAACTCTGCCTGTGTGCTGTACAGGAGGGCGACTTCCTGGTGCGGACCCACCACGTGGAATACTGTGACGGGGGGATTCTGGACCCCGATGATGTGCTGTCTGACCTGGTGGAAGATAAGGACAAGGTAAGACTAATGGACTCTGATGACTTCGGATATCACTGTGGTTTGTGTCACAAGTGTGGCCTCTGACTGGTAAAAGTCCTGTTCAGCAGTACAATACTGAGTCCCACCGATGACCATCGCTGACACGTTTGCTCTGGTTGGAAGCTGCCTTCTCTCCACAGTATTAACCTGACTCGCATCTGCTGCAGAGCGCGGCACACAGGAGCGATTAGCAATCCCCCCCCCCTCGCACGCCAATAATTTGCGGACAGCACCTCAGAAAGTTAACAGAGCCTTCCCGGCATCGGATAGAGGCGTGCCAGGGTGCGATAGCAGAGAAATATCTCACATTGGGAATTGGCGTCTACTGCACTGGGAGAGAAATGGTTTTTTAAAAAAAAAAGAGAGAATGTCCTGTGACATTTGAGACAGTCCATCTGTGTAGTAATTTATGGTTATATAGCATACCTTTTCCTGGGGAATTCAGTTTCATATGGAAATTTGAACCTTTCCAAATGCTGATCCTTTCCCTTTCCCCAGTCATCTTCGCGGCGATGGCTGCGGCTGGTGCGTGAGCCAGACCCGCTCGGCGCCCCCTGCGAGTGTGACGTTTGTCCGCTCTCTGTGCTCCCGCCGCTATTGTGTACTGCAGCGCGCGGACACTCCTAGCTCAATAACCCAAAAGGGCATTTTCCGTCTAATTGAATTCACTCAGGTGTCCTATGGCCTATCAGATGCGAAGCCTTTGATTTCCCCCACGCTAATTAATAGGAGGGAAGGAAGCAGGCCGTGTGGGCGTGGCCTCTCTGGGGGCGAGCGTTGCTAAGATGTTGCCTCATGAGCGCATAGTGTGTGGGTGTGTGTCTGAGAGATTGGCCACGGGCAATGCAGCCTTTTCCTGAGCAACAAGCTAAAAAGTAGCATTTCATGATTTAAAGATTAATAGTACAGCTCTTAGCCTTGAACACAAAAGAACCCATACTATTTTTTTACTGAACGTTTCTTCACGTTAATTGATTGATTCATGCAGATAAAAACACATTTACTGTTTGTACGCACATATGCACACATGATTCGATTCTGTGTGAGTGGGAATTAGCTCATAAATCCAGGGTGGGATGTGGAATGCGCTTTCTCTGCGGCCATGTTGCTATGGCGACAACTTTCCCAAATGTCACAGCCAACATTAGCGTTTCCTGTTGATCCAGGAATTCATCACTCCCTAGTCTCTGTGTAAATGCACTTTCTTCTGCAGTAGTAGTGAATTAAAATGCACAATTTTCTCGTGCACCAAATGGATGTTTGACTCAGGATTGCACTCTTTTATTTTAATATATCTAAATGACCCTAAAGGTGAAAACCATGGAAGCGTTCGGATGAGTGTGAACACACTGGACAGGCTCAGCATGGCGTGTGTCTACACCACTGTGTGGTCATCTCAAAGCTGGATCTGCAGGGATGCTCAGAGCGCATCAGTCAGCCCTGCAGCTCTCTGGCCTGCTTGTTCCGTACTGCCGATCACCCCTGGAGCTGACAGCAGTTGCCTGTGACCCATTACCCACAAATACTGCACGTGTAAGGGGCCTACCGTAAAGGAGGCTGCACGTGTGCACACGACTGCATGTGTGTGTGTGTGTGTGTGTGTGTGTACGGAATGTGTCAGCTGTCAAGGCGAGGGATCACTTCTCCTGTCATCTCAAACACGACCCTCGTCCTGGTAATTACCACGCCGTCCCCTCTTCCACAGCGTGGTTAGCGTAGCTCACAGGGAGAATGCTGAGACAGCTCGGCCACTGCAGACACGCTCAGACACCGCCTCTTCTCAGGTAGACCCTTGGTTTATAATTCAGTGCTTTATATACTCACACACACACACACACACACACACACATTCACATTCTCAACCTTTTATTCATTTTGTAGGCTACATGCTTTAAACGTTTTTTGCTCAGACGAAATATATCCTGGTTTGTGAGGACTGTCAGAATTGCGGTGAGATTAGAGTGAAAAGGTAGAACTGTGATTACACAGAGCGTGAGAGTGTGATTGCAGGTTATGAGCCTAATTGAACACGACATCCATCTGAAAAGGACAGAGGACACCGCAGGTACACTGTTGTGAAGCTCTACACACTGTGGCTGGAGTAGGTGAGGCAGACCATCGAGTCTTCATGCAGTTTGTTAGCTACTAGCGAATCTAGTAACTGGATCTGTTGATCACTTTGAAACTTTGAATAAATTTTTTTTTACATATTTGTATTACATATTTTTATGTATAACTTTAATAAGGTTGTGAATGTCTTTTAACTGCATTGTCTATTAACCACATCCGATATTTGGAGCTTTTTTCTTAAATGTAACCCCAGTAAGTTTCCACAGAGTTACAGGGACTGTGCTGCCATGGTGTTCTGTGATTGGTCTGCTTTCTTTGTGGGAATGACATTTGGCTGTAGGATGAAATGTGCACAGTGACCTTTTTTTCCAGAACGGCCTCTAGACACACGCGCACTCTGAATGTGTTAATTGTGTCCCCACAGTTCTTAATCATATTCAGATGGAGGCATAAACTGGTACATGAGAAAACACTTTCTCAGCAGTAACTGAACTGAAAATGAAATTAGAATATTCATCTGGGTCTGTGCTGTTGAGAGCAGGATTGCATTGCTGTTCTGCTGGTGTATGCCAAATCTCGCATTTGACTCAGTCTGATCCAGTTTGACGTGGGACAGCGGTGCAGCTGAAATGGAAAGGACTTTACTCTCTACTGCCCTCTAGAGCCAAGTTCTGGTACAGGTCATCACGCTTTCATCTGTTTGCTGTACAGGAAAGAAAGGAGGGGCAAAACAAAACTTTAAACACTTTTTCCACGTGTGTTATATTTATTTATTTATTTATTTTATTCAGTAGCCTATTTACAATTTTTCATTTCTCCTGGTCTTTCAGAAACCGCCCCAAAGCTGTGTTTTAAAGGTTACTGCGTAATGGAGGTAAAGGGAAAATGGAGTAACGTGTTTGAATAATATTGATGTGTGTGCAGAAGGTTAATTAAAACCCCCAGTCATTCATCATGGGATGGGGGCAGGCAGGCAGGCCGACCGTTCCTCAAATCAATCACCCACACTCGCCGTTCTCCACCGCTAATACCCAGCCTGTGCCCTCATACTTACTCACTCCCTCTGTCTCTCTGTGTCCCCCTGTGTCTCTGCCACATGGCAGAAACGGCCCAGCGTTCTGCTCCGCGTCTCACGGCATCTTTCTCAACAGAGCGCCTGGACTCGGTCGTTCAGGCTGGGGCTCGTCCTGGATCGGCAGCTTCGCTTGCATAATTTACCACTAGGTCAAGTGTGGCAGTTTGCCCCGCCCACAGCCACACCCCCCTCCAGCCCTCCCTTGCGGCCTGAGCCGCGTTCGTCTCACTGCGTCTCACTCGCCGACCTCAGTGGTCTCGCACTGGGCACGTGCAGTACTGGCAGGATAGACCATGGATGGAGCGAACCTTCATTGTGCCTCAGTGAGACACTGGCATGATGGATGGCCATTTGTTTTAGGGCTGGCCACTCTGCCGTCTAATGTGTTTTTCCTGCCGACGTGCTTATTCCAACCCACGCCCTTCTTGCGGTGACTAGTCTGTGGCCTCTCGCACCAGGGTAACCTGTAGATTGGATCGTGGTGGAAACCAGCATAACAATGTCTCGGGTAGCATGGGCAGGCATTTCAGGATTCAGGAGGGATGCCATTCCAGGATTGATTGACTTAAAATTGTGCATTTTTTAAAAATGCATTTATTTTTATTTATTTTTTTTTATAGTTTTTACATTTAGACTTATCTCGGGTAGCTTTGAACTTATGACAGCCTAGTAACTGCCTTAGTTATATTACATGTGCAATTACTGTTTTATTAGAGGAAAACAGAATAATCCATTACCTCCAGGCAATAACAGGAGACAAGAAATGAAAAATTCAGCATCTAATTCAAAATCTACAGCACGGTCTAAAAGTCTGGGTCTGCTACCAAGAACCGTGTTTATTTCATCCTGAATCAAAAACTAATAGAACTTTACTGTGTTTATTGTTCAATAATACATTATTTAAAATTGAGAGAAAGGAGGTTTGGTTTTAACTCTTTGATTCCTTGTTTGAAGCTGAAATGGATTTGAATATCTTCCTCATTGTTTGCTTCTCAGTTTCTTATTACTCAGTTGCTTATAGTCATCACCACGTCCCACCTGCTGGGTAGCTACCTACATGCCTTACACCCACCCAACCTACACCCACCCAACACCACAGGACAGCAGGGCATGCTGGGAGGAGGGTGCTGACTTAACATGACCTAACAGACATCTGCAATTGGCTGCTTGAGCCTTGCTGGCCTTGTATTGCCCCGTTTCAGTGCCTGTGAGGGGGCACCTGTGTTATTTCTGCACCTCTGTTATTTCAGAGGAATCGTTTCAGATTGCACCACGCCGCAGTGCTAAAGGTACAGGTTAAGGTACGTCACTGATCTCAGACAGGGGTTCCTTAGCCAGCTACTTCCTGTCCTCTTGTATCCAGTGACCTGGTGTGGTGACTTTGAACCTGCACGGTCCTGGCATCTCCTGCTGTATCGCCCTGACGCAGGACTGTGCTACAGGACTGTGCTACAGGACTGTATTTGTGCTCCATATTCTCCTGCCTTAGACAAACATTGGGAATACGTGTTTTTTGTTTGTTTGGGTTTTTGTGTGTGTGTGTGTGTGTGTTTTGTGGTTGGGACCGTGTCCCCAACCTGAACCTGCAGACCTCGCCCCAGTGCGCGCCATTCCCGTGGCATTCACGCGGCTATCCCCCCCCCACCCCCTCCGCCGAACGCCTCTGGTCAGGCCGTTCAGTAACTCCAGTCCTGGGGCTTCACTGCCTGCATCGCTCCCCTGCTGCTCCCTGGTGCAGCACACCTAATTGAGCTCATGATGGGCCTGGTAATGGGCTGGTGAGTTAAATCAGGTGTGTTGGAGCAGGAAGTCCACCACTCTGTGCAGGGCGGTCTGGGACTCGCTGACGTACTGCGTTTGTTGATTCTGGCTGTGCTACAGCACTGCTGCTAGCCCGTGGGCCCTGGGCATAGACGTGTCCAGATTATGTGAAACATTAGCAGTTGGTCACAGTTTTAAGTCCCATGAGGCTTGATGCCTGCACTCATAAGCTATTGAGATGCTGAGACACATTTTAGCCCCAACACTTCTGAAATTACCTGAATAAGTCTGTTATTCTCCAGGTTTTTTTTTGTAAATTGGATAAATTGGATTTTTTTTCTTTTTTTCTTACCACCTGACCTCTTTCCAAACAGGTCTCTCTCTCTCCCCAAGAGCCCACCTCAAAATGTATGTTAGAAACAGGTGCTCGCAGCATTACCCCCCCTCCCTGCTCCCGCGTTAGCTGATATCTGGAGGGAATTTTGCGCTCTCTGGCCTCCTGGAACCGATTTTCCCCACAAGTTGCGTCTTTGTAGCTGCGTGCTCCTCCCTTCCCCGGCTGAAGACAAGCACACACACTCGGGGTGTTAAAAGTTGGTTTTGGAGGCTGTTCAGAGGGCCCGTCTTGGTACAGTATGTTCGGAACAAAGGCTTGCGCGAGAGTTGCTGCGGCTCCTTTCGCCTGCGCTTGGCTGCGAGCGTCGGAGCAGCCGGGCGAGCATGCAGAGTCTTGATGATCGAACGCTGAGAAAAAAGCTCCGACATTTGGAAGGATTAGAATGTCTGCCGGTGCTTCATCTGGAGAGCTCAGTAGAAATTAAACACTCAATACCCCCACAAATCAGTTCTCCCTAGGACTGCGCTGAGTGACTGACTGAGAATGAAGTAAGCGTGTGCGTAAGCACGTGTGTGTGTGTGTGTGTGTGTGTGAGCACTATTTAGTCAAAGGATAACTACCCAACCCTACTGTTTTAGCACTTTCAACTGCAGCTTTGTGTCTTGGATTTAGATGAGGCTTATTCTTTGAAACTGATTACAATGAGGCCTCTTTAAAATCTCACTTAATGCTTATTAAATAGGTTAATCAAGATTAATTAACTGTCATTCTTGGCTCTCAGCAGTGCTGCTCTGCGGTGCCGGGGTCGAGTAGTTCGTGCTCTGTAGACTCTGCAATACCGAATGTGGTTTGATTTGATTACTGAGCTCGCCCATCCAATCGCCATTAACCCCCAGCAGGCCCGCCGGCCCATTGGCTGAGACGGTGCGTGAGCTGATGAATATTCAGCAGGAGCTGATGGATGAATATAATGAGTCGCAGGCAGGCAGGGATGACGGCTGCTCAGACCTGCCCCAGCAGGAGCCCACGCCGCATGGCGGGAGGAGAGAGGCCATCTTGTTCAGTCAATTAAGCGCTGATCTCCCTCCCGGAGTCCCTCCGGTGCGCCGACCGCCCCGGCAGTAAATCGAAAGATTCCTAAAAAGCAATCAGCTGTGACCGTCCTTAACCATCTTGCAAAGGCGAGAAAGAAATTGCCCTTAAAGGACTTGTGACCCCGGGTCCCTGCACACGCGTGTGTGTGGTCCCTCGGTTTTAATTTATGGCCTTCTGGTGATGTTAGGGATGAATATTGACTGGCGTTGGCGTGCTCTGCCGCTCCGCGTTGTTGTTATTGTTCTGTGGCTTTAATTTATCATCAGCTCAAGCGAAACTGACGCGAGTGATTTGAGGCGGGGGTGGAGGGGGGTGGGGAGGTGGGTGAGAGTTTACTCCGGGTGTGAACTCTGATAATGGAGCTGGTATGGCGCGGTCACGGTCCACCAGCTGGGGGAATGAACGAGGTCGCGCTCTATCCCTCTCTCTCTCTCTCTCTCTGTCTGTCTCTCTCTCTCTCTCTCTCTCTCTTTCTCTCACTCCCACTCAGGAGGAAAGTGGGGCTTCGAGAAGCGGTTTGATGCGAGCTGCAGTGGATGTGGTTGTAGGATAGCAGGCTAGGGAAGACAGGTATGATATGCTCAGGTGAGCAGGGGCTTATCTTGCAGGTCACTGGCAGAAAGCAGTTTCAACCCTTTTTCAAGTCAAGAAAAAAAAAGAAGCGGCATCACAAATCACTTTCTCAGGGCCGCCATCATTTATTACAGGCTGAACTTCCACGTTTGCCCAGAATGCCGAGCTCTCTGCAGCGTTGCCACATGGCTGCTACAGCTCACTCCTTCCTGTCTGTTTCAGTCAGTTATTTGCCTAGTTATTTTGGTGGGATCCAGACTTGTATGATATGGCGTGTGTTTTTGTAAACCGTAACATCTGGCCAGTGGTGGACAGAGCCAGTGTGTAGCTCTTGCCCTGCAAGCTGTGAAGAGCGTGCGTGTCGGGGTCGGTGCGTGTCGGGGTCGGTGCGTGTCGGTATGTGTTACTATAGTGTAGTGGGTAGGCCGGCATAGTGACTGGCGGCTAAGACAGTGAGTGACAGCTGGCATGTTGGATGAACAGGATTCGGCACTCCAGGGGTTCTTTGTAAGCAGAAGTATGGCGTGTGTGTCTGTGTGTGCGTGTCTTTGTGCAGTCTGCCAAGCGTCCAGACAGAGGATGCTTTAGTATGTCAGGATTGAGGCCAGCACTGGTGCTCAGTCCAGATCCTCTCTTGTCGCCAAGCTCTTCCATTCTGCTTTATGTCCACTTCTGAAGACCAGTGAAGTTTGCACTGACGAATGCCGAGACCAGACACGGACTGAAATGGGAATGTCTGAATGTTTCTTTCATGTGTTTTGGTGGCTGTTGAGAACAGACATTTTTTGGACATTATTTCTCATTATCGTTTTCGTTCTCCGTTGCTACTGTAGCGAGACGGTAACTTATACAACCAAAAGACTTAACGAAGAATTTACTGTCAGCTACACAAACGTCTTCACAAGTCATCTCATTTTGTGTTCACTGTTATTAACATTTTCATAGGCCCCTCTAAGGGAACACGCCTCACCATTTAATGACCTGTCTGCCTAGGCTGGACCTCCCCCCAATATGGAAGGCTGAAAATTACAGTAATTAAGAAATTAGGAATGCGATTTCACAGAAATGCTCTAGGAGTTCTGGTCCTATCACACGACTCCACCTCTCTCTGTGTGCTAGGTAATTAGCCAGCTTGGCAGCCATTATTAATGCAGATAATTTGTAAATAATAGTTGAGCCTTTTAACTTTGTACAGCCGTGCATCAGAAATCTGCTTTGTCCCCCCCCCCCCCCCCCACACACACACATCAGAGACCTCCATGTATGTATCTGTGTCCTGCCTGTAAGAATATACTCTTTATATACTGACTGCCTTTGTGGGGTTAATTGGCGCTAATATAAATGTCCTTTAAGCTTCAGGAGGATGTTGGTTGAGTGGCGTTCAGTGAGAGGGGTGCTAATGGCTCTGGGGCACCATGTTCATTTCAAAGTCCAAAATGGCCTTCTTAGTCCGACTCCTGTGGTCCTGCATGTCGTTCCCGAGATGGAAGCGCTCTTTAAAGCAACCAAATGAAACATTTGTAAACATTCTGGACAACGACGGTCCTTTGTTTTTCCTATAAAGCCTTTACAAGTCTGATCATATTTATTTATTTATTTGTAGCTCAGCCCTGTGAAATTAACATCACGGCCGCTGATATAAAAAGCATGGCTCCTTTGAAATGTTGTCACATAGTTCATTACAGCTGAAAATCTTTTGTTTTGGTAAGTCATTAGAGACGGGGAAAAAAATAGCACTTTATACGTAATCTAGGACTACACTGTATATCATTTGTCGATCATAATTGCAATATTAACCTTTGCAGTAATTGGCTGTAATATGATAATGAGCACATACCAAATCACATTTTTTTTTCTATTGTGTTCTCTGAACATTCTGAACCATCTCTGATATTACACATGAATGCACTGTTTGCTAAGTGATTCACCAGGAATAAACGGCTCACCAAAGATTCACCAGAAATAAACGGCTCACCAAGGATTCACCAGAAATAATTGGTTTTGTTCAAAATAACACAGATTAATCTTTAATCATGACACATCTTGACTCACTCGCGTGATCTAATATGTTGCAAGATATTGAGCGACCACAATAAGCAGAAGTATACAATACAGTAACGATGTAGTGCTTTGTCTATTATTGTAAAGCCGTATTTTAAGCCACTGGTTTTGTTGCCTTGTAGCTGGAACAATTACGTTCATAGGAAGCAGAGTGAAAATCATCCTGGCCTCAGCTAATCCTTTTAAGAAAAAGACTCCCTCATTTTGTTTTTTGCTTTGAAATCGCAGCCAAAAACTGCTTCCCTGTCCAGGTAGGTACAAAAGCCTTTTTTTCCCCTTTTTTTTTTTTTTTTTTTTAAATGGGGCTCCGAGTTTGATGTGTAGTCGTTAAGATAATTGAGGTAATCAGTGCTCGTTTGGGGAAATGAGGCCTATGACTAACGCTTTCAGTCCTCCTGCGTGGCCGCCGGAGGTCCATATACGACGTGGCGTTTTCCTGCCCCTCTTCCTCCTCCTCTTCCTCTAGCTGCGGCAGTGCCGGCCAGACCGGGCCGGGCAGCTTTGGGGACGCACCGGGGCTCTGCGGAGAGGCTGTCGGGGCGACCCGCCAGGCTGCCTGTTCCGCCCTCATACCCCACAGCCATCATAACCCACCGCCATCATACCCCTCCTGCTGAGAGCCATGAAGGAAAGGCAGACAGGAAGTGCTGCTGGCCTCATTTGTGCTGGGCTGCACGCGTTTATTTTCCAGAACAAAAAAAAAAAAAAGCCCCAACGTGTAAGCATGGGTGAAGCTGAGAGCGGTAATGAAAAGTATTATGGCAGTTATGGAGAATGCCGCATAATTCCCCTCATTTCATCAGGCTGCACACTGCTGATAGAGAATCGGGCTGATTTCCCACCATAATTATATGAGAGAAAAACCTCTTGCTTCCTTCGGGGTGTGATGGTACAAGTCTATATACGTTTCATATAATCTATTTCTTTAAGCATTTGTGAAGGTGGACAGCATTAGATCATGTAGCAAATGTTTATATAGGCTAATAAAATTGATTCACATGTTCCTATTGAAGGTAGCACAAGGTGGTGTATATGCTAATAAACGTGATTTTTTTTTTAATTAATAACTATTCATCTGCTCTGTTTGTGAGTGTTTTGTTGATTTCATTTTATTTAAAAGCCATTCAAACCTAATTTCCCTGGTCAAATACTTTTCTCCTTTGTTTGTAGTTAGGACAGTGAACAAAGTGGCCACGGTGTCAGTTTGGTCACGGTGACATGGTGTATTTTCAATTAAGGGGGTTGTGACTTGCGTAAGCTGAATACAGTTGTGAAATGAGAACGAGCTGGCCACTGCAGGCCATGCTGCATAATGGCGCACCATTGTTACCTCATAGTGCTGCAGGAAGCTCAACCCTGGTGTTGATTCAGCCTTCGTGAATTACCCAGTCTGACAAATTCACATAATGTTGCTGTCTTTTAGGTTTTGCTTAAGAAACAACATTATTACAGAGACTGAAGCCCCCCCCCCCCCTCCCCCCTCCTCCTCATTGGAATTGTAGATTACTGCTGCAGTATTCATGCAGTCCTTGTGAAGGGGAAAACAGCTATAAAAATCTATATGTTTCCTGTCTCTCCTCTTGAACGTGCAATATTATGTTCCAAACGATTAACTGTAGCATGATATCAGTCAACACAATGGAGAAGATGACTCGACCCCCCTCGACCTGTTGTAGTTGGACCATGCTACAGCAGCCAAGGGGCGGTGACATTTCTCCATCTGATCACTGCACCTTTAAATCATGTTGCTCATTAAACGCTAATGGAGGGAGATGTGAGGGCCTTCGAGATGGGGTGGACAGAACATGAACTCTTCCGGTAAGTTCACCAGTCTGAGGCTGTAAAGCAAGATTTGAAATGGCTGTCGAACGGTGTGTGTGTGTGTGTGTGTGTGTGTGTGTGGTACCACCTCTGATGGAACGCTCTCCTAAATCTTCTGGAGTGCTTCACCTACCCTCTTGACTTGGCGTCCCGGAGAGAATGGCTATAGGTGCATTTTGGATGAGATTGTAATGTTCCATTACTTTGATTGCTTACATGCCAGCATCTGGTGCAACAACAATAAAAGGAAGAGGAAATTGTATTAAATGGTCGTTTTAATTCATTGTGCTAATTTATGGTGCTGTTTGGTTTTTCATTTGCCATGGGCGAGGCTTCTGTAATTGCGTTTTACAGAATCTTGAGACAGTGAGGTGGGATAATGCTAGAGCCTAATCTAATTCTGCACAGATTTTAATGTTGCACAGTCACTTACACATCCTATGAACACACTCAACCGTCTGTCTAATGCATGGATTGTTGATCTGCTATATGTCCAATGCTTAAGGAAGGGTACAGTCTTTAATACCATTCAAGGAGCTGAAGTTCCTCTGTAATAAAAAGAAATCTACTTTTTTTTTTTTTTTTTTTTTTTTTTTTTTTTAGCATCTCCCTTTTTGCAAGGTATTTTACCCACACCCTCCCAATCTCCCCAAATCATTACTGTTCAATAGCTTCCTGCCATTGAAATATGGCAAAAGCTCCCTTTCAATGTGCATAATAGGCTTAAAATATAGCCTATGCTGTATATTTCTCTTCAGACGCATGTCACCGTGTTCAGTCTCCATGGACTACAGCGCACTAAGCTCATTCACTTAGCCACCACCTCTTTCTCTCCTTCGCTAATGCCTACAACAGTCTTTGAATCACACTTCGGTTAAGTGCTGTAGGCAGGCCTCTATATAATACATGTGACCCAGAAGGAGTGCACCGGGTTAATTGGCTGAGTGTATGAAATGTTAAAGTGAGATTCTTAATGATCTTTCACTCTCAATTAAAGAAGGAAGTAGCACCTGGGACCTAGGCGGCTGGCTCCGGTTAAGCACCGACACTATTGTTATTATTTTCGTTTCCCACTTGCACTGTCAGATTAATTCATTATCTGAATGGTTGCACTTGATTAGATGGTGGCCCATCAGAGTTGCCTGTTTCGATTATCTCCTCCTCTCTGAAAGCTGCAAAGTCTTGTCAGGTGTATCAATTGTTAACTTCTCGCTGCTTTGAAGGAATTTCAACAAAATTATGAAAAAGATGTTTGACTTTTATTTGTGCTAAGCGGAGTTTTTGTCTGCTGTGTTGCGGCTGGGTGAACGGCTGTTTGGGTTAGCCGAAACAAGTTGAACCCTCTGCGTTAACCTTGCGCCTTATTCAAATTGAGCGTTTCAAGTATGTGCTCCTTAAGAAGGCAGGCTAATTTGCAGAAGAAACAAATCAAGCCTTTCGAGGGCAGAGGTTACACAGCTGTAGTCGGTTGTCTAAATCTACAAAGCCAGAGATTTACATACATTGACATGGTAATTTCACGCAGACGGTCCTATAGGCTGTGCCTCTGCAGATGGGAGAGCCATGATAACAGGGTTTTCTAATTGCATAACCCAGATGGATGGCCTCTGAAGCCACGGTACATAATTTCTACCATTCACCTTTAGGAGGACATGATTGTTCTTCACCTTGGGATGGCGGAGGTGATTATAGAACAGCGCTGACCACGGCTAAGATATGAAGTGCAATCCTAGACTAGCGCTTGATAAGGCCTGAGCTGCTGATTGTGGTCCGGTTTTGAATGCTCACGAGGATTTAGACTTATGCTTTCGGCTAGGGAATCATTCCGCCCACAGCATGTAGCCCTCTGGATTTAGCCAAGTTTGGACAGGCATCTGAACTAAATATTTCAGGCCCGCTAACTAGCAGTATTGTGAAACACACACACACACACACACACACACACACACACACAAACATGAAATAACAGTCCTGTGTTTTCACTTCATTATTCCTGATCAACAGTGTAATTAAAAGCTTCTTCCTCCAGGCTGTGGTGCTGAAGTGAACCAGCAAAGTCTCCAAATCATTACCTTCAGTTAGCTCTCATAGGGACTTGCTGAGCCATTACTCACCCTTAAAGTAAAAGTGTCCAGTGTACGGCTTTTGCTGACCCGTGCGTGATTAATAGAAACAACGCTGTCGTGTGGGCGAGAAGGAAAAGTTATAGCGGCCGTGGTAAAATTAGATCCATGCTAGTCTTCAGCAGCTCTAACCCTATTGGAGATCTGTGGCGCTTGCTCCGAGAGAGCTGTTTCAGGTGAGGCCAGTGCCTCCCGGTAACACTGATGTGATTGGCTTTGAATTGATTTGAAAGAAAACATACAGAAGAAAGAACTTAGTTGTTGTACATGATGAAATGGTTCCTTTCTCTTTCTTTGGTCAGAATTGTGTGCTTTCACCAAAAATAGAGTCCACAGAGTCTTTTCGAGTTCTTTAGCACTATTGAGGTTATCAGCCTTGTATTCCAAGCTTGCCAGAGAGTGCAGTCTATTGAAGGGGCGTTGGAGAGCCATGTGATGTTAGTGGTATGCCTGAAGGACAAGCAGCCTCTCCAGATACATCAGCACCACACTTGATTCACATTCATCGAGCATGTCTTTTTTTTTTCTCCCAACTGAGGTCATATGGTTTAAGCTATTACATTTGCTCTGATAGGGTGGTGCTCTCTAACCAGTGAACCCAAAACTTACAGGGGCCATTCACCTGACATTTTCCCCCCATTAAGCAAACAGAACATTTTGTGATTGGGAAAGAAATGCCAGAATCTCACAAAATGTCAGATGTTTAGTGCTTAGTTTATAACCTATGATATAGTCTGTAATGCAGTTGACAAAATGTATGGTTTTAGACCAGGTCTCCATAGACAAAATTGTCCAGGGGCGTTCCCTTGTAGCCAAGGCTTACATTGTAGCTAATAGAATAGAACGGAGAATGGAGTTTGTTTGGTCAAAGCTTTGGTTGCTGAAGGTGTGTGTGTGTGTGTGTGTGTGTGTTTTCCCACTAACAACCACAGTGGTGAACAGCTGGGTCATGCTGAGTGCCAAATGGGAGCTGAGCTTGGCTCACCATGGCAACAGCAACTGCGTTCGAAGAAAGAAAGATGGCAGGGTGAGAAGGCCCACTCCACTAATGACGGTGAAGAAGACAGATCGTAATTACTCTGTCTCTCCGCTTCTGTTGTTTTTCTTAATCACTCCTGGCAGTTAACACTGTTTTATTGAGATTCATTTTCTGCATGTCTCAGGCGGTCTCTGGTCTTCAGCAAGTCCTAAGGAATTAAGTTCTCAGAAAAAAAAAAAGAACCTATACAGGGATTGTGCATCCTGCCTGGCTCCATGGCGCGATTCCCATTGGTGGACTACAGACCCACTCCATACTCAGTTCTCTGCGGCTCGCAGAACGTTGCCGCGGCACAATCTGGGAGACGTTGCTGTTACACTCCACCTGCACAAGCCCGTTTAATGCCATGTGCAGCTAACATTACTGCTTCCACACGCTTTAGTCTTGAGCTGAAGAGTTTCTAAGACCCACAACTACATTTTGTACGTTCAGCTACCTTCCCACCACAGGTGCACTGCCAGCTTTGATACAGAGCGGGGTGGGGTAGAATGGCGTCTCACGAGGGGGTGTGACCTTACCCTAACACCACCCCCCCACCCGGGGGAGAGAGGGAGCGAGAGACTGTGAGAAGGGAAACCAAATACAGGCTGAGTCTCAAAGTCTTAACTACCCAGAGGGAGTTTAAGAAGATATTAAATGTCTGAATAATACATACGGAATACATATGAAAGGATATTGAAATAGATGTGCCATTAAGGCAGTTTCCAGGCAACATGGAGCGCTGGAGGAGATGAGAGATGAGACGTGAAGTGGACTCCCCTTCTAGAAGGCTCTCCCTTACTAAAATATTAATCCTGGATGCCAGTGCTAGGTGTGATTTTGCTCGACTCCCTTGATCCTCGTTCAGGAAAAAAAAACACTTCTGCAATATTCTAATTGCTGTATTTAAAAAAAAAATGTAATCTCATTATCTGGTGAGAGCCTTTTAGGAAGCAATAACCTCTTTCAGTGGATAGCTACTGGAGTGGTGTTGGACACCCTGTAGGTTAGATAGTTGCATGATTCTAGAGTGTGATGCTTGCTAGACCGTCCCCCGTACCCTGACAGTCTTACATGCTCCAAGACGTTCACACGGAATACGCTAACATCGGGCTGTAAGCAGTTCTGCGTGGTGGGCAGATCGTGTCCCTCACGATGTTGCCGTGGTGTTGCCGTGGATGCTTCTGGTCCAGGTCATTGAACGACCTGTCTTGGAATTTCACAGCCACTTAAACAGCTTGGTTATCTGCTTCGTCATTCGGGTGTGTCGTTCTGCTTAGCTGCTTGGAAGCTAATCTGGGCATGGAGGCTAATCTGGGCATGGAGAAAATATCATTTGCCTGGTTGGTCACTTGAAGTTCAGTAGAATTTACTGGATTCCCCAGCCAAAATATAGGCCTCTAAATGCTGAGCTACTAATGAGTATGTCCTCAATCCGTCCTGTTCTTGCAATAGAAGGTTTCCTCACGTATTTTATTGACTGGGAGTAATGTCTGTTTTAACAGGCCTTTTTTTTGTGTCTTGATTTTCTTACCTATTCAGTATCTAGCATTTACTATTGTGATGCATCTAACCATTAGTGAGAACTGTGCGATGACAGTGGCAATAGTCTGTCAGTGAGTGGTGCAATGTGGCGTGCAAGTTCCCATTTTCATGTGTTAATATACCCAGCACGTTCAAAACTACTTTATGAACACAAAAACATTTTAGATTTAGGAAACTTCTTTGATTGTTCTTTGCATGGGGTGTCATGACTGCGTATTCACCTTAATAGCCTTTGCATTTATGCTAAAGCAGGTAGAGCAAGATGCTAGAAATACCATTGATTTGATTCCCCAGATACTGTCATACTAAAATATGTAAGTGATATGAAATATGAAATGCAAAGACATGGGCCCATCACGCGCGCACACAATCCTACTCCAAATCCAACGTACCTTATAGACCGTTGCTTCTGGCTAGCCAATCTGCAACCACCCTCTGCTTTCTGACCGCTGCTCTTTTTGAAAACCAGTGACCATTATCGACAATAAAATGTAATCACTAGTTTTCTGCCAAATTAGTATGACATGCTAATTTGACGGTGCAGTTCCAGCAAGCCCCACCCACTCATGTTGGACACCAGAACAGACCACTCCCACCTATGTCTGACCACACCCCCAACACACACACACAGACTCTGTCTGCATGCTGAGCTCGCTCCTGCTGGGCCTTCAAGGCATCGCAGCTCACAGGAATACACCAGTGGTGGAATGTTTTCATGCACTTTTGCAAGCTTTTGCTAGTTCACCCCTACAAGAAGCGTTCTGGGACCTGTGAGTAGAGTAAGTTATCAGCTCCAGGGTGGCGGCCCACGTGACTGAAGTCAGCCCACGCGGCCTAATCCCATCAACACAGAGTAATTCATGGCGGTAACCTCCCGAGACCCTTGAGGACGGCGCTGAAACCTTCGCTACTTTCCTCTCTCCGCTAGGCTCTGCTCGTCTGTGGAGGAAGCAAATAAACGAATCCCTCCGCCCGCCGTGAGGCCTTGCTTGCCTTCGCCAGGGCCTTCTTCCCACAGCAGAGCGGTAACATCCGCGGCCAGGTTACAGGCAGCGTTGCACAAGCCCTCGCCCCGGCGCTGCCCCCTCCTGGTGAGGCCGTCGAGTGGTAATAGCCCAGTGGTTGTTTATGTCAGAAGTGCTTGGTTTCCCGATGCCGCCGGCCTCCACTCACCCCCATCACTGTGAATAACTGCCTGCAGTTGATGGTGTTTATGGTTAGGGTCTGGGGCGTGAGCACCCAGCCGTGCAAACTGGAGCCGTTGCTCCAGACGGGCGCCGTGTTTTTGACACGACTCGCAGACACAGGCGCTGTAAAACGGCTCTTTCGCTTTTCACACGCCTGATGAGTTTCTACACATAATTCAAAAATAGGTAATTCAGATGGTTTTCAAGTGGATTTTTAAGATGCTTTTAGGCTGCCGGAAATCTCTACCAGGAGCAATTTTCATAGGTTTAGAAATTTGAAGGCTTACAAGTTGCGTTTTGATTAGAAGCGCTCTTTGGCATCAGATGCGTTGATCTTTTGTGCTTACTCAGAAACCATCTATTGTACAGTCCGGCGCTCATCCATGTGAAAGTCATGATGTCTGCAAGGTCCATCAGGTTTCCTGGTAAACTATCTCCACACTCCGTTGTGTAGCTGCTTGTGTGATTGTTGTGCGTTTCAGGTCTTGTGGGTCTCTGCTTTGGTGCGTGCTCGCTGCTCTCGGCAGGCACGCCTTGTTTAACTTTGGTTTCCCGGGCGCGCACAGCTTGTTGCATTATGTCTATGGACAACTGAAAGATACGACTGATGAGATGAATTTGCCACGTCAGCATTCTGTAGGCCCAGGAACAGTAAATCCATTGGTGCTGCTCTACGCCACGGTTTATTGGTTTTGTGACACTCGCTGGGAATGGATGAGGACCCAGCGAAACGGAACCGCTGTCGGGCCGTTAGTCTCGTGTGCTGACTGACCGTGAGCTCATCTGCGCCGAGCCCCTGTGCGTGTGTGGGTTTACACCAGTCAGTCTAGTTCAAGGTGGCAGGGCAGAATGCCCTCCGGATTCAGGATGCAGGCTGTTGTTTTGATCAGTGCTGTGAAATTGCGGACGGATGGACAATAAATATGTCATCTGGCCAATGCAGAGTGACTTTCTCCTGGTGAAATGAACAATGAACTTGGACCGCTGAGAGAACCGTGGTCCTCTGGGCTTTATTTCGGCTAGAAATGAACCTACACTGGGAGCGCCTGAAAGTTTATTACATTTTTAATGTCTTATATCACCACAAAATTTGTCATAGCCATAGCTGTGTTTTCCACGGGCTTAGAAGACATACAGGAGAAATGGAAACTTTCAGGCACAAGAGGAAGGGGGAAAAACACCCAGTAGAAGTCTAGCTGCTTTCAAGGGTTTTTTTTTTTTTCTTTTTTCGTACGGCTCCATATGAATGCTAACAGGACTTGAGAAAGATGCAAATGTTACTGACATGGCGTCTCTAACTTTAGGCTAATGGCTGCCTTCCTGATTCTGAAGGAGCGAGGGAGGGAGGAGAACAAAAAAATAGAAGGATGAATAATCAAGAAAAATAGCCAAAGGGCTGCGGGAAAAGACACCTCAATTACTTGGGTGCTAATAAGACCCTTTTTTCTCTGTGGTATAGAGCTGCAGAGCTGTAATAACATGGGCCGGTTTCCTCAGGCACTTATCTCGGGCAGCTCGTGAAAGGACCCCATTCAGGCTGCCTGTGTCCCACAGGTTAGGGAGCAGCGCTGGGTACAGGTTAATCACACATTCCATTTTCTTCCAACTGCCCTTGTGGATACAGCGCCGGTGCAGCCAGCGAGAGTGCGGGGCATCGGGGTGGGGGCGGTTGAGGGAGTGGTGTTGGGGTGGGGGTGGCGTTGGGGTGGTTACTGCATAAACCAACCAACAAAAGTACAGAGGGGCGGAACCGAAGCACAAGAAATATAGAAGGCAGTGTAGCCAGGGCAGCGTGATGAATGAAAATGGTTTTTGTTTGTGTAAGGTGTGAGAAATAAGAGGTGTCAGACCTCCCCACGCCTTCGGGCCCTGGCTGATTTATGGGCACTTTACCCCCCGCCTTTATGAGTCTTTATAAATAATAATAACAACATCAGTAATGTACAACAGCTATCAGGCTAGCAGGAGAGCAAGAGCTAGCAGCTCCGTTCGGCTCCCCGGAGAATCGAACGCACCGGATTGAGAGCGTGACGTGAAGGAGAAGAAAGAGAGGGAGAAAAAGAGCAAAGTGATGTGGGGGAAAGATGCAGAGCAGCTGGGGCAGGAGTGGTAATGGGCGTTGATGGATCGCATTCTGAAGGCGCGTTTTCTTTCGCTTGGGGAGATTGGACAGGCTGCTGCACTGCGCCTTCTCGGAATGAGACTTATGCTGAGGACATCACTGGGCGCCCAGTTTAGCTTGTAGCTTTGCAAAAGCCCGGCCTGGGTTAATGGGCTTCGTGTTTGGTTTATTGGAAACGTCGCACGTGGGGTGGATGGCTGATCAGGACGCACCAGCTCAGGCTGCTGTGGAGCAGATCGATTCGGCTGCTTCACGCGCTGTGTTAATTGCTTCATCTCTGCCGTATAGTTAATCTGAAAGGGTGAAGTTTAGCATCAAGGTTGGAAACTGCTAACAGTCCCATTTCTGATATATATATATATATTTATATATATTTTACCAACCTATTAACATAACTTACCTTTCAAGCACCCTGTTCCGTCAAAGGCGAATCCTGGCCAAATGTGTTTGGGTAGGAGAGGGGAGAGGGGGTGGAGAGAGAGAGAGAGAGAGAGAGAGAGAGGGTGGGGGGGAATCAATTGGTGGGCGACTGGGAGTGTGCAGTTTGTGTAGACAGCAGATGAAAGTGCTGAAGGGGTTAGTTGAGCTCATCCACGCGATGCAGAGCACGTGAAAAGAAGTCCGCCGCCATCGATCAGCTGCTTATGGATCAATCATCTCACTGACCCAGGCAGGCTTCTGTTCTTTCCTATAGTGTCACCCAGCACTGAGCTCTGGGTGGGTGGGGATGTGCATGAGTGGGTGGGTGTGGGGGGGTGGATGGGTGGGTGGTGGTGGTGTCTTGCTCCCCCTTTTACTCCTTGCGACTCTTCAGACCCTGTGATTTGTAGATAATCGATACCTGCTTTGTCGCTCTCTATAGTAAAGCAAAGTGGTAGTTCATGTTAATGGAACTGACACGTCTTAAAAGTGCACAGTAAAGTTGGGCCAAAATTGATTAGATGAAGGATTGCGTGTGAATACTCGATCCCTGCTGGATTAGCGAATGAAAAATGCAAAGATATGACAGTGCAGAAGGCCTTGTGATCCTGTGCTGGGAGCCTGTACACAGGCTGGTGGGTGCTGAAGCAGCTGTTGGCTCAGGTCTCACCGTTGGCTCGTTAGACTCACTGTGCTGGGAGCCTGTACACAGGCTGGTGGGTGCTGAAGCAGCTGTTGGCTCAGGTCTCACCGTTGGCTCGTTAGACTCACTGGCCTACACAGGCCGACTGGGGTCTACCTGTGAGACTCACTGTGCTGGGAGCCTGTGCTGTTTCAGGTCTGTGGCTGGACTCACTGTGCTGGGAGCCTGTCCACAGGCTGGTGGGTGCTGAAGCAGCTGTTGGCTCAGGTCTCACCGTCGGCTCGTTAGACTCACTGTGCTGGGAGCCTGTACAGGGCTGGTGGGTGCTGAAGGAGCTGTGGGCTCAGGTCTCACCGTCGGCTCGTTAGACTCACTGTGCTGGGAGCCTGTACACGGGCTGGTGGGTGCTGAAGCAGCTGTTGGCTCAGGTCTCACCGTTGGCTCGTTAGACTCACTGTGCTGGGAGCCTGTACACGGGCTGGTGGGTGCTGAAGCAGCTGTTGGCTCAGGTCTCACCGTTGGCTCGTTAGACTCACTGTGCTGGGAGCCTGTACACGGGCTGGTGGGTGCTGAAGCAGCTGTTGGCTCAGGTCTCACCGTCGGCTCGTTAGACTCACTGTGCTGGGAGCCTGTACACGGGCTGGTGGGTGCTGAAGCAGCTGTTGGAGGTCCGCCGTTAGACTCACTGGCCTCCCGACTGGGGTACCTGTGAGAGTAACTCGTGCTGGATTTGTGTGTGGCCTTCAGATGTCCCCAGCGCACGGGGAAAGGTGAACGTAGCTCTGGCCGTCCTGAGGGTGTGAGTGGGAGGGCTGGGCTGCCTCACACAGGTGTGGAGGTCCGCTGAGCCGTGTGGAGGTCCGCTGAGCCGTGTGGAGCTCCGCTGAGCCGTGTGGAGGTCCGCTGAGCCACTCAGGCCCCCGTGTTCCTTGTCTGGAGTGGTTCAAGAGTTTGGCAGAAAACTAGTGATTACATTTTATTGTCGATAATGGTCACTGGTTTTCAAAAAGAGCAGCGGTCAGAAAGCAGAGGGTGGTTGCAGATTGGCTAGCCAGAAAACGAATCTGCTAAATTTCATACAGAGCAATGGTAACTAAGCAGTGGTATCTAAACCAGTAAGTAAATCCAACAATACAAAGAAGACTTCTGGTTTTCTTCACACTATAAACAAATACCTCAACTACTTAGCTAGGTTACTGAAATATTATTCATTCACTTCCCCATGTCATTCCCCATGTGGGACAGATGGATAGATTGGTTAAAATGCTGCACTGTTGAAATGTCTGTTTCAGTATGTAAATGTTTTAGCCTGTAAAATACCTTTACATGCTTTTCTGATCTGTAGTCAAAATAATCTGTAAGTTTGTGAAATCGTGAACCCATGTAATATAATTTAAAGAAGAATATTGTCAATTAATTCATGCTCCAAATTGGCTTTTTTATTAGGTCTAGCACTGACACATCTAGGACACATTTAAAGGGGATATTTCTCTGTTTTAATATGTGATATGATATGTAGAATATCAAGCCTCATAAATCCACATTGATAAATACTATACTAAAAATGAAACATCTCGGTGGTTGACTTGGGTCTTTTCAGATGGCAGCAGTGCCCTTGCTGGGTGGCACTGACGGCACTGCTGCGCCGCCCTGCTGGCTGGCTGTCCTGCCCCATAGGAGAAGCACAGTCAGGGGGCAGAGGTAGGTTCCATCCCTGCCTGCTCAGGTGACCAGAGCGGCTCCAGCTACACGTGCTGCTTCTTCCAGCCCATCCTGCCCTGAGCTAGTGGGCCCTGACGCCCCGCCATCCCTGCAGGAAACACTTGTGTTCAGACAGTGTGAGGCTGATTAAGAATACTGACTACATGCAAATTCCGCTCATTTCTGTAATGAGAGATAGTTCAGCACTCCAGTCAGACAGAGGGTGTGTGATTATACCTAGCCTCGCGTGGGGTGTGAATGTGTGTGTGTGCGCGCGTGTGTGTGTGTGAGTGTCTCTGCTGTGCTGTTTCTGTCATCAGGGAGTCAGTGGGGGTTAGTTTGAGACGCTGTGGTTGGGATGGAAGCACTGTGGCTGGATTGACGTGCAAATAAAAGCTTGAATGAGTGAGTGGAACATACTTCCACAGGAGGAAGTCGAGTGTATTCAGAAGCATGATCAACATGCATCCTGGCGTTAAGAAGTGTTTGTGTGTGTGTGTGTGTGTGTGTGTGTGTTTGTGTGTGTTCATGCGAGTTTGTGTTAAGATGCTTTAAATGAGATGCAGTTGACCCCTTTAAGAGCTAGGGGGCGCTGTCAATCTATGCTCAGTAACGGGCCACTTGTGCATTTCTTGTGAGCTTGTGTGTGTCCCTGTGTTCGTCTGTGTTGTGGGGTTTATAAAGAGACACTGTTTTTTTTTCCCCTGTGTGTCCCAAGATTTTAGAAAACTTCATACAGAACAATGAGAAGGTCCAGCTCTGAAGACTTTAAAAAAGAGGGAAAGTAAAACTAAAAAAAAAATAAATAAAAAGATTTGTAAATCAATATCCCATGCTGGTAATCTGAGAGGAAAATTGGAACACTTGAAAACAGGACAGGACTGTCTGAGCTGGGCATTTTTGTTTTGTTCTGGAACCTTCTGTGTACCGAGGGGTTTATATTTCAGGAGGTGGAGATTGTGGTTGCTTGTGAGTGCCAGGGAGTTTAGCTGTCTGTAACGGTGCGTGTGCCTGCCAGCATAGGGAACTCACTGGCTGTGTTTAAGTCCTACAGAAATAACAGCTGCTCGTTTTCGATCGTGGACGAACAAAAGGCTTGTTTCATCTGTATTATTTGTAGGTCAGTTAGGTTTTCAGTAATACACATAAAAAGTGAATAAATGTAAGGGTAAAATGTAAGGGTTGACAGTAGACTGTTGACTGCAACGTTGGCTGTAGACCGCAGTAAATCAGAGAGTAGAGCGTAGACTAGTGTAAAGTGTTTGAGAGACTAGTGTTTGAGAGTAGAGCGTAGACTAGTGTTTGAGAGTAGAGCGTAGACTAGTGTTTATGAATAGAGCGTAGACTAATGTTTGGGAGTATAGGGTAGACTAGTGTTTATGAATAGAGCGTAGACTAATGTTTGGGAGTATAGGGTAGACTAGTGTTTATGAATAGAGCGTAGACTAATGTTTGGGAGTATAGCGTACACTAGTGTTTATGAATAGAGCGTAGACTAATGTTTGGGAGTAGAGCGTAGACTAGTGTTTATGAATACAGCTAGACTGCAGTGTGGGGAGTAGTCTAGTCTGTAGACTGCAGCGTGGAGAGCAATCTGTAGACTGCGGTGTGGGGAGCAGTCTGTAGACGGCAGCGTGGTGAGCAGACTGGTGTTTGGGGTGTAATGTTGGCACACTGTGTGTCTGTATTTTGGTTCATCACTAGACTAAATACACTAATGTATATCAGGGGCTCACAGTCCAGTTGGAAGCTTCGGTCGGGGGTCTTTTTTCAGTTGGAAGCTAGAAGGAATTCTGTCCCTCTAGCTTCCAAAAACATTGCAAGTTCTTCTGTCCAAAAACATTACAACATCGAAAAACTAAAACAGACTCTCAGAATGTATTCAGAAGGAAACACATGTTTCTACTTTACTAAATATGAATTGTTTTTCATTGGTAGAAAGTCATGAAAATAAATTAATAAACAAGCACACGTTAAAAGAGACCATTTTGAACATAAAGGCTTATTTTTAGAAATGTGTGATGTGTGTGTGTGTGTGTGTGTGTTTGTGAGCATGACCAAGTTTGTACATTCAGACATGTATCCATTCCTTGTCCAGTGAAGGTTCTTTGGTAGCTGGTGTGTATGCAGTGATGAACGGGTGTAGGTTAGAGGGCACCTTCATCTTTCAGAGCTGAGCTCTGTACCTGCAGGAGATACTAGTCTCTCTATGTCTCTCTCTCCCTCTCCTATCTTTACCCAGACTGGCTTCCTCTAGCTCCTTCTTCTCTAAAGGGCCTTTGGTGTTTGTTCTTCTCAGGAGCCACCTTCTCCCCACCAGGTGCTTTTTGAAACCCTCTTTGTCGAGTCTCTTAGTTGGAGCATCGTACCACTGAACAGATTAGAAGTCACCATTACTAATATGGCAACAGCTCAACATCAATATTTTAAGAGAGAAAAGCATTCATTCTCGAGAATGAAAGAACTGCGTGACTGAGTCATCATGCACAAATGCTTTTTAGGGTTTAAACTTTGGTTTTCGTCTTGAAGCCAAAGCTGAAGGATGGGTGTTTGTTTTATACGGTCACATCCTTCTTCATTTCACACGCTTATTTATTACACACGTTACTGGCGAGAAGTTCTACAGGCCGCTCTGTCATTGGTTAGTGTCTGAGCGCAGAGCTGCAGTTGCCAGGAGGTTTGTGCAGACCACTCAACACAGCAGTGACACCGGCATCTGCAAAACCACCAGCAACACTGCAGTGTGTGACGTCCCAGGCCAGCGTCTGCTAACACGTCCCTGTCACTGCAGTGTTGAGAATGCACCACTACCAAAACCATGTCCAGATCCAGATAGCAGGAAGGGTAGGATGGAAAAACCAAAGTCCTCCCAAGACAGACGTCCAAAACATCTCAAAATGAAACCTCTAGTGCTCAGGTGCCTCCCCGTCTCTACCAAGAGGCTCTTGTATACTTGCTGTATAAGGTTTTAGTCCTGACCTCTGTATTATTTATAGTCCAGTTGTCCTACTTTATAAGATTCTATTCTTTTGCATAAGGGATATACAGTCTGTGTAGTGTAGAATCAGAGCTGTGTAAAATCAAAGAATCAGTCCATTTATTATTATTACATTATATATACATATAAAATACTGAAAATGAAGTGCTCCCTTGGGTATGGAGCCCGTGTGGAAGCCGTGAGCACGGCATTATGGGTCTGGTGCTCTGCTCTGCTCCGCCATGCTGTAGCTGCACCTCGATGTCATGGCAACGCAACCCGGCAGGATCCAGCCATTACAAACATCTCCGTCTCTGCACAGTAAGTGCAGTGTGTATGGTGTTTACGAGGAGATACAGTAGGTTAATAATTACTGTTTATATAACAGACAAAGAAAACACAAAAAAAAACTTTAGGGCATGTTTTTTTTTTTTTTTTTTAGATCGCTGTTCAGAATCTGATCAGCCGATTAATCGCGTACCGAAGTGACTGTTCGTGGCGAACCTGTCCGTGAGGAGCAGACGTGTCTTTAAACGGACCCTCCCGTGCTGGACCGGTTGCCAGGGCGGTGGTTGTTTATTGGCCGTCCAGGAGACGTCCGCCGCTCGGGGTGCTGAGTCTGCAGAAGGGGCCGGCGTTTGATTCACGAGATTCCCGGCGCCATGACACGGGGCCAGCGCCTCTAGGAGCCACCGACAGGCACCTGCATGACAATACATTTGCTTGATTAACATTTCATTGATTGTGGGATGGGGAGGGGCATGAATCAGCAGTAATCGATCTGATTAGGAGAGGGATGAAAAGAACACACATCGTATTGATGTTTGTGGATGCTGGCGGTGAGCGTGTTGGGCGGGTTATAAATCTTGTGGTGGAGTGGACCACGGCTGGGTCCAGGTTCTGCTTCCTCAGCAGAGGGAGAGAGATGGAGAGAGGGAGGGCAGGAGGTGTCGGGCGGGCCGAGTCGGGACTCTCGGCTGGCTCCGGGCGTGTTGGGTAGGACTGCAGCACAGCAGGAGAGATCTACTTTATAACACATGTGATTTATTCCTTCTGAGCAGTGACCGGTACGTCTGCTGCTGTGGACACGGTGCACGCCACAGCCTGGCCTGTGGTCCAGCAGTGGAGTACGCGGTACCCTCACAGTACCCTCAGCCACTTCACAGGATGCTTGATTAATAATTAGTCATGCTTTTCACAAAGACAATACCTGGCATTGCTCACTAATTGCTCACTCACTAATTACCCAATTAACTAATTGAAGGAGCTAAAATTCAGTTTTCAATTATATGAGTTTTCTCAAATAGTTGTCATGGTCATGGTCTGGGGCAGTCATGGTGGTTAGGGAACGGGTCTTATGACCGGAGGGTCGTGGGTTCGATTCCCAGACCCAAGGCCATCACTGAGGTGCCTTTGAGCAAGGCACCTAACCCCACCTGCTCCCCAGGTGCTGGGCTAGAGCTGTTTGGTAATATAGTTTTAATATCTCACTTGTTTCTGTATTGGACAGTTGTACAGTTTATATTGTCCGATATTGTCATATTTAACGTATGGATTTAATACATTCAATGATCGGACACATTTAATGTACGGATATTGTATCATGTCTGTTGGCCACTGTTTAATTCTACATAATTCTGCTCAGTGTAAATATCCAGTTACATTTTCTTCGTTTTTTTTTCTAACACGCACATTTCCGTCAGCGTCTGTGGCGTCGGCATGGCTGCACTGGTGGCACAGTCTGTGTAAGGCACCGTCTCCCTGCCTGACCGCAGCCCCTTGTCATGGTTTAATTCATGTGCACGCTGCTGCACTAGGGATCACATGATGAAGTACCTGCTAATACGGCGCTTTTATTGTCTCGCTCTCACTCTCTCTGTCATACATGTGTAAGTACACATGCCCGTGAGTCTCAATAAAGCTGATGATTTGGCTTGTTATGGTGGGGTTGGGGGGAGGAGCAAGAGGGTTGCCTGGGGCTGCTGATTGGCTGTTCCTCTCGGGGTGTTTTACTGCCCACTCCACACACATTAACGCTGATGCGTTTACGACACTCCCGGGGCCCTGTGTTAAACAAGCAGAACCTCAGCAAGCAGAGGGCCTGCCTGGCCACACCACCCAGCATGAGAGAGAGGGACGCACAGAGCAGGGGAGGGGGGACCGAGGGGGGGGGGGGTGGCATGGAGATAAGAAAAGGTGTGTGTGTGTGTGTGTGTGAGAGAGAGACAGAGATAGGCATGGAAACAAGGTAAGGAGAGAGATGGACAGACAGAAATGGAAAGTCAGACAAAGGAATAAAGGTGGGAGTGTAAAAGGCAGATAGAGGGAGCAGGGAGTGTGTGTGTGTGTGTGTGTGTGTGTGTGTGTGTGTGTGTCGAGGCTGATGGAGACTTAGCTTCCTGATTGGCAGTGAGAAGAGCTTTGTGCTTTTTTCTTTCCTCTGTGCTCTCGATACAGCCCTAATGCTTCCTCGCTGCATGTGCCAAGCTTTTAATTTGCTGTTGCAGCTAAGCAGAGGTAATAAGGGATTTTTTTTTTTCTTCAGTTTTAATTAGAGTGGATCCGGTCGTGGAGTCTGAGATGAACAGATGCTTCATATGACGTGTCAATATAATGACCTTGTTAATCTACGCGTGCACACATGCAAGATTGCATGTGCACACACACACACACACACACACACACACATGCACACACACACACACGCTCACACACACACACACACACACACTGACATTTGGAGGAGGTACAATGCCTGTTTGAATACTAATGCTGAATCTCACACTTCCGCTCTGTCTCTGCCACTTACTCATATCCACACACACCATCCCTCTCATATCACACCATGTCTCTCTTTGACCACCTCTCTGTCTCTCTCTCTCTCTCTCTCTCTCTCTCTCAGTCTCACACACATACACACACACCAGCCTCTGCTCCTCCCGCATTCACTCCTTTTTGCCTTGTTTTTTGTCGCTCTTTCGTAGCTGAATGAACCTCTCCTCTCCCTCTGAACCTCTCCTCTCCCTCTGAACCTCTCCTCTCCCTCTGAACCTCTCCTCTCCTGAGAGCCTCCAGTCTGTTCACGTGGAGAGCTGGCAGGTTGAGCGGACGCTCTGTGGCGAGAATGTGGTGTGCTTATTTAAATGTGTGTAGGCGTGCGGGCGTGCGGGGGGGACGTACTGATGGGGGCAGAGGTTTGATCCTCTTCAACTGAGGGATAGCTACTCTCCTGCACACACACACACACACTTGATCTGAGACTGTCTGTGTGCATGTAAGTGTGAACTCAGTGACTGCAGCTGTTATACCATTCTGTTCTCATCACCTGTCACACCCACTCCGATGGGCATTTTTATCCTCTCAAAATGGCTGTCAGTCTGTTTGTGCGCACGTGTGTGTGTGTTTGTGTGTGTGTATGTGTGTGTGTGTCTGTTTACCTTCTGTGCCTCTGAAAGCACTGAAAGCTTGAAGCTGGTTAAAGCGTAGGGCTGAGCCTCCGCCCTGTGCAGTAGACTTCCTCCATCCCGCTTCCTTAAAGAGTTAACAGTCCAAAGCCCACAGGCACCAACCAGCATCCAATCACTGATGGGGTCTGGAACCTACAGCTGTGTTTCCATGGTCACTGGGACGCTTGTTCTGGTGAAGAAGAACCAAAACCACCAGAAGCACAGAACATGGAGCGGCGGATCTCCTGGTGCTAGCACGCCAGCAACCCCGTCCACTGGCTAACCGCTCTGCGCATAAGTACGTGGGAGGGTGTGTGTGTGTGTGTGTGTGTGTGCGTGCGCAC